>CM038121.1:23963049-24569384 GCA_001642375.2 Mentha longifolia
GTTAATACAATATATAAGGACCGCTACTACAAATAGTATTACACCCTTGATCGTGAAATATTGATTGCTTGTTGAACCCCGTGAATTGCGTGAAAGTAGGATACTCAAAATTCGGGGGTCAAGAGTTTTAGAAAATGTTCTTGGTGGAAAAAAATGTGAATGAAAGACCTCACCGAATTAAATTGGATCCATGAATCTAAGAAATGGTGAGAATTCTTGATCTCTCTCAATATCTCTCGCAATTCAAAAATCCAGGATTGGAATTGATGTCCTTTCTCCGAGCTCAGGTTATGGAAAAAGGAACTGAGAAGAAGGTATCAGCAACAACTGGTTTTATTACGGACAGCTCATGATGTTCATATCGATCTATTATGCGCCTCTGCATCTAGCATTGGATAGACCTCATACAATAACTTGTCCTAGCTCTACCATATCTTTTGTTTCATTTCTTTTGGAACAATCACAAACACTTTTTGGATTATGGATCTACTACCAAAAATTCAATGCGTAATTTCAACATTCAATGTTTATTCCTGAATAATCTCATTTTTCAATTATTCAACCATTTCATTTTACCAAGTTCAATGTTAGCCAGATTAGTCAACATTTATATGTTTCGATGTAACAACAAGATGTTATTTGTAACAAGTAGTTTTGTTGGTTGGTTAATAGGTCACATTTTATTCATGAAATGGCTTGGATTGGTATTAGTCTGGATACGGAAAAATCATTCTATTAGATCGAATAAGTACATTCGATCTAATAAGTACCTTGTATCAGAATTGAGAAATTCTATGGCTAGGATCTTTAGTATTCTCTTATTTATTACCTGTGTCTACTATTTAGGCAGAATACCGTCACCCCTTTTTACTAAGAAACTGAAATAAACCTCAAAAACGGAAGAAAGAGATGTAGAATTAGAAATAGCTTCCGAAATGAAGTGGACTAAACAGGAACAAGAGGGATCCAAAAAGAAGATCCTTCTCCTTCCTTTTTTTCAGAAGAAAAGGCAGATCTGAACAAAATCGATGAAACGGAAGAAATCCGAGTGAATGGAAAGGAAAATGAATTCTACTTTCAATTAGAATTAGGACAATTCAAGATTCAAAATAGACTCTAAAAATAGACCCATTTTTGAAGAGTCTTATCTAATGAATATCAATGAGAATCAGGACAATTCAAGATTCAAAATAAATGATTCGATAAACATAAAATAAACTAATAAAAAAACGGATACACAAGAAAAATAGACTTCCTCAAGGAACAAGATGAAATAATGCTTTTGTGGAAGGCTTTCTCTTTGCTTCATTCTTTGACCACTCTAGCTTCAAAGATCAAGTTCGAATTCAACGTCAACTTTTATCTTAAATAAAGTGTGACCTTAGGAACAGATTGTATAGGCTACTAATGAGAATTTAGTAACCATCTAGTAACCAAAGGAGATTAGACCAATGCTTTCAAACCGTACATCAGTCTGCTTGAGTGCATACACTAGGGTAGGGCTATCAAAGTGAGCACCTTCCCCTATTCACTATGGCTTAAGTCTTTGTGCAAGACAAAGTCTAGTTTTTACTTTTAGTTAAAAAATAACATAAAATAAGCATTCCACAGTCGTAGGTACCGACACCGGCAGTCGGATATAAATAATAACTTACCCCGCCTTCCGCACCTTTGCTCCCCTCTAAGGGTCACATGCTGATCTCGGCAATCTCTTTCTTGCACCATTGAAAAGACCTTCCGATCTTCTCTACTACCATATTAGAGTATTGAGATAGCCATAGAGAATTAGCAAAAGCCCTATCAATATTAGAGCAGACCCTACTATCACCTTCCTGATTATTAGTCCAAGTAAATTGGGGACCCACAACCCTAATTTCCTGTAACTCAGTAGCCAAAATGCATTGTTGAAAATCCACAATGTCAGCTTCAGTGATTGTGTTACCTTGAAATCTATCTTCAGCAGATAATACTGCATTAAAATCCCCACCAACCAGAAGAGGTGTCTGAATATGGGAAGTTTCCTGGATTAGAAATCTCCACATATCCTTCATTTGCTCGTGTGAATTCTGACCATATATTGCAATAAGATGCTGACATTTACCAGTGATCACATCAAGGATCTCACAATGCAAAGCTTGCTCATGTTTTGCAATATTAGTAAGCTTAACAGACTTTAGATTCCACAACACCCAAATTCTACCATTCACAGCTGAAGAATAATTTGAAAAACTCTCCCATCCCTTACAAATGTGCCCCATTATTTTTTTTGATTTTTCCTTTTTTTTTACCCTAGTCTCTAAGAGGACTGCAATATCAGCCTTATTTTTGTGCAGAAAATTCCTTATCTCTTTATGCTTAAATGGCTTATTGCATCCTCTTACATTCCAAAAAATGAGCCTCATGTTTTACTAGAGGGGAAAAGGTCTCGATCCTCTTTTAAACCACCCAGTTCTTGGAATATATTATCAGTGGGGACATCAAACTCACCCACTTGGAAAGAACTAGCAACAGTCTTAGGTTTACTCCACTCATCATTCACTTGTGATTGCTCCACCAAAACTTCCTTTCCCTTCTTAGCATGAAGATCATCCTTACCCTTATCTCTAGGTATCCATTTCTGGTGCTGAACCGGATGAGATGGCTTTTTGCAAATGTGCCCCACTTTATGGCATTTATGACAAAATAGAGGTACCCACTCATAGAAAACTTGTTGCTCTACCTTAAATCATCATCTTCAACTTGAACTTTGTAAATCAGAGGTTTAGTGACATCAACTTCTACCAGTAGTCGAGTATACGAGATCCTCATCTGTTGGGTAGTGCATTCATCTGCACACACAGGTTTCCCAATCATACTACCTATACGACTCATGGAATCTGCACTCCAGCAAGATAATGGGAGCTTGGGAAGTCTAATCCATAAGGGAATCTCATTCAATACCTCTTTCTCAAAACAGAAGTCAGCTATCCATTCTTTATCAATAATAGGTTGGTTAGCTATCATCAAAGGCCCCTCCCCCAACAATTTATCTTTGTCATGTTGCAATTCAAATCGAACAATAAAATAACCCTCATTGTGATAGAATATCTCAAACTTCCCAATTACAGCACATTGTTTCTGAAGAAAAACCTTAAGGAATGCAATAGTCGGGGTATCCCCTATCACATATAGTATAATAGCCCTTTTCCATTTCTCATTCTCCTTCTCAATTTCAGATTTACAGAGTTTAGTTGTAGGGATACCTTGCTTAAGAACATGAGGTACGTAACCGAGAGCCATACCCCGTTTCTTCAATGGAGGCGCCTCCCCTTCTTCAATTTTGTGTGCGATAGCCTCATTCTCAGCTTCTATACTCTGTCCAGAGCCTTGTAGAGCTGTAGGCGGCGAGATTTCTAGCTCAACCGGCATCACAATCGAATCCCCATTAGTGAGTTCACTAGATCCAGCTTGGTAGGAGCATTCCGCCACATCCACAGGTGGTGGAGTCTACTGCGATTGTGGTATCACGTTCACAATCTTCCGAGGCCTACCTTTCGGTTTGCCTCCCCCCTTGCAAACACACAATTCTAATTTGCAATCAAAATAACTTTTCTCTTAATTTTTTAAAAACAATTTAACAAGAAATTTAAAGACTGTGCCACTAAAAACTCAAAAAGTCTCATATATTAAGATTTACGATAATCAGCAACCATTCCATCCATCTAAACACCTAACTTTTTTGATGATAGACTATTTTTTTCTCTTGTTTATTTACTTAGCATTTCTCTCAACCCAACCACATTTATTTTTGTTGGTTTCTCAGCAATATTATATATTTATTATTTAATTTTTAAATATAATATAACTAATAATAATAATAATTATTAAAATAAAATAAAATTATTGCAATTGACAAAAAAGTATAAAAAAGAATATATGATCAAATGCAAAATAATAAACTAAATTACAACAATGAAAAGTAGAGAAATTTAGAATAAACAAGCAATGCTTAAAACAAAGAGATAATATACCCAAATACTTATGTGCCTTAAGTTTAGTCAAATTATACTAGAACTTAAGAAAATACAAAATATATCTAAAGTTTCATGAATGAGACCATATTACTCCTCTTCTCAAGTTTTATTAGCTAATGTTAGCTCTTTTAAAGAATTGTCATGCCATAAAGTTTTTAAGTTTTTATATGATGCCTATCTGTTAAATGGCCAAGGCCAAATTTATAAGAATTGAATTCGGGTCCTTGTAAGATAGTGATCGTACTTGGACTAACGTGCACGCAGTGGCAGGCCACCCTAGCGAGGGTGTGCCGGTCCGGTGTCCGTGGAAGATGTACAACTTCCCGGATGCAAATTTTAGCTCGAATATGGCTGATTACTAAAGAACATAGATTGCAGTCGCTTTAAGTTTCAAGTGATTTTAGTACACATAGGCCTTTTTCTAAAACCCTATGTGATACTCTTGCATGGCTGACAATTAAAAAAAATGTTTTGGCAACATGTTCACGGGTACCTAGAGTACTCAGCCCTGTACATATTTCCCATGTGCAGGTTGAGCAATATGGAGTGAAGTGGCCGCTGGAGCTTTTGTCGATCCTAAGAAGTCGAAGTCTCTTGGTGGTGCATGTCATCATACATGCATCCGTTTCCGCTGTGCTCATTTGAATGTTAATCTGATTTAATTTGATTTGGTTGTAATTCGATGACGTCATCATTGCACTTCGTACAATTTGTTTGGTTCCTGAACTCCTTTCGAGTCGAGTTATAAATTCCCCTTTTCGTTATTTATCTCCTAATCTTCGTATTATTTCCTTAAGTCATGAATTACCGAGCTAAGCTATTAATTAGCAAAGTACGGTCGTGACAATATACAATGTTTGGAATAGTATAGACAGATTATTGTTGTAATTTGTAAACACATAAATATATTTTCTTTGCCCTTTCCCATATGCGTCCATGAAGGAATGATATCCTCTATACCAATTATTGTGTTCCAATTGTGTACCAAACATTAAAAATTATTAGTTTTATAATGTTTTTTTATAAAAATATTTTTGTATATTATAATAAACATTTATAACTGAAAAATGGAATTTTAAAAAATAATATACCCTAATTTTTGATTTATCAACCCTATTTTAGCTAATAAAATTTAAATTGAATGCTAAAAAATAATTATAAACCCTAATTTGGATGAGTGAATCCTAGAAAATAATGATAAAATTAAATTAAATTATTATAAATAAATTTATTGAATAAAAATATATAAAACTAATAAAAATTAAAATTTGATACACATGGAACATCGAAATGGGTATAGAGGATCCCAATTGGTCCATGAAAACGTGCAAGATCTCATGATGGATAATAATTATATAATATTAAAATGGTGGAGACAAATTGTAGTAGCATTTTAATGAAACTCCAAAAATGTAGATAGATGTCAAAATTAGGTGTGATTTTTGTTTTCCTTATTCTATTTCTTCGATTTTGCCTTCTGTTTTTCTCTCTCACTACTCATGTAATTTATGATTCTTTTCCACTATCTAAATTCTCTTTATTCATTTTTTTCAAAAAATCTAATGTTCCGTCTCTTTTCTATGTATATTTCTTTCCCAGCTCATGATCAACTCTACCACGCATCATCCTCTTTTACCTAATTGTTGATATTTTAATAAGTTTTACTTTGAGATTGATAAATTTGATTGAGATAATAAATCCTAATTGAAATATACTAAACCCTAATGGGGAATTATTAAACCCTAAAATGGAAAAATAGAATTCTCCACCAAACAATATTCGAGAAGGAATGAATTGCGAATGATGACGGAAACAAAAGAAATAATCGCAGAAGACAATCGGAGAAACAACATGAAAGCAAGAATAAGAATTAGGAAAAAAAGAAGAAGAAGAAGAAGAAGAAGAAGAAGAAAAAGAAAAGTAAAGAAGTGAACATATCAATTAACAAATCTCACGTTGGCTTAGTTGCTCAAATAAGGCGATTAATAAGCCTATATTAATGGCCTAGCATATCAAAATTCTTAAATTATATTATTACCCTTAATTTAAAATATATTATAAAAATATTTTAGTCGATATACATTTTGCCACAAAATTCTTTTTTATATAGGTATAGATTAACTCTTAAGAAAGTGACTTTGAAAATTATTGGTAATATGGTTTGATAATGAAGGATGGGGACAAGGGACATGGAATCTTATTTAATCAAGTTGCATTGGCTCATTTATTCACGAGTTTAAGGTTAATGGGCTCATTATGATTATTAAGATAAATGTTTTTAATAATAGCTCGTTGTTTACTTTAATGTAGATGTCTTGTACGTGAAAGTGTGAGTTTAGACTTTGCACGGTGGATTTTTGAGTAACTTAACATAATCAGATTATTTATTTATTTATTATTATTATTATTTTATTTTATTTTTACAAAAAAGCAAAAAGATTTTGTTCCCACTGCACGTCAAAGCACTTTCACACGCACACACACGCACATATGCTTTATAAGCGTGTTCAAGCAGTGTTCTCTTTCCCTTCTCTGGCCTTTGGGAACAATCAATGGCTTCAAATCTTCTATCATCTTCTACTCATTATTTTAATGTATGTAAGAAGATAAAAACAAAGTAACATGTACATGTCAAAATTACAACACTAGTGAAGAAATTAAAGCTCGAAGCCTCACACTACCACAAATTTTCCCCCTTTGATTAAAAACATTGAAATGCTCCCTCATCCACCATGACAAGTTCACAGCTGACGTGATGATATTTCATATTGAAAAATAATTAAGCTCTATTCTAAATACATGTCTTTAAATTATTGTCACATCAACCATTGACACATTATGTGTACTTACAATAATTAGGCAATCATTTTTTGGATTAAATGCACGAACTTTAAGCTCATTTTTATTTTTAACACAATCTTTCAAAAATTCGAAATTTTTTTACCAACTTTGATTTTTGTACAATTTTGGCATAAATCTGATTTGTGCCCAAATAGATTCTGATTTAGAGCATACGTGACAATGTAATTTTCAACCGACGGTCCACACGTGTAAATTATACAGCGTGTAGGCCCCGATAAGTAGTCATTGGTGTAGGGGGGGGGGAATACACCAATTAGCCAACAGTTTTTAATTTTCAAAACAATTTGATCTTACTGAGTCGTTACTTCAGTTTATCAGAGCAGCTTAGTTTTTCCAGCTCAATCAGTAAACTGCTGAGCTTGCAAAACTAACCTGCGTGCGGAAGTTTGGTGGAAAGGTTGGCTAACGTTTATCAACACAGTTTTCAAAAGACTTCAGTTCAGACAACTGCTCATGCAAGACAGGTTACAGTAGTGCAGGTTGTGAATATGCAAACTGTGTAAATAAAGATGTAAAAGTAAATAGCAAGAGAGAGAAACACGAGGAGTTTTTATCGTGGTTCGGAGTAAACAGCTCCTACGTCCACGCCAGATCCCGTCGAATCTGTAATCCCTTAACTTGAGATATTCGCTCCTTTTAACACTGGTGGAGGTCCAGTCCAAATTCAAATCTTTCTTTAGACTGAATCTAGCATGATTCTTGAGTCATGTCTCTTCTTACTTTACATACAATCTTACCAACGCTAAACAACTAGCGCTAATATCCAAACTAGAAAACTGTGAACAACTATCGTCGTTAGGAATAAATAACTCAATCAACTACACTGAATATCAATTGTGATGGTAGTGAGAGTGTGTGTGATGTGTTCTAGTAAGACAGTTTCCAGAGAGATCAGAAATCTACAAAGATCAACACTTGGGAAAGCTCTAGTGATTTCGAGTGTTGATTGAATGATTTTTTAGCTTGAGATTTCTGCAGCGTTTCGGCTTGTGTATTGAGTTTCCCGTAAATTCTTTCTGGAATGAGTTGAGGTATTTATAGAGAAGCATTTGAAATAGAGCCGTTGGAAGTGTGTCGGGTTTTGCAGTACCGTACGCTGACACAATTCTTGTCGTTGGGTGAGAACAGGTTTCTCAACCACAACTCAGGTTGGTCTTCACAGGTCGACCTTCCTATACCTCGAACTGTCTTCGGTCTTTTATAACCTTCGTGTGAAATCTTCGAGTATGGTAGGAGCAGGTTACATAGACAAATTACCTAATGGAACAGTATGACAGATTGAGTAGATTAGGTACAAGGTTGCACTACCAACCTTGACCTTTACATTAGCAACATGTCTGAGTTAAGCTTGACTGATCCAAACACGGAGACCAGCCTGTTCCACTTAAAACCTATATCTAAGTGTGGTTTCTAATAGCATTATCCAAACTCAGTTTCAAAGGGTTCCCAACACAGCGTCATTTAAAATGTATTCGAAAATGACGTCGACCGTGAATTATTTTAAACACGTGGATCAACTTAAATTAATTTAGACGAAAATTAAATCTGTGTCAAAATTGAACAAAGCTGAAAGTTAATGTATTTTTCCGAACTTGTAAAAAATTGTGTTAAAATGAAAATGAGCTCAAAATTCATGTATCTTGCTAAAATGACAACTTTTGTGTAAGTGAACAATTGGGCAATTGGCCTAATAATATAACACCTTGGCAATAACCTTTATTATACATTGAATATAATGATTTTCTTGGACCAAAAAGATATTGTGTGGGTATATAATATTTATTTCGTCATAAATATATTTATATTTGTTCATATCTTTTCCCAAACAAAATATAAGATATGGATTAGGACAATTAAGCACTTCTAATCACTTAATTTCAAATTATTTGGAGATCAAATTATTTTTAATTGTTTGATCATTCAACAACTATAATTAAATGGAGAAACAAATTAAATAAATAAAAACACATGTGACACAATGTAGGCGAAGGCAAAAACCGAGTTCGTGTCGGTAGCAAAGCGTCAAAAGTTACACATATTTATGCGCAAGAGTTGCTTTTTTAAAGGAATGCGAGTCTTTGTTCAAACCTACCGACTTTAAATATTAAAGCAATCTCTCAAAAAAGAAAATTAAAAAAATTAAAGCAAACGTACATTTTTAATTACTCTTTTCGTCTCACCCACCTAATTAATTTATTTTATTATTTTATATGTTAAATATAAATATAAATGTGAATTAATTAGACGGGAAGAAGGGAATGACCATTTCGTTACCCATGCCATGAATTAGTGCCTGATTGCAGGTTTATTTTTTAGGCACATTTCAACTTAGTGGGCCCCACTTTGGGGACTACCACATCTTGGCACATGCATCGACTGTTTTTTGTGGACCCATGTTGTACCCTGCTCATTATAATTATTTAAGGATCTTTAAACAAAAAAAAAGAAACAAAAGAGAATTATTTAAGGATCTTGAATGAAAAAGAGAGAATTGCACTCATAATAATTGAGTACAAATATATTAATTTCATAAATTGGTCTATTTAAAGAACTAGAATTTAAATAATTTGCACCCTTCCCCCTATTTTCCTGGCAAATCTGAAAAATGAAATCAAAATCTCGCGTCAGAAGATACATTTTTCTTTTTGCGACGTTTCACAAAAGATAATGAGTATGTTTTTATATTGGGTAAGTATTACTTCCTCTGTCTCATTCGACTTTGTCTGTTTTATTATTTTATACAATCCATTTGAATAAAAAACAAACCAAGTCGAGTGAGATGGAAGAAGTAAGAATTTATGGTTGAATTAGTGTATAATTAGTGTCAATTAATTGGGCCCTTATTACACCCATGTACTAAGAGGTAAATGACATCCATATTTTAAAAAGGCATAGCTTCCACAATTGCAGATTTATATATTAATCTATATTTTCTTAATTTTCCAATCGAAAAAGAAATATACTTCCTCTGTTTCAAAATTGTTGATACGTTTCTTTTCCTTTCTTTTTGGCGCACATTTCCATGCTTCTCGATGATGGATTTTAAAATAATTTTTTGAAGTATTTTTTTATTTACGGGATACTACGACACACGTAGTATCTCGTAAAAGAAAAGATATTTCAAAAATTTATTTTAAAATCCATCATCGAGAAGCGTGAAAATGTGTGTCAAAAAGAAAAGAAAAGAAACGTGTCAATAATCTTGAAACAGAGGAAGTATTATTTGGCACAGGACGAACATAGCATACAATTAAAAGAAAGTTGGATTATTTTTGTAGGAAAACCAAAAATTCGAAAACTAGTTATGAATTGACAGTTGAGTTTTCAGATATTTTGTGTTTTGGTTCATCATTTGACCAATTACAACCGATTAGAATATAACCGTAAGAGCATAAAATCCAAAATGATATTGTTATATAGAAAGGGAAAATTATCATATAATTTAAAATTAGTAAAAAATAATTTCCGACAAATTGTTGTGGCGCTTCACTTGTGGGTTAAAAGTGTGAAGAAGATAAGTACGAGAGTTTCCTCTATAAATACAGGTACAAAAACACAACAAATTCCATCCACAACCTAAATTCCATTCTCCACCCACTAAAAAAAAAAAATGGCAGCTCCGGCCACTCTCACATTCTCTCTCCTCACCCTCTCTCTCCTCTATCTCACTACTCCGGGCGCCGCCGCCGCCGCCACGAGCCCGGCCGCCAGCTTCATCAGAAACTCATGTAGAGCCACCACGTACACCGCCGTGTGCGTGAAGTCCCTGTCCCCGTACGCCGCCGCAATCAACAAGAGCCCGTCGCAGCTGGTGGCGACGGCGTTGGCCGTGAGCGTCGACACGGCGGAGTCGACGAAGTCGTTCGTGGAGAAGCTGACGAGATTCCGCGGGATGAAGCCGAGGGAGATCGCCGCCGTCAAGGACTGCTACGAGGAGATCAGCGACAGCGTGGACAGGCTGAGCAAGTCGGTGAAGGAGCTGAAGAACATGGGCCGGGCCAAGGGCCCGGAGTTCATCTGGCACATGAGCAATCTGCAGACGTGGGTCAGTGCCGCAATGACCGACGACAGCACTTGCTCCGACGGCTTCTCGGGCCGGGCCCTGAACGGTCGGATCAAGAACTCTATTCGGGCCCGAATGACGAACGTGGCCCAGGTTACCAGTAACGCACTCGCACTTTGCAATAAGTATGTTGAGAAGCATTAAGTGTGATTATGTATATTTCTTTTCTTTTTTTAATATAAAAAAAAAAATACTATATGTGTGTGTGTGTGTTTTTTTATAATTATTAGTTTAAATGTCGGAGATTGAGTGGTTTGTTTGTGGGTATTTAGTTTTGGTGTATAATTATGGTGGTTTGGCCCAAATTTTGTAATATACGTAGTAATTAAATGGAATGGTGGTCCTTATTTGCTGCTCTAAATTTGTTTGTTGCAAAAAGAGACTGGAAAATATCTCTCTTTTTTTTTCCCCAAAAAATACAAGAAAAAGAATTATATGCAACATTCGTACTGACAAATGGCTAATAATTATTTTGTACGTAATTAATAATAGGGGTAGGGGTTTGGTATTTGAGTAAATAATAATTGCAGTTAGTTGGGTCTTAGTATTAGTGAGGGACGAGATTTGCTGCAATTAGGGAGTAGCCGCGGAAAATCCTCATACTATAAATAGCAATAGTATATTACGTCACTGTCGCCCACGTTGATTTTTATTATTTATCTTATTTAATACTACCTCCATCCCATTTATTAGGCCCCTTTCATTTTATTGACTTTTTCGGCACGCATTTTCACCAAAACTTAGTACGGGTTTTAAAATATTAATTTATATTGGCGAGGGCCCGTGCAACTTTATTCAGTTTTATCTCGGTTTAAGGGTGTATCGGTTTAAGGGTGTATGATTAAGTTTATTTGAAAGAGTTTATAAGCATTCGAAGCCGGTAATACATTTGAAGAGTTTATAAGATGTAAAAATAAGTTAGGGAGAAGTATTTTATTTTTAAGAAGCTTATAAATTCTTTAGTACTAACTTTTAGTTTGCCAAATTAATTTTTAGAGCTTATAAACTCTTAAACAACTTATAAGTTGTTTTAAGGGGCTTAAACCAAACACCTCCTAAGTCATCATGAGCAGGAGAAATAAAATAGTAAGAGTAGCCGATTTTTGTCTTAAATTAGTAAAAGACATAAATATATATATAAATCAAAAGAGAGAAATTGTACATACGTATTTACAACTGGCAATGTCCAACTGTGAATCAGCTGCCAACGCAACAGTAACTAGGATCAACTAACTAGCCACAGTTTAAAGGACTTAATAATCGGAGAAACGTTTAATGACGAGCTCCAACTTCAAAGTCTAGTTTTAATTTTCTCAACCATCTTTTTTCCTCCATCTCAGCTTAAGGAATATCGTAAAATAAAAAAATTACTCGGGTCGGAACAAAGAAAATGAAAAACAAGAAAGGAAATAATTTTATGGGAGTGAAGCAGAGATATTTTGGAAAAAATTGCAATTAAAGACGTGGAAAGATGCTTTTGAAGAAAAGAGGACGTCAAAAGATGAGGGCCAAGATGAGATGAGAGAGGCGCGTGATATTACGACTTAAGAATGTGAACTAAAACCGTAATTACGATTTAACGGCCATCAATCACCGTGATTTTCGCGAATCCCGACACGTCACATCAATCCATGGGACTCCTAGGGATTCTCGCGATTTGCACCAACTTAAATTTGGAGGTGGACTCGACAATTGATTTTTTTTTTTAAATTTTTATATATAAAATAATTAGTAAATTTGTAAGGATTATTATTTATTGTTTTTTGAGAGAAAAATTTGTAAGGATTGGACTTAGGTGAACATGTTGTGAATGACGGTGGAAAATATGATATGAACACCAAAAATTAAAAGACGGTGGGTCCACCTCATTGGTATATTAATTGTGTGTGAAATGTTTTATTGAAGGAATTGGGTTATAAAAATTTGGGATTTTGGTGCAGCCCAACTAGAACCGACAAGTTCTACATATAAATTGGGTAATTCTAAACACAACCCCTAAATTTCTCCACACAGCCCTTAATTAAAATAATAATAATAATAATAATAATAATAATAATAATAATAATAATAATAATAAATGTACAACTATACCCTCACAGCTCCCAAATATTAAACAAAGTAATGAATGTACGCAGATCAGACGTATAACCATAAAACCAAACCACCATCCTAGAATTCCAAAATTAACATAAATGGGTTTTCGAAATCTTCATGAATAATACTCAAGATCTGAAAAAATATATATATATCCACCACATCTTCCGCGTCAAATCCCCAATTGCTCAAGTTAAGTTGAGATTCAATTTGAGAATTATGTCTTGTGCGCCCCATCACTTTGCTTTATTTGCTCAAGATTTGAGATTTTTTATTTATTTTTTATTTTTATGTTTTGTTAAACTTAATATGATTGATACAATATTCGTCCATACAATAGTTTTGAAATTAGACCCAAAAATTGGAAAAAAAAAAAAGAAAAAGAAAACGAATCTCCCGGAAGGAAGGAATGATGAACTCGGAAAAAAAAGACTAGATACAACAAAGTGCCAAAAAAAAAAAAAAAGAGTAGTTTCTCTCGACCTCAAAGGGAGAAGAACCCATCAAAAAATTAGTTTGGTTCTTAGGGAAAACAAAAGATAGACTGAGAGTAAAAGGGAGGAAGAAGAACAAAAAGAAAAGAAAAGGTAAACAAAGAAACAGGGGTTGTGTGGAGAAATTTGGGGGTTGTGTTTATGATGAACGAGGATCAAACCCAAATCCAAACCCACGAATGTTATTTAATGGGTTATTGGTGCCAAAAACCATGAACTTTACCTCTATGTAGGTAGTTGGGTGAACTTTATATATACCCAAAGCTGATAAGTATGTAAGTTTTATACCCAAGCATATAAAAGTATAAGTTTTATACCCAAAATCAAATGAAAAGACAAACTTACCCTTAAAAAGTTACTGTTTTCCACGGTTACAACATACCAAACCGTGATATCATTGTTAAACCGTGAGCTCACGGTTTTGCATGTATCCTCACGGTTTATAAGGTCCAAAAACCGTGAGTAAAGTATAAAACCGTGAGCTCACGGTTTTGCCTCTATCAAGTCACTTTTCAATTTGATTTTGAGAGGAAAAAAATGTAAAATTCGAAAATGCATTTATTTACCAACAACCAAATCAGATGAATGTACATTTCATTAATTGAATTTAACAGTGAAATTGAACAAAAACTCTTCAACTGCAACAAAAAATTGAAATCGTGAACGCAAATTGAGTTAAGTTCTCTCAATTTTGTTGAAATTTCCCCTCGAATTTGGTTGATTCTCGAAGATATTCACCGCATTTGGTCCACTGTCGAAGATATTTTGATCATATTGAAGGCACGCACCGTTTATTTTTTCATATTTAGTTGTTATTATTGTGTAAATTTGGGGAAAATCATATGAATTTGGAATTTAGTAATTATTGATTTTTTTTTTCTAGAAAATCATGATTTATTTACTTTTTTGATACAAAGAGTGATTAGATTACATGTTTGGTAACCTATTTATTGAGAATTAAAGTAATTACTTCCATGTAATAGGTTTATAAACTGTTAGATTCGATATTAAGCTTGAAAAAAATGAATTTTTATTTTTAATGATTTAATTAAAATTCACGGTTTATATTTGACATGTCACAGTTATTTATAGGGAAAACCGTGAGATATCCTTTTTCAATTAAAATATTAAGCTCACGATCTATAATATTTTCACGGTTTAAACTGTGATTAAACCGTGAAATGTCCATCTTTCACCGTTTAATCAAAGTTTAAAATGTTAACTTCAATTAAAGAACCGTGAGCTATATATTTTAAACCGTGTACACACGATTTATTACATTTTTAGTGTATTTTCTTCAGATTTTGAATTTCTTGATCGTTTTTACGCAGATATGTCTACGGTCAAAGTATATATTCGTCACGGTGGGTATTTTGAGGAGGAAACTCGTTACGTAGGGGGCGATCGTGTTTTGGTGCATTTGGCTATGACCCAAGTTACATATGCAAATCTACTACAAGAGATTCGTGATCAAGTGGGCGAAGAATCTAATTTTTTGCTCTACTACGTGAGTAATGCCGATGGTGGCCAAGATAAGGTCGCTTTGAGGAGCGACATCAATTTGTTGCGATTGATTATGGAGCAGATGAAGAAGGCAACTGTTTACGTTGTCAGCAAAGATAAGGGAATCGCCCGCAGCACTCCGACGACACAAGGTTCTAGGATTTTTACGAGTGTGAATATTGAGGAGCCGAGCTCGGAGGCTCCATATTCTGAAGAAGAAAGGAGCGAGGAATACGACGAGAGGGATGAGGATGAAGAGGTCGCGGAAGATATGGCTAAGGAAGCGATGGACGCAGCGGATCGCACCGACTTATTTGAGTCACTTACGAAGGAGTTCGGTGCATGGATCCGAGAGCCGAGACGGCTTGATAGGATTGTTGGGATCGCAACATTCATTCAGTGTCCCAACCTACCCAAGACGACGATGCCAGGGCCGATCTTGAGGTTATCCGAGATTGGTTGATTCCTCACGTTCACCTAGACACTGCGTTGCCTTTGGGGGTTCTGGATCCAGATTATTACACGCCTGTAGCTGGTGCATTGCGAGAGGGCGGCCTGTTCAAGAGGAAGTTAGATGTGTCGGTAGCAGTTGGATTGCATCAAATGGAGAACCGGCAGCAGTATAAAGTTGAGAATTCGGACAAGGGCCGTGTCGGGTTCAAATGCAGGATGGAGGGGTGCGAGTACCTTGTGCGGGCAAAGAACGTGGGGACTATGTGGCGCATCAGAACATACAATGGCAGCCATACGTGCTCTGTCGATTTAGACGGGACTACACCGCGGCAGTACCCCGCGAATGTTCTTGGAGCATTCTACGCAAAGAGGTTGATCACTGATGGTGTCGTGCTCAAGCCAAAAGAGATGGTTGACGAAATGCGAGTTGAGTACGGCATTAAGATCGATTACAGCTTCGCCCTGCGAGCGAGGAACATCGCTATCGAGATGATGTATGGAGGATTTGTGGAGTCGTACAAGAGGCTCCCATCTTATCTGTACTTACTGCAGCAGAAGAATCTGGGTACCGTGTATAGTATCTCGACATCCCCCCTCGACGATCGATTGTGTTATATGTTCCTCGCTCTAGGACAATCCTTGCATGCATTTCAGAACAATTTACTACGTTCCGTTATCGTAGTCGACGGGGCACACCTCAAGGGCAAGAACAAGGGGACATTATTCGTTGCTTGCATGAAGGATGGGAACGAGCAAATGTTTCCACTTGCCATTGGATTTGGCCCGATCGAGGACGATGATTCCTGGACTTGGTTTCTGACGAATTTGCGTAACTGCTTAGGACATCCTCAAGACCTGTTGATAGTCTCCGATGGCCATATCAACATTGGAAATGCAGTGAGGGATGTCTTCCCCGGTGCGCATCACGGTCTTTGCTGGCATCATCTGGCCAAGAATATGGTCACATTTGGGAAGCGCGCAGTCGGCATATTCGAAGCTGTGGCATACTCATATTCAGATTCTAAATTCGAAGAATACATGGAAAACTTGATGGCATCTGGAATATATCAGAGGCTGTGTGAGATCGGCATGCATCGGTGGTCGCGTAACAAGTGCCTTGTTCCGCGCACGAGTTTCATGACTTCGAATGCCGCTGAGACGATGAACGCTAGACTCCTATGGGCATGTCGATTGCCCATCTGCGTTATGATTGAGGCGTACAGGATTATTGTCGACAGATGGTTCGAGGAGCATCGGAATGCCGCTCAACGTGGGACCCACGAGGTGACTGAGACAACATACCAGAAGATGGCCGTATCTTCTGAATGGGCCCGTCACTACAGAACTCGTGGGACAACAATTCCCCACGTGTACAGGGTCGAGGGTGACAATGGGACTTACCTAGTGGACATGCAGAACGCAACGTGCGATTGCCGTGAGTGGGAGGGGGACATGGTGCCGTGTCGACACGCTTGTGCTGCCATTAGGTATGCATGCCTTATACTCATTTTTTATGCTACGATCAGTTTGAAATATGTGGTTTAATTCTTTCATATTTCATTACTATGTTCGCAGTTTTGCCGGAGGCCGTGCTACGGACTACGTGAGCCATTATTTCAAACAATCGACCCTCGTGGCAACCTACTCGCCCAACATTCATCCGGTTCCCGATCCACGGTCTTGGACTGTGCCCGAGCACGTTGCTGCTCAAGTGGTTTTGCCGCCTGTTGTCGAAAGACAAGCTGGTAGACCGCGAAACAGCCGAGCGAGATCAACGGTGGAAGATCTTCTGGGAAATCCACAGAGATGCGGGCGGTGCGGTGGATACGGTCACAAGAGACGCACATGCACGGCTCCTTCACAGATCGGCGACGCCGATCTCAATAGAGTCCCGAACGAGGATGGTAGGCAACGACGAAGGCCAAAAACTTGTAGCATTTGTCACGTACAGGGGCATACTAGGCGTAGATGCCCGATGAGTGTTGTTGATTAGATTCGAATCGGTTATGATTAGATGCCCGAATCACAATTCTCTTGTTTTTGGAGGTTTAGCTTCTGTATCTTCTGTTATAGTTATAGTTATAGTAGTATTCTGTTAGATTAAAAATATAGATTCACGGTTTAGGTGGTTTGTTGACCGTGAGATCACGGTTTATATGCCAAACAAACCATGAGCTATTATTTAACAATTAAATTAAAAAATATATATATAAATTTAATTCACAAAAACACGACCTAACGGTTTAACTGGAGTACAAACCGCGAGCTCACGGTTTGAACCCCAATTAAACCATAAAAAATGTGACTCTCACGGTTATATTAGCAAGCTAACCGTGAGATCACGGTTTAACTGCTAATCTAACCGTGAGAGAAGTGTGATAATATTTTTTTTTTAAATTTAATAAATTTATTTATTTATTAATTTTTTTTTTATATTTATTTATTTTAAAGAGAGCAAACACGGTTTAAATGCAAATAAAACCGTAAAATTATATAATAACCGTTAACTCTATAACCGTTAATAGTGTAGCCACACGGTTTAATAGACGTTTAAACCGTAAGAATTTTAAATTAACCGTGAACCCTAACCGTTAATTTCATGATTAGGCCAAAATTAATGTCGAAACTATGATTTTAACTAATTGTTGTCTATGAATTGTTGTTTAAATATATAAGTGATAATATTATATACACAACGTCAAAGATAATGAAATATAATGTTCACAACTCGACATAACATTGTGAAAGTGAAAATATCCGTTTCGCCACCTCTAACCGAAACCCGGAGAGATACCTCAAACCAACCCTCTCAATGCACGGCTTCTTCGAGGCGAAGATACGATCGATATACATACAAGCGAATGGGTCGCATGAATAATCATCTTTCTGTATGTATTGTTGCGTCAAGGGGGCCCAGACAATCTGCAAGAAATCATTTTTCTTCGCCAGCCGTGGATGTTGATCCCAATACCCAACTTGCTGCAAGACTCTGGGCCACAGTTTTAGGATCGGGTAGAGCTGGACCTTCCGATGCATTATGTCGGCTGCATTAAGGAGCGTATGTAGAAGTGAGTCATATACCTCCATCGTCCACTCGTCAGTCAATACCCGGCAGATAACCCAGTGGTCAGAGGAGACATGACAAACAAACACAAACTGCATAGAAGGGTCGAGGACTCAACTTATTCTTCAAGCACTAATAATAAACGTTCTCAAACGAAAAAGTTAAATTGAAGGAACTTACACAAGTTGCGTTCATCCAAACATCATACGAGCCCACGCCGTGAAACCAATTCTCGAGATCCTTAGACAGCTTGTAATCACGATACTTTAGCTTCGACTTTGCCATTGCCGTTTGATCTCCATCGTGAAAAGCCATCAGAGTTGTTCTCAAGTCGTACTGTCAAATAATATATTCGTTTAGAGATTACACACAAAATAAAATAAATAAAATAATTATTCATTAAATATGTCAATAAAAACTCACGTATACGCCCAATCCAAGCAGAACGGTGCCTCTCTCCTGCAGAGACGGACACAAAGAAAGTCCATCTTGGAGTCGACTCCACCAGTAAAGCATATACAGCTCCATTACCTAAAATAAACACAGATTATTATGAAAACATAATACTCGACAAAGTATCAAAAATAATAACAACACAAAATAAAGTCCGGTCTAACCTCAGCGTTGAACTATATCGCGGGGTGTTCGATATCATCGAACAACGACTGCGTCATCCTATATGGCGGGTCCTACATGTTCATTGCGTAGGAATCCGGCCCGCTTCGTCTGAATGCCATAAACATCTCCTTGATCGTCGAGCCAGTATACGGTGTGGGGATAATCGGAACAAATGGGCTCTGTAAGGTAGCCGACGGCCTCACATTCCGTCCCCCAATACAAACCCGACGCACAGGCGTCTGTCCTGCCACGTCAGAGTCTGCATCACTGTACTCACCCCCGTTTCCCTGTTGACTCTCAGGAACGGGAATCATCTGCGGATGAGGAACGACAGGCTGTAGTACGGGATGCACCCAATCATATGGGGGCATCATTTCCAAGTCCCTATAAAAAGATGAGTGTGACGACTCTGCGTCCTCGACCTCAGCCTCTCGAACTGGAGGCGTCCTTGATCTCTCCCGTGCTACCGGCTCGGTAACAAACCCCACCATGTGCTCGAAACCCGGAGCGCCCACAGGGGTAGGTGATCTGTGCTCAATGTAGGGAGCCTCTCGATTGTCTCGATCTTCATGGGCCTGGTCAACGAAATGTCATCTAGCAGAGCCAACATGGCTAGCATGTGACGGCGCTCGACGATGAGAATGAACACCATGACCCGACGAACTCCCCGACCTGCTGAAGATCCCCTTCAGGTGCCCTGCCATGAACTTGGCGATACGAGCCATCACCCCGGTGTCCGACTCATCTTGGGCCATTCTCTCCAATATCTTGTCGGCCCACGCATCGTTATCACATCCTCGGGGGCACGGATGCCCATGCACGCAGCAAACAAGGCCCGAGGACCTCTCGGGATGTGAACTCTCCACCCTCGGCCTCTTCGACGTACTCGCACGAGCTCTGGGGATTGGGAGAGGCCCTCGACCCTCAGAATTTGCCCTGGTGGCACGTGGCTGGCGACCACGGGGCTGGGCTGCAGTCCCGGCATCCCGACACCTCAATTTGTCGAGAACTTTCGCCATAGTTCTCGCTTCCTTCGTCTGTCTCTGCGGTATAGGCGCTTTCTTCCAAGCATGACACGTATTCGAATTAAATCGAACCATCAAGGGGTCTTGCTCTTCGAAGAGGCTAAGATAGTATAACTGAGCCATTTCTTCCGTCGAAGGTTCGAGCGTCGGGTTTACTTGGAGCTGCAAAAGACAAAGGCACAAAAAATCAAAAATCAAAATCAGTATTCAAACCGTGAAATGAAACCGTGAAAGCAGATGCCTCACGGTTTGTGACTACATCAAACCGCAAGCTCACGGTTTGATTTAAGTTCAAACCGTGAGAATAATCTTTCACGGTTTGAACTTAAATCAACCGTCAGCTCACGGTTTAATTTAAGTTCAAACCGTGAGAATGATCTTTCACGGTTTGAACTTAAATCAACCGTCAGCTCACGGTTTAATTTAAGTTCAAACCGTGAGAATGATCTTTCACGGTTTGAACTTAAATCAACCGTCAGCTCACGGTTTAATTTAAGTTCAAACCGTGAGAATGATCTTTCACGGTTTTAACTTAAATCAAACCGTGAGCTGACAGTTTGATGTAGTCCCAAAGCGTGAGACAACAGCTTTCACAGTTTAATTCTAAATAAATAAATAATCATAATAAATAAATAAATAAATTTAACTAAATTAACTATAGTTCAAACAATTAACTGATAATCTACATAAAACGCTCGAATTAATTCAATTTCAATCACCATATACTATAAACTATAAACTAAGCCAATATTAATTGAATTTAATTAATAATTCAAATGATATATAATTGCAGATTAAGAGAATGATGACATACCGTTGGATCGTTAAAAAAATCATGGAAATCTCTATAGTTGTGTCCCATTTCCCATCTCCTTAGTCGAGGGAACGCGTGCGGGTTCAACTTGTTGGCACACTGCTCTCCTAAATCCGGAAGGGCCTCGAAGGCCCAAAAATACAATGCCCAGACTGAGCCATACAGATGGTAGGCAGCATTAGTGTCAGAGCCTCCAATTTCTCTCGGGTCCTTCTTTGCCACTCCTAGCTGGTGGCACAGTATTTGGAACGACCATGAGCCCCACGGAAATGTAGCCCATCGTTCCGGATCCTCTACTAAAGTCCATGCCCAATCATCAATGCTTCTATTGTAGTCCCGACACAATAGCAAGTAGTAGTAGGCGAGGAGGTTAGCGGCAGCCATGTATTGATCCTCCGTCCCTAGAACTACGTCGGCATTCGTGAAATTGTTAAACAACTGTTTCACTAGCACCTTACGCCCCTCATAGTAAGTATAGAAGAGGCTCATCCTTGGGATGACGTGGTTCTTGCCGTGAGGATTAAAGGTCGAGGAACCGAATCTCAATCCGGTCACGAGGTAAAATTCTTGCGGCCCAAACCGAATATCCTGGCCATTCACGTGAAACAACCTCTCAAAATCATGGTCGTTGCCCCTCCATAGCTCCCGGGACAAAAGCTCGTGCAAGGCACGCTTCGAGTTCCCAATCTTCTTAATTGTGCAGATGACTGCGAATGGAGATTCGTCGCTAAATCGGGCCAACAGATCACGTCCGCCAATGCGCAGTAAATAGTTTACGATTGACACAGCTGCGGAGTCTCTATAATAGGCATTGATTTCACCCGAAAATCCTTGCATGAGAGGCCTGTACCATTGGTACCTAGGCTGTAATCACCCAAAAAATGCAAATGAAGTGAATTAATTAATTAAATTAAAATTAAATATATCGAATATAGTGTATATCTAATCTGTATGTTGCATAATTCACGGTTTAAAAATAAAAAAACCGTGATCTCACGGTTTAAGCTTAGTTTAACCGTGAGCTCACGGTTTCTTTGCTTTTAAACCGCGAATTATGCCCAAACCTATACTGTATAGATTCAACTTCAAGTTCAAACCCAGCACACACATATAAATCGCAATTCAAGCACACACATATTTGTGTCATTTTCATATAAATCGCATACAAATCCAAACTATTTCATCCAAAAAACTGAAAAACATGATTACAATTTAAACTGTAAATTGAATAATTTTATTTTAAAAGATAATGAAGGTTAGAAAACTCACCGGCGCCGGCGGCTCCGGAATATTCTCCCGTTCGGCCCTCGTCAGAATTGGGCGATGTTGTGGAACTCCTTCGGATTCAGCACCAGAATCGTGGTCATGGTTCGAATCGTCGGCCATGGTTTCTCCTCTCCGGCGCCGGCAATTAAAAAAAAATCACGGTTCAAAATTGGGGGTTAGGGCTCACGGTTTCTTTGGGAGAGAGAGGGAGAGAAATCGTGAGGATGGAGAGTGACGGCCGAGAGAGAGAGAATGGGGTGGGGTAGGGTTTGTTTTTTATTTCTTTGAATAAATTGAAATGTGGGGCCCATATTCTTTGTTGTTTTGTTTTGAGTGAGATAAAGTTGAGGTTATTTTTGTCTTTTAAATGACTTTTGGGTATAAAACTTATAGTTTTATTTGCTTGGGTATAAAACTTATATAGTTATCCTTTTTGGGTATATTTAACCATTGACACTAGGCAGTTTCCCTAACTTTTCAATTTTGGCTAATTTAACCACCAACTTTCGATGTGTAATAATTATTCCCCGAGCTATTTTTCCAGCGAATTTTAATCCGAGCCGGCAGCCGGTGTTGCCTATGTGGCGCAAATCGACGGCGAACTAAATGACGTTGTATAATGATTAACATAAACGATGTCGTTTTACCATTAAACTATAATTTTTCTTTAATATTAATTTTTTTCTCTCCAACGCACCACTACTGTCTCTCTCTTCCCATAGCGTCTCTCTCTCTTTACACAGAAGCCACTATTGCATCACATGCTGCCTAGCTCCGCCCACCAACGGCGGCCTCCATTACTAGAGCTCGTTCATGCCGTAGTACACCACCTCCCAAGACCTCCATCGCACACTGCCATTGCTACCACTTCCTTCTATCTTTTTACCACTGAAACATCCCTAATCTGAAGCCCTAATTTAGCTAATCTTCCATCTCTCATATCACGACTCTGCCACCATCGTAGATTATAGATCTGGGATCCTGATTGTCGCGCCAATCCAAGCATTCATGGTGGATGTTAGGTGCTGACATTGGGGAAGACTCGACGGTGGCGATGCTTTGAGGGCAAGCGCGGTAACGCTGCAGACTGTCCGGAAGACCAGAGGAAGAGGTGTCCACGTGGCGGCATCATCGGTGGTAGTGGAAAGTAATGTGATGTGGGAATGGAGTAAAGTGTTGGTGCTGGGATGCTCAAGCAAAAAGCTTTGGGATGCTCTGTGTCGTAGATTTGATAGATCTAATGGTCCTAAAATTTCTAAACTAGAGAAAGACATAAGAAGCTATGAACAAGGTAATCAAACGGTGATGGACTACTTTAACAATTTGACTGTTCTATGGGATGAAATGGATATGGCGTTGCCACCAGTTCAATATATCTGTGAGGCTAGATCTATACTTGATAAGAGAGAGGAGGACAGAAAGTTAGTGCAGTTTTTGCTTGGATTAAATGATGGATTTGAGCATGTTAGGAGCCAAATTTTGCTTCAAGAGCCCTTACCTTCTGTTGATAAAGCATACTCAATGATTGTTCAAGTTAAGGATGAGAAATCGGTAAAGGATGTTGTAATGGAAAGCAAAGGACAAATGGTGATGTATACACAGAAGCAAGGTGGTTACAACAATAATTCTGCTGGATTTCCACACAGACCAGGACAAGACAGGAAAATCAATGAAGGGAGGTGGTTAACCAAGGAGGAGAAAAAGAGGCTCAAGTGTAGCCACTGTAAAGAAGCTGGCCATGAAGCACATGAGTGATTTAAACTGCATGAGTATCCTGAGTGGTACAAGCGCTATAAAGAGAATAGAGGAAAGAAAAGGATAAATACATGGATGACATACCTGAAGATGATGGTGTCTCTAAAACCAATGAAAATTTTGACATGAAACAACAGACTAGTGGACAACATTTTGATATGGCGAGTTATATTCGAGCTGAGATTGCAAAGTGCTTGAGCAGTTATGGAAATCAAAATCAAGAAAGTAATAATGGACTTAGAACAGATATTAACTTTATTCGTGAAGAAAGGAAGGATGGAAACTTCCAAGATGGCCATTATACATTCAGCATTGTTCCAAGCATGGAGCATGCAGCTTGGATAATTGATTCAGGGGCTACAACACATGTGTGTTGTGATAGAAAAATGTTGCACACTGTATATAGACTGAGATATCCAGTTACTATACATCTACCAGATGGAACATCCAAGGAAGTCACAGTTGGAGGGAAGGTGCAATTGAATAAGAAGATAGTGTTGGAAGATGTCTTGTTTGTACCAGGTTTCACACATAACTTGCTGTCAGTGGCACAGCCGATACATGATAGTGGGATTAAATATGTATTTTACCCAACACATTGTGTATTTCAGAGGACTCGGAATGATTAGATAATTAGAATAGGAAAGATGCAGAGGAATCTGTATGTGCTTGAAACTGTGGTTGAGAATCACTTCACTCACTTCTTCAGGGCAAGAGATATGACATTGCAGCAATGGCATAGCTTTCTGGGACATCCTTCCATCACTACAATGAAGCGCATGAGACAGTTGAGTGACAGATTTCAAGAAGAAGCAGTGAGAGCCATTGAGGAGTGTGAGATTTGTCTTAAGGCTAAACAGACTCGGGATCATTTCCCAACTTTGAATAGGATGACTGAGAGTCCTTTTGAACTAGTGCATGCTGATCTTTGGGGTCCCTATGGAGTTGAAAGTGTAAGTAACACAAGATTTGTGCTCACACTTATGGAGGACTATAGCAGAGGCATCTGGACATATCTCATTAGCTCAAAGGACTTGGTTTGGAGTGTCCTTTCTTCTTTTATTCAGATGGTAAAGACACATTTTAACAGGGATATTAAATTCTTCAGAACAGACAATGGGACAGAATTTCTAAACAGAAAGGTTCATGATCTGTTCACACAACATGACATTTTACACCAAAGGACTTGTGTGTATTCTCCACAACAGAATAGAGTGGTGGAAAGAAGACATATAACTCTGCTTGAAGCAGCCAGAGCCCTAATGTTTCAAAGCTCTCTGCCCCTAAGATTCTAGCCCTATTCTATCCTCACAGCAACTTGGATGCTGAATAGGGTTCCTAGTAGGATACTAGGATGGAAATCTCCCTATGAGTTGCTCAACAATAAAGCACCAAATTACCACATGTTGAGTCCACTTGGTTGCTTGGCATATGCAGCAAACATCACAGCTCATAGAGGTAAATTTGACACTAGATCTCTTAAGTGTGTGTTTTTGGGGTATGAGGCTTTCCACAAAGGATACTTACTTTATCACATGGACAATCACAAGGTCTTTGTGTCCAGAGATGTAAAGTTCTTTGTGGAAACTTTTCCTTATGCAACAACTACAAGGATTTCAGCATCTAATTCTTTGCCATTTCCATGTTTTCAAGATGTCGATACTGTTGTGTCACCTATTACTAATGATGTGGCACCTGTTATAGAGGCAGTACCACACATAGAAGTTGAGCAAGCTGCAGCCGATACAACTCAGGGTGCAACCAATTTACCAGGCCCATCTATTACTGCTGCAAAGGGTGTTTCCCTTAACAGTGAAGAAGTTGAGCCTACACCTGTTGTCCCTGTAGTGCCAGAAGTTAGGAAAAGTACTAGAAATCACCAGCCACCTACTTAGATGTAGGACTATATTGGTAACTTTACTCTCACACAGGCTACTTCTCGTTTTGGGACTGGGATTACACCACATACCTTTCCATATATAGTATCTAAAGGTTTTTCTTCATCTTACACAGCTTTTATGTTCAATCTTCAAGCCTTGACTGAACCAACTTCCTACAGAGAAGCTTGTAAGTCTGCCGATTAGGTCAAATCTATGGATGATGAGTTGTTAGCCTTGGAACAAAATCAAACCTGGGTTATTACATATTTACCTCCTGGAAAGAAGCCTATAGGAAGCAAATGGGTCTACAAGATCAAACTCAAGGCTGATGGAAAGGTAGAAAGGTATAAAGCACGGCTAGTAGCAAAAGGCTTCATCCAAGAGTATGGGATAGACTACACTGAGGTCTTCTCCCCTGTTGAAAAATTAGCTATTGTTCGCATCTTCCTTGCAGTGGCAATATCTCTGAATTAGCACATTCATCAATTGGATGTCAACAATGCCTTCCTTCATGGTTTTTTACATGATGACATCTACATGTCTATACCTCAAGGATACAAGGGAGCACAGTCGTGGAAAGTCTATAAACTGGTAAAAAGTCTTTATGGTCTGAAACAAGCGTCATGAGAGTGGAACACAGAG
Source organism: Mentha longifolia (assembly GCA_001642375.2). NCBI lineage: Eukaryota > Viridiplantae > Streptophyta > Magnoliopsida > Lamiales > Lamiaceae > Mentha > Mentha longifolia. The sequence continues at coordinate 23,989,596 of CM038121.1, forward strand.
TTCTGCAGATGCCTATTCAGCAATGGTTATACTTAGTCCATTGTCGATCCTTGCCTATTTTTCAAAGGCACAGGCTCCACTTATATTTTTCTCATCGTTTACGTGGATGATGTTCTAGTAGCAAGTTCATCTCTTCCTATCATACAGGAGCTTAAAGATATTCTTCATCAAGCCTTCACTATCAAAGATTTGCAGGAAGCCAGATATTTCCTTGGGATGGAGATAGTATGAGGCAGTGGTGGTGCTTCACTGAACCAAAGAAAATACATTTTGGATCTCTTAACTCAGGCTGGCTTAACTGGATGCAATCCAACACCAACCCATTTCCCTGCAGGTCTTACCCTGAGTAGGAAGCTAGGGACATTGCTACCAGATCCAGAGCAGTATCGTAGACTAGTTGGCCAGTTCCTTTATTTGAATCTTACACGGCCGGATATCAGCCATGCTGTGCAACAACTGAGCCAATACATGCATGCACCCTATTCTGGGCATTGGGATGCAGCAATCCATGTGCTGAAATATCTAAAAGGTTGTCCCTCTTTAGGTCTTTTTTATTCCACATCCCCATCTAACACTCTACGGGCTTATTGTGATGCTGACTGGGGCGCTTGCCCGGATTCACGAGTCTCCCTCACTGGCTATTGCACATTCTTTGGTGATTCTCTCGTTTCATGGCGCTGCAAAAAGTAATCCAGTGTTTCGGTTTCATCTGCAGAAGCCGAGTATCGTGCAATGAGTGTCACTACTCGTGAATTGTTGTGGCTATCTTATTTGTTTAAGGATTTTCATGTCGATCTGCAGCTGCCTATATCTCTCATGGTTGACAATCTTGCTACAGTTCATATCACCAAGAACCCTGTGTTTCATGAACGGACGAAACACCTTGAGATCAATTATCACCTTATCCGAGAGCATTATCGTCGAGGTTTTCTTGTCCCAATTTCCTTAGTTGGCCCCCATTTTTGTTTACTTCTGTCCAAGATGAAGATGCTCGACCTTCACGCATCTTCATCTCACTACAACAAAAATCACCTATTACCACACCCCTAATGAGGCACAAAAAATGGAATGTCATAACAAGTATTCTATTGAGGCACAAAGCCGAAAATAGTGATGAGCTGGAGGTTCGTCATAGGCTGTTATGACATAAGAAATTATATGTTGAGATACCACACTAATTATGACACTATTCAATGTCTCGATATTTATTCATCAGAAAACTATATTAAATTTGTATTCTTAGCCAAAAAAAAACTAAGAATTGCGACACGATTTAATGTCTTAAGAATTATTATTCATAAAAAAATTATAAAATCTTCATTTTTAGTGAAAAAAAAAGTAAGAATTGTCACATTCAATGTCTAAAAAAGTTATTAATTCGGAAAATATTTATAATGTACAATTAATCAAAAACTATTTATAATATTTAATTTTGTATTTATCTTAGAATAAAAATTGAGAATATTTGTCATTCTTAGTGGATGCCAATATAATAATGTTGATTCAAGGTAAATGAGTTTTTAATTGGCAAATTAACGTAACTCTTGATAAATTAATAAAATAATTTTCTTACCCAGATCATGATAATTCTCTCAACTTTTAATAATATAATTATAGTAAATAATTAAAATTGTTAAAAGAAAGAAAGAAAGAAAAAAAGTACACTATTTCCCCAAAACAAAAAAGATGAGCGGCAAAATTTCCCACCAAAGCTTTAAATCCCCATAAAAAATAGAATAAAAATAACTTGCGGGAAAAAAAAAAAAAAAAAAAAAAAGATTCTAAATCCCCACCGTGTAAAAAAAAAAAGAAAAATCGAACAAGCAGTTTCTCATCAGTCGCCCTGCCCCTTCTCTTCCCAATACTCCAAGCGATATGTTGTGAACCGCCGCGCGTAACACACCTTGGGTCGAAGTCGCTGTCGTTGGGCTTGCACCCGCCGGCATCAAAAGTCATCCTCGCAGTTACGGTTCTTCCAAAACCCCCGATTGAGTTGTTCTATCGGGTGAGTATTCGATTATTTCCAAGTGAATTAAATGCTGGAAATCTGAATTCAATTCGTATATTCTTTGTTTTTCTCTGTTTTTCGACACCAATTTGTTGTATCTGATGGTTACAGGTAGCTTTTGACGCCGGAAAGACTAGGTAATGGTTAAATTCAGTTTATGCAATTTTATTTTGAATATCAAATATTGAATGAAATTGGGATTTTTATGCAGAAAGATTACATTTTAATTATATCAATGTTATTTCTAGTATAAATGACCTCTATGATGTGTATGGACTCCAAGTTCATCTATTAGACCTAGACTTTCTCTCCGAATTGTCAAAACTAAAGTCCTCATTTCTTCCCTATTTGTACTCATTCCCTGAACTTTTGCACATGTTAAATGTAAAACCAATGGTCAATTAAAATCTTCTCATATTTATGATTTCAATTTATGCAGATACTGATGGATGTTTTGTAAGTCTGATCCCCCATACAAAGAGGTATGGTATATTGTTTCATTCATGATGCTAACTCATTGACTTCATTGTGCATAGATTTGGGGTCTATTGGATTTAGTTATTTTTCCTTACTTAAAATAGTAGAATAATGATTTTATAATAGTGGTAAAATTAGTAGCATGCATTTTTCTTTGTCCTGGGTACATGCATGCCTGCGATTGAATTTGTTAGCTTTATAACTTTCATAGTGTTATCTTTCATACTTCATCTTAACACTAGCATGCTCGTTTGTTGTTTAAAGATTTGTCTTACCGCAACACCTATCTCATATTTTTAGAAGTGTTGTTAATGTATTATCCTCCTCTCAGTGTTCTAATGTGGTGATTGGAGATATCTAATAAAAAACAGAATCCTAGTGTTCCTTCTAGAGACTGTAAGGACTTTATTTGGATTTAATTTGTTGCTAATGTTATTGCAGAATACTTTTGGAAGATGTGTTGAGTGTTTTATGGTGAGAATATATTGGATAATCTTTAGTTTAGTCTTAAAATATGCATGAAGGATGCCAAATATGTTTGAGAAATGAAGCCCTGCATAGTCTTGATTCATCGGGCATGTCAAATGTTTCAGGTGTCTGTTATTCGTTACCTGCTATTGCAGATGTGGAGCCTCTAGGATCTGAATGCCTTGTGATCGATGTTCGCCTATGTTTTTTATTACAAATATGTTGGATATGTTTTGCTAGCAAAGTTAACATAAGTACATGCATTCAATGTAGGTGAGGTGCATATTCGAGCTCCTATTCAAATGTTACCCTCATGCAATTTTCTAACACTCTATTGGCAACCAAAGGAACTGTCATAGGACTACAAAGTCAGATTCCAAATAGTGCAGGACAGTAATGCGACTCCGATGCAACAAAGACACCTTTTTTAGCTCGATGCTCTACATATGCTCTACATATTGTGGATGTGTTGTCTTGGGAAGAATTCTTCATCTAGAGTAGGGTGACATTGAAGTTATGTAAAGAATACAAGCCATTCGCTACTGGTCGTGTTATGTACAATTTGTTTTTAAACGTTTTCATATATGAAAAAGTAGAATTAATCAATTTCTCTATTTTATGTATTTTTATTATTGTTATTTTTTTATAATTTGTAGCAGAAATAAATTTAATAACTATAACATTAAAATATTATATAATTAATCATATCCAGATTTCATACGAAAGTAGTTAACTAGGCGACAAAAGTCCATGTTGCATTAGTTTATTTTCCAACATTTATTAACGCATAATTACATTTATAAATTGAATTTTTTATTTACCTATCCTGACATTTTTACTAGTCATATTAGCCAATTCATCCTATTGCTACACGCCGGCTGGCGACATTAAAAGGAAACGTGGGGAAAGGTGAAATGTGGAGAAAAGTGCTATATTGTGACATATTTTAATGCCTCTTATGGCAATTTTTGTTGGGAGAGTCTTCAGTGCAACACTTTGCAATGCAAAGTGTGCATTTATGCCTCCACGTCAACATGTGGGCTCCAAGAAAGAAATGAGTGGTTAGGCTTCACACCCATATTTTGCAGGTATGGGTCCAATTTGCCTTACCGAAACACCCCCCCACCCCCAACCCCCCCCCCCCCCTGCGGGCCCAATACCTCAAATGTAATTTTTTTTTGTTTGAGATAAACCAAATGTAATTAATTGGATTGCCTATAATATTTCTTCAATATTTCTTGTCTTTTATTATTAATTACTCTTATATTATTACCCTTGTCAAAATTAATTAGTCGTGCAACAATAATAACTCGTATAATACGGAGTATCAATTACTCATATTATATTTACTTGTCTTTTACTCGTATAATCTCAAATATTTACAATATTTTACCTGCCAAAATTAGAAGATTAACAATATTTTACCGGTAATTATTTATTTATTTATTTTTATTTTGAAGAATACTCATTTAATATTTCTTGTTTTTTACTATTAATTATTTTGATAGCACTGTGTATATCAATAAGGCTCAAGAAGTCTGGTTCAACTTTATGCTACTTTATCGCCTAATATAGATTTTACCATTGAATTTTCAATTAATATTATAGTTAATTTCACACTAGGTGATCCTATGTAAATTAGATGCTACAAAACTTTTCATATGAAAATCTCCTCACATTATTATTTAAATATTTGTTTTCTCTCTTCTCCCCCTCTCTCATTTGTATTAAAAAGGTTTGTAGCATCACCCTTGCCGGTGATCCTACAACTAAAGTGCGAATTAACAATTATTAATAATATTTTTTTTATTATATATATAGGAGTATAATGCTTTTTTGTTAGATTTGTATCTTATTTTTCAATTTTAGTTTTATGAATATTTTGTTTAATAATGTTATGAACATTTTGTTAAATATTTTTTTATTTGTGTTTCAAAAAGAATTATAAAAAATTACTTATTTTTCTAACGTTTAATACTACTTATGTTCTTGTGTTTGGTTGGATCCAAAAAAAAACTTATGATTTAATTATGGATAACTCTTACCATAAATAGAAACATGTCGTCTTATGCGGGACGGCCTAAAGAGGAATACGCCTCGTCTTGGACGGGACGGAAGAAGTACAATAATACATTTCTAATTAAATTTATGCAAGGGGGTATTTATGTAATCGAAAAAGTTTCGAACAATGATTTTTTTCTATTTGCAAATATTTTGCCCATTTAAATGTTGTAAATTACAATTTGCAATTCAATTAATCCATTTTTCATTTAATAGTTTATATTTAAGATTAGTGTATGAAATGAAATATTTATTTATTGGCTTTGTACCTCTAATTATACCAAATAAAAGTTTTGTTTCAAAAACTTTGTTGAAATAATTTAATTTTACCAATATTTATGATTGGGCAATTTACGAATTAATTGTCAAACTATTCACTTTTTCACAATAGCGTTCCAAACTAAATTATATGTCAATTAAATAGCCAAACTATCGATGATTTCACAATCGTGTTCCCGACCTGTTTTCCGGCGACCAAGAGCTGACATGGCTGATCGGAGGCTGCTGATGTGGAATTTTTTTTTATTTTTTTTTTAATGTTTTTTTAATTTTTTAAATTTTTTTTACAACCATCAAAAACTGAAAAACTGAAAAAATAATAATGCATCAGCTGTAAAAAAAAATTTAAAAATAAATAAAAAAATTAAAAAAAAAATTATAAAAAAATTATAAAAAAAAAATTCCACATCAGCAGCCTCCGATCAGCCATGTCAGCTCTTGGTCGCCGGAAAACAGGTCGGGAACACGATTGTGAAATCATCGATAGTTTGGCTATTTAATTGACATATAATTTAGTTTGGAACGCTATTGTGAAAAAGTGAATAGTTTGACAATTAATTCGTAAATTGCCCTTTATGATTTATAAGTAAATAGGAGTAGCATATCTAGCAAATGCCCAAATGATAGGGGTGAGTATTCGGGTTTCGACTCGGATTTTTTATAAAATTGGAAAAACCAACTAGAAATCGGATTTTCAAGAAAAAACATGGATCCGAACCCGATTTTCAAAAAAAACCTAACATGAAAAACCAAAATTAATCACTAATCGAGTTGTCTCGGGGGAGATGCTCGGATAATTAGTGAAACGTGAAGTCCACTAACCGAAGATTCGATCCAGTATTAGTGGATTAGTGAAAATGAAAAACTGATTTCACTTCATTAATCACTAATCGAGTCAAATCGGTGGAGATTGTTGGATAATTAGTGAAACGTGAAGTCCAATAGTGAAGGTTCGATCCGGTATTAGTGGATTAGTGAAAACGACAATTGATTTCACTTCATTAATCACTAACTGAGTTGAATCGGTGGATATGCTCATATAATTAGTGAAACGTGGAGTCCACTAGTCGAAGATTCGATCTAGGATTAGAGGATTAGTGAAAATAAAAACTTATTTCACTTCATTAATCAATAATCGAGTTGAATCGGTGGAGATGGTGGGATAGTTAGTGAAACATGGAGTACACTAGTCAAAGATTCTATCTAGGATTAGAAGATTAGTGAAAACAAAAACCGATTTCACTTCATTAATCACTAATCGAGTTGTCTTGGAGGAGATGCTCGGATAATTAGTGAAATGTGAAGTCCACTAGTCGAAGATTCGATCTAGGATTAGAGGATTAGTGAAAACAAAATCTTATTTCACTTTATTAATCACTAATCGAGTTGAATCGGTGGAGATGGTGGGATAGTTAGTGAAACGTGGAGACAACTAGTCGAAGATTCAATACATGATTAGTGGATTAGTGAAAATGAACACTAATTTTACTTTATTAATCACTAATCGAGTTGAATCGGTGGAGATGCTCGGATAATTAGTAAAACGTGAAAGTCCACTAGTCGAAGATTCGATACAAGATTAGTTGGGAACAAAGGGAAGATTTCATAATGCATACAAAATTTTAAACTGTAAATTTGTCAACTAGTTATTCAATTTCTTAAATAAATACTCCATCCATTTCAGCCAAATAGCTCCCTTTCTTTTTGGCACGAGAACTAAAGAGGGAATGTTTAATTTTAAAATTTTTAAATGTGAAGCAACAAGTTAAAAGAGGCGATCCTGAATTACTGAACTAGTTAAAAAGATACCGAATTGAATTGGATTACTCATTAATCAAGATGCTTAATTTATTCAAACCGTTAAAAATATTAATTTAAAAATATCAAGATATTATTTTATTTTGCTCATTATTTTGATTTTTGTGTTTTATACATGGTTTACATTCAAAAAATGCAGCTAAAATTTTTTATTTAACGAACTCGGAATAAAAAATAAAAAAAATAAAATAAAAAACAAACCATAACCAACCGTTTCAAGACTATATATTCCTCCGGCTCAAGATTCATGACCCCCTTTTCTTACTGAGCCGGCTTAAGATTCGTGACCCCTTTCCCTTTTGAAAAATAATTAACATACTAATGGTACAATTAGTTTTTCCCTTATTACAATTAACTGTCAATAATTATATTTTGTTTTTTTACAAATTAAAACATAAAAAAAATATTAAAAAAAAAAAAAACTAAAGCCATTTACCCATTAAACTCACCCACCCACCCACCCTCAGAACCAACCCAAATTATTTTAGACAAACAACAAAAACCCTCAATCTTCATCGGCACCTCTTTCCCCAAAATCCTAATTTCTCCATCGACACACCTTCTAATGTGTTCTTCCTCTCTCCACCACGAAACCCTAATTTCTCCATTTCTCAACCAGATCGATTTCACTCTCTTGCCATGGAAGCCCCTTCTCCGGCGCGGGAGGGGCGGTGCTCTACCTCTGCCGCTGCTACAGCGTTGGTAAGCTACTAAGGTGTCTCCTACCAGCGCGGTGAAGGCGATGCGAGACCGAGGGGTTGTTGTCGCCGGTAGCAATAGCGAGCCAACTGATAACGGCGTTGATTTTCGAGGAAGGAAAGAACGAAAGCTACGAGCCAACTGATAACGGCGTTGATTTTCGAGGAAGGAAAGAACGAAAGCTATAGAAGGGATGCCCTGCTCCACAGTCCTCTACAATTGCTCCATTCTCCAAAACGTAAAGTAGAATGTTTAATTAGAGTAGAATGTTTAATTAGAACTTGGGAAGAGAGATTTGAGGGCTTTGGGTGAGCTACTGCTTAAGGTGTAAATCACTAAATTGTTTTTATGCTTGAACGATTATTTTTTTTTGAAGTATTTAATTAAATACAGTAATTAATTTAATTAAGCAAAAAATAATAATCATAATATAAATTTCCATTATTTATTTATTATATATATAAATATGGCTAAATACATAAATAACATTATCACCATAAACACAAAATACTAAACACTCTCGTCTTAATTCTCGTACCGATAAGAAAGGGGTCACGAACTTTGAAGCGGAGGGAGTAATTTTTTTTTAAACCATTCAATAAATTCAAACACCTAAATTATTTAATTATGAGTTGGGGGGGTGGGGTTAAAAGGAGGGGGAGGGTTCTGCAAAAGCACATGGCAAAAGCCATAATCAATAAAGTAAAAAACAAAATATTAAAAATAATCCAAAATATTGATGCATGCATTGCAAAGATTTGCATTCAAGCCTTTCCCATTTTTGTTGTAGTGTCTTGAGGGGGGTAATGTGATGTGGGAATCATTTCATACAGTTTTTAGAATAAATGGAGTAAAGTGTTGGTGCTGGGATTCGAACTTGGAAGGCGCGCATCATTTTATCCAACTGGAAGCATCTTGGCCGTAACTTATTTTTGGATGGTGGATATTAGATTTACTATAGCGTGTTTTTCCTTTAAAGCACGACTTCTCTTACTAAGTCGGTTAAGTAGCTGGATGTATAAATAAGGAAACTTGCCTATTTTGTAATGACGAGAAATTCTAGATCTATCTTCATGAAATGAAACAGTTACATTTTTCTTAGCTCAACATTTTTGTGTACAAATCTCTCTTAAATCCATGCTAAACACGAATTCAACAGAAAGCCGCTCAGTGAACGGAGGCGACGCTACGGTGCCGGGAAAACAAGAGGAAGAAGAAGGAGGTCGATTCCCAATTTCTGGGATTTGGGATTTCGATGTAAGGTTCTTGACCTTGGGAATTTGGGCAAAGAAAAGAAGAGATAACAGAGAGGGAACGGTTGCAGCGGTGTCGAAACGGTGCGGTTGAATCACCGGCGGCATGAAGAAGTCAGTGACCGAAGGAGAAGGTGAAGCCGAGGTCAGCGGCGGGAAGAAGGTATAAATAAAATAAATAAAAATCTGATAAGCAATAATGATAATAATTATTATATCAAAGGCTGATGTGGTTCATTAATTGCTGACGTGGGCCACGTAAGATGAAATCCGGCTGCCAAGTCGGATTAATTTCCGCCGGAAATGTAAGTCGAGGAATAATTGCTACAAATCGAAAGGTGATGGTTTAATTATCTAAAATTGAAAAGTCAGGGAAACTACCTACATTAGGGTAAAGTTTATGATTTTTGGCTCCAATAACCCTTATTTAATTGTTAAACTATTCATTTTTCTTAATTATACTTTATTTAAATAAAATAATAATTAAATATCTAAACTATTAATATTTGTATAATTATTTTTTGAATTTTAATTTTCGGCAAGGAAAAATACTTGTGGGCAAGCAAAAAATTAAGATATGGATATATATCTTATCATTTTTTATTTTATATAATATTCAATTCAATTTTTGACTTGTCATCTGTATTTTTCGATGTTGAAAATTAAGGTGCAAAACAAAATTGTATAAATATTGTTAATTTGTATATTTAGTTGCTATTTCGTATAAATTGGAACGTGATTGTGAAAAGTTGAACGGTTTGACAATTATTATAATATAAGTTACTCCTATCTTTTAAAAAATGCTCGTTTGTTTTCAAAAAAAAAAAATTAAAAAAAAAATAGAAAATCTCTTACTACTATGTTTTTTGTAGTACCGGTGCTTAATTCTCACGAAACCATATAATTGTGTCGGGGTTAGTGATTGAAAATAAGTTTACTACACGACTTATGCGTAAAGACGAAACAAATTTGGTCCATAGAAAATCATGGATCGAAATTCGGCCAGTCTCTCAATTCATAACCAAGAAAGTTAAAATTCGCCTTTAAACTACAAATAACGATAAAGAAATCTTCACATTTAAAAAAAAAAACAAAATTCTAAATTCACGAACAAAAATCGCGATAGATTAAAAATGGCAAAACGCGCCTTTCCCTTGATTCTCCTACTGCAAATCATCTACGCCGCCGCTCAAAACACCACCATCACCGGCGGCGTCGAGACGGCGTGCCAGAAGAGCTCCGACGCTAATTTCTGCGTGGAGCTTCTCAAGCCGTACGCCTCCCAATTCATCGGCAACGACACCACCAAAATGGGGTTCGCCGCCATCTCCGCCACCCTGGCCCAGGTGCAGGCGACGAGGGCGTACATGGTGCGACAGACGACGGAGCCGGAGGCGACGGCGGCGGAGCGCGAAGCCGTGACCAAGTGCCTGGGCATGGTCGGGAACAGCGACGACAACCTCCGAATGGCCACGCAGGAGTTCGACGGGATGCGCGCCGCCATAGACCAGCAGCGGAGCAGCCGGAGAGAGACGGTGGTGAAGATGATCGATTCCGCCCGGTCTGATCAGAGCGGTTGCTTAGATCTGTTGAATAGCCACAAGGATCTCATCGGCGGCAGAGTCATCGGCGAGGCGGCGCGTCTCGCCAATCGCTCCGTTCAGGCGTGCACCGTCGCGCAAGCTTTCATACTGTAGATAATCGTAGTATTACGACGCCGTTTCATAGCTCGGCGCAGATTGTTTGCCCTAATTTTATTAATTAATTCCCCCTTTTGAAACTGTTGCATTACCGTAATGAAATTCGAAATATTCGTAGCAAATTAAAATCAACGAAAATTACATTAAATCACAAATTTCAATAATTAATTAATAGAGATGGTTAATAAGGGCCAAGGCGTTGCTAATATGCTTCTCCACTCCCGAAACACAACTGTTTATCTTCTTCCTCACGACGGCGTTAACTTTCCGTTCGAGGTTGCCGTCGATGCAGGTTTCGGCGTCGGTGATGGCGGCGCTGGCGTAGGTCTTGGCGTTGGCCCACTGGAACTCCCGGTCCTTGCCTTTCATCTTGCCCATGGCGGTCAGCGTCTCCTTCAGCTCCGTCACGGCGTCCTTCAGCTCGCCGATGCAGTCCTTCACCGCCGCCGCCTCCGCCTTCGGTAACCCCTTCTGCTTCGCCAGTTTCGTGACGGTGGAGGAGCAGTTGTAGGTGGCCGTCACCGCCGCCTTCAGCGCCACCTTGCTCAGCTTCAAGGGGTTGGTCCCCACCGCTGAGGCGTAGGGGGATAGGGTCTTGACGCAGAGGGATCGATACGTCGTCGTGCTGCATGATTTCACGATGAAGTTGGTGGAGGTTTTCGCGGCGGCGGTGGCGGTCGGAGTTGTGGTTTGGGAGATTATAAGGGTGAAGAGTGTGAGAGCTGTGAGGAAATATTTGATTTCCATCTTTGGTTTTTCGATGTGTGAGAGTGTGTGTGTTTTGATATATATTGAGTGTGAGAGTGTGTGTGTTTGGGAGTATATTTTTTGGATGAATGTTTAGAGGAGGGGGAAGTGTGTGTGTGTATATATAGGAAGAAAGTCAGGTGAATTGATTGTTGAATCGAGCGGGAATAATTTAGGTGATTCTTTGAAGTCACATGCAAATTAATGGGAATGCATTTTGTAAGGGGTTATTTTCTGTTCAAGTCACATGCAAGTTTTTTCAACTCTTCTTCACATAATCCGGATGAGACTGTCTGTCTTCATTACAGTGTACTGTACTAATAAACAATGATTCATGAATTGAATTAGGGTAAATAAATATCCTTGTAGCATTTTTCTTCATTTTTTAATTAATAAATTTAGAATTAAATAATAAAAAATAATTAGACTGGTGAACTCTAATCAATTAGTATAAAGTTAGATTGTATTATTATTTCGAGAAATTGAAGAAAAAAATAAAATAAAATAAAAATAAAATAATTTTGGTACACTACAATAGAGATAGAGGATTTCATGTGAGATAATCCGAATTGTAGAATTAATTAATTATGATAGAAGGAGTAATTAGAGGAAGAGAGTCAATTGATTATTGTTTAAGTAAAATCTAAGTAAGCAATGTTCGCCGCTTAACTTCCTATTGTTATCTCCTTGGATCCCCATCACCTGCACCTGCACGTTGTTTTTCAAAGAAATTGGACCTTTAAACTCTTAAATATTTCAACTCACCATATTGTATTCCTTACGTACAGAGTTAAATGCATAATTATTTGAAGAGTAATAAAAGAAATTAAAATGAATAAGAACCCCCCCCCCCCCCCCCTATGATTAATTAAGTTAAATCAAATTCTCTCTCGCTCCAATAATTAGAACGAGAGGGCGAGGCGTACGGTCTAAATATTTTAATCTGGCATTAATTCATCATATAACTGAAATTAGAATGCGTTGGTTTTCTATTCAAACTGTGCGCTGGTTTGAATTTACGTGTCATCCTTACATCAAGTACTGGCCGGAAAATAAATAGAAAAGCGAGAAATAATTTAAAAGGAATTATATATATTAATTAATCCAATGTGAAGATAAATAAAATAACGTTAAGAAGTCAGAGCACGTGTTTGAAGATGTGTGGTTGCGTTAGATGCTGCTCAAACAATGCCGCCCTTTGGGGCAAAATTTAACGAAACTTGCGCTTAACTCTTAACTAATTTCATTTACATAACTTCCAACTGTTTTTATTCGTTTAGCGAAACTCTAAATAACTATAATTTGGAATGGATAGATCGTGGGAAATACAACTCGAAATCGTTGACCATTTTAATCACTGTGGATCTAAATAAAGTTAACTCGAGCGATTGTTGCGATAATAATATACAGTATTTTATTTATTTTTTGCAAATGTTGGAGTAATCCATACAATATAAGCATTTTTGGCAAAACTGTGGAATACTCTAAGCCCATATTTGGTTCAAGTTTTTTTAGTTATGGAAAGAGAATCAAATAGTTGATTTCATTACATTTTGTTTGGCTTGAGTAATAGGTTATCAATTTCTCTTACTTGGGATAACGCAATCTATTAGATTGTTACCCCTCAAGATGGAAGGGAAATAAGGAGAAAGAGAATCCCCCATCACAAGTGACTCTCATTTCTTCTATTGAACCAAACACTCAATAAAAGTAACCATTATTATTATCATTCCCTTACTTGACTTGATTCTACTTCCCTTTCTGTTACTATACTTGAACCAAACGAGCACTAAATATAGACAACAAAATGCAGCTTAGTTAGTAAAATGCTCACTCTCCAATTAATTAGAAATTCGAGTCATTTTGATTGCGTGTATGGGTGTGAGTATGTTGTACTGTACTAAAAAAAGGTAAGTCGAGCTCATATCGCTTCATTTTGATCATAAAGGAGTCTTAGTTAGGATTCACACATAGTCAGAAACCATAGAAGACGAGATTTTTGATTTACAAAACAAGTATAAAACACTACACTCCTGAGTTTCCTCAAATATTAAATCTGTCTGGGTTGTGACCAGAAATAAATTGTTCTTTCTAAAGAGAAGTAAAAGAAAATAGATCATGAAGCTCTCTTGGGAGGAGCCATATTTGTGAATGAGGGAGGTCCCACCATGAAAGCAAAATTTTTATGGAAACAATCTAACTGAAATTAAAAGACCACATTACGAATAATTTGAGTCTGAAACCCTTTTGTCACGGAGGTCTCGGACATCTAAATAAGCCGGCCCATTATAACACTGGATTTGATCTGTAAAATATTTCGGGCCCAAAATGAACTTGGCCATGAACCTTTTTTTTGGAAAGGATTCGATGTATTTTACTTTTTATAGTTACGGGCCCAACTTGGTACATTTTGAGTGTTAAAATTTTTTGGAAAGGATTTGATGTATTTTACTTTTAAATTTTATGATTTATATATATTAATTTCTAAGGTAATAGAATATAAAATAATTAAAAAAATTGAACAAATTAATGCCAAGGTGATACAATGACGAATGTGCCCACGAATGGAGGAGTTGCATATCATTTCTCTACATTTGATTCATTTTCATAATTAAAAGTTAGAATAATATATGAGGTCGTTCTAGTTCTAGGATTTTTATTTTTTTTTCCTAGTATGATTAATTCCTCGCGTGCAAATTCTCTACACAATAATATAATATAATTTAACACTACTCACATATAGTTGGAATAAAGAGTACTAAAGTTATTTAGAAGAACGTGACTTGAAATAAGCCAAGAGTCCGACGAGAGGCGCGGCGATGTAAGTGGTGGGCTCCGATTTGGAGGGGTCGCCACGGTCATCGGCGAAGGAGTCGTCCACCTGCGGGCCCCCCACCACCGCCCCCGTCAGCTCATTCGGATTGGCGGCGCCGCTTAAAAAGTACGGCGTCCCCTCCTTGCACCCTATCTTCTCCGGATGCTGAGCCACCGCCGGCAGCGACGACGCCCTGTGGTGTATTCTCCGCGGAAACTTGCCGCCGTACCCCACCATGTACTGACATGCTCAGTGGATTGCTTCCCAGTATATAGTCCACCTACATTTTTAAACCCCAAATTAATAGCTAAGAAAAGTCGAGAAAAGATCTAAAAATTAAAGTTATCCGGCCTTTTATGCTTATTTGGTATTCCAAATAAGTTATCTCGATGACCCGTGAAATAGGTCAAATTATTGTTTGTCTTTGAAAAATTATCCGACCTTCAGTCTCAGATAAAATTATCTTGGCTGATTAGCTAGTAACTCATCATGATAATTATTCCTCACGATTTTTATCTTATCAAGGCATTTTCTTGTGAAAGCTACCAAACGGGACCCTAATAATAATATGATAATGTACCTGGGTTTTAGTGAAAAGAACGAGTTGGGATTGAGTGATGATTTGGTCATTGCATCGAATGAGATGGTTGGATTTCTTGAGGTAACGAGCGTAAGCTAGCACGAGGAAGGAGATGGCGGTTGCATGCTGCAAATCACACACTCCTTGTTTTATCAGAAGCCCACCTGCATATATATATATATATATATATATGATTTAATTTAATTTATTTCTTATAATAATTGTGCTTAATTTAATGAAAATATATTTTTTATACCGGGAGAGAATTGGACTGCTTTAGTGGGAGAATCTGGTGCAATTGAACATATAAAGGAGTCTGCATAGGAGAGGAATGGGGAGGAATCTTGCATGCCGTTATTTATAACCAACTGCATCATATGCATGGCATTTATTACCAGATTTTTAAATTACTTAAAAAAAAAACTATGAATATATATATATATATATAAAAGAAAGTATACTTTAGAAAGAAGAACACTGATTCCAGCATGCTTTGCATCCCATCCGAATTCAAAAATGGCGGCTTCTATTTGAGGTTTGAAGTTTATGATATTCTGCGTAATATACTTCCAATAAACCGATTTTTTGCTGGCTTTGTATAGCCATGCTGCGCCCCACAACAATTCATCCTGCACCCAATTTTAAATATATTACAATCAATTTTTTTCAAAATATTCCATTTAATACACTCTATGTCTCGCTTTACTTAAAGCGAGACTTTTTTATTTTATTTTAGTTATATGTAAAATATATTTTAATAAAAGGTCTCACTTCGGCCTGATTGAGGAAGTATCAAATACCATTTTTCCGTCCATGATAAACGATCTCGGTATTTTTGAAATTTTATAGGTGGTTTCGTAATTTTATAATGATTAATTTTAAAATGTAAATTTAACACTTATAATATCTTATAAAAAATTATACATTAGAGAAATTCAATTTAAAATTCATTTATCGTAGACCGATGAAATATACTAGTACTATATTACTAGTATATTTATACCTGATAGCCACTGTAATCGCAATAAAAAGGGCAGGCTCCTTCACCAACACTATCATTGTAAGAGCCTCTATACTTGTCTGCAAATTCAAATACCTGCAAAAAAATAAAATAAAATAAAAAAATCTATATATATATTAAAATTTGAAAAATAAAATATTATAGCAAACTTTTATTGCTAAATGAATTTATAACATTTTTTTTTTGCCTATTAATTACCTCGGAGGCCCTTTTGAGGAGCACTTTGGAGTAAACCTTATCTCCGAAAGCCCTAAACGCCAAAGACGCCGCCGCCAGCGCCGCCGCGATCTCCGCCGCGACTTCCGAACCCGGCGCGCTCTGAGTGACCGCATAAACCGTTCGAGGGGTGTCCATGTCTTCTGGCCTTTGCCAACAATTGTGATCGGCGATGGGCTCTCCGACCTGAGTATAGACGACGCCGGGAGTGGCGGTGGCTTTGAGGAAGTAGTCCGTCGACCACCGCACCGCCTCCAGCGCGTGCGGCAGCTCCGGGCCCATGGACTTGCCGTATTCGATAATTCCCCACGCCACCATCGTTGTCGAGAACGCCATCGGAAAATTGAACTTCACGTTGTCGCCGGCGTCGTAGTAGCCGCCGCTTAAATCCACCTGTTTAATACACAGATTGTAAGGAAAAATTAAGGTATCTCAAAATAAAAGGAAGACACAAATAGAAATTTCAAATCGAAACACGGGCAACATTTACGTTTTGACCATTTTAAAACGATTTTTTCTTAATTTTTCATTGATCTGTATACCAATACCTAAAAACATATGACAAAAACTTGTGTCAGCCGAAGGCACCGTGCGGCCGGGCCCAAAGTGTCAATCTTTATACAGAGAAGTGTCAATTTATCTGAATAAAAGTGTCAATCTTTAACATAATTATTTTACGAATAAAATGACAATTTTTAAAAGTATCAATCTTTATACAGAAAAGTGTCAATCTATATGAATAAAAGTGTCATTGTTTTAGCCCGGCCGCACGGTGCCTCCGGCTGACCCAAGTGTGTCCCTAAACATATTAATATTAATAGCTTCATTATATTCAAAAATTATATAAAAATCAAATTTTAATTTGTTTTTTTTATCAATTTCTTTAAAATTCAAGAGACAAAAGTAAATCAAGATTTGATTTTTATATAATTTGTGAATATGATAATGTTATTAATATTTTTTGAGATATTAATATACAGATCAATAAAAAATACGAAAAAACGTGATAAATGGTCAAAACTTAAGTAATGCATATGAAATGTGACTAACATATCATTCCTTCTTATTCTTATTCTGTTAGTGCATATGTGAAAATTAAGATATAAAATGACGCTTACGCCCTTATCGCGGCCGTCGTCGATAGCCGAGTCCTTCCTCCATGTCAAACGCTGCGTATCGGGCAGTTTCCCCGACCGTTGCCCCTCAAAAAATAGTAAGCTTTTTGCAAGGGCATCCCCATAATCATGCATTATTGCATTTCCACTACCCACCAATACTACTAACACCAAATATATTATTTTTCGCATCATTATATTAAATTCTATCACTCAACAAGAGAATTATATGGCTTTCTTCCGACTAGCACTAATACTTATTGGTGTGTTTGGTTTTGGGTGAAAGAATGAATGTCAAAATACTATTTTGCTTCTTTAAGTGAAATCCACAACAATTGGCTTTAAGTGAAGCTCACACATTACTTGTACAAAGACAAAGTCAATCTTTTGCTATAAACTTTGAAATTTTATAATCATTGGTGATTTTCTGCAGATTACATTCACTAATGAGATTTATTTTGACTTACTTTATGTAGAAATATAACAGATTCGGTGGGCAAAGAATAGAATGTTGGGAGATTTTGTCAAGAAAAGTGTTGAGCGTTTTTTTTTTCATCAATCGAAGGATTCTCTTTAATATTTATGTCAATTAGCATTTATATAGCAATGGCTAGTAATAATTAATAAATGTAGCAAGTAATAATTATATCTTTATAACAACGTAAATTAGCATTCATATTTATAGATTATGAAATAGAAGGATCTCAAGTGAATAAAGATTTCTTTTTTAAAGTGAATAAGGATTAAAGTTTAATTTCTCTTACTTTTCATGTAACGATGGTCAGTAAATACTCCGTAATTAATAAACGTAGAAACAAAAAAAGTACAATGATTTGATATTGTCATGTTGTATTTTGGGCTTTGAAAAGGATGAAATGTTCGTGGACCCTTCATTTAGCGATGATTATGCTACGTTTCATTTTTTAATTAACATTTTTTCTTGATTGATAGATAATTTTCGAGAGCTGCGGTTTGTTTGCTATAAAAGATACTCTCCCGGTCCATCATCAAGAGTGTCCAACATGTCACGAGTTTTAATAAAATGTTAATTAGGTACATATTTTTGTATTAGAGTAAAAGTCAAATAATTTTTTACATATTTTGGATTAATAGTAGTTAAGGGTGTGTGGATTTCAAATTTTTAATAGCGGGCTAAGACTTGTTCCTTTTGTAAATAAGAAGATAAGTAATGATAAATTATAAGATATAAGTATGACTATTATGCAAAAAAAAGGAAAAGTGCACACTTTGTGAACATATTTTGTAGTAATTGTTGTATTTTAGTGGAGGGAATGATTATTAAATATCACATTGCAAATTATAATTTTTATTGGATTTGTTTTGAAGTTAAAGTAAACCTACATACTGTTCTTCAGCCGTACGTATTGAATTGAAAGTTGAAACCGTAGGAACTGAACATTTCACGTTGTTGTTGTTTTTTTTTTTTTGGTAGGGTAAAAATTATACGTTATTAAAGGCCTTTTAATGAATTGATACGAACAAAATCGGCCCAAATAGATAGGTATTGAATTTGGACTGAACAAATTATCGAATTGGGTTTAGGAATTTTATTCATACAAAAAAAGATCATCTCTATTAAATTTATGGTCCATGAATTATGTTGTTTTGTCATGTCGTCATTGTATTAACTATATCTACTTCGTTATAAGTCGGATCAGAACGCGACAAGTAGAAACACTGCAAATCAAAATTTGATTCCCCTATACAAGTAGAAAATTCAAAAGGAAATGAGAAACATGAGCCCTACTAATTTTGGGGCATAACCGTCGAGCAATCTACGCATGCTATAGAGATCAAATGGATTGTAATTTCAGCAATTTATATTCCATAACAATATTAGGATGTTTTGGAGGCATAAAATTGAAATATCATTTAGGAGTTATTTTGATGATTACTTAAAGGGGTACTCTGATGAATTTTTTTTTTTTGGGCCTGTCGGGCCACGCTACCATTTTTCACATTCAAGAGCTAATATGCGTAGCTCACGAAATACATTTACATATGGTGAAAGAATAAGTCCGATACGTATCATAATGAATGAGATATGGGCTTTCAAGTCTTTATCTGCATCTTGTTCCATCGCTCGCTCGTCACTATATTAACTATATCTACCTTGTTATAAGTCAGATCGACTTGATTCTATTGCGAGTTGAAATCTCATTCAATGGGCCACAACTAGGAACATTGCAAATAAAAATTTGACCCTCTTTACTTGGATAAAATTGAAATGAAAACGAACAACACCGACGGCTTACTCATTTTGAGGCAACATATGCTTTAAATAAAAGGTCGAATGCATAAAGTATACTGTAGCATAATCAAAATTAACTATCCGAAGCACACAACTAATGTTAAGTGATCTACATGTTTTATATCAGTATTGATGACCAATTCCGTGCCCATTGTGTGTACTACTAGCGTAAAATTATACTACCTCCATTTCATGGAATTTGACCCCTTTGCTTTTGGCAATTGCTGACACGTTTTTCCACGCTTCTTGATAATGAGTTTTAAAATGGATTTTTGAAGATTTCTTTCTTTTACGGGATACTACGACTGTTGTAGTATCCCGTAAAAGAAAGAAATCTTCAAAAATCCATTTTAAAACCCATTATCAAGAAGCGTGGAAAAACGTGTCAACAATTGCCAAAAGTAAAGGGGTCAAATTCCACAAAATGGAAGGAGTACATAACTGCAGATGATCGATCCCCTATCCTATTCCTATCGATGTAGGAATGCCAAGTCGTAAAAGTAAACTCATTAAATCAGACCCTAATATATCTATATAAATTCAAACCGCTATGATTGATTGATGTAATTACTCTTGAAGTATCTTGGCAGATGGGTTTCGAGCAAATTATCGTGTGTGTTGACCCAGAACAAAAATAAAATAAGAAAATTGGAAAAAAAAATAATTAAACTTGAGAATTCCTCAAGAAAAAAATAAAAATAAATAAATAAAGCATGAATAGCGTAATTGAAACTCTAAAGCACATGGGGTAAGCTGCAGGTTCAATGTCTTAATTATATGTTGAGACATTAATTAAGTAATTAAAAGTTGGAATAATAGGCTCCTTACTTAACGCCCAGATCTCCTTCTTCACCTATCTTCCACATTCAACATTATTATGAGATGATGAGGTACGTACGGAATCACAAGCAATATAATTACTCCTTAATTAATATTAGCCGCTTTTCTTTTATTTGAATTAGACATAATCACACCTATATTACAGCTCGCAACTTCACATATATAATCACACTTGGCCGTCGCGCAATTCTCGTTAAGCAATTTACTCTCTTGAAGCTAAGCCATATACTTACATTAATTATACTAATAATTAATAATATTAATTAATTTCCATACAAATTCATGTTTCAAGTTACAAAGTTGGGCCTCAACGGCGTCGTGCAATGATTGAATCATAATTCTATGGAATTGGGATTATCTCTCTCTCAAAGCAACATCGAAGATTTAGGGGGTGTCTGGCTAAACTTATTTAAAAGGCTTAAAACACCAACGGCTTATAAAACGTAAAAATAAGTTGGGGCGGAGAGCTTATAAGCTCTTATAACTTATTTTCTGAGCTTATAAACTCTTTGATAGATTATTCTGTCAAACACATTTTCTGAGCTTACAAGTTTAGCCCAAACACCCCCTTAATCGAGTCCATGGTTTGGATATCCAATTTTACCCAAGTATTTCTTATTTTAACTTGAATGAATGGATGTGTAATCCAATCCATTGCCTTGATTTGGTATGATATAGGGTATTTGCTATGATTCTTTTTAAACTTTTTATTTTGACTGTGAAAAAATCATATATATATATATAGGTAGATCGATCTATAGATGTGATAAGAGCTAGCTCTGATTGAAGGGGAATATGGAATATTGACATACTAGTGTACGTATAAGCATTAAAATTTAAAGCTCTACTCCACATCCATAATTCACACAATTACCAATAAATGAATAGAAGACTTTAAAAATATATAGATTCCAACAAATTAATGCTTGTTCCTCCTCTCTCTAAATACAAAATTGTTGGCTTCTGACACGATGATGAGGCAAAACATATCTTGTTTAATTTCATTAATTAGCATATATTCAAAGTTGAGTGCAATGGGCGTGATGCGATCCATGAAACAAGGATCTCTCTTCATTTTTAAGACATATCATTGAATTAATTTCACCTTATACTCATATTATTTATTTAAATTCCCTCCATTCCCTCCTTCTCAAACTATTCCAACTGTCACATACATACATGTATATATAAACTCTCCAACAAAACCTCCTTAAGTTTCCCCTATATATCATGCTACAACCTTAATCTCTTAAAAAAAAAAAAAAAAACACCATGAATATCCACACCTCTAAATCTCTACTATTATGCTTTTCCTTTTTCTTCTTCTTCTTTAATCTCGTATTCTCCAATAACGCTAACGTCAGCGTTAACGGCATAGAGTGGTGGTGCGCCGCCACGCCCCACCCGGAGCAATGCAACTACTTCATGGGGCGGGACCCGGCCCGGTTCAGCCCGAAGACGAAGGAGGATTTCCGGACAATGACTATCGTCGCGGCCCTAGAACGGGCCGCGGAGGCCCAAGCCAACGCCACCGCGGTGGGGCAGAAGTGCAAGAGCAAAAGAAGAACCCTAGTCCACCGCGACTGCAACAACCTCTTCGAAAACACGCTTTTGCAACTAAACACGACTCTCCAAAGCATCCAAACCAACGAGAGCTTCACCGACTTCGACGCCCAGACGTGGCTGAGCACCGCCCTCACCAACATCGAGATCTGCCGCCGGAGCTCCAAGGACCTCAACGTCACCAAGTTCACCTCCCCCGTCCTCTCCGGAAACGTCTCCGAGCTCATCAGCAACTGCCTCGCCACCAACGGCGCCCTCCTCGACAACTCCACGGCGGCGGCGGCGGCGGGAAATTTCAGCGGCAACGGCGGTTTCCCGGGGTGGGTTTCTGGGCGGGAGAGGAAGCTGCTGCAGGATCTGCAGCTGGCGGCGAAGGCGAACGTGGTGGTGGCGCAAGACGGTTCCGGCGGGTTCCGGTCGATACAGGCGGCGATAAACTACGCGACGTCGAGGCGCGTGGGGAATGGGAGGGTGGTGGTGTACGTGAAGAGGGGGACCTACAGAGAGAATATTCTGGTGTCGAGGACGATGAATAAGGTGATGCTCGTCGGAGATGGGTTGAGGTATACCATCATCACCGGAAGCCGGAGCGTCGCCGCCGGTTTTACTACTTACAGTTCGGCGACAGTCGGTGAGTTTAGCCCTTCTCTTTTAGCTTCATTATTAGGTCTTCTTTACTTCCGGTGTGAATTAATAATTAAGTGGAAAGTTTAAGTTATTTGTGATATCAATATCTTTAAATTTTGATCTAATTAAAGTGTGCTTTGGAGTAATTAGAGCATAAGTTGATATATTTATTGACTAAACACCCTCAAAATAAATATTTAACCTAATTGAAAGATTAAAGTAATTTAATCAACAATCAAGAATAATATATTTTTTAATGGGGGATTTCTTATGCAATAACTTAATATCTGTTCAAGCATTCTGTGCTAGAGTCACGTGAAATCTTGTCAATTTTATCATTAACTTATGTGCAAAGTCTTACAGAAGAACATGAAAAATCAAGTTCTTCACTTAAAACTAGTAAAGAATATTTTTAGTTTTATGTGTGCATAGTTGACTTTTACAGATGATTTATGGCATTCTGGGGTCTTTTATTTAAAAAAAGTAATTAAAAAAAAAATTGTATTCTGCGGAATGACAAGATGTTACCTCCCCTTAAAAAATATTCATTTCCGAATTCCGTGTCTCAATTAAACTATGCATGCTACATTAATTCTGCAAGTCTGTTTTTTTTAATATATATATATTGAGCAAGTATTCAAGCATTAAGTAAAAGCTCCCAAAATAATTTAATTATTACATTTATAGCGATGCTTTTCGATCTAAAGACAATTAAAAGATAGTGAAAAAGATAACATTGTTAAAAATAAATAAATAATAAGCATCTAGTCTTTCTTTTTTTCCTTTGATTTCTTTTGCAATAATTGATACATTATGCTCAAAAACTACACTTTGCAAATTTCAAGAGCAAAGCAACATAATATATTTTCTCTATTACCAATTTTTCTTTCTAATAATGAAGCGTAACTACCCCATCTCCTCATACACAGTCATAGTTTATTTTTTAAAAAAAAATAAAAAATTATATTTCGATTTACATTATATCCACTAAAACAAGCAATCCACTAATTAAAACAAAACCCTAAATACTAAAAATTCGAATTATGTAATGTAGGGATCGACGGCATCGGATTCATCGCCCGGGGGATCACATTCCGGAACACGGCGGGGCCGGAGAAGGGGCAGGCGGTGGCGCTCCGCTCCGCCTCCGACCTCTCCGTGTTCTACGCGTGCGGGTTCGAAGGGTACCAAGACACCCTCTTCGTCCACGCGCAGCGCCAGTTCTACAAGTCCTGCTACATCTACGGCACCATCGACTTCATCTTCGGCAACGCCGCCGTCGTATTCCAGAACTGCATGATCTACGTGCGGAAGCCGCTGTGGGGCCAGGCCAACATCGTCACCGCCCAGGGCCGGGGCGACCCGTTCCAGAACACGGGCATCTCCATCCACAACTCCCGGATCATGCCGGCCCCCGACCTCAAACCGGTCGCCGGTTCGTACAAGACATTCCTCGGCCGGCCGTGGCAGCAGTACTCACGGACCGTGATCATGAAGAGCTTCGTGGACGGCTTCGTGAGCCCGGAGGGATGGTCGAGGTGGGAGGACTCGGATTTCGCCTTGTCCACCCTCTACTACGGGGAGTATCAGAACTTCGGGCCCGGTTCGGCCATGAGGAACCGGGTTAAGTGGCCCGGTTACCATATCATAACGAGCAAGAACGTGGCGACCCGGTTCTCGGTAGGGAGCCTCATAGCGGGTCGGGCGTGGCTCCCCGCCACGGGCGTACCGTTTACTGCCGGGTTGTGAAGATATATATATTTATTATTGTTCTTGTGGGATTTTTTTTAGTTTATTGATTTTGTACATGTCATGCTATTATGACATATATTAATCCAAAGTTATTCGGAATTGTTTCTCCTCTTCTTTCTTATGTACATTACTGGGATTTTTTTTCCCTAACTAAGTTTTTCTTTTAGTAGTTTTTCTACGTACTTGTATTTCATATATATTGAAGTTACACGATCATTAATCATAGTGGGATTAATTGTCAATATTTCTGTTTATATATCCAGTGTTACATGTGCAAATGAAATGTTCGTTGAATATATACATAAGATATAAAATAACGAAACATCTCATTTTATTTATTTATTTTTTTTAAATTTTTCCGTGATGGATGGAGTATTTAATTAATGGTGGAAAGACAAAGGTCCATGTATTTCATGGGCTGGGCTGCACAACCTTGGAGTAGATTGTTCTTGATTCAAGAATTAAGGTTGTGGACTTAAACTATGAATACACACCTTAGCCCGGGTTCATAATGGGCTGGGCTACATAATTTTGATTATGAATCATTGATTATACAGCAAAAAGCTAAGCTCTCAGCCCAAGTCTTGATACTACTGCGTGTGCTTGATATATACTATCTCCGTACACGAACAAGTATTTTTGGTCGTTAAAATACACATAATAAGAACTTAAATAATTTCTTTCTTTACCTCTAATCATTACACGAAAAATTGATAATGTAAAAAAAATAATATTCGAGAGCTAATTAATTAAGAAAACCCTTCAATTGCGAGGGTTTAATTCAATTTGGAGTGTTACAACTTACATGAAAGAGTAGCAATAGTTGGGAAGTAGCATTTCGTTCATACCACTTTTCATATTTCATTTTTTTTTTTTTTTAGCTTTGTAAAAGGAAAAAAAAGAAATTTAACTTTTTTTTTCTTCTTATAATTTATAAATAGATAGATAACACTCCCTCCGTTTTTTTTTTTCTGAATTGGCTCACTCATATTCAATATGCGAGATTTAAAATATAAAAGTGAGCAACTTTTAGCAAAAACGGAGAGAGTACTATTATTTTAATGGATGTGGTATGAGTATGATGTAGTGTAAAATTGATAGTGGTGGCTGACACTTGGAAATGGCGTTGGCTTGAAATTCACGATGTTTAGGTAGAGCGTAGTTTTTGCCGACTCTTGTTTAGCCATTTTAGGTTCTCATCATTCCACATCTTTTCCTCTAATTATAGTGTTGGTTTGTCAACATGCTTATGTGGCAATTTCTTTCTTCTTTTCTCACGTTTTTAATTTTAATATAATTCTTTTGCAGTCGGTTAATTTTAGAAGGTAATAATTAGATGTGATTATGTGTATGGTATATATTCTTGTTCTAGAAAAAGGAAAATATGAATTAATCAATTTGAATGAGTCATTTGTTCTAGAATGCAATTATAACATTTTAATTGCTTTCACCAGTAATTTTCAATAAGCCTGTAAAAGTAGTCCAATCTATTGCTACTTTTGAAAATTAAGAGTAAGGATACGTTTATGCGAAAACAAATTAATTCCAAGAAATAATAGCTAGCATTAACAAATGCTAAATTAGTTCAGATTTAATTTTAATCCAACACACTTAAATGAACTATTATATGAACATCATCAATGAGAACGTGGCACTAGTTCTCACTTGTATATTGATTTTTTTTTTCTTTCCCATTTTAATTGCCGTTTAATATTTATATATACGACTCAACATAAAAATGTACTTCATTTGTCCACAAAGATTGTGCATTATGTTTGATTATATGTGTCTTGTATTATGCACAATTTTTGCGGACGAAAAGAGTAATACACATGAAATAAAACATCAAATCGTACAAGAGTTGAAGGTAAGAGTCCTCCGTATATATGGTACATAGTATATTAGGAATTACTAGTATAAAATGAATGAATAGATTATAAACCTATCTATATGTTTGAGCTTTTAGATAAGATAAAATTATTTTATGGTATCAGTTTTTTGTTGTGTGGTTAAATTTCACTGAAAATAATTACACCACATTTTTACAAGTTCGAACTTTTAGATGAA
This sequence comes from Mentha longifolia, assembly GCA_001642375.2. Lineage (NCBI taxonomy): Eukaryota > Viridiplantae > Streptophyta > Magnoliopsida > Lamiales > Lamiaceae > Mentha > Mentha longifolia. Next base: position 24,015,974 of record CM038121.1, read on the forward strand.
GTGAAAATTTTATAAGATATCAGAGTCTTTGTCTAAATCTAAGGATATGCGTTCAAATTTCACTAAAATCAGCTCCACTCATATTAAAAATCACTTATTAAGTTCTCTTCCCAAGAAAACAAAACGAAAAATCATGCTCACAAAAAAGAAGAAGTATTAGCTTTGATGAGATGAAATTCTTCTATAGGATTATATAAAAATTTTGAGGGATATATTATTTAAATAGGACAATATAGTCATTTTAGTTCTTGACTTAGGAAGCACCCAAAGCGATGTCCGCGTGGGCCCATTACCCATATACGCAGGAAAAAAAAAAGGGCGAAAAACCTTAGCAAAGGCCTCCCCCCGTATGCAGGAGAACTTGGGGTTGGAGTAGCTACACCGTTAGCTTACGAGGCAGTGGGACCCACTCCTGAATAGTACGGATCCCGCAATTCCATTGGTTGACGTAAAATCCAACCAACCAGATCTTGTCACCTCATCGCGTAACGCCGTTTCTCTCACCACCCAATCCCGTTAAGACGGGGGCCATGATGTCATCCCCTCAATATTCTATTTCTGCCTCATTACCTTTTTTGAAGGGAAAAAGTTCTCTACCTTGATAGTTATGTTACTCTGTTATTCAGAATTCTGTTATTGTTTTTCCGTTACAGTATTTATCAATTTTTCTATCTTTTCATGAACCATTAAAGCTATGTCGATGTGCACAATATATATAAAAAAATAGTTCAGATGTCACATTCAATTTTATTATTATTATTATTTTTTTTCATGTGGATTCGAGAAAAATTCAATTACAGTAGTACTACCTCCAACCTACATAAGTAGTCTCATTTACTATTTGACACGTTTTTCTACCGAAACCTAGTACTGGTTTTAAAATATAATTTTGAAGTACTTTTTTTTAGTATCCCGTAAAAAAAATTACTTCAAAATATATTTTAAAACTCGTACTAAATTTCGGTGGAAATAGCATAAAGTAAATGAGACTACTTATGTGGGTTAGATGTAGTATGTTTTTAGCAGTTCAAACCACAACCTTTTTGTATGTGTGTATAATATTTGATAAACAAATCAATAAATCGATTTTGCTCTTTGCCATATAGTATTACTATTAATTAAATGTATTAGGATCGTATCTACTACTTTTACGTATGTATTCATACATATAGTTTGTGCACGAATGCTTGTTGAAGAATATGTTGCTGAGTTTATAATATGGCTTATCTTGACATACATACCGAATTTCTCGTATTTGATATATATTTTTATTTTTAATTATGGGTGTGTACTACATTCACCCGTCACAAATATAAGTAGTTATCTACGTACGTAACAAACAATTTTGGGTCGAATCTAGTAGTTAGGGTCTCTTGCTGATAGTATTTTAATGTCTACAAATACACAAGATATTTTTTGAATTTATTATTATTATTATTATTATTATGGACCCTTTAAATAGTTTTAAATTTTTAATGAGTTTGTAAATAGAGAGCAACGCGACATGAGTGACTTGACTTAACTTCAAACTCCTCATGAGATAGAGACTTTAGAGCCCACCAATCATTTAGTAAGTCGGTAATGGACTAATGGGTGAGCATTAGCAATCGTATTTAGATGGTTTTAATTGGCTATGTTTTTTTCAGCCAAATACATTTTACAAAATTATTTTTAGAGTTTTATATGCTTAATCATATTTCATGAATTAATAAATTGTTGAAATGTTTTTGTGGTTGTCCATACAATATATCGATAATAGCAATATCTTAATAAAATGCAAGTGACTTTCTAACTCAAGGTATTTCACTAAACTCGAACATGGTACACTTAATGTGCCCACAGTTGATATAATATTGTCAAGTCAATGATTTGTTTATCTAGAGATTAATTTTTTTAGTGAGGTTTATTTTTTAGTGAGATTTATTTTTATAATGTATATTAATAATATATATTTTTTAAATATATCACCTTCACGTCAGCTGTGAGCAAAGTAGCTTGAATACTTCACTAATAGAATTCATAAATTAAAAAAAAAAAATCTCAGAATGAATTTCAAGTATAGACGCTAGTAATATTCAGTTTATTTCTAACTCCCACTTTTATCAATTCCCCAATCTTGAGTTAATTCTTGTTTCTACTTTTCTCTTTTTAATAATATCCTCAGATTAATTAATATATATTATCTACACGATCCGTGTTTATATAATAATTAGGTAACAGCGTACATAGAGCGCACTGTTCCGTAAAATAAATATTAACAACATGGTTCCCCCTCACCATGTGAAAGTTATCAACTAATCCATGATAATACTATAATGATAATAAAATGAAGAAAAAGGCATGAGGTGTGTAAGTGAGGATAGGTTATTTAATTAGTGAAATAGGATAGTAATTAATTAGATACATAAGACAATAACTTAATTGAAGCCGAAGCAGCTAAAAATATTGTCACGCCGGACCACTGAAATTGGTATTACTGATTACACAACACAACTACTGCTGCATTTGATTATTTTTTGGGCCCTCCTTTTTTTTTTCCCACCACAACCACCATTTTTTGCTATTTCCCTATTTCCTTTCCCTTTCTTTTATCTTTCTTGGCGGCTCGGCTCGGCTCCGCGCTTGTCCAAGCCGGCTTCTTGATTTGGGAGTATTATTGTTTGGCTCTGGTTTAAGAAGTATTACTCAGATGTCCATAGTAGACATACTTAATGTGTTCACGTATGATATGTGACAATGTTATAAATAAAGAAATTAATTTAAATATACACTCTTAATATTAAACTCTACCAAAAAACACTTCTTACTAAAAAAAAAATTAACCCTAAATGGAAAAAATTGCAGACGTGACATTGTCACATCAGCAGTGGACACATTAAATATGTCCACGGTGGGTAGGAGAACATATTTGATGGTTCAAGATGCTCAAACTACTACTACTACTAATGAGTATTATCCGTCCTATTTTATTTAACTAATTTTATCATTTTATAGTTTATATATATTCAACAAAATGAATCATATAAAACAAAATATTATAAATATTTTTGTGAACAATCTAAGCCTACCCCAAATTATCAATTGTGGGCACACTTAATAGGGGTGAGCACGGGTCGGTTAACCGACCTTTTTACACCTAAAAAAACCGACCATACGATTTTTTATCGGGTCGGTTAACCGTTATAAATTAAAGAATAAAGACCAAAACCATGAAGCGGTTAACCTAAAAATCGGACCGGTTAACCGTTTATCTAACGGTTAACCATAAATAAAAGAAATATTCTATTTTCTATAGTTCATAATAGGAAAATTCGAAAGAATTTATATCTTAGAATATACATTCAAAATAAATAATTTACAAAAATTAAAAAAATAATGAAATTAAATTGCATAATCCTAATAGAATAAGCTTTGAAATAACTTGAATTAACAATCGAGCTACCTTCAATTGCTTATTAACTTTTGACTCAATCAATACTCAGAATTGGGTGATCTTCTCTCAAACTTTGTTAGTAATATCTAATAATATATATAATATAATAATATAATATAATATAATATAATATAAAATCATATATTTATTTAATTGGTACCGGTTCGGTTAACCGCCGGTTTTTTAGGCATAAAAACCAAAACCGAACTGTTAGAGTCGGGTTTTAAAATTAAAAATAAAATCCGAACCATACGGTTCGGTTACCCATATTTTCGGATCGGGTTCGGTCTGAATAGTCGGTCGGTTCGGTTTTTCGGTTTCTAATGCTCAGCCCTAACACTTAATGTGTTTACGAATGATGTGGCAGTGTCACATAAATAATTTTTTTATTTATGATCTAATTTTTTTAGTAGAGTTTAGTTTTTTAGGTTTTATTTTTATAGGATATATTAATAATAATTTTTTTTAGAAATACCACCACCTAATTAGCCGTGAGTACATCAAGTATGCCAACGATGAATAGGGGAGCATTCATCTATTGGATGAATATAGGACAATATTACTATCTGGCTATATTTACATTCAATTAATTTTTATCTAATAAAATTTGGCTGTAACTTCACATATTCATTAATAATATGTTAATGGTGTTATATACTGAATTTAATTAAATTAATGTATAATAAAACGGGAAGGAAGGAAAACTGGGGCTTTGTAACAGGCTTAAGCTCCGTTACAGAGCGATCAGCTTAATCAGACAATAATTAAAATAACTTTGTTTATAAATAGAGTGATGAAAAGTACTTGATGATGACAAATATATTATATGTATATTATGTATATATTATATAGAGACATATAAATATATATATATAAATTTACAAACACACAGAGAGAGAGATACAGAGAAAACGGGGTACAATGATGACAGTCGGTGGTGGAGTGGGAGGCGTATTAGTCACGAGGAAGAAGCAGCTGGTAACTTCAATCATTTCTATCATATTTATATATGCTATTATCATCAAATATACAAAAACAAAAACATTTTATTTATTTATTATTATTTCCTCTTTCACTGAATCTCATGTTCAACTTGGTGCACATATATTTCATTCCTACCTATTTCGATACCCAAAAAAATACTGTATCTTACACGAGCTCTATAGTCGGTAAAAAAGTTTGCAATTCATTTGTTGTAGATTTCTCTCTCACTCTCTCTCTTTTTACTTTAATTTTTTTAATTATGGCAATTTATGTATACTAATCATCCTATGTGATCAAGATCGAGGCCAAACCCATGCTTGCTATCTTCTTCAATTCAACTCGAATACCCTATTAGAGATTGGATCGTAGATCATAGATTAAGTTGGGATGTATTCTCGTGTTTTGCTGGTTTGTAGGGTACTTTGCATACCTATTTTTTTTTAATATTTTTTTTTTCTTTGTCCTAATAAAAAAGAAAATTCTCGTGACATTTTTTATTTCATGAATGGATGATAGTACCACCAATACTTCCAGAATCAATAAATGAAAACTGATTTTCAAAATATTACTGTAAACATGATGCCCTTGGAGATGACATACGAAAATGCATTAGATGATACAAATCGCTTCATTTTATTAGAGTCGCATCTTGTAAGTTCACTATTAATTGAACACACTTTTATTCGTGGAACCGAACTTATTACACATTCTTTCTTTCTTTTTCTTTTCTTTTTTTGTCACGATAAATAAATTGTCAATTCACTCTCTTCGAATTACATGAAATTGTGTGAGGAATGAAAAGTGTAGGAAAGATAAATAATGAGTTACATTAAACCTGAGGGGGAGGAGATGGGTGGGGCAATGATGGTGGTAATAATTGAGAAAGTTAACAAGCTAACAACCCTCAAATATGAAGGATAGATAGGACAAGAATTAATTACAATGATTCACTTAACAAACCACAAACTAGTCATTTAATTTGTCACCACACAAAGTATTTATTAGGGGCATAATAATTATCAAAAACGAAATAGTGATCCCAAAAACAAATTAAGTGTGCACCGTGCGCATTTGGGGCCCACGTTGCTGGTTCATTTAGTGATGGACAAGAATTTGGTAGGGACAAATACTACATAGATAGCTAAGGTTGATAGGGGTGCATTTTTCCCCATTTCGACACATGGGTTTTTTTTTTTTTTTTTTTTTGATTAATTGGCTTTCATATATATAGTTTTTTCTTTTTCCTATATGAATATTTTTGTTTAGGTTTATTTTTCAGTCATCAACCCCACAAAAGAAATAATAGAAAATTAATTACGGAAGGGCCCAATTCAATAGTTTATTGGCCCTTTTTGGTGTCTTATTGAAGGCTTACAATAGACTATTTCTTATTGGTCGGTAGGTTTTTGTTGTTGGTCCCTTTTTCTGCAGCTTCAAATCATAAACGAATTCTTGGAACAACTCAAATCGAAAAGAATAATGTCTAAATAAAAAAAGAAACATTAGAATTAACGTAGTACATATCAAAAGCAACAATTTTCTATATAGTGGGAAAATAATTTATATCTGTGATGAAGTGAGAATGCCATGTAGTGTCAATTACACTGTAACAGTTAATTATCATAATTTTGAAAAAAAGAAATTGTAGATATAATATATACATATATTTTTGCCATTACTCTTGAACAAAATAATATTGACATAACTTTTTAAGGTTACGAGAATGGTGAAGGAGTCCAACTCATTTTCAGTTTTCAGTGCCGATAAATGACGGAGGATGACGAATTCAATCATTAAAAAAACGAAGTGAATCGAGTATAGATATGTACTAAAAAAAAAAAAAAACACTTTTGATAAAGGTTAAATAGGGATGACAGTGGATCCTGGACCCGGTCCAGATCCAAGAGTCCAGATTCATTTCTTAGGATCTGGAGTGCTAAAATTTTGGATCCGATAAATTCGGGCTAGATTCGGACTTCACTATTAATTTCCGGATCTAGATTTGGAATTTTATTTTTGAGATCCAGATCCGGTTCAAGGGCTCGGATAATTCATAATATATATTATTTTCTAATATTCTACTAATAAATATCTATATTTAGTTAGTTATTCTAATTAAATCTCAAACCTTATAAATCTATTTTTAATTTGAAAGTTCGATGCCTAAAATATGGACATGTTTCATGTTTTTTCCCGATATATTTAAGTGAATGACACTTTTTATTAGCAAGTTGATTATTGGTGTGGAATAGCAAGTGGATTATTGGTGTTGAATAGCAAGTGGATTATTGGTGTGGAAAATTCTTGACAATTAGTGTGTGAAAAGTTGTTTATTTTGGTGCAAGTCAATCCACTTTATGGTTGAATTTTTTTATTTTTATTTTTGTTCTTTTTCTAAGACATTTTTTAGGTGATAACTACGGATCTGGGTCTAGACCCGAGATCTTCCAGATCCAATGGATCTGGATTTTGATTCGATTTTTTTAGACCCGATGAATTTGGGTCGGATTTGGATCTCAGGTTAAAATTTCGTATCTAGATTTGGACCAAACAAGATCCCGCCCAGATCCGGCCCATTGACATCCCTAGAGTTAAAGAAGCATATAGTTTTAAGCTATCCTCAGGGATGCCAATTTAACTTGAAATTAACATATGCCGATTTGGCCTAATATATATAGTATGCCCGATCGCTTCAAATCCAATAAACCGATAGAATTGCCTAAAAAACGGATAACATTGGATCTAGGTATGCAATCCAGTTATGGATTGGCAAAAAAAAAAAAAGATAGAAGAGTTAGGGCAAAAGTTTTCTAACTCGAAAAACTTCGATTCATTCGGAATGGCACAAACCTAAACGTTGTGCAATCCAATCAGATTGGTTCGAAATGGAGTGAGTTGCCCCGTTTGATAATACTGCTATCATTGAACAAGAGCTAAAATAATTAAGAAAAATAAAGAATAATATGTTACCATGCAATAAATCTAGATCTATATCGAATTGAAAGAAGTATAAAAATATATTACAAAAAAATTATACCATTGATCTTAACATGATCTATAACTTCTATTGATATAAGTATGATTGCAATATACAATAAGTATGAAACATCAAATTGAATATAAGTAATTACATGCTAGCATATTGTTTTTTTGTAATCATGCTAATATCAATATGAGCCGTAAATTATATTAAGATTAATGATCAAGATCTATTCGTATTTCTCATGCCATAACTTAATTTATATAAAGTCTTCCCCTATACTCTCTCCGTCCACAATATCTATGCACAATTTTTATTTTTCGTCCGTTCATAATATTTGTGCACAACCTATTTTTAGACATGGATCCCATCTTCGTCATTACTTTTCTACCCTCAAAAGTCAATTAAAATACCCTTCAATATACACTACAAAAATTGGGACTCTTATACTACTTTAACATCAAATCAGTACAAATATTAAAACCCGTGCCGAAAAAATCTGTGCATAAATATTATGAATGGAATGAGTATATATAAGGTCGAATAAAAAATAAATTTCCCGTAAAAAATAAAAAATCATTATAATAATACTGAGAATACACTATCTACATTTATGATTGAAAATAAAATGCATTATTTTTATTTTTGTACTCTAAATTTGGTGTGTGTGTTTGTGTGTGCGGGGGCAACATTTTAGATATATATTGATTATTCCAAAGGAAGCCATAAAACATAAAATAATGAAAATAGAGTGAAGGAATTGAGAAGAGGTAGCGAAGAAGAAGAAGGTGACTAGGTGAGGTCACAATCAGTTGCGGGTGGCCAATTCCGCGCCACCTTTTCTCGCGCCCAAAAATAAAAATACTTTCCCAACAATTCAGCTGACTCTTGACAGCGAGAGACAATCAAAATAAATGTTAGCAGCTTACAAAATTAACCCTTTCATCATTAGGGCTCCACTCTCTCTCTCTCTCTCTCTACAAATCCCATACTTTATTTTTTTTTTATTTCTCTCCACATATATATCTCCCATTTCCTCTTTCCCATCTTCCCCTTGCTCAGCCGGTAGTAGGGTTTCCACCTTTTTTTTTTCTCCCCCTCTTCCTCAGAACCCCCTTTTCCCTCGGGATCCGGCCCGGCCCGACACCGAGAGACACTGCGTGCGGTTAAAACTGTTAAGGGTTTGAGTCCCGAGGAGAACTACTCCCTCTTCAGACCACTGTCTTTTGCTGTCTGCTTCTTGTCTGCTTGCTTGTTTGTTAGAGCTTTCTGCCTCTTAGTTTGGACTAAATCTTTCGATTCCGGCCCGGTTTTTGGTCCATCAGTTGGGAGAACGTCCGATTCAAGTACTCCACGACCGGATCGATCGGTCGGATTTGCGAAGCTCGATCTCAAGGTTTGGATTGCTTTAGGTTTATTCAGTTCATCACTTCATCTCTCTCCTCTCTCTCTCTCTCTCTCCATTATTTCATGCTCTCTCATCAATAAAAAGAACCCATTTAATTAATTTATCGACTGGTTTGAGCTTGCAGGAAATTGAGGTTTTTATTTTTTATTTTTTTATGTATTTAATATTTGAGAATTTAAAGTAATAGGTCGTGTGGATTTGAACAAAATCATTTTTCACGTTTGTTTCTTGTTTTTCACCTAGTTTCATCTCACTTTTTGCGGGGGCTATTTTTTTTTTTACTATGAATATAAAGATGGATTTTTCATATTTGATTTTACATGCTCTTTTTCAAAACACATAATTATCACGGGAGTGATGAGAACTTTGCATGCATCTCACATGCCTATATATATTTTTTTTTCTTTTTTTTTTTCTAATAATGATCGGAGCACTATGAATTTTGGCATACATCCCATTCCATCCATTTTGCATTGAGAAATTTTTTGTGGTAATGAAAGATGGGATGATTATAGCTTTTACAGTTTCTTGTTGGAATCCCTCATGATTGACTGCACGCTTAATACTCCATAAGTGCATTAATTTTGTGCTTCTTTAATTTTTCCTCATTTAATTAGTTAATTATCTCAAAAATAATTTCGGAATTTCAAATCTCAAATCTTGATGGTGTTGTAATGGAGAAGCACTAATTTATTATCATTGGCATTTGTTTTTCATGTTTTCCGAAATTCATTAGGGTTATTCATGTAATTATGATTATTTTTTTAATATTTTTTTGATCTTGATATTACATTAAGAACAAATGGTGAGTAAATATAGAGATGTTTGCTACTAGATCTGAAGTGTGTTCACTTCTATGATTTGTTCTGATTTCTTGTTTCTTTGCGTACACATAAACAACCTAGACACTTCCAAAAATAATAAGTTTTGTATTTATTTTAGTATATATTCACATAAAGTACTGCGTCAAAATCGTATTACACAAAAAGAAATTAGACACGCGTGGTTTATAATATGAATATTTGGACCATAAGTACATCATTCTTCGCCGCAGGTTTCATTTGAATTTTTAATTTTTATGATTAGCCTAATTATCCCATTCCCTCACTACCTATGCACTAAATGAAAAACTTTAAAACAATCCACCAAATTGTGATTCAAGAAAAAATAAAATAAAAATTGCAGTCCCATATTTGAAAATTTAGCTAACTGAATTGTTCATGAACTGATGAAATTTCTAGGTCGGAAATTATAATGAACACATTTTCACATGTTCCTCCGGGCTTCCGATTTCATCCGACCGACGAAGAACTCGTCGACTATTATCTCCGGCGGAAGATTACCAACCGGAGCATCGACTTGGACGTCATCAAAGACGTCGATCTCTACAAAATAGAGCCATGGGATCTTCAAGGTACAATATTATTCATAATAATTTAATTCAAAAATAAATATTCATGCATTACTAAAAAATACTTAAATGTCTGACATTATTTTGATTCAGAGTTATGCAGAATAGGAACCGAAGATCAAAACGAATGGTACTTCTTCAGCCACAAAGACAAGAAGTACCCGACCGGAACTCGCACGAACCGGGCCACGGCTGCCGGTTTTTGGAAAGCAACCGGCCGGGACAAGGCCATTTACTCCAAGCACGATTTGATCGGAATGAGGAAAACCTTAGTCTTTTACAAAGGCCGAGCTCCCAACGGCCAGAAATCCGACTGGATCATGCACGAGTATCGCCTCGAGACCGACGAAAACGGAACCCCTCAGGTCAGCTACCTAATCTTCTTCGTCGCTAATTTATTTAAAAATTAATGACGAAAATTATTAGAATTGCGTCATTCACCCCCTTAAAAGGCCTTGTAAAGGGGAAGGATCATCCAATCTGTATGTAGAGTCCGAGACTTTTTCTCGAGTCGATGTGGGACTAACGAGTGGCTATAATTATATTGAAAGCAGGAGGAAGGGTGGGTGGTGTGCAGGGTTTTCAAGAAGAGGATCGCGACGACGCAGAAGCTGAGCGAGCACGATTCTCCGGTGTGGTACGACGACCACGTGTCGTTCATGCCGGATATGGAGTCGCCAAAGCAGCAGCAGCAGTACAACCCTAACCTCTCCTACAACTATTCCTCCTACGCAAACTCATGCAAGAAGGAGATGGCGTTGCAGTACGGCGTCGCACCGGATCACTTCCTCCAGCTCCCTTTACTCGAAAGCCCCAAGGTTCTTCAAGCTCAGCCCTCCTCCGCCGCTCTCACCATGAATCTGCAGGCGGCGGCGGCGTTCGGCCAGCAATCGCTAGACCAGAATTTCCACTCGGTGTTCAGGAACAGCGAGCAGGTGACGGACTGGAGGGTTCTGGATAAGTTTGTGGCGTCGCAGCTCAGCACAGAGGAGGTGACGAAGGAGAACGAAGGGTTCGCGGCGGTGGAGGAGCTGAGCAAGCAAGAAATGGCGCCGGAGAATGCATCCACGTCATCGTCCAGCTGTCACATCGATATGTGGAAGTGAGGAGCTGACGTGGAGGAGGAAGAGTGTGGTGGTGGTGGTGGTTATACTGGTTTCTTGTAAATAATAAAACTGATAATATGACCTAGCTATTGATCTTGCTATAATACTGCTCCATATATAGAAACTAAATTAAAAAAAAAATAAAAATTAGTACATATATATATTATATATATGTTATGATTCTTGTAAGATAATTGAAGTGGTCGGAGGAAGAGCTACTATAGCTAGCCTTGGCTGCATGAGTTGAAACGGCAGCGTTTCCGCTTATTTCTTATGATCGCAGGTAGCCACAGAGATGTTTATTATCGTGTAATTTGTGGCTACAGCAGATCTGTGTAATGCAATATTTGTATTGATCAGTGAAAAAATATATATATATTTCCCTTTTGTATTTGTGATTTTTTTTTTTTCATTATGAGATGCAAGAAATGTTATTTGAACAACATTAGTGTAGAGACCATGCAAATTAAAGGTTTAATTTATTTGTATATACAATCAAGTAGTGTTACGGAAGAGAGGGTTTTTTAAAAAAAATAAATAAATCATGTGTATAGACAAATTTAAAGGTGAGTAATAGAAGAACCCAATTTTGCAGGATTTGGTATGTATTTTGTTATGAATTAAGTATAAGGATATATTTTGATTGGTAAGTGTGAATGAGAGAATCATGTAAAAGTATATAACACAAAACGTAAGCAATAAGTGAAATTTGAAATTCATGTTAATCGATTATAATCTTTTAATGTGGAAGTGTTAATTAATACTCCTTCCATCCCACCGAGTTTGATGCGTTTTATTATTTTATACCTCACATATATTCAAGAAACGCGTCAACTCGGCGAGACGGAGGGAGTATTAATGATAGAACGTAATTGATTACGTAATTAATTGGTGAGTGATCTTGACGACATAAGAATATGATTTTGTTTTGTTTTGTTTTCTTTGCTTTGGGTTTTGATTTGATTTGGTGGCGAAAAAAGAACGTCCCTTAGAAGGGCAGACTAGTGCAATTATATTGGGTAACATAGGAATGAATGAATAAGATGGTCCGAAGCTTTTATGCAAAAGCTTTTCTTATCCTTTACACATAAGTATACTTGATTCTTGACTTTGATAGATCCATCATCAACATACAAATGCCCTCCCTCCCTCTCTCTCTCTCTCCGAACTAACTATGTGTGTATGTGTGTGTAGATGTATATGCATCGATCTACATTTGTGGTGAAGTGAGTGTGGGGTGAAATGAGTTGAACAATCAAATATGAGTGACCACACACGAAAATATAACTTTCTTGGCTCATACTTTTAACATGCATAATATGTACAAAATATTACTCCCTTCCCTCTGTACATTTCAAGACGTTACACTTTATTATTTTATACCTCGTATCCATTAATTCAAAAACTATAACTTCTCAAATGGGACGAAGGGATTTAAACAATGGAACCATTAATATATGTACTTACACACTACAAGCAAAAAATGATCGATTCTGGATATATTCGTGCAATATTTTTGCCACGTGTCAAAGGAAGTGAGATATTAAGAGAAGTATATACACTCTCCATCCCACCTCATCTGGTATGTTAATTGAATATATGTGAAGTGCAAAATAATAAAATATGTCAAATAGGGTGCAGAGTTTATTGAATATACGTGAATGTGAATATAAAATAATAAAACAAGTCAAATGGGGCAGGACGAGACGGAGACGGAGACGGATAGAGAGGAGTATATTCAAACGAGAGTTTTCACCTAGTTCGGAACAAAAATCAAGAAGTACATTAAAAAGATAAAATTAATGTATTTGATGAGGATAAGAAAGGGTTATGAAGAAGTTGAAAAGTAACATATTTCATGCATGAAAACAATATAATCTTCTCCTTCGAATTTCGAACTCCAGTGCATGCATTTTCTTGCAACGAATTACCACATAGTACGTACTGCATTACTGGTAGTACATACCAACTGCCAACATAAAAACATTCAGGTTAGCCTCAAAAGTCTAAAGCAAGGTAGGTAAGAAGAAGAAGCCAAATATATGTGCATATAAATATATATATATATATATATATATATATATATAGAGAGAGAGAGAGAGAGAGAGAGAGAGACACACACACACACAACTGATTCTGTAACCAACAAATGGAATCTTGTTTGTAAACTTTGCTGGAGAGAAGAAGTAGAAGCAGAAACCAATAAATAAAGTGGCAGAATATTATTTTTTGCCCCCTCTTAATTTTCTTCTTGTTGTGGTGAGAAATGTTGGGAAAAAAAATGGTGATGTTTATATGGAGATATGGTGGAGCAAGTTCGACTGTCTATTTAGGAAAGTGTAGCATGAATTCAAATTTGGGAATATATATATATATAGTTTTGACCACCTCAATCTAGGGAAAGTGGATAACTAGGATTAAAAAAAAAAAAAAACATAGAATTAGTTTGTCACTCAAGTCAAATGCATGTTTCTTGCTAAAGCTTTGGTGGTCAAACCTCTCTCTCTATGTATATATGTGTATGTATGAGTATGTATATGTAGAAAGAGAGAGAGAGAGAGACATGCGCAGATGCAGCATGATGATATGATTATAGTTATAGGGCAGTAAGTAACATGATAAAAATAATAAATAAATAAAGTATAGTGTGGGGAGGAAGTAAAGATGATTAAACAAAGGTGATCATGTGAATTGATATTATGTTCCACCCTCACTCCCAAGCAGCCTGCATTCTCCACAATTATTGCTCCTCACTCATTTCCCATATCGTATATTCCCATGTAGTACTAGGTATCTACGTCTATATATACTCCCACATTCATACATACATGATTGTACATCTTCATAACTAAATAATAGACAACCCTACATTACTAATACGGCGTACTATTCATATATTTCTGTACTTTGTATGGTTTGATTGATCATGTTTTGTTTTCTTGTGCAATATGGATGATTTTTCATTCTTAATCATACTATTCGTTCTTTTATGTTACTCCTCCGTCCGACTAGTCTTGAAATATTTGACTGAAATATGTCTTCTCTGTCCACCTAATTTTAATACATTTGACTTAAATATGTGAGACAGATTTTAGTCAAAATGTATTAAGACTAGTCGGGCAAAGAGAGTATGTTATTACAAAAATATTTTTCTACCCACCGTAGACACACATAATGTATTCACGGTTAACGGGCAATTAATATCACGTCAATTATTTTTTCATTTCGGGTTTAGTTTTAATAGAATTCTGTTTTTTTAGACTTTATTTTTTAAGTATATATTTATAGTAATTTTCTTTAGATAGATACTCACGGTGAGTATGGGAGGCCATTCCTCTATGTTATTAATATTCGAACATTCTTTTATTATTTAAAATTATTTATAGAAATAATGATTTGAAGAAGTGCAGTGCATGGATTTAATCTGACGCGTAAGAGGACCCAAAATTTATAATGGTGGACCGAAAAATCACCACCAAATTTATTCAAAGAACAAGCAAAATAAAAATTTGAGATGAAGAAGACAGATGCAAGTTGCGTTTTTTTAATTTACAAGAATAATGTTTGCTCATAGTATAACTTTTGGTTTTAACATGCAGCTGTATCTGCATATGAATAAATTTCTTGTTACAAATTGCATCTGTCTGTATGTAAAATCTTGGGAATGTTTATTTTTAGTTTTCCAATTTCATCAATTAATTTACATTTAATTCATTATGGTCGCATTAATTCGAACGCCGAAAAGGGTGTATATTATATTTATTAAATTTGCTCCTGTTAAGTAAGGCAGTCGGCCATAAGGGAGACAACACATTCTTTTTTAAATCATTTTTCCTCCCTTGTGTTTTATACTTATCTTCTTACAGTCAACTTTCAAACAAAAACATAATCATTATTTTCAACATTTCTTTTTGTTGATCAATGTTTTCAATCTATTAATTCATTTCTCAATTTTTTTTTATATTGTTCTAATCTGAATTATAATGAACAGAATTATCTTATGCATGACAATTTAGGAGTTGTAGTCTCATAAAATACACTAACTCGGCACTCTTTTATAAAAAAAAAATTAAAAACCCTTTTTAATAGTTGCATATAGATTAATTTTTAGGGCGATGAATTAAAAAAAGGGACTATGAATACAAATTACACCTTAATTAATTACTATTCCACTATCCAATGTGGACATATTTAATATGTCTACTATTGACGTAGTGATATTATATTTAAGAAAAAAAAATATTATTAATATACTTTAATAAAAATAAATTTCACAAAAAAAATTAATAAAAAAATTATTAGTATGGCATTACCATATCAATCACTAACATACTCCCTCCGTCCCTTAATAAGTGTCCCGACCCTATAAAATTTTGGTTTCCAATTAAGTATCTTATCATATGTTTCTAGATAAAAAAAAAATACAAACTATCATATTTACCCCTATAATCATTACAAATACTTTATTTTCTCATCTTAATATATAATGATTAGGGGCAAATTGAGTAAATTTACACACTTCCTTGGTTTGTGTATTTTTTCAAGTTGAGACTTTTATTAGGAGACGGAGGAAGTATTAAGTATGTCCACTGTGAATGCGTTCACAATGGATAGAGAGACATTCTTATTTATTGATTCAAGATTACGAACATACTAATAATTTTGTGCCCCTCCATATTAGACAACATATACAATGAATTTCCTTTTATTTAATAGGAAAAATATATAATATATCGCACCAAATTTATGGTGCCGTTTGACCTGAATAGATACCAGCGTATGGCTGGAGGGGCTAGCCCCCAACCGGAAAATATGTAGGTGGTGGTGGCTCCGGCGTGCGTAGCTACGGCGCTGCTGCTAATCAGATGGATGATCAATCTACGTACTCGTGGTGGGCAACGACGGAGATGGGGTGCCGACGGTGGCGGACAGCACGGCAAAATTGGAGAGATTGAGAGAGAGAAGGGTAAATCTTGATTATTGCGTTTCCTACTTGCAACTTGCAATTAGTCCATATCAGATTGCTATTCAAGTACTACTCCGTCCCTTCTAATTAGTTTCATTTATAATGGGCACAGAAACCAAAAAATGAGTGAATATATGACTATAATCAATTCTAAAGGTAGAAAGTTAATTGTAGTCACAAATTTTTTTTATTTTAGGAAATGAAACTAATAAGTGAGACAAACCAAAATGACAAATGAGACTAATGAAATTGGATGGAGTTAGTAATACTCGTATAAAATTTATAATTCAAGCAAGCTTAATGAATATACTACCTCCATCACATTACATTAGTCACATTCACTATTTGACATGCTTTTCCACCGAAACCTAGTATGAATTTTAAAATATAATTTTGTAGTATCGTGTTTTTTTACGTAGTATCCCGTAAAAAAAACGATACTATAAAATTATATTTTAAAACTCATACTAAGTTTCGGTAGAAATACGTGCAAAAGTAAACGTGACTAATGTAATGGGATGGAGGTAGTATATTATAAATCTAACTAATATAATGTGTTTTAAAAATGAACATATTGTAGGGGAATTTTATACAACAATTTAATTATTTTACTTCTTAATACACGTTTAAGATACACAAAATTGAATAAATTGAAAAAAAAAATACAAAAAAAAAATTTAATATAGAGAAATTAAGAATGAGAATGAGGAGACTACAAACATGAGATGAGACCAATGCTTTGCACAATTTCAGAGTTGCTAATCTTACAAGAACCAATGTACTCTGTATATCAAATAATGATTGTTAAAATTAATGAAAAAAAGAAGTAACCATTCTGTCAAAACCTCCAACAACAACATTTACTAATTACTTCCGCTGCAATCCAAGTACCAGAATTTGCAAAATATCATCTCAAAAACGAAATCACCGTAGTAACAATCACAAGCAGAAGACTGAACTGCAACTGTACGTGCAATGTCGATGCTGAGGAAGCTTTCTGAGGCCTGCATATAACCATCAAGATTCATCAATATTGGCACAAATCATCAAGATTAATATAGAATTATAAAGTTAAGATTGGTAACACACTTTTGCAAGTGGCTCAGGGCTCCACAGAAGAGAGCGTTATCGGGGACAGGCAATTCTGTTTTGTTGCTCAAATCTTCAGGATTGATGATTCTCATGTAGGTTTCTTGGCCAAGATACCACCTATCCAAGTTGTCAGTTCTAAGATTCCAAACACCAACATTGTCGAGGGATACATACACAGCAGTCCATCCTCCAGAAAATACCTTTAACATCGAAAAACAAGTATTCTTTAATATAATGCTCAGCATAAAAACTACTAACAAAGCACGTATATGTACTATTGTACAGCATACCTGGACAGTAGAGCGAGATATCGCATCCCACTTGTTGTAAGAGCCTCGGTTGTTCTCAGTCCAGTCCCCATAACCCATCCTGAGATCATAAATTGAAATTTAGATAAACGAGTTAGTAGTAAATGAAATATAAGTAATGATTTGAAACCGTACCCGACTACGAAGAATGAATATCCATCCAGATGAAATGTCTGTACAACTGTATCATTATTCTGGAGTATGATTTCTATGAATCCCTTATATGTACCATTAATGATAGATCTGTCCATGATTGGTGGCCTATTCAATGGCTTACTAGGAAAATCAAGCTTATAGTCGCCCTTAACCTTGTATACATCAGCAAGGCGTATAGGTGTATCAGGATTTACAAATGATATTCCATTGTATGTTGCTCGTAGTTTCCCACCGACCGTCAGTGGTGGAACACTCTTGAGAATGTACACATCAGTTACATTGATTGAACCATAGTGGAAAGAGCCCTGTGGATTAGGACGAGCTCCACTAGCAGATACGTTTTGCCTGACATTGGAAGGAAATAGATTTGAGAAAATTTGTCACAAACAGTATGATAATGATGAGAAAAGAACATGCTAATGCTTGCATCGAAAGCAATCGCAGTGAAAACGCACACTCCAATTAATTTCAATTATTCCAGATCAACTTGCTCTTCTTTCTTATTAACTAACACTAGACAAGATATATCAAGCAACTAAAGCACTCACTCAATGATCCAAGATCGTTGGATCATACAATTGTATGGTCACTGCCTTTCAGCTAATTAGCACATCAATAAAGATAAAGATACAAAAAAAGTGAATGTGTAAAAAGAGCGGTGATTACAGACCTGATCGACATAGCCTGGTTGAGCGAATACGATTTGTCATAAACGTCATTAGGAGGGTCTGGAAGAGGACCAGCAGCCTTTCCTTTTGAGTTTGAATAATGCAAGACAGCGACACCAGTAACTCTTTCCCAGATTGATTGATTCACGAATCTTGCACTGGCAACAATATAATAATCGCTGCTAGCATTCTGATCCATGGTAACCAGGAAAGAGAAAGACTGCCCAACATGGGTATCCAAGCTGGTATAGTTCTGCTGAGATGTGTAGTAACCCTCTGTTTCTGCTAGAAGCAAATTATGGTTCTGAATTCGAAAATTCAGGCTAGTAGACACCCCAACGTTGTGGACCCTAACACGGTAAGTTTTACCTGCAATTTCCAAAGAAGAGAGGGGTCAAACACACAACAAGGCTAGTTCAAAATAAGAAGCATGTCACGAGGCGTACAAAGAAAGGAACAAAAGGAACTTCCAATAAGAGATACTTTGCATCAAAACAATCAAACTAAGTCGACACAATTAGTCGAAATGCAATCAAATCCAATGACATGTTAATGAACTTTACCAGGCTCAACATTTATAGTCTCATGTTCAATGCCATCAGGAACAAGAGAGGTATTGTATCTGTACGGCCCCTTTCCATTAATAAGAACTCCATCCGGCATTCCTAATTCTTTTCCGCTGTCAAGAGCTTTCCTCAGAGCCTGTGTTTTCATACATGACCAATATCAGAACAGACCATACTTCACAATTGAGTGCATAATCAGCATTAACAATAAAAAACAGAATTAGGAGGCACCCACCGTATGGTTTCGTGTGTACCAATCACCGATCATGATAACTATATCTCCATCAGGTGTATTGAAAGGAATAGGGATAATATCGCGATTCATGATAACAAAAGGGCCGAATCCACCTGAAGCCCTCTGCATATTAAGCGATGGGGAGTAAAAGAAGCTGCCAATCTGATCCTTCACCTGAAACTGGTAGGTCCAGTTCCACTTTGGAGGTATGGGACAATTTGTGCCCAGAACTCCATCTTGCCATGAAGCACGACGCATCTGGATCCCAGACCTATAAGAAAAACAGAGTACTCCCATTCCGTAAACATGTTCTAAAAAAGAATGCACTGTTCATTCTGTTTAGAATGGATATTTGTTTTAATCCAATGAGAGTACCATGTAATAAGGAGATTCTCATCCAGCTTGTTCTTCACATTTACCACAACATTGTAATTAGTTGTAACATTGAGAACGGGGCCTGGGAATTTCCCGTTAACTGCAATTACCTATAATACGAAACCAACGGTACCAAATTACCACCACGCTTGAATTTTAAGATACAACAAATACTCTTATTAAACAGAATCAACACTGGTAGCTAGTAATCATACTGGGATAAATTTGTTCATAACCAACAAAGGAAAACCTCAAAAAGTATACGGAGATGAAGCATAACAACTACCTCTACATAATTGAACAAAGACAAAATTTATAACATATTCGTATTTATATCCAATGTGGTCCATTCCATATGGCCAACCTTTAGAAAACCAAGCAATATTCCTCTTCAAAGCAAGCATTAACAGAAACAAAACAGCAAAAAGAACATGAAAAATCGAATACTACTCCAGCAAAAACGAGAGAAAATAAAACAAAATTACTCACTAACTCTACAGTTCCAAATCAAACTGCATAGTGCAAAGTTCAATTAAGAAAACTCCAGCAACAAAGTAAAAGAAACAAACACGCAAATAATCAATCCAGCATTCCCCAACATACTGAAGAATCGAAAATGTACTATTTCAAAAAAAATAAAAATCACGCCAACTTTAAAACGCTGAACCAAAAATCACAGATTAACAAACCAAATCACCTGCTGAGGAACACCTAACGGAGAAGCGGTGATGTAAGAGTAATCCAATTCGAAGTTGGCGAAGGGGTCCGCACAGAAACAGAGCCTCAACAGCAACGCAAGGAAGATCCAGTACAGCAACCGGAACGTCGCCATTAGTGATTCAAAATCGATGTCAAACCAAAAAAAAACTCGGAAACCGGAAATCTTCCGCTTCCTCAAAACTCTGGAATTCGGAGGCGCCTCTCTGTTTCTTCAACACGAAAAAAGAAAAAACAAAAACAAATCACTGACAAAAACCAAAATGTACACACTCAGGAAGAGTGCGAAGAGCGTGTTTCAACTTCCTCAGAGAGAGAGAGAGAGAGAGAGGTGAAATGGTGCGGTGGATTTTGTGGGATTTGGTTTTGGGCCTAAAATGGAGGCACTGCCCGATTTAAACAAATACTGTCTTTTTGCCTCTCACTAGAATAGAATAGAATATTGTCGCGTGATTTACGTCATTCTTACCTGTTACTGCCTTGCCCAGTTTTTCTTCCCCTCTTTCACATTCATTATTATTACACTCTGTTTTTTTTTAATTAATTATTATTATTTTGGTAAGTTTATTATTTATGTCAATTATTTACGTGAGTATCCGAATCAAATTGGTGATTCGCTTTCCTTTACATGGAATCAATTAATTTTGTTAAACAACATTTAATTTAAACGTTATTTATGATATATATATTTAACATGTCAACGGCTAATGTGGCAGTGATATATTATCTTAATATGTCTTATACAAAATTATTAATATGACATTGACACAATAAATATGTATATTTTGATTTTATGTATAGAGTTTGAAAAAAGAATTTGTGCTTTCATTGCGAATTAATTTACTAGGTTTTTAGAACCACTGTTTTATCATTATTGTCGAGGAAATACAGTAATTAGTGATAATAAATCCACATGCCTTGGTGCTTGGCTGGCATAAATAGAGGGTCCATTATTACCACTTTATCTTGACTTTTATTTCCATGTTTATTTCATTATAATTTTTCTTAAAAATATATATACATGTCAAGTAGAATCTTGCAAATCGCAATATTCATCCAAAATAAAAAAAATAAAAAAAAGAAAATTTGTTGTAATAGAAAATCGAATGCGTCCTATTATTTTTTCCATTTTTAACATTTCCATTTTAAACAAATAAATTTCCCTTTGGAATGGAAACCTTTTTCCGTGCACTCATTAGCCATTACGCGGCTACCGGATAATTAGGGCGGAATTAATGAATTTTGTATTTGCAAAAGGAGGAAGCAACCGGCTATTGCCGGTAGTCAACTAGCGCGCTAATACCCCGCCCCCTCTTTTCCACCTCCGGCTCCAACGTTCGGATTCTTTCACATGGGAAATCCGTAGGGCCCACGCTAGGAGCAAAGATGCGTGAGGCCATGACTCTAACCAACGCTGGTATGAAAAGGCTTTATCCACTTACATATTTGTGGTGGGCCCCACCTTTGCCGATTTGTCCATTTTTCATCTTTCTCTTGCCGCCAATTTTGGCGTCTAATTCACTCGTCTTAGCTATTGGCATCACCTAATCAAGATTTTTAATTTTCCCTTAAAACAATAATTTTAAAAGTTAGAATTAGTGAGATGTGAATTGCAATCATACTCATTTTTTTAAAAAAAGAATTGTTGATCATGCCATATCTTAATATAACATAAAAAATCGTAAAAATTGGAAAAGAAACGAACAAAATAAGAAAAAAATTAAAATCTCTAAATTAAAATTGTTCTGGGTATGTACATATGGTGGATAGACAAAAAGTGTGTTAATTAGTTTGGTAAATTAATTTAATAAAACAGGTGGAGCTTAATTTTATATTTTCAAAATAGGTTGCTGTTAAAGAAACGCTTCGATATGGTATATGGGCATTTGGGACAAAGGGAAATACGATAAACGGTACTCCCTCCGTCCCCTTTATATAGAGCAAATTTGTATTCAACTGAGTCTATTAAAATAATAAAATGGCTCTATATAAAGGGGACGGAAAGAGTAATTAATTAATTAATTAATGCAAGAACGAGACTATCGTATTTTAGTCATCATAATAAACTAACTTTATATTATGCTCCCTTTGTTCTTCGTATTAGAATACAACATCTTTTAAGATATATTTTTATACTGCGTTAAGATAAAATTTAGGTATTAATGTACTATACAATATCAAGTAGAATAGTACACAAATGAAACTGAGATTTTATCTGAATACATATACTTTTCAATATAGAAATGCGTATCGAAATATGTCGTGCACAAATTTATATTTGGAAATTTGAGAATATGAAACTATTGCAACTCGTCATTTTCTCTTCCAAGTTCCAACTACCGAATATTATTTACTTTAGCACCATTACCCGACAATAACTCAATAATGAGAAAATGCGTCGATATCATATAGGATTGACTAAGCCCACTAGAGGACAACACTAAATCAATAAAACTCACCAAACCTTAAAATATTTATTTATGATGTGTTTTTGTCGTCGGTTGTAGTACTATTTAAATCCATATATAGCATTGCGGTTAATTTTATATTTGCATATACATGTTATATTTAAACAAAATAATTGAAACGGTGATCATTTATACGATGGAGATCGAGCAGCAAAATATATAAAAAAAAACAAAAGTCGGATGTTGAAAATTGTACGAGTTAAATACACGAATAGCATGTGTCTCATCCTAGCATTTTCCAATTTTTTTTAATTTTACATTATATTAATTATATTAGTTAAGTATTCCCTTGACTTTGCCGACATGCATAAACCCTTTTCTATTTTTTTCCGGCAACAAATCCGCTTACATTCTCGCAATGAATATTAGGGAATAATAATAATCTAGATATATGAATGTAATTCCTGAAATGCAGATGACATGTTCCTAAAAGAAAGCCTTAATTACATGATATAAATAATGATACAAACGGAAAAAAAAAAAAAAAAAAAAAACCATATCTAACGTGAAATGATACTAAAATCTAATGCTTTGTGATAATAAAATTAATTTTACTATCTTTATTGATATAATTCATCTTATCTAAAAGTTCAAACTTGTAGAAATGTGTGTAATTTATTCATTTATGATTCTCAATATTCATTATAATCTGATAATAAGTATTAAAAAAATACTATAAAGTTTCAAAACTATTGGTTTACGATTCTAATTGTATAAGAGTGCAGTGAGAGATCAATGTGCAAATATAAGATTCAAAATCCTACGCTCTCTAATTTAAAATACTAACACAATAAAACTTTAATCATTGTAAAGTAGCACCCACATTAATTATTAATATACTATTAATTAAACAAAATCGTAACCATAAAAAAAGGAAGAAAATAAAGTGGTTTAACGGTCAACAGATTGATCACCTTGGAGAAAGTAAAGAAATGGAAAACCGAATAAACAAATAAAAAGAAATAGTAAGATGGAAGTATACATTTTTGGGACACCCAAAAATACAACTAGACATTGTCTGGAAAAGAAGATGGATACATTCAACTTCTTTTGGGAAAAATAAATATACAACTGGGTTTGCTTGCATCGATTTACCAAAAAAACCATTTAATATTTTTCTGATTCTATTGCTTTTGCCATTTTAATAATGATATAACTCCGGTTTGTTTGGATGGATCCGACGCTAACTCACTATTTCATCAATTCAAAACATTGAGAGCCTAGCACGCTATACGCCTTCCCCTAATGGGTTATGGACCAATTATTATTTCATTTTCATCAATAAAAGTATGGAATTGAAGATCACATCCCTTTTTTTTTTTTTATTACTCATGGATAGAGAGTGGACAATTGTGCAACGGCGAAGGAGGGGAATGGGCGCTGGCCGGAAGAAGGAAGAATATATCACCTTCTTCTTCAGAAATTTTCCCGAGGGGTGTGCGGACGGGAGACTGCGGCGGAAGTTCGAGGAGGTAGGGAGAGTGGTGGATGTTTTCGTACCGGCCAAAAGGGATAAGAGCGGGAAAAGGTTTGGTTTTGTAAGGTTTGCGGCCAACGAGAATAGTGATGGGCTGCTGGAAAAAGTGAATAACATCTGGATCGATTCCTATGTCATTAGGGCTTACGTTCCGAGGTTTGGGAGACTGACGAAGGAGGGTCGGGGTGAAAAGGAGAGGAATGCATCGTGGGGAAAGGCACAAAAGAGAGGGATGGTAAATGTCCGGGCGGGAGGGGAGAGAGGGCGGATATCATATCCGAAAATGGTGAAGAGAGGAGAAGGAGGGGGCTGTCTAGGTAAAGCTGAGGAGAGAAGTAATGAAGGAAGGAAGACTCTGGAGTTTCAGAGTTCGAAGGAAGAGGTTAGATGGTTACAAGGAGCACTTACGGGAAGGCTGAAGGATGATTTTCTGTGGAAATATCATGGGGAAGACATACAAAACGAATGCGGCGGAAAATTGAAACTCACTGATATGGGGGATAGGATGGTATTAATTCAAAGCGAGACGGAGAGAAGCGCAGAGGAGCTAATCGGAGGATTTAAGGAGTGGGCGGATTGCTGGTTTGATTGGTGGAGACCGTGGAATCGAAGGGACGTCAATCAACGACGAATCATTTGGACGAGGTGGACTGGAGTTCCTTTGCATGTTTGGTCGAGGAGGTTCTTCACTTGGGGTTGTGCCGACGTGGGAAGGGTGGTGGAGATCCACGAGCTCACCGATTCACGTCGGAAACTCGACGCCGCATACGTTAGAATCATAACGGGGCTCAATTCGGTCGATCGGACACTGACGCGGAAGATCGATGGGGAATCCTATCATTTTAGGATGGAAGAAGTGTGTTGTATGGAGAAGGAGAATCTTATCCAACGATGCTGGGAGACGGATTCCGACTCAGTGGAAGGATTGCTGGATGAGTTGGGTAGCGATGATTTTGGTTCCAATGCTGCGTACAACGGAAAGCTGGCGCCGCCGGTGGTCGGAGAGGGTGGCTCAGTGCATGGCGGGGAGGACTCCTCGAATCCTTCGACGCGTGCGTTGAGGTTGGCAGATCTTGCCACATCGAAATACGTAAAGGCGGCTCGCAATTATTATGGAAGGGGCGGCGCTCTGTTGTTGCGAAGTCCCGAGGGAAGGCGTGATGGGCAGCACTGGGACAGCTCTTGTGGGCCTCATGATGGATCGGACTAAACTGGGCTGGGCCATTGTAAATGTGGGACTCATAGTGGAGTCGGGCCAGAGATTGAAGGGCACAAAAAATATGAAATTGATGGGGATGGGCTGGGCAAAAATGGGCTTGGGTCTCTAAGTAGAGAAGGGGGGTCAAGATTAGATTTGACTCATGTAAGTGAGTCAAGAAGCGAAAACGGGTCTTCCATAGTCAGAATGTTTGAGAAGTCAAGCGACGAAGGGGAAAATAATCAGACATCGGAGAGGAGGGAAGTGAACGCCGACGAGGGATGGTGGTCGAGCGAGGAGAGGGAAAGGGAAGAAAGGGAAGAGAGAGAGGCGGCTGGCAAGTCCACAGTTAGTGAGGTTTTCGGTGGCAGGGGGAAAGGGATGAGGGACAACAACCAGACCAAGGAAGGGGATTCGGGGTCAGGAGCGGATTGCTGGAGGTTTGGGAAACAATTAGGTTTGATGGCGCAGGTGGGGGAAGAGAGGCTACTGAGAATTTTGGAAGGAATCGGAAACGATGCTAGTGGGCAGGGGGAGGGGAGAGCAGTGAATTAAATGCGGATAGGTTCTTTGAACGTGAGAGGGCTTGGGAGCGACGCGAAGGTAGACGAGGTCGCAGATTTTTTCTCAAAAAACAATTTGGATTTTTGTTGCTTGCAGGAGACGAAGATGGAGAATTTTTCAGACCGGGAGGGAAGGCGGATATGGAAGGATAGGGGAGTAGGCTGGTGTGCAGAAGGGGCGACCGGAAGATCGGGAGGGATCCTGACGTGCTGGGATGAGAGAAAGTTCGCGTGCGTCAGTTCGTGGAGCTTGGGAAGGGCGGTCATTGTAAAGGGGTGGTGGAAGATGACGGGGGAGGATTTGTGCATTATTAATGTTTATGCTCCGTGCGATAGAGAAGGGAAAGAGAGGTTGTGGGATAGACTAGGACTTGTGGTGACGCAGATGACGGGGGTGTGTGTGTGCATCATAGGCGATTTCAATTCCGTTCTTGCTACAATGGAACGGGCGGGAGTGGGGGGACGGGAGTCTTCTAGGGAGATTGCAGAGTTCAAAGAGTTCGTGGAGAAGAACGGACTGATTGATGTGGGGCTTCAAGGGAGAAAGTATACCTGTTACAGGAGCAACGGAACGTGTAAAAGCAGAATTGATCGTGCATTGATTAATGAGAAATGGGCGGAGAGGTGGAGTGACACAGGGCTTCGTGGGCTGCCGAGATCCATCTCGGATCATTGTGCGATCATTCTTCAAACTAAACAAGAGGATTGGGGGCCCAAGCCGTTTAGATTTATCAATGCATGGCTTTCTCACCCCCAGTTCAAAGAGGTGGTGGCGGCGTCGTGGCAGGAAGGAGGTCTTGGAGGATGGGGAGGATTTGTGCTAAAAGAAAAGATGAAGCGACTAAAACACACTTTAAAAAATTGGAACAAAGATTGTTTTGCTCACTTAGACAGTAAGATAAAATTACTGAGGGAGGAGATCCAAAAACTTGATGAAGGTGACGATAACGAAGGTTTGTCGGAGGAGGGTGTAGCGAGGAGAAGAGAAGTCACAGCCCAATTGATGATGCAACTGAATAATAAGAGGAGCCTACTCGCCCAAAAGGCAAGACTCCGGTGGCTTAAAGAAGGGGACGTGAATAGCAAGTTTTTTCATAAAGCAATTACGCAGAGGAGAGTTACTAACGGGTTGATGGGGTTGGAAGTCGATGGAGAATGGTGTGAGGAGCCGAGCAGAGTTAAAGGCGTGGTTAAAGACTATTTCCAAAATCTTTTTCAGAAGAAGGAAGCCAATTTGGTTAAACTTCCGCCGGACATGTTTGAGACAAGACTGAATGAGGCGGAGGGCGAAATTCTTGTTAGAAACTTCACGGAAGAGGAAATTAAAGGGGCAGTTTGGGAATGCGAGAGTTCGAAAAGCCCGGGCCCCGATGGTTTCAGCATGGAGTTCTTCAAGAATTGTTGGGATATAGTTAAGATCGATTTGATTAGATTTTTTGCAGAATTTCATGCTAATGGCAAGCTGGTCTGGGGAAGCAACACTTCCTATATTACGCTTATTCCGAAAAAAGAGGGGGGCAACAATCTGAATCATTTTCGGCCAATCTCGCTTATTGGAAGTGTTTACAAGATTCTAGCAAAAGTCTTAGCTCGGAGGCTGAAGGCAGTCTTGGGTAAGTTGATTGCGGAGGCTCAATCGGCTTTTCTCAAAGGCCGATTTATTATGGACGGAGCTGTGGTTGTGAATGAAGCGATCGAGGATGCAAAGAAATCTAAAAAAAGGAGATTATTCTTTAAGGTCGACTTTGCCAAGGCCTATGACTCAGTTAACTGGGATTTCTTGTTGGAAATGTTGAGAAACTTGAATTTTCCGGATAAGTGGGTGGAGTGGATAAAGGAGTGCATTTCGACGGCCAGAGCTAATGTGCTTGTTAATGGCAGCCAAACCGGGGAATTTGGTCTGGAACGAGGGATTAGGCAAGGAGACCCTCTGTCTCCTTTTCTATTCCTCGTGGTGGCGGAAGGTTTAAATTTGATGGCTAAAAGGGCGGTGGAGAGAGGTCTGTTACAGGCGGCACAAATTGGTAGAGACAGGATCCAAATCTCGCACGTTCAGTATGCCGATGATACGTTGTTCATCGTCGAGGGGGTGAAAGAAAATGCAACAGCTATTAGATGGATCCTTAAAAATTTTAAGCTGGCGTCGGGGCTGGCAGTTAATTTTGGAAAATGTTGGGCTTTCGGGGTTAATTTGGGAAGGGAGGAGGTGGCAGAGATGGTGGAAGGGTTGGGGGTGTCGAGTAGGAGAACTACCTATTCCCTTTTTGGGATTGAAGTTAGGAGGTAGATTGGGGGGGACGGAGAGCTGGAGAGACGTGGTCGAAAAGGTGAAGGGGAGAATTAGGAGGTGGGACAGTAAATCTTTGTCGATGGGGGGACGAATCACGGCGGTTAAATCGGTATTGTATGCGATGCCAATTTATAGAATGTCAATGATTCCTTTACCAAAGAAAGCTGCACAGGAACTTAGAGGAGCTCAAAGTAGTTTTCTGTGGGGTGGTGAGGAAGGAGCAAGGAAGATGGCGTGGATTAAATGGGATGATCTTTGTCGTTCTAAAGAGGAGGGGGGCTTGGGGTTTAAAGAGTTGAACTCCTTCAACAATGCTCTTCTGTGCAAGTGGGTGTGGCGATTCTTAGATGGAGAGGAGAGTTTATGGAAGCGAATTATCATGTCTAGACATGGCCTGCCTTCTTGGGCGAAGAGTGGGATGGGGGAGGCGAGACGGGGAGGAAGTGGCTCGGGGTGGTGGAAGAAGATCTCAGCTCTCGTGGAAGGAGAGGAAGGCAAATGGTTTTGGGATAGAGCGGAAAGGAGATTGGGGAATGGGAAGGACACAGAGTTTTGGGACGGTAGATGGACGGGCAGGAGGTCGTTGAAAGAGCGTTTCCCTCGGCTCTTTCATCTAAGCTCAAATCAAAAAGCGAAGGTGAGTGAGATGGGGATGTGGGTGCAGGGAGAGTGGAATTGGAAGGTGGAATGGAGACGGGAACTTCGTGACACGGAGGTGGCCGGGGCTGCGGAGTTGATGAACAGTATTCAAAATGTGCCGCTGTCGGAAGGCAGGGATGATCGATGGGAGTGGGGAGGGCGGGCAGGAAGTGGTTTTACGGTTAGTAAGGCGTACAAAGAGCTGGAAAAAATTAGAAGAGGAAGCGGTCAAGTCGGGCGGTGGCTGCAATGGCCCAACGTTGTTTGGAAATCAGTAGCTCCGTTTAAACATCAAGTTATGGGATGGCGCCTAATGAGGAACAGATTGCCCACAATCGACAATCTGAGGAAAATATTTGCTATATCGGTGGAAGCGCGTCTCTGCTGTTGCTGTAGGAGGGAGGAGGAAACAAGCTGCCACCTGTTTTTCGGCTGCTCGGAAGTTCAGAAGCTGTGGAACATATTGATGCAATGGTGCGGCATCAGCTGGGCGGCCCCAAACTCAATTGGTACACATTTCGAGTGCTTCATCGAGCTCTTCGGTGGAGGTAAATCGAGGTTTATTTTGGCAGGCCTTTGGATTTGTATGGTGTGGGTGTGGTGGAAATGGAGAAATGCAGTGCGGTTTGAGAACAAGGAATGGAACTTACGTAGAGTCGAGGAAGAAATAAAATGTCGATTCTGGAATTGGTGCTTGAGCCGGGGAGTAGTGGAGATGAACTGGAGTTTTGAGACGTGGAGTACAGCTAGCTTATGCGAGTTGTGGATGAATCGTTAATCGGTTTGTTTCTTGGTGTGGACGTTGTAGTCATTGAAACACCACAAGAAAGACTAGCAGAAATGAGAATTTAAGATGCTGACATGTGAATAGTGATTGGTGGTTGGTATGTAAAGGAGGTGAGGCTGCTTCAGTTCATCATGTTTTGGAAGCGGGAGTTGCCCGCTTTGTTTTCCTTCTCTTCTTCTCTTCTAGTACTTTGTTTTAGGTGGAGCTGTATGGTTGCGGTACCACTGGTGCCAACTTTGAAGATTAATAAAATGCTTTATATTTTTCTGATAAAAAAAAAATAAAAGTATTTTTTTCCCCATAAAATGTTACTAATATATGTTGTACTTCTTCTGTCTCACTTTACTTGAACTCACTTTTACTAATTTGATTATATTATAATAATTAAATTGTTTAAGCAGAGTGAGAGGAAGGAAGTAGTTCTTATTCGAGTTAAAAATATGATTTATTTGTAAATTTGCAGAATTAATTAATTATCATAGACTATCATATTAATCTCAAACCTTATGTTGTATTTTTATGTGATATCTCATATTGTATCAATGCATGATGGTTGTGAGTTTACAATATTTTTTGTATCATTCATTTTTTGTTTTGGAAACTTTTGATTACTGTTCATATTGAAAATACTGTAGACATATAACGATAATGTATTGAAGTTTTTTTTTTGGTCAAAGATTGTTTGGTTCAGCCACAACCAACTAAATTGAAGAGGAATGTTCCCCTACCCACTGTGAGTATATTTATTATGTCCACGGATGATATGGCGGTAAACTATTTAAGGAAAATCATTATTAATATATCTTATAAAAATAAATCCTACCAAAAAAAATTAAACCCCAAGTGAAAATATGATTGATGTGGCACTACTATATTATCCGTGGGCACATTAAGTATGCCCAAGGTAGGTAGCGGCGATTCTACTAAATTCAAATAATGGAAACTATAGTATGACATTTAACCCGAAACAAATATAAAAGGTTGTCTATTTCTTCCCTATTTATTTGGGTGTAATTGGGCCCCTAAGCCTTTTAGAGAAGAAAATCCAAATAAAATTATACCGGATTTTAGTCGACAGTCTGAGCTCTGAAGGGCCCAAAATGATAACATTTCATTTGATAACCATCCTATTTTGGTTAACGATTATTTCCAAACAAAATAACTATATTCTACAAAATGTTTAATAGCTTTATTACACTTGCACAAAAATATATCTCCCTATTAATAATTCATATTCATCTAAAAATTACTATATTTTATCCATAATTTATCTTTCTTATTCTGAATTTGACAAAAATACCCCTAAAAGTATTTTATTTTTCTAATTTTATTATAAACAACACATTTCTTAACATACGAGACTAAATTTGTAGGAAACGGAAGTACATGACATCGCACGATAAAGGGCACAAGAACAACAACAACAATAATAATAAGAAAGTCGATAAATTGAATAAGCGACTCCTTTCAAGCATCAACCATAACAATTTTATTCTATCACAGCCTTACAAAATTACTACATGGTAAAAAAAATAAAAAATTATTTCCCAAAAATACAAGCAGCTGCCAACGTTTCTGCATATACATACAGCAGAAGAATAACGTACATGAATCCGCCATGGCGCATTGATCGAAGAAAAATTCCTTCCCCTCTCCTTTTCACAAATCGGAAGCTGGGGCACAGATCACAGTGGGAAGGGACGAATATCAGCAGAAGCCATTTTCCATATCTTAATCGATGCAGTCACACTCGCTCCCGTCGCGTTGTTGAACAGGAAAACTCGCGCCGCGCCATTGATGGCTTTTGTAGGATAAACTCTCGAAGTGATCACTCTTCTTCCTCCCTGAGCAAAGCTCTCAACAATGGAGTGGTCCACCTGCAATTAATTGTTCAACATAATCATAATAATGTTCAGTAACGGAGAATTTTGGATCTGATCCAAATCCAACGGTGGAGAATTGAGAAGAGGTTAGCTGCATACCAATGATCTAATGGTGAACTTCTCGCCTTCTACAATCGGAACGCTGCTTCCGTAGACTATTTTTACCACATCAGAAGCTTGCGATGATCTGAAATCCACAGCAAGTTAATTACACCAACATTTTATTTTTTTCTGGAAAAAAAAAAACAGAGATGAAGAAATGAATTAACCTCAATTCATCAGCGCAAAAATGAGACTCTGCCTTGCCGTTAACCCCTTTAGCTACGTAGAAATAGATCGGAGTGAGCTCTGATAATTTGTCGTCTCCCAGAACGACGACTCCGAACGGTCCCAACGCTCCTTTGTTGGCGGCGCCGCCGCTGGTCGTGCAATCGTAACCTGCTTCAGATCCAACCGCTGCTTCAATCGCCTCTTTCTCGAGCTCAAACGAAACCTCTAAATCTAGCTGCAACGAATCATCAATCAAAAAACCTCCATTAATTTCTCGATTACACAGATCTAGTTTCACTTGAAAAAATAAGATTGGGGAAAAATCCGAAACCTGAGAAGCGGAATCAAATGCAACCGGCACGATCGAACCCGGTCCAAGCTTCACATCGAGCTCAACGCTGCCTTTCCTCAAGCTCTCCACTTCTTCCACCGGCCACTGAAGAATGTCGGTGCCTGTCTTCTTATCGAACACAATCGTCCTCGGAATCGACTGGATCGAAACAAAAACAACAGTTTATCAACGAAATTCAGCAATTTTTTCCAAAAAAAAAAAATCATGAAAAAATGTGCGAAAATCGAGTACCTGAACGGAAGCCCATCCCTTCAGAATATCAAGTTCCTCAGCATCAGTTTCGCTGATCCAACCCCACAAAATCCTCCTCTTCTTATTCTGATCGTAAAACGTCTTCGAAGCATAGTATTTCCCGTAGTCGTACCTCAAGCCAATACCCACATCCAAAGCCGGGTTATCGGGGGTCCACTTGTTAGCAATCGGATCGTAGGTGCCAAGGGCATAATAGTCATTCTTATCATCGTCCAGGCTGGCTTTCATCACGTGCTTCACGCCCGCCCCGTTAACCGAGGTATCCAACCCGTTCTTCTCGGTCAACGAAACCGGGTAGAAGTCAATGCACTCCCACATACCCGTACCCGGTACCTGGTGCAGGAACCCGTCCAACAATTCATACTTGATAAAATCCGCAGTCTCGTACACGATCGAGATTCCGGTCTTGTTAACCTTGGAGCCAATGGTGATGCGCCACTTGTCACCTCCCGGGCTGAGCCAGGCAGTGGTGGGGTCCCTGAAGTCCGTTGACCCTATGCCCGGTGGCGGGTAGAGGACCGGGTTGGCGGGGCTCTTGACCCAGTCGATGAGGAGGGGATCGGATAGGTTGGCGGGGTAGGCTAAGCATTGCACCTGGACAGTGGTGGAGCTAGAAATTTAGATCAAATGGTGCTAAAATTTAAAAAAATTATATAAATAAAGGTATTAAAACTAAATAATTTTTTTTAAAAAAATTAGTGTAAAAAAATTATATAATTTTATGGCTCCGCCACTGCACCTGGACGTTGTCGTCGGTGTCGCCGGTGTAGAGCATGATGATCTGGCCATCGGGGAGGAGGGTGGCGGAGCCCGTCCAGACGCCGTTGATGTCGTACCATTGGTCGGGGACCATGGCGTAGGGGAGGTGGAGCCAGTGGATTAGATCCTTGGAGACTGCGTGGCCCCATGTGATGTTGCCCCAAACTGCGGACTCTTGATTGTATTGGTAGAAGAGGTGATACCATCCCTTGTGATATAATGGCCCTGCCGTTTAAATCTCGTGTTAGTACGCAATCCGGTATTCGTCCTTGTCATCTTTTCTTTTTTTAATTTAAAAAAAAAAATAGTAGAAATTTGAATAAAATAGAGAGACATCTTTCATGTAGATGGTGCAAAATGAGGTGATATGTACGAATAATTTACAGCCACGAGGACTATAAATTAATTAGTGTATAGTTATGTATCAACGTCGTGTATTAATTGTTACGGATTAGTAAATTTTGGGTATTTGTTTTGCTAATAAACTTATTGAGATCTTAAAAATTCTTCGTCACATAGCAAAGAGATTGGAAAAGGCGAATCGGATCATGTAATGTATTTTCGTATTGCATCTTCTATTATAACGACGGATGATTGACATGTGTTAAAAATATTTCCAAAACAATCAATAATTAAAAAATTCAATAAACAAAAATGCCGAATTTAAGAATATTTTTAGTTCAAAATATGTGATAAAAAATCCTGTGTATAAATATAGTGGATTGAGAGGGACTCTAATGCTATTTTGAGAAGAATGGGGCCAAGGTAAACTGCTCATTTCGAACAAGGCAACAACAATAATGCTAACTCTGGCCCCTCATCGGGTCCACCCTCATCCATTATTGCTCTAAATTAACCAACTAATATCAAATTTTATTTATTTAAATCTTCACAGAAGTCGTGGTGTACTTACCCACCACTCATTTATCCAACTAGCCACGCAAAAAGTTCGATTTGTCGCAAAAATTACAAAGATTCAATCAATTCACGCAATCGGAACAGCAGAACTCGTTTTTAATAAGGTAATTATTTAAGGCAGAAAAAAAATCCAGCCTGGCACTATAATGAGCAAAAATGCAAAATTAAATAATAAAAAATAAAAAAGGGTATTTTTATTGAAAAGCTTACCATTAGGATCTGTGCAGAGGCCACCAGAGGATAAGCCAATCGGAGTTGAGGTTTCAGCAACAAATCAAAAAACGAAGAGTGAGATCATGTTTTATTATAAATAAAAAATTTATTATAATTACTAAATCAACAATTAAATTAAATAATGGAAAAATAATAAGCATGAGTTGTGAAAAAAACCGACCATTCATCCAATTCTGTTCCGGTTGAAAGTGGAAGGACGTCTTCTGCCAGGAAAGCATGACGTTGTTCCAAGGGAAGGTCAAACCTTCGCCGCCGACTCGCCGGAAAACCTTCTCCGACACCCCCTGCGCCACCCCCCGCGACGGCGGCGATCTCGTGTGAGAGGAGGGAGTCAATGGCTCAGCGCCGGCGTTGTTGAGTTTGACTTCGGACGCGTTTTGGTTTGTGAGGAAGAGAACTGATGAGATTAAGAGGAAGGAGGAGAAGAGAACGGCGGCGATGAGCTTTTTCGAAGATGGGGATGTGGCGGCGGCGGCGGCGCCGGGACCGGCGGGGATGGGAGTGTAGGAGGCGGCGCCTTCGAGATCATATCTCGATGACGGTGGTGATACGGTGGCCATCGTCGGAGGCGGCGGCGGCGATGGTGGTGGTGGTGGTGAATGGAGGGAGTTCGGATTGGATTATTGTAGAGAACGGTTGAGGTGTTATATACTTGAAATTTGTAGCACCACGTGATTGGCTAAGAATGCATGTGTGTGTGCTGAGTTGGAATTTTGTCCGATTATATTTATATTTTTTTTATGTATAAAGAGATTTAAGAATTTTGATAACCATATAATTCAAAGTTTAATTCTACAAGGAAACGATTATGAGGAGTTATGGTAAGTTTAGGAGTCAGGTAATATTACTTGTCCACGAATATAACATGGATTATAAAGAATAGTTTGGTGTTTGACTACTACGGTCTGACTTTTCATTTTGTACATATTTGATTACGTATTTTCAATGTGTTACGAAAATTAAATATGGATAAAAAAAAAAGCGAGAATTGTTTACCGAATTCGTTATGAAATGATTACATCTGAGGCGATGTCAATCTATGAATTTCACTTGTATAAATTTTCGAATACAATTACAAAAGAAGGAGATGACTTTTTTTTTTGAAAAGTCAAAAAATTATTATAAATAACAAGTACAAGGGATACTTGAATCCCTTACAAAGATAAACAAATATAAATATTCCCTCTCATTTGAGAATATTTGGACAACACTTAGAAGAATTGAAGCACCAATCATGAAAAAAATAGACAAAAGAAGATTGATAGACATAACGAATCTATCTCCAAGATCGAAACTTGATTCCTTCCATAATGTTATCAATGACCGGCTTTGTTCCTTTGCATATGGCTTCATTTCTTACTTTCCAAATGCTCTAACAAAAGCACTGCCACATAATAATCATAATCTTCTTTCTTGTTTTTCCCCCAAGGACACTAATAGCTTGCATAAAGTAATTCCTAAGGATATTAGGGCCCACCATCTCAATTTCAAACCTACTAAAGAACTCTCGCCAATCATCGTAAGAAAAACTACACAAACACATTAAATGATCAATATCCTCCGCGAAATTGGAGCACAGGAGATGACTATTTATGTTAGTAGGGTTCCAACTTCCAATCATAATAAGGATTTCGACTGTGGTTATGAATTTAAGATTCCTATCCTAATTAGAATTCGACCAAAATATTTTAAAAATGCTCTCAAAAAAATTGGATCACCGAAAGTGTAACTGGCTCCAAGTACCCTCGGAATCCATAACACTATGCAAATTAGTAATATTGTAGTATGTGTACTCTCCCACCAAAAATATCTTCATTTTCTTGAGACAATAAATCACTTGTTTAACATGAAAGTATAACAAAACTCACCAATTTACCATCCTCGAGGGATTGAGCTGTTAAATTACTAACATTAACCGAAAAATAACTAATAAGATTGGAGAGACCCACTAGGAAATTTCCCATATGATTGTAAATACAAAATTGTAATAATTTATTTATTTTTCTTTTTGTAGGACTATTAATCATTAATCATATATACATATACGCCTCAAATAACATAAGAGCTCGTAAAATTTTAAGCCCATTTATAATAATCGATGCCTATAACAGTCGCACGTTGTTTCAAATCACATGACATATGTACATCAATTATTACACTAAAAAAAATAATAACGCACTGTTTTTATTCCACCTGCAAAATCTGATAAGCGACATAGGAAAATCGTAAATTAAATATTTTGTAAAACAAACAAATCAAACAACAACATGCTCTGTGGTCGGTTTCTCTCACTTTAATGTGCGTAATTAGTCATTTATTTAAATAGTAAGTCTTAATATACTACTACATTAAATTAAATTCAACCTCATCTACTAGTCAATGAGCTATGGTATTAAACGAGTATCCTACTTTTCTTTCATCTAATTACATTTTTTTTATAATTTTTATTCTTTGAAAGTGGCTTGATTTGAACCTTCAAGAAGCCTCCAACATAAAGTCCGTGATGTCGCCTCACCAATGTTAAATCTTTTTAATTTGAGCGTTGAAACACGAGAAAATCACATTTATAAACATAAAATGTGCCTACTTTTATTAAAAGATTATGAAATTTGCTAATGTAATTACTATTTCAGTCTTAAAGACGAGGTAAGAAAATAAATAAATTAGAATTGATAATAAGAAATGGGGCCCACGACATATGAACATGCTAGAAACCTCCTTTAACGTGATCCGACGGTCGGCGTCAACAATCAAGATCTAAGTAATAAAATAAATTAAATTAAAATTTCCATTAATAAATAAATGGCCTCAGATTTTGGCCAAATCTCGCATCGTGACATCAAGAAAAGTTTGTTCACTTTCTCTCTCTCTCTCTTTCTTTCTATTATTATTGTTTTTGTTGCTGTTAATTTTATTATTTAAAATTCTACGCGCCTCAGACGACCCTTTTATTAGTGCTCGATAAAAAAAAGGTGAAAATGAGTAATAATATTTTTTTAATTATGTAAATGATTTGCTTTGCTTTTTCATTGTCAACCCATATTAAGTTAATATTTTTCAATTTGATATTCCACCATGTTGTAAATGTTTTTATGGTGAAAATCCGATTTACTAATTACGCGCTCCAATTTGCATGATTTTATTATTTTTTATTTTATTATTATAAAAACTACTTACATCGTAAAAAGTGAAAATGGATAAATTATTAAATTTAAACTCAATCCCTATTTAACCCATTTGAAAGTGAAAGGTGGGCCTGAGAGCTGAATAGACAATGAGTCATAATTTGTGTATACTTGTAATTGTTTTTTTAGGACAAGTGTATACTTGTAATTAGAATATTAGATTTTTTTGGGGGCCCGCGTAAATACAAATATGTCACGTTATATGCATGTAAGAGGCAAATCTTTGGTGTAACTATTCTTCACATATTTTGGAGAGTGTATAGAGATGGATGATTGCAATATTTTATTCCTTTATTGTCCTTCTTATAATAATAAAATTAAACTTAGTCAATTACTTGATGGATGTGTAGTTTTGCGTAGCATAATAATAATAATATTATCGTGGACTCGTGATGTGCATGGCGTAATAAAAAATAAACCTTTAATAGTATGAAATGTATCACAAAATTCAACTAGACGATTCATGTGGAATATGAAAATTCCTACCCTAAATGTTAAAGTTAGTAATTATTATTATTAAAATGAACTATTTAAATTGTAATACCAAGAAAAGAAAAAAAAATGATTATTCTATTCCAATGATCATCATTAAAAAAACATACTCCCCCGTTCTCCACTTATTGACCCTATTGACTTTTTAGATGATTTGAAGCTTCGTGATGATGGATTTTAAATTGAATTTTTGGAGATTAATTTTTTTTACACGATACTACAACACTCGTAGTACCTTGTAAAAAAAAGTAAACTCCAAAAATTCAATTTTAAATCCATCATCACAAAGCTTTAAAATTATCTAAAAATTCAACATGGTCAGTAAATAGAGGACGGAAGGAGTAATTTATTATAAAAACATACTCCCTAAAGAAACATGACACTATCTATTGGATGAATGGAGTATTTCATCGGAGAAATAACGCTACAATTCAAAACCCGGAAAATAGGGGTGCATGCATAGATATGTTTAAAGTCGGATGATTACTCACTGTTTATTGAAGATATATTTGTAAATAAATAAAAAACATAAAAATGGCGCGCAATAATGATTAAAAAAAAAATCACATACTTTTAATCGATTATTGATTATATATGACTACAAAAGCAAAGGTTGATTTCGTTGAGCAATTTGTTATGTTTGGGGAGCCATGAATCAATTTTCGACATAGTAATAGCGTTTGTTTTTATTAGCCCAATAAGATTTTAATACAAACTTTTGAAGCCTCCCACTGTCCTTAACGGGCCTCAATATTCATACATTAAATTAAGTATAGGAAAATTTGATTGTAAATTCACACAGTATTATTTTAATTTTCTAATTGTGGTGAAAATGAGGGCCATATATTTTGGATTTTTATTCATTTTGCTAAGGTTTTAAATAATGGGAACATTTTGCTAAGGTTTTAATTTAAATAATGGGAATTGCAACTTGCAAGAATAAGAGAGAGAGAGAGAGAGAGAGAGGAGAGAGTTGGGAATAGAATAGCCCCAGCATTTAATTCTTAACAAGGCCCATTTAGCTTCTGGAACAGAGAAGGCCCCGATTTAGATGCCCTATTAGTACAATTTTTAGGTGACTTCTTCTTCTTCTTCTTCTTCTTCTTCGTAATTTACCCTTCATGCCCCTTGTATTCTTGTTCTCTTATTTTATTTTTATTTTTATATGAGCTTCCTTTTGCCCTAACTAACTCATACTATACTCCCTCTATCCACTAATTTTTTGCCTAAAAGTGTGATACGATTTTTTATGATATTGTTTAGTTATAGTGTGACTGCCTCAGTGGAAAGTAAGTCTCACTTAAAATGGAATCAGATGAGGTCAATAATGACGAAATATGTAAATAATAAGGTAATATGAGATTAATTATTACTTTAATTTGTGATATATATATATATATATAGACAAATATTTTATAAACGGACAAAATTAACAGAATACGTTAAGATTTCGTGGCAGGAGAGAGTATTTATAAGCAATGCTCCAAAGAAGAATGAAACTTTAGTGGAAATGAAAAATAAAAATCTTGTGACCAGCTAGCTAGTCCCTCTATTAATGAAACAAGTGGCAATCTGCACACAATTTCTAACAAATAAATCATATGGTATGGTCCATACGTGGTCCAAGACCAAGCCATTGAAAAATTCTCACTCGAAAATGGAAATTCAAAGGTTTGAGTTGACTCACAATGGAGGCTGCTAGCAATATTTATTTATTTTTTTATTTTAAATATTGCTCATTATTTAAATTATTTTAAATATTGGTCTTCCAATTATATGAATCTGGTTTAATCTTATCGTTTATAAAGTGATTGGTATTATTGTACTAGCCTCTTTCCACTTACAAACTTAGAGCAAATTGAAGGATGGGGTTTAGCTATATTTGTAGAGAACAATAATCAACATTGAAAAAACTTAGTAAAGAATCAAATCTATTACAGCATATATATTAATAAAGTAAGATAGTCTTATTTTTTCCTCCAAAACTATATTATCTACATTAATTTTTCATGAATTAAAACTTAGGAGTTAGCAACAAGCCAACAATTTTTAAAATTATTAGCATTAATTACTTTTTCCTACAATTTTTAAGAATAAATCACAACTCAAATTTTTCTTATGCATAAATTTAATGCTAAAAGTACAACATATATTTGAACATTTACATTTATACTGTGTTTTTGTATTTTATTTTTTGTATAAATAATTATTGAAGTGATATTTTTTCATATAAAATATTTATAAATTATATCTCCTCAACGCTGGAGTACAATTCTAGTAGAAACAAGAAAGCGGAATGAGGTGGGGTATTTCGGATAACCTTAATCCAGATATTTTCAATTTTTTTTTTTTTTTTTCATGCTAAATTTGTCTCGTTACATTGAATTTCATGAAGGGTTGAAGCATTGATGTCATCATGCAATACTATTATACATTAAATATCAACTCTTGCACTTTAATTTGGATTTTTATCCTCCAAGAGATCGATCTTATCAAAGTATGACCTCATTTATCATCCAACCCTACCAATTATAATCGAGACAATTATGCTTAATCCATTTTCGTGTTTATTACAAGTTGTTGATGTTGATATTTCTTTTGGTAGCTCTCCAATTCGGAATATTACATTAAATTGGATTTCAGAAATATAACAGTTGAATAGATTTCACACTTCTTTATAACTTTGAGTTTTTAAATGAGATAAAATTCTTTTATGGGATCAAAGTGTTGATGAACTGAGGTGAAGTCATGTGTTTGAAGCTCATCGAAAGCAACTCCACTTATATACGAGTATTAAAAATGTACACTAGTTGGACCTCCTACCGAGAAG
Organism: Mentha longifolia; assembly: GCA_001642375.2. Classification (NCBI taxonomy): domain Eukaryota; kingdom Viridiplantae; phylum Streptophyta; class Magnoliopsida; order Lamiales; family Lamiaceae; genus Mentha; species Mentha longifolia. The sequence goes on from CM038121.1 coordinate 24,056,976, forward strand.
GTAGAGGTTGAAAATCAAGCCTATAAGGAGTAGAATTGTAAGCTTTGATGAAATTCATTAACATGCACTCATCTATATCAAAAACACCTCACTTTTCGCTGGGACAGAGGAGTGTTAAATTCATGCATTTTGTTTCTAAATTGACGAAAACCATCCCTATCTCTAATTCTTGGTTAGTTTACCATATTCCAATTATTGAAATTGTTGGAGTTATCTTGCTATAAAGTTGAGTGAAATTAGTTCAAATCACCATAGTAACCTAATGTTTTCTCAAAGCGGGCTTATCCCTTTTTTTAGGAGAAAGTGTGGACTTATCTTAGTGAATATAACCAGCACAAATAATTCAACAAACTACTCAACTATAATAATTAATTTAACCCTCATAAATTAGTTCAAGAGAAAAATAGACCAATTATTATCATCATGGAAAAAGCTCATATAAAGTTGCTTCTTCTCTTTGCGGAAGTATTACGAAACTTTTTCTTTTTTTTCTTTCCTTTTCGAGGTCTTTTTCGTGATTAATGTGAAAGGCTTGAAGGAATTTTAAATTCTTTAGGGGGGCTTTTAAATTCATGGAGCTTCTACTCAAAACCCTTACTTTTCTAAATATTTAGTCTTGGTTTTTATTTATTTTTATTTTTTTTAATTTTTTTTAAGACAAACAATACTCACACACACACGCACCCGATGTGTCTCAAACCCTCAACCTCTTGGTTGGAGGGGAAGCGTCTTACCAACTTAGTTGCGCTTCGTCGATAATATTTAGTCTTGGATTCTGGATTTTATTTGCAAAACATCCATATAATTTTACTAATATTCAAGATATTGCCCCCACAAGATTAGAAATATCAAGGCACAACGAAATCAATTAATCCCATGCTTCAAATAAAAGTAATAAAAATGATTTTTAAAAATAAAAACAATAATAATAATAATAATTACTAAAACAACCAAAAAAATGATAATGATATCCTATAATAGGCAATTTTATTTTGCTTTCATTCCTACTGGATCCACATGGGTGGGACAGGATGGACACTTTCTCCTTATCTCAGTTTCTTGTTCATTTTTTTTTTCATTTTAATTATTCAATGATATTACAATTAATAAAATAATAAATTTTGTGGGGGAAAAGTATAGTCCTTATTAATATTTTGTAATCACATATAGTTTGTTTTTCACTATATACAATTAGTTCTAATTAAAAAGTCATAATTAAATTCTCAAAAATGCGATCATGAGACCATATTTTATAGCCAAATCTTTAAATGATCAAGTAAAAGATGACTACAAATATACATACATGGAATAAATGGATTCCACTAGATCTAATCCACTCTATTATTTTTATTATTCCTTCACATTGTGTACATGTTTAATTATCCAATAAAAGGAATAATTCTTTATACCTAAATATGGTAGTAGTAAAATAATTCGTCCGAATCACAGCCTACACGATTCATGGCCCATTTTGCACCCAAATTCCTTATTAGTTTTGCAACTTGCAAATATGGTGATCGGATTTCTTGGTGCCTTAGAGTGGCCACCCACGTCTATTAATTCCAATTCATTTTTTTCCCTCCGAAAAAGGAAATTCCAGTTCAATTTTAATTACTATAATTTGGCTTTTCCGAAATTATCCAATGGAATTAGGGTTTTATTTTATATCTCTCAAATTTCTGATGCAGCCAATTATGTGGCCATGTATTGAAACAGCCACTCATAGTTAGCCATGATGCTAATTTCAATATCATCAATAAATAAATTTGTCCTTAGCATTAAATTCGAGGACAAAGATGGAGAGAGTAACCGATATCCCAATTTGTATGGAGTTCGAGTTCAAATATCATACTCCTACTTCATTTGTTCAAATATAGTATAAATAGCTTGAATGCATTCTTAAGCCATACTTAATCTGCTCACGATTAACGTGATAGCGTCATTTTAATAGTTTTTTCCATTTAATTCTTTTTTAATTTATTGGGATTATTATTTTTATTTTTTTTTGACATATGTCATGGGCATATTAAGAACATTCACGCGTAGAGGAGTATTCATCATAAAAATATAGAGGCACATTATTTCGATATAGCTTTCAATATTTTATTATGATGAATTTTAAAATAGATTTTTGAAATAATTTAAAACTTTGGATACAAAAGACTAAAATGGACATAAAATTTCATTTAAATTTTATTGATCTATTTTAAAAATTATCATCACAAAACATTAAAATATGTGCTAAAACAATATGCATTTATTTTTATGGACGGAGGGAGTAATATAATACTGTAAAGTCCATGAATCAGTTTCCTTTCCTTTTCTTTTTCTTAGGAAAAAAATAGAGTGAAAAGAATCTTGAAAGAAAAATAAATAAATTTAAATCTATAAATTTAATAAAGAGATTAAAAAAAAAGGGATCTGAGCTAAAAATGGGCATAAAATTTGCATTAATCTTGCCAGGAAGATCGGGAATCAGTAAAAATTGGATCCCCTTCTTGATCATATACATCAGTAAATACTATGCATCTTTTACTAATAATCACATCTAAAATTTTAACCACAATTTTCTACTTCTATTATATATATATATATATATATATATAAAATATCGTTCAATGGTTTTTGGCTATTGCCAGAGCCGTTCTGCTATTGCCAGTGATTGCCGTTGTGGATGAGACGACCGACGCGGCAAACGTTTCCCTGCCCCATTTGATACTGGTACACCAGCTGATGAGGAATTTTTCCGGCTACTTTTTGACAAATATTAGGATACGCCGGCGGCCTCGACGAGAGCCGCTTGAGCGGCCGAGCGGCGGAGGTCGGGCATCTAGGAGGTATGCCGCCGCCGCCGGAGTACATAGATAAGGGCGATTTCGGCGTCGAGGCGTGGCTGCTGAAGGAGGAGGCGGAGGAGGGAGGCGGAGACACTTTTTTTATGGATTTGGGGGCGGAAAGGAAGGCTCTGATTTTGAAGGACGACGACGGCGCCGCCGCGGCGCGGTCGTATTCCTCGATGAGATTGGCTAGATCCTCGTCGGAGGTTATCGATATCAAAGCGTCCATGTCTTCCGTCGGCAATTGGCACCTCAAACTCACCGACGATCCACACATCTCACCCATCTTCACTAACAGCTCTGTAATTCATGAGGAAAAGCCATTATTAAAATTTTCCCCAAATTCAAACCTAAAATCAAAACCTAAATCAGCAACACTCACACACACACACACACACAATACCAATTATAATTACAGCTTCATGTAAATGTGCTACAAAATCCAATAATCGACACTGTTAACCAAATATAGACATATACAGGAAGAATTAAACACGATGAAGAACTCACCGGAAAATGAAATGGAGCTGTCGACGGAGAGGACGCGGGTGTCGCCGCCGTGATAACGGAGCTTGCCGTCGGTGACGCGAGGGATAATCCGGCCGCCGTAGCTGCAGAGAAACTTAATGGACTTGGGAGTGAGATTGTTGGAGGAGAGTGAAGATCTGCCCATGCTTCTATGGTTGTGTTGATGTGGAAAATTATTATGCTTTTAGCTTTTTGGATATGATGATGATGATAGAGAATTCAAAGGAGAGGAGAAAGGAGTGGGTAAGCTTTATGGAATGTACCATGGAGCACTTATTTATAGACTTTTCTCGAACCCAGAATTTTCATTTTCATATTATTTTCCCTTTTTATATACACTTTACACTATTTTTTTTTAAATGCAAGTATTACTACTTTTATATTCTATTCTAATCTTGTAGATATTCAATTAATTCATGTGTTAATACCTAAATTTTGTTACTAAGTTAATACTCCATAAGAGAATATAAATATAAAAAATTTAGGTCATTCAACATTTTTGATTAAATACTCGATTTGCGACTATTACATAATTAGGAGTCATGTAATGTTGGTCGTATGTCCTGATGGCTTAAAAACGAGGTGCCGACGGCATATACGTGCAATACACGAATACGATCGAGCTCTAATCGTAGTCGTGTATTCGTACTCCACTAGAAGCTTGCTCAATACGTGACAATAATCGCGACAGAGCTCTAATTATGGTCAGATATATTGTAAGCAGAACGTTGGTCGTTAGGGCAACATTTTTAATAATGAATTTCATTTTTACATTATTATAATGATTTCAAGGTTTGCCTCCCATTTTATTTTTCAAATTATTATAAATAGATTATTCATTTACGTGAATATATATGTTATAGGAAAATATTAAATTTGGAAGCCGAAATATCAATCATTTTCAACGATAAATTCCAACTCTATTTCTCTCGGAAAATTATTCAGTGAAAAGGAATAAAAAAAAGTAACCGAAGACATACTACGAGTTGAAATTGAAATTGTAGTAGTAAACTGGGAATGTTCTAGGCTATGAGTTGAAATTAAAAAATCATACTCCCTCCTTCTTCCAATTCTTGACCCAAAATTATGGGCACGAAATTTAATATGTTTTGATAATATATTAATAAATTAAATGTTAAAGTGTAAAAGTGAAATAATTATGGTCCCAACTAATATTTTTAATGGTATTAAAGTATTAAAGTGTTAAAAAGTACTCTCTCTGTCCCATTTCACTTATCTTGTATACAATATTGGGTTGTCCCATATCACTTGTCATGTTTCCTAAAATGGAAAGAGATAACCATTAAATAAACCACTAATCATCTTATTATTCACTCACCTCTCAGCATGTATCCCAATATAATTTAAATTGTAAAAGTTTAAATTATCATAACTTGCTCGTTTGTTCTTCGATTTATACAATTTTTATACCAAATTAAAGGTCTTGATACGATCTTTCATTTAAGATCAAATATCAATATATTTTTATGTATTTATGATGCTCTAGTTTTAACATAATGAAATTTACATTAAAATATCAAACAATACACTTTATCTCTAAACAAACTCTTATAAAATCTCGTGCCAAAAAGTAACTAGACAAGTGAAATGGGATGGAGGAAGTAAAGTGATAAAATATTAAAGTGATAAAGTAATTATGAGATCTACGTCCCAAAATAAAAATGGTCAAGAAATGGAGGACGTCCAATATAATATTAGTGTTAAGAAATAGAGGACGAAGGGAGTATAAATGTACACATCTATACTTTACCCTAAATAAGAGAAAGAGAGTGAACTTGCAAATATAATTAATAATTTTACCTGAAAAATAAATGTCACTTATTTTGAATAATACATGAGCAAATCTTGATTAAGGTTGATACGTTTTTTTTATTTATTTAGAAAAAACAGTAAAGAAAGTGGTAAAATGTGAATATGATTGCATATTTGCATTATTGGCCCATGTAAAGTATAACCCATTTAAAACGTTCGACGTTGAAATCGTAAGTAGATATTCTGATATTTAATGAAGATTAATTAAATAATTTTGTATATGGATATACGTAAACAGAAATTTAGCCAACAGTTACACTTATTATTATTTATTCCTTTTCTCAAAAGCATTCATATAATTGAATTCAAATTATACTTCCCTAAAAAAATCAGATTATAGAACTGTATATTAAAAGTTGTATGAGTCAATTTCCTTACGAAAAAACAATGACTGCATACAGAATACTAATTTCGCGAGGCTTCTTTAATCAATTCAAACATTGTATTTTGATTGATGATTGATTGTGAAAAACGTTGAATAAGGAAAAATAAGAAATGGCTATAATTTTATTTAAAACACAAAAGAAAATAACTAGTCTAATTAAGTTGAAGTCAATTACTGGTTTCAATCAACTACGCAACTAAAATCAGTTGTATGGTTATGAAAAACGTATTTTGTCGTTATCTAGGGATAGTAGCTTATTTTTGTTTTCTTGGTTGATAAATTTAAATAAATTTAGGACACTTTAATCCAAATTGTATTTTATTCGAAATAATTGACTCTAGGATACGAAAAGGAGATTCCATTTATTCCCATAATTTCATGCTACATATTAACACTCTTTTGCATGTTTTTCTTTAGCTCTTTTTATTTATTTATTTATTATTATTTATTTTTTTATAGTATTCATAAATCAGTTTCTCTTAAAAGCTGATAAATTTCCCCTCATGTTTCCCTCGTCAATTAAAAAGAGGGATAGATGGTCGATAAAATATGGTATAAAATTATTACTTTCCGTCCCAATTATCTTGTTTATTTTTTATTTTTATTTAAGTGAGTCTATTATAATAATAAAAAGGGACAAGATAGTCGGGACGGAGGGTAATAAATAACGGACTTACAATTTATTTTGAATAATGATGAATTTATACAATTATTATTATACGTGTAGTATATACTTTTTAATAAATAAATAAATGTATAAAGTATGAAATGTCTAAATTGCTCTTATCGCAAATAATATGCGAGTGTAGAGAAGTTTGACAAAATAGATAGAAGATGATATCAAATTATCACACAATTCTCTTTGGTATAATATTATGCCATGGAAAAATATAAGGGGATGTCTAAATTTTTATACGACCCGATCAAACTTTTAATATATTAAAGTAGATGAAATATAAAGTGATAAATCAACTTTTATATTTTCTTATACCTCATTTAACATAAAAGTAAATGGAGCCGGAGAATCTTACTATAAGAAAATGAAGTTGTCTTCCTCAACACTCCTTATATTTTCTCTCCCAAAAATGTCTAATCAAAGCCAATCATAATATCTATAGATTAGTAGTATAAAATACTATTGTATTGAAACCATAGAAAAGTTTTAGTTAGCACTATCTCTAAATATATTAAGTTATATATTAAAAATAAAATAATTATTTAAGTAATGTATTTACTTATAAAGTTTAGATATATGGCATATTTTTATAAAATACTACGAAATTTGTAATTCAAAAGATGAATTATATAAAGGGAGTAGTAAAAGAAATATGTATATATATGTAGTGTAAAAAAATTAATATGGAGTACATTTTATGTACTATAATGCATGTTATATAGAATTATAATTCATCGTTTATCATTATTCATTCTCGGTAATCGCTATAATGAATATATATTGCGGTAGGGTGGACTTTGAGTCCTACTTATAGTGTAAAGTGGAACTTTTTAATGTGAATACTACTTCTTAAAGTGGAGGGCATCCATTTTTTTTATGAAGGGCGAAAATAAAAAATATACTCATTTATAATGGACAGAGGTAATAATATCTAATAACTTGTGTATATTCACAGACACAAATAAATGCAGTGTATGAATTCACTATCAAGATTGTGAATATATCAAATACAAAAAAAATTGAGCTCCATATCAATGAGTTACCATAGTATTATCGAGATATTTCATATAAAAAAAATTATATATATAAGCCCCCAATATCAAATTGATCATAAAAAAATTACTCCGTCTGTCCCAGTTCACTAGTTTTGTTTCTTTTCGGCACGAGTTTTTAGGAGAGTGTGTAAAGTTAAAGGAATGAGATGTCCATTAGAGTTTAGTGTTTTCTGATTGGCCAAATTCTTTTCTTTTATAGAAACATGACTACTGAAGTGGGACGACCCAATATAGTACACATGACTAGTGAACTGGGACGGAGGGAGTATATCGAATTAGAAATAAAAAAAATATATTCATTTTGACAGAGAGCTTTTTTTTGTGTTCGCCCCTACATAATTATACTCCCTCCATTTCACCCAAAAAATATCATTTCTTTTTGGCTTTTCTGGCACACTTTTCCACGCTTCTCGATGATGAGTTTTAAAATGGATTTTTGAATAATTCTTTCTTTTACGAGATACTACGACTTTTAAAACCCATCATCGAGAAACGTGAAAAAACGTGCCAGAAAAGCCAAAACGAAATGAGGCTTTTGGGGTGAAATGGAAGGAGTATATATATTTATGATATGAAAAACTTAATAAATTTATAAAATAAGAGAAACACACCAACTAATATACAAATTAAATTATTCAAAGAAGAAAAAAGACCTGATAGTAACCCCCGAGCAAAACTAGTAGAGAAAGGAAAGGAAACGTGAAAATTATTAAGGAAACTAAAACAACATTATTATTTGTGTGACATAAGAAATTATCTATATATAATACGAGTGAGATTAATGTACAAATCTTATGAAAGATGGTAGAATCGGCCTAAAATTTGATGGGGTGGCCTAGAAAGATCAATCAAACTTCAAATCAATATTATGGTCCGAACATACCGAAAATATTATGATTAAAAATAAAATAATAAATCCAATCATCTATACAAATAAAATAAAAAATAAATTCGAAACTAAGTGAATTGACCGATTATCATCCTTTGAAAACAAAGATGAAATAACTCTCAAAGGATGGCCCAAGATGACGATGACCGACTTGTTTTGAAAGGAATGTTTGTGAAAAAGGTTGGGCCCACCTTAACTAATACTACTTCTTTCGTTTTTTTTTATAATTGCCCTCTTAATCAAATTACTCATACAAAGAAAATATATAAATTTATATTTTAATATCATTTATTATTCTCTTTTGATAAGTATCATTCCGTATAACATTAATTTAGAGGTAAAATGAAAAGAGTTTAACTATTTTACCATTAAAACCCAAACAAAAGGTAAATGGGAAATTTGCCAAATTTAAATAGAAATAGAGGGAGTAACGTTATTATTGAAATTCCAAATAACAATTTGACAAATTGCACCTATCACTTCCAAGAATTTAGTGATATAGTTATATTTAACAAATAAGAGCCAATAAGAAACAAACGCTTGGCTTTTGAAAATGACCCTGAAATGGGCGAAATTAACGTCAAATTAAGGATAAGACTGATTTTATTAAAATAAATAAATATTATTAAATAAAAAAAAACAAAAAAAAAACACCTTGAATGTGAACAAGATTTGTAGTTTCGTGCATAATGGCCGTCTCCCACAAGGCTGGGGCCGATAGAGAGAATCTTTGCCAAATTATGATTTGTGGTCTGACCTTTGAATAAATTTGCAAAACTAATCTGACCTTTACTTTTCTTTTAAAAAACCCTAACCTTTAAAAACATTTGTAAAAATTGCATTTTCTCATTTATTCGGCCAAATTATGATTTGTGGCCCGACTTTTAAATAAATTTGCAAGAATGGTCTGACCTTTACTTTTCTTTTAAAAAACCCTAACCTTTAAAAACATTTGCAAAAATGACATTTTCTCATTTATTCTTCTAATTTTTTCAGAAGCATTTCATCGAACATCTGTTGTGCATCTCTGTATCTTCATATGCCTCTAAAAGAATCTAGCTTCTAAGAGATATGGGGTTAAAATTCCCTTGCAATATCTCATCATTACAAGGATAAGAATCTCTATTAAGTCAGACTAAGTAAAATACTCCGTAACATAGTAATTAAATGTAGCTTTTTTTTTTTATTTAAAATGTTCACCAACTGTCTTTATGCCTTAAAAATAATGATTGATCAAACCAATTGCATTCATCACTCATTTACTTTCTTCTATAACCAATTTAAAAAAAATAAAAAATAAAATCTACAAATAAGCTTAAGAACCACATCACATGCTAATGTTGAAATAAATGACAAGCCAATGATAAAGATCACACAACTTTGACGATTCGAAGGTTGGTGGTCCCAAATAAAGATTGATAAAATATTAACACGAACTTTATTTGAGAATATTTGGGGAAGAAGGGTTTTTGGAAGTCCATGTTCTACCTGTGATTATCTAGATTTTTTTTTTTTTTTTTCAGTTTCAGAGAAAAGGCCTATGTGGTTCAGTGTGATGTGGGAAAGACAAGCCATTTTTGCAAATATTTTTAAAGGTCAGGATTTAAAAGAAAATTGAAGGTGATGCCATTTTTGCAAATTTATTCAAAGGTCAGGCCACAAATCATAATTTGGCCAGAATCTTTCTTGTAAATGAATTTCCATTTAAAAATTAAGAATTAAACAATTTTTTATCATTTAATTTTAAGTTTCTTTCTCTCTTTCCTTTTTTTTTTCCTAAATCATTTAATTTTATGTTCACAACACAATTTTGAGTCGAAAAAAATATATATATTTGTAGGCCATGCAAATTACGTCCTTGGTCTAAATAAGAAATTTATTGTTGCACAAAGAACAATAAATTGTTTGAACCGTTACCAATTAATTCCAATTATTATGATCGATTATCAAGAATTGTGTCTAATAAGCAATTAATTTCCATAGGTGGAGCCATTAGATGTAACAAATATCTAAAATCCGACAAATTTATGCAAAATCAGACTTGAAAAATACACTGCACTTTAGATTTTGTCGTGATTTTCTTGGATATGAGTACACGTTAGTGAAGAAATAAATAGATTTTCTCTCTTGAAAAGTTTGTTAATACGGTTAGTCGAAAGAGCCAATTCATTAGTTTTTCCATCTCGGTATAAATCGTTTTCATTGAAACATTATACTATAATAAAAAATTGTAAACTTTTTTTTTTTCTAGGATGAAAGAATAGTGAGCTTGTATTCGTGTTAATAGAACATTGGATAACTATTTACAAGACAACCATATCTACTAGGAGACGGCAGTTATGTAATTTGCCATTTTTTTTTCTTCTTATTTGAATTGTCAATATCTATTCTTAGCATTAAAATAGTATATTTAATTTTTTTCTCCATTTTTTTTATTTAATTTTTTTTAATATTAATTAGACCTCAATCTCAATAGTCATCAGCAACTTCAAGAAACTAATTATGCTAGAGTGTATTTTGCTTAGAATCCTTATGCAAAGATTGCGATTCAAGAATGAATAATATTATTGGATAAACCATTTCATATTGTCCGACCTAAAAGTTTATTTTATTAGTTGAAATATTATAATTAGAATGTTAATCGAATCATAAAAATATGATGATCACATGAAAATATGTTCTATTGGTAGTCTAAAAATATTTAAATAAATAAACGTTATAAAATTATAATATTTGTTTGAACATTCAAATTTAATGTAGTTTAGATATAGTTATTAAAATATGGAGTAATAACTTTATGTATAAAATATTTATAAATTATTCCTAAAATGCAATATTACAATTCTAGTTCTCATAAAAATAAAAAATGTATTAAGGCATAACAAAAGTAAACATATATACCTAAATAATTTATGCAGGGAAGTGTAGATGTCAATTTACAAGGTTTTATCCAATGATGGTGCTTTATGGGACAAATCCAACTAAAATAATATTCTCATTTTCATTAAAATTTTCTTGTCACTCGTATAATCTTTATCCTCCTCGGCGAACTGGGGCCCATCCGAACATGCAAGAACTTGCAATGAGGGCCCCAGTGGTGGGCCAGCATACATGGGCATTTCTTCAATTAATTTAAAATTTATCGTAATATAGTTAAGGGAGGCGAACGGACACATCCGCCTTTATGAATCAGCCTATCCTTTTGAATATTGCTCATTGCGAATGGGGAAAAGAGTGAAGAAGAAGAAGGTGATGCTCTTCCTTTGTCCTTTTATAGATGTCGACCGAAATATTGTTGCCGTTTTATGCTATTCATGTATTTATTTGTGGACATATTCGTAAGCACTTTCGTCGTTTTCTCACTTTAATATTATTATTATTTTTTTAATTTTTGTTGTTGTTTTATATTTTAATATCTTAGAAATCAATATATATAAATCTACAAAATAAATAAAAATAAAAATTCAATTTGTTCTTTTTTTCCTTCTCACTTTAAAAAAATGAGTAATAAGACGAATCAAGTTTTGATTTGTATATATTTTATAGATTTAATAATTTCTATATTAATTTTTAAGTTATCAGAATTTAAAATAATAAAATTGGAAAAGAATAATGACAAAGTGAAAATATGGTGAAGGTGCCCACGAATGAGGGAGTATCATATATATATATATATATATATATAGGGGCGAGCGCAGGCAGAAGCCATACGGTAGACGTCTAAATGTCTACTTATCAGTGTATGTTTCGTTCAAAATGTATTCTCATATACTCCTTCCGTCCCCCATTTACTGACACTATTACTACATATGGACGTCCCCCATTTACTGAACCTTTCTATTTTGGGGAGTAAGTCCCACAATCACTCTAACACATTAACATTTTATCACTATACTTTTTAACACTTTAACACTTTAATTCCGTTAAAAAAATTGGATGGGCCTACAAATATTCCATTTTTAACACTTTAACACATTAATTTATTAATATATCATCAAAATGCATAAAATCTTGTGCCTAGATTTTTGGTTCACTAAATGGGGAGTATATGATATATCATGTCAAAGATCTTTTTTTTATATACCCCTCATTGATTTAATATTAGGTCCACCACTTATATATATATATATATATATATACTACCTCAATTCCATATATTTAGACCACTTTGTTTTATGCACGTATTTCTACCGAAACCTAGTAGAGTTTTAAAATATAATTTTGTAGTGTCCCGTAAAAAAAACGATACTACAAAATTATATTTTAAAACTCGTACTAGGTTTTGGTGGAAATACGTGCATAAAACAAAGTGGTCTAAATATATGGGATGGATGTAGTATATATTAAATTATTTTTTGTTTTGCTAGGAAGTAGATGAGAGATATTAAGCGGAGAGATATTAAGAGAAAAGGTAAAATGATGTTAATGTTTTACGTCGGCAGTTGTGTGGGAAAAAGATCTTGAAACTGATATTTAGAGGAAAGAGGGTTTGATTTTTGGTATGGGAAGGAAGCGTCGACGTGGAGAATTCGCGTAATAAGATATGAATTTTATACATGGAATGCTTAATTTGGAAGCTTTGAATAGTTTAAGTAGTTGGACGTAAGACTGGAAGCATGAGCTCACGTGCTGTAATAATTTGTATTACCATTGTTTTTCTATACATAGTAAATAAGTTTGCGAATGAAATTCTCTATTTAGCTAAATTGTATTGTATATTCTATTATATAAATAGATTAATGATATGTAGCAAATTTTAGGAGTTTAAAAATTTCAAAGGTTAGGGTATATATTTTCTTTATAGAAATCTTAAATTCTTAATCATTGATTATATCACATATCAATTATCCATAAATGCAATAGAATATATTACATACAAATGCAATAGAAGATCCAAACTGATAAGTTTGAGGGTATGTTTCATTTATTGAATTAGTTAGACTTTTCATATATTGTTTAGATATACACGTAATGATACTTATAAGTACACAATTTGATGTTTAAATATCTTCATGTTCATTGGATAACACAACTATACGTATTTCAGTAACAGTAGTAGATCATATTAAAATAAATAATTCAAATAACTTGTAGTATAATTCTATGTAAACTAAAGAAAATATTTTACGGTCGTCGATCATATTAAGAAATCACTTGTAACAGTCGTGATTATTTTAGTGTTGATTATGGATAATACTCCCTTCATCCCACTCTACTTGAGCTCACTTTTATTAATCTGAGTCTATTATAATAATCAAATGACTCAAGTAGAGTGAGACGGAGGGGATATTTTACAAACGTTAAACCATATAGGTGTCCAACATAAAATAAACATGAAAGATAGGCGGAAAAATACAATTATAAAAAAGGTTTTGAGGGTTTGACTGGAGAAATGAAAATTAGAAAATGGTTAGAACTTACGATAAAGACTTTGCATGAATAAAGAGGAAACAAGTATGGGGACATGTCCCTACGATTTAGGCTAATGTCCATCAGATATTTACTGTTTCATTTTTTCTCTATACAATTTCCCAATTCACTAAAGTTGCCTCTCTTCCTTGTAGAACCTAACTTCACACTTCTATTCTCTCAAAGGATTTTTTGTTTTTGTTTTTAGGGGGACGTGGCTTTTAGATATTCGCCCAATTGGCATCAATTTTTTGTTATTTATAATTTAAAGAAAAGGAAGAGGGAAACAACCAATTAGTGAAACCTAATAGGATCAAGTCGGTTTTAATACACCCGAATGAATTAATTCGAGACATATTCAGGCAGGACATAATGAGTATTATTATTTTTATTAATTAATTTGGGCTTGAAAACACTCTTTGATGACACTCAACCAACTTAATGCTTTACAAGTTGCAGAATCTAAAACTGGTAAAGAATCACCAAACACATGTAATGAGTAACACCTCCTCATCCAATAATTTTATCTAACTATTAAGCACCACAAACTATATCTTTGTTGCATGTGACTTTGTACCAAAAAGCTCTACATCAATTTACATTTGGTGCCACAAATTTCAAGCAGATTATGTTATTGCGCTATTATGTTTTGTTTTTATGGATGATTTGTCACATGTCTAGAAATTTTCCCATTTGTCCTTCCTCAAAACAGAGGGTAAGTAGTTTGAAAATTGGAAATTAGGCGTGCATTTGTTGGTCTAACAGTAGCAGTAGGGGATTAGGTCTGGGGTTCAAATAATTTGCTATTAATAGTTTTTGAGGTATTGAAATAAAGATTAATAAAAAAAAATAAGAATAATCGTGATAAAATGACAAAAGTGCAAGTGATATCCACGAAAAGTGACTAGCATATCATTCATCTGGTAGTTCAACCGTATATACCTGCCTCAAAATATAAAGACTAAAACGGGCCTAAAAATTGAGACTGAAGTATTGGGCTTGACCCATGGGCTAAGAATAATTTGTAGCCCAAATATGTTATATTTGAAAAAGGAACAATATTCTTCCTGAAATGGAAATTAATTTACATTTTCTCTAAACTTCAGAATAATAAAAGTTTTTTTGGGTAATAATAAAGTAAAGTTAATGAAAAGGCCTAATTAATTAAAGTTTTGTTTCTGATGATAATGAAAGTATTATTTTTCCACATCATAACCAAACTTCCAACACAATTTCTTTGTAATACAAGGATACTAGTACTATGCAATTTCAACAAGCACAGAAGAATGCAAAAGAATTCTTGATTTCTCATATAAATATAAAGATAGTATCAATATTTGTGAAGGAGGTTTGATCATGGAGAAAGCTCTTTAATGGAGTTGAGGCTTGGCTCCCAGTCCCGTACCTTCCATAGCTTCAGCTTCTGTATTGGTGGAACAAATGGCTTCTTCTCCTTCGGAGTTTTCTTCGATGCAACGTTCGAGCAATCCTCGGTGTCCGTGGAGACGAAGAAGTTCTGAGCAGAGCATATAGATTCCTCGAAAGAAACATCTCCAACAACTTCAATCTCTTCGGACTTCAAGGACGTCGTCTCGTTGCTGATTCGCCCTTTCCTCGACTGCTTTCGTTTCAGTTTCTCCACGGACGAACACTTCATGAGAAAGTACTTACGCCCCGGCTTCAAGATCTTATCGGCTGGCAAAACAGATTCGTTCGGACGCTTGAAGACTTGAGGGTAAGTAACGCAAAAGCCGGGGTATTTCTGGATCAGCTCGGAGGCTGGAAATGGCGTATGATACATCTCAACGCGACCTCCAGCATGAACTATTCGAACCATGGTGTCCTTCAACTGCCTGCTTACGCTGCACGAGAGGCTCGCCTCTCTCATCTCTTGTACCCTCGTTGGCAGGGTTTGTGTAACCGGACTCGACTGGAAGCATGAAAACATCCCTTCAGCATCTCAGGAATCGAGCGATGAGGCTTCTTGCAGGTATCTCATGCTCTGCAATCTACAGAGGGCTGTTTTTTCTTAGGGTGAAGGATTCGATAACAGCTAAGTACCTCCGTTTCTAACTTAGCGTTATCCTAAAAAAACATCGGTGTTTCCAATGATCAAAGCATAGGAATGAACTCCATTTAGAAATAGAAATAGCTAGTTGTGTTTGTCCTATGCCAGCTTTGGACACACATCCTCGTGTTGATGTCGTACTCCCATAGCCTCGACAACACCTGCCTCTCGAGCTTCTTCTTTCTTCCATTGATCCAATTATTATGTAAAACAAAACAGCCCCTTTCACTGCAGGCCTTTCTTGTGTCTTCTTCCTCCCATAGGCCTCTATATGCACCGTTTGGAAAGAGATCCCGGTCTAAAAAGTGAACCAGTAGGTTCGTTTCCGGTTCCAAGCATCGGTTATCACCTAACCTGTAGGAGCCATTTTCACCGCATAATGTGTCGTAGAAGCTCGGCTGCTCGGATAGATTAGAATAGGCTGCATGCCTCACCACCTTCTCCAATGCAGAAATCGTTGTGCTGTCTGAGTTAGCGTAGTAGAAGCCAGAATTGAGACGTCGAGGCATGTTTATTGCTCCTGCAACGAACAAAAAGAACGTTAAATCTTACGCTTTCTTAAGCATTTAGCTGCATATAGGTAGACTATTGATCATAAAACAACAGTGATAATAAGCAGAAAGGCATGATCTGCTTATTTTCTTGCATTTTTCGCGCTGCAATGGTGTCGATTATTAGACAGAAGTTTGATAAACTATAATACCTGTCACATTGTATTCATCAGACTGTGCCACCAAAACTGCTGGACCAAAAGAAGTGAGATAATTCAATGGATTCTTGAACCAATACACATCCACATCACTCAAAAGCACATTATACCCAAGCTTTAGTACATGTAGAACCGTTCTCGACTTGACTTTAGTTACTTTCTGAAAGCACTCGGTTCCAAAATGGCAGTCATCAAAGCTGATGTTGGTCGGAGAACGAGCACATTTGATAACCGGAAGTCCCTATCACCATGAAAACAAAAATGTGAGAAAATCTTGAAAAAAACAAAAGAGTAGCTGTATGTGAGTAGCAGAAGCAAGTCACCTGCAAGACTGAGAAGCCGTATATTTCATCATCGAGAGCACAGACTAAATAGTTCGATAGTTGGAGATAACGTAGCCTGCAAATCCAGCTCATTAACATGTCTTTGTAACTGGATCCAGCAATTCCAAGTATGATTGTCTTGTTCTGATCAGCTTGATTTGATAGTAGAGATTCTAAAGACAGCGGAAGTGAAATTTTATTCGGCTGGCTCCGTGATTCTCTCGTGGAACACCCTTCGATTCCTTCGACTGATTTCATTACTCCAACACAATCCATTACTTCCCTTTGAGCTGATAAGAAGATGCCTCTGTATCCCAACCAGTATGCTATATTGTGATGAGTATTAGTCATGAGAAAGCTCCCACCACATAGAGATAGTCTGAATGAGTTATTATAGTTAGGATCACGAAACGAAAACGATCCATAGCTCCTTCCGAGAAGGGCATTCCTGGTTACTTCCCAGCTTCTAGTTTCAAAACCGGAACCATTTGATGTCGTGTAATTGGGCTCACTTAGGTAGAAACTTGAAATGGTTGAGCTTGCATCGATGACAAGCCGGAAGTCGGAGATCAAAGCTTCGGAAACGAGCCAATGGTAGTGAATTCCCTTCCCAAACAAGAAAGGGGGAAGCACACCCTTATGAAGAGGGAGATCTCCATTGTTCCATGCTATAACCATCTTCTCTCCACACTCTCTCGACGGAGATTCTTGAACTAGAAATGCCTGCAACTGATATGGAAGAATTATAGCTTTAACACGAGATTCTTGAACTAGAAATGCCTAACCGGAACACGAACAAGGCTCCTGCATACCTTTTGCAACCCCACGCGTTTTCCATCGTCTCCGGCCCAACTCTTCCCATCAGAATCGAAGGAGAAGGGGAAGTCGGGAACCTTCCGCGACGAAGCAACGAGCATCCAATCATCATCAAGCTTGTGAACATGTTTCAAAGTGGAGAAGAAGTCTGCCAAGAGAATGGTGTCTGGATCAATCAACACAGAAATATCCGATGAGGATGAGAGAGATCTTGCTACCATTGAATGGAAAAATGGGGTGCCCAGAAACCTAGTAAAGGATGAAATCATGAAACTATAACTTGATATGAAACCATATGATTTTTCAAGATTGAGAGAAGAAAGCTAGCTCACGTGAAGTCAATCTCAGTCACCACGGAGATTCGAGAACTAATGGAATCGGCAAAGGTGGAAACAGAAGGGTCTTGGCTGAAGAGGACAACGTTTAGATTCTCCGACAACCGGAGCCATGATTTTACGGCGACAGCCTGCCTTTCGCCGGTTGTTCCGACGAAAGGCCTCGGCGCTGTAAAAATGGTGATGCTGGGGATTCTTGAATCATCAAAAGCAACACCATAAACACCGCCACTCGATTTCTTGATCTTGATCTGTTGTTCTTTTAGCATTTGCGTTCCATAAAAGGAGACGCCAATCAAGAGAAACCCACACATCCAAATCAGCAAAAGCCCACTTTGCAAAATCTAAGAAAATACATAGATTTAAAAGAGAAGAAACTTAAGAAATGATAGTGCACAGCACATGCTCGACGAATGTACACAACGAAGTTCGGAATCTTTCTTACCTTCTTGTTGTAGATATGAGATAAAAAAAGTGAATTGCAGGTTTCCATCTCCAGTCTCCACCCTTTTGATTTTGCAATAAAACGAAGATTTTCTCTCGAAGAAACTTTGGAGATTTCAAGCTTTTAAAAATGGATTCGATATTGATTAAAGGCTGTGGGAAAGAAACATGTGATCGCATCACGATCTTCACCCCTTAGTTCGACGGATTCTGGGAAACGCGAGCTGAAACTTTCCACATCAATCAAGAAATGAGTTAAATGAGAAGTGGCGTCGATTGAAATCATTTCTTTCTTCTTTCACCTCCTCAATCGTGAACAAAAAAAGAAAATGGAGCTGGTAAGAATTTTCGAGCTTCGAGCATTAGCAAAATTCAGAGCTCAAAGTTGAGAACTGTATACTATTGAAGATAAATATAACGGTCCATGAATTGTTTGTCGTTATGTAGTTATGAATCTCTAATTTAATTTAGAATAAAATATTAAATAGAAACTATTTCCTAAAATAAATAAATTAGTTCGGATCTGTTTTCAATTTTTGTAATTTAAAATTAATCGACTATACATTTTCATTTTATTCTATTTTCATTTCATGAGTGACTTCTAAATTTGATGATATCAAAAAATGAAATATATTTATAGTTCATTAATTTAGAAGAAATTTATACATATGCGTGTGAATAACTTAAAGCAAAGCATGTGCAGCGTTGACTTTCCGGTGAGAATTAAGTCAGCTAGTTCGTTAGGCATTCCTCCATTTTAGAGTTTGGACCATCAATTATTTTAGCAAACTTGAGAAAAATATTTTAATAATTGAATTGACTACTTTTCAATATTCAAGAAATTAACAATAATTTTACTTTTTTTACCATCGTTTAATGTAAAACTGGTTGATCAACCATGTCCCAAGCCATGAAATTATGATGCAGAAATAATGCTACTTATATTAAAAGTAGATGAAATATGTTGTGCAGATTTTATCAGAATGCACATTCCGAAACAAGAACTATTATATATTCCTCAAAAATATAATATATCACATTACACTATTACCCTTAATTGAATTACATAATAGGGACAAAGACATAATATGCAAATCCAAAATATTGTAAAACAAGACTCTTGTTATAATATAGATTTGCAATCCTACTACCGCCGACGGTGCACAGGCGATCTGGATCTGGATCTTGACCTTGATTTCGACTCCGATCTTTTCCCCCTGAAATTGCATATCAAGATGTTCATATTAATGCAAGAGTAAAAATCACAGCTACAAACAAAACCTTTTCACCTGAGTTGAAGATTGCGTTGTCGATGCAAGGACAAGTCTCAAATAATAACAGAATTCAATTGAAAGAAGAGACTAGGATGGTACCTGGAACTCTCAAGAGAAGAGTAGGGAGAATGCCTGCGCTTAGAGTGCTTGCTATGAGGTGACCGCGAAACTTGTCTAAAAAGAAACATTACATACTAAGCCAGTGAGAATACGACACAAGATTTACTCATCTAATTTCTTTCATAGTTGCATGCATCCAGACTTCAAAGAATTGAACTGTTGGCATATGTTCAACTCTTTTGCTCAAGAGAAACAAAGACAGATCCCAAGAGAGGAAGCACCAGCTAGAAACTCGAGCATCATCAGATGTTGAGACTATGTCGTGATGTTAACAAATACATTATTGACTTGTGCGCATTGTTTTTGAGGGAAAGGTTACCATGAGTTCGTAAACAGAGAAAAACTAATAGAAAATATAAGGAAAGTTAAAGCAATTAACTAACAAGCCTATAAAATATCTAGTCTTTGTTTCAATCTCCTCACTTACGTGCCTTTGTGTACAAGAGAATCATGCTTGACAGGATAAAAAAAATGCACCAAAATATAATTTAGGAAATATAATAGGTAAATAGTATGATCTAAACTTAAATTGGCCAGAGCAAACTTTTGGGGTAGAAGTACCTTTTTCTTGTCCTGGTGGACGATGGAGATTTATGTCTTCTTGAGCGGTGTGATTTCCTGGCCACCAAATTTTCCATTCATAAGTAAGCAGGTAGAGATTATAAACAATATACTAGCAAGTAGCAATTTACTCCGACTAAACACCTTTTAGAATCATCTGACGAGTCATCACTAGAATCCCTATCCCTGGCGCCGACTGAAGGTGACCGATGCCTTTTATGCCTACTCGATTCAACACCACCTTTATGTCTAGTAGATCGTTCCTTCCTCTCATCCCCTGATCTCTCTTTCCGTTTCTCATCATTATCTTTTTTATTAGTACTTCTTTTATCTCTGTGTGTCTCAGTTGCCCCTTCCTTGTCATTGGAAGGAGAGGGTCGCTTCCTTGATTCATTGTTCTTTGATTTTTCATCATTCTTACCATGATAGTAATTTCTATCAGTTCTTGCATGCCTTTCTTCATGTCTTCTATGTTCTTCATCTCCCTTCTTGTCCAGCCTACCCTTAGAACTTTCTGAATCCTTGTGATCTTTCCTCATTGAGCTTGTTTTGTTTTTAAGCTCATCCCTTTTATCAGATCCATTCCGGATATTTTGAATCTGGGAGTCATTGCTCATCCACCTTTTGGCTTCAAAACTTCCATCTGGTATTTCATTTCTCTCAATATTGCTCAAGTTATATGAATCGTAACCTTGTTGGGAATCATTTTTCGTTTCGCTGAGAAATCTCCTAGAGGAATGTTGACCATCAGCCGAAGCAGACTCTTTAGCAGCCTTATTATTATTGGACTCCAAATTAGCCAGACTAGCTGGACTCCTTCTGCCAGTGCTACTAGCATCCAATTTTTCTTGGACATTTCTTCGCTCTTCTGTTTCTTCCCGGGAACCACCATTCTCAATGACAGGATCACCTTCCAAACGCTTGCTTGAATAAGAGTTGTGCTGATGCATGGAGCTGTCCTTTGAACTTGGCTTACCTGGATCCTGTATCTCATCTTCCTCGTCCGAAGCATAGCTACCGAGCCCCAGTATATCTCCAGGGGAGCCAGAAGCAGATTTTTCACTAGCATCCTCATCATCACTTCCCTTGGCCTTGGTTGGAATCAGAACCTTTGCAGAGGCCTTGGGTGTCAAAACTGATGAACCAGAAGGTAATATGCGGTGGTTTGACAAGTCACTATCTCTACCAACTAGACAAACAAAAGAAATAAGAAATGTTAGCATGCAAAAAGAACTAGATGAAAACATGCCAATTTATTTTTCTACAACCATCCTAATCAACCAAAAATCATGGTGAAAAGTATCGGATATGGAATAAATTTAATATGGCAGGGCAGTCCACTTGTAGTCAGCCACCTTCAACTGAGAGATCATCTTCTTTCATAACTTCGGTAGCTATTTCATCAAAAAGTTCATCAGTAACCTGCCAAATACCATGTGGTCAAAAAATGTCCACAAACCAAAAGTGAAGTTTAGTAGTAATTGTCCATCAGCAACCTTCAGAAGAACTTCTGTCAGAACACGCTTTATCTCCTGGTTAATAGCTACAGTTCTAGCAGCTTCGACCTCATCCTACAAAGGGCAAGAAGTATTCAGCATCTAATCTGGAACTCATAGTACTAATGCTTTTAAATATCAATCGTAAAAAATATACATATACATACTTAAGCTATAACAAACTTATCAATCATAAAACAGTATCCTCTTCAAAGTGGATGAGTGAACTACCAGACACAACAAAGCATTTTATGCATGTTTAGAGAAATGTAAAACTGAAAGATGTGGATATATGGCCGTTGACTAGCCACAGAACAGGACCTCTTATTACTCCCTACCTCAATAAGTGGGTGCAATGACCATAGAGTGAGATTTTCTGACAGAATACCTCAAATGCAATGTGTGTTCACAAAAATAAAGGGGGGGGGGGGGGGGGGGGGGGGGGGTTCACCTCATCCTCATCGTCGGTTGATCCAGATGAATCAACACTTCTGCTATCTGATTGATCTCCCTTCCTGAGAGACTTATAATTATCGTCGTCCTCCAAGGATTGTAAATCCTCTTTTGGCAAATTTGGGGCAGAAGTTGAACTTGTGATAACAGCCTTGTTCTTAATGATTTCTTCCCTAAGCCAATTAGGTACTGATACCTAAGATATATAACAAATTTATTCAAGTGAATTGGACAATTGGACCAATTGTTAAACCATAATATGCAAATCAAGACAATCAAATAGAATGGCATGATATGGAGAAAAGATTAATTTGCTTAGGTATGCAATAGAACTTCTAATTGGATAATTCGGACAATGAATTTAAAGATTGATAAGCATTTCAAAAGAAAAGTGAAATCTTCATATTTATTGAGGTCCTTGGAGGTGCTCAGTATACAGGCCTCTCCTCTCATAGATTCAAAAGTCGAGTGTTGAGTAGATATAGTAGTGCGAGGTCCTCTGGAATGTTATAGAACCCTTATTATATTGTTGCATTTGAAATTGGTTTTATGAGATTAATTGTCGTAAACACTTGCTATTATTTTCTCCCATCACAGTGAAGATCTTCATGGATATGGCCAAGTTGGGTGAATCTCATAAAAGTGTCCTCCTATATCTACTTTAAAATTTCATCAATTTCTGCATTTGTTATCAGTAACTAATACAGTGTCATAGAAGACTTTTTCCACCACAATATAGTGATACTCACCTTTTTAGGACGTTCAGCTGAACCAAATGCATCTCCTGGAAATGTTGTAGGATGAGTTGTAACTCCTGCACCAACACCAAAAGCAGCACCTACCATTGGAACAATAGGCTGGAAACCAGGCCCTGGAGGAAATATTTGAGCAGTATGTCCAGAAACTGAAGAAGGCATGGCCATTGGATGATCAACCTGAAAGAAGATGAATGACATCAGTAAGAGTAGCAAGGAAAAAAAAAATCCAAGATAAGCAGATTTCGAATTCAAAACCTGAGACCCTGATGGCATTGTTGAAGGCGCCGGAGGATAAGCAGACCCAGGTGCAGTAGGGGGAGCCCATCCATAGTTTGAAGACATAGCCAAAGTAGGATCCCCACCTCTAATTGAAACACTGGAAGAGTGTGCATAGTTGGGTTGAACATGCGTGTCATGATCGCGATTGAAATGCGGAGCAAACTTCAGTGGCTGATCGCTCATGTCAGTTACAGCTGGCTGGCTACTAAGTACATGATGTGGAGGCATATGCTGAAAATGATGAGGTGGAAGAGAGGAAACAGGTGCAGATGATCTATCTCCGGCCTCAACATTACCTGCAATAAAGAATACATGTCAGGGAGTATTTCTTAATAATAGACCTAACTACGTCACAAAAAACAGATTTGACCACAGTTAACGTGGTCCACAGAGGTCCTTGGTAGAACAAATATTCTATCAGGAGTCAGGGACAACAAAATGTCATTTTCTATTATGAAATTTGAGAAAGCCTTTTACCCAGATAGTTTTGTTACCGTTCTAGAGTCTCATCTGCTTAATAGTGGATAGCACTACTAACAATGTCAACTCTTCAGACAAGCAGCCATGTAGATCTAGTTGAGGATTCTAATGAACGACTAAAATTACTGTCTAGGAGTGGTGATTATTCATTTCCTCAATCTCATGCATGTCTAAGATGTGTTATTTGCAATATTATATTTCACAAGCTTGTTCGAAATGTAGTAAACAAGCAGAATCAATGTCTTAAGCATAGATTCGCAGCGGTACCAATATACTTATTAAGTTTTTACCTGCAACAGAAGAATAACTAGAAGGTACCTCCTGCTGATGGACTAATGGACTTATGGGTGATTTCTCTTGCGGCAGGAATGGTGTGTTTGAGTCTCCAGCTACGCCTCCCTCTCTAGCATTAAATGGAGCATGCACATCTGCGCCATAAGACGATTGCCCAGAGCTCATATAATGGGAATCCTGTGACTGACCTACACCTGTTCTGTTTGGTGGCCTCGTTGCAGCTGGAAATTGATGATAGTTTGGTGCTGGAGGCAATGGCATATGCCCTTCAAGATATTGAGGATCCATGGATTGAGGATACTGCTCATGGAAATGATTTTGCTCTTCTGGTCTTCCAGCTGGTACAAACTGTGATGAAGTGTGTTGATCGTCAGTGGCAGATTTAGCAGCAGCCCATGCCTTAGCTCTAGCTGCCCAGTCTTCTTCATTGTTATGGACTGCAGCTGCAGATCCAATTTAAATTCATCACTCTTGAAGAAAGATGGATTGAGATAATTTATTATGAGATTGCATCTGCAACTGTGAAAATTTCGAAAAAATGTTTTGATGAAAGTTTCTTGCAACACGTCATGTGAAATTATGGTCAAACCAAAAAAAAACGCAGATAAATCTTAGCATAAAACATAAAAGTAGAAAATTTTCGAAGCGAAATAGCATCGCATGCACTAACTTGGGTATTGCCAACTTTGTTGATGACTCCAACTGCCATTCCCCCAGTCCTACAATAACACCACACTATGTTAGAAATCCACAATTATCAGTCTCAAGAATGTTTCTCAAGACCAATCATAGATGACCAAGAAAACAAAACAGATGAGCAGAAAATCAGTCTCCTACTCCAAAGGCAATTATATTAAGTCTCTTTAAAAATATTAAGGGCAAAGATTTAAGTTGCACAGTTAAAGGCTATAGCAATTACCCCAACACATTGATACAAAAAAGTTACATAAATGAGACCAAAATTACTACTCTGTTTGTTTGTATGTGGCTCATCAAACATATTCCAAATAAGCACTACATAAAATCCTTGCAGTTGATAAAAGACTACATTACAATGACCTCAAAGTGAATTATCAAATAGATTTGATATCCCTGTTATCTCATCATTCCTATTACATCAAATAAGCAACAAGTTTATAGATGTTTTTATTCATACTGCACGCCAAAAAATAGGCAGTTCATTAACATACCTAGCAACTATTTAAAGATTAAAATATATGACTTCAACGAGTGATCAATTTCCCAAAGTGAGTCAAAATCATCATACGGCCTTACGAATCTCATAGCTGAGGTTGTTATAAGGATCATTCCATACGCTATCCAACGATAATTGCATTCAGTAACTACACCTACTGAACAAATATTGGTAAGGCAAAAAATGAAAATGAAAGTGGAAATTACTGACAAGTACACAACGGGTAACAAAGTAAAATTAAGATGACATTTCACCCTCATCTCATTATAATCCCCGTTCAATCGTAACAGAATCATAAGAACAGCACAGAAAAGCTAAAGCAAGACTGCTTCCACAACTATTCAGTATCCTCAATCATGGACTTAAACAGAAGCGAGGTAAAACCTAGCTCAATCACAGAACAAACTCAGCGACAACATGCCAATCTTTTCATCGACAAAATCAATCGCTAATTCAGATTCAAAATTGAGATGAATTCAAATAACATACCTGAGGGTAGGGCTGAGGGCCGCTAGGCGGTCTGGGCGGAAACGGGGGCGGATGTTGGTACTGAGGATGGGCATGGTAATGCGGAGGCTGATGCGCCTGATAAGGAGGAGGAGGCGGATGCGGAGGGTACTGAGCATGGTCGGAGGCGTGGGGCGGCTGCGGCCACTGCGGCGGAGGAGGAGAGGGGGAGTGCTGAGTTTGGGGTTGGGGTTGGTAATGAAATTGAGTACCGGAGTAAGGCCATGGATGGTGGGAGGGGGGCGGAGGGAGTGGTGGCCTCTGGAAGGGATCCGCCGCGGGCGGAGGCGGGGGCGGTGGCGGTGGCGGTGGCGGTGGCGGAGGCCTCATGTAGCCGTGGGGTTGCTGGTAGTCCATGTCCGGATTTTAACGCAAGTAATATTTGGGTTTAAGGGTTTTATCTAATTTAGATTGATGATTTATTATTACCATTCCACTGTTTCATTTCCTTTTTCTTTCTGGGTTGGTAACGGGAAACGAAGAATGAATATAGAGACACACAGGAATTTTGTAGGGAAGCGCTGACGCTGTGCCTCTAAAAGTATATTTTTCATACCATTAATTTGATTTTTTTTTTTTTTTTAATTTCTTGAATCAATTTTTATCAGTGTTCTAAAAGAAGACCGACTTGGCCGCCTAGAAGGCGTCTAGGTGCTAGAAGGTGCCGGGCTGTCCCGATTAATGGCAAGACGGTTTTCTCTAGGCAGCGGCGAATTAATCGGCATCTAGGCAGGTGCCTAGGTGGTCCTAGGCAGTCCTAGGAGGATCTAGACGGGCTAGTCGGGGCTTGAAGGGCTGTAAGATTAAATTATAGTTGAAAAATCATGTATTTTATATGTTAACTTATTGATATCATGTTTAAATATATGAAAAATTTGGCGTAAATTTTGATTTTATATTAATCCGTCTAGGCCGTCTAGGTACCGCCTAGACGCTAATCGCCCCCTCACCGCCCTACTAGCGTCTAACGACTTTTAGAACACTGATTTTTATAGCAATACTTCTTTTAGTTGGGTTGAGAAAATTGGGATTACTTTATTTTTTCTGAAAATTGAAAGTGAGTTTCCCCGTTGGTTTGTAATTGTATATTACAATACTTTCTCCCATTCCTAAATCCTAATCTTTCTTATTATAATCTTTTCGTCCCATTTTATTTGGTGTCCCATTTCATTTGGTTCGTCCCATTTATTGAATAAATAAATATATGTGAGGCATATCATGTTTAATAGAACTATAGGAATGTTGTCCTATCCAATGTAAGCATATTTAATGTGCCTATGATAGTCACTGTGGGTACATTTAATTAATATGTATCGTCTGACGTAACAATCATCTGATGTAATAATGTCACATCAACAATTTTTCCTTTTAAGGTTTGTATTTTTTTTAATAAGTTCAACTTTTTTGTAAGATTTAGTTTTTCTTTAAATATATAACATCACCCCAACCATGGACACATTAAATATTCCCACAGTGAGTAGGAAAACATTCAATCACCTAAGGAACTTGTTTCTATAATTTTGGATTTCTATAAAGATCGGACTTCAAACACTCAACCAATCAACCTCCTCTAAAAAAGAGGCCAATTATGAATAGATGGAAAAAAAAACATCACTATTTCCCTTTCTTCAATGTGTTCATATCAATGGAAGAAGATCGATCAAAAAAATATAGTAATTACCTTTGTATCTTGAACCCATTGTACCTCTACAACATTGGCCATGCCCATGCAACAATTTCTCAACTCGAAAAACGTCTCGTCTTCAGTTAGCCTGCGGCGATGATGCCAAACATGGTGACGGTTTGATCATCCTACTCTGTTTCGTCTGTTATGATGTACGATCTATACTTAATCTCCTCTATATGTAAAGGCAAGATTAGGCGACTGCATCCGCTTGTCTTCTTATTAAACGAGCGTATAATCCATCTTTCTCTACGAGATCCGTGTGGACTCCCATCTGAATGTTTCGACATTAGCATTACTTGCACAAACTGGAAAGGAAGTATGAGGGAACATTGTGTTTTACTGTAAAGTGAAGAAGTACCTCAACAATTTTGCCACTATCCATAACAATTATTCTGTCTGCACTTTGGATCGTCGATAGCCTGCAAGTTACGATAAGTTAGTTTATTGAAATTCCACAAATTCTACGTGCCAGATGAGCAGACTCACCTATGTGCGATTACAAAAACCGTCCTCTTGGGTTGTAGCTCATTTTTTGCAGCACGAAGAACACCCTGTTGAAAATGGCAGAATAAGAAAGCAAGACGACGAATTATGCTTTCACTAGATCGCACACTCATATATATATATATATAGGGGGAGGATCAAATAACTTTTTTGCCACGGGTCGAATGCAGAAACCAATCTGGATCATTGATCTACGGTTATGATTAAAGACACATTATCATATTAAAATGCATCTTTTCTAGGTTTCTATGCTTGGATGGTTTACGTAACATGTATGTTAATTTACCTTAACATTGTGTTCGCTCTCTGCATCTAGAGCACTCGTAGCTTCATCGAGGATCAAGATGCTAGGGTCTCTAAGGATGGCACGAGCAATGGCAATACGTTGCTTCTGTCCTCCACTGAGCAAATCATCATCAACTAGGGTTTGGTAGCCATTAGGCAGTGCTGATATAAAATCATGAGCAAAAGCCTGCTTCGCTGCAAATTCCACGTCCTGCTCACTGACAGCTCGAGGACACCCGTACTTTATATTTGAACTAACATCCATGCGGAAGAGTCGAGGCTCCTATATATAGTAAAATAAAATATAAATAATTCTTCCTCCTCGGGTTCAATTTTCAGTAGAATTCGAGGCGGTGTACCTGTCCAACGTATCCAACCCTTTCTCTTAACCACTTGACATTCAGTGATTTCATTGGGTGGCCATCAATCAGTATCTGAAGTTCGAAATAAGAATGCGACAGACTTATATAAAAAACACAACAGCAGATGTATGAAATTCGGAGAAGTTATTTTTCTGGCTCTCGTAAGTCAAATAGAAATGAAAAGACTGGTAGTATAGTATATGGATGAGACGGATTGATTTACCTCTCCATTTGTTGGTTCATATAGACGGAGCAAAAGGTTCACTATGGTGCTCTTCCCACTACCACTCAGGCCCACCTGAAAATCGTGATGCATTACACCCAAAATTGTTAATTGAGAAAATAGATCCAAATAAAACTCAATTCAACATGCTGATAAAGAAAAGAAAACGATCCAAGAAGTTACTGTACATGGGCACACCTTAACACGAATGAAACAACAATGAATGAACTTACAATAGCTACTACTTCCCCAGGATTAACTGTCAAGTTGAAGTGTTGCAGCACAGACAACTGTTCAGAAAAAAATAATAAAAAAATACAAGATATTAGCATGTACAAACTTGATGTAATAGATGAGGCAGTATAGGAAGCTTACCGAAGGCCTGGAAGGATAGTGGAAGGAAACATCCACAAACTCAACTCGTCCTATCAACTTTTGTAACCGTAAGCCTGTATTTATAAGAGGACTCATGTCTTAACATAAATGTATTGATCTCAGCATCTGTAAATATAAAGTATAAAAGTGCATGCCTTCTGCAGTAAACTGATCACTCGGTGAAAGTTCTATGAGGTGAAAAACCTTTTCACTCGCTCCAATGGACTGCATCAAATTTGATAAATTATCCCCAACCCACCATGTGGAGTAGATCAGCCATTCGCTGTATAAAATGAACTTCGTCAGCTGCTCTGCTGTTATATGACCACTTAGAATGGACATTCCTCCTATCAATACAGCAATGACCTATAATAATAAAATTAATAGGCGCAGTCAAATTCAAGTTTATAACATATTAAAGCATAATTTGTACCAAGATGATCCAAAATGTCAATACAATCCTGAAATCAGGTGTCTATATTCTACGGAGAGCGAAGATGAAAATGAATTTTTCTTACTTAAATATATAGCCTTATTACTTCATATTCATAGAAAGATATTATACATCTCATAGGAGAGAAACACAAGCTAGAATGATGGAAATGGAATCTTCAGAGGAGTTTAGCTAAGATAAGCTTATAAAATTTTATTTATCGGAGATTTTTTAAGAGTTGCCCCAATGTCAGAAAGGGACTCAAGGTGCATGGAACAAAGCTAAGAAATGGAGGGAAAAGATCTGAAAATGAAATGTTCAGGCTTCAGTGGATATAGAAACTGAGCCAACTACTGAAATGACATTTATTATTATCTGTGGAATTGTTTATACCTGAGTTGAGTGATATAGAGTGTTGAAGCCGAAGTTCCAGACCCCGTAAGCAGCACTCTGTCGCAAGCTTATGCTAGCTAATTTCTCCAGCCAAATTTCATACCTAGTAACCAAAAGAAATATATTATATGGTAAATTTTAAATTTCAGAGCAGATATGATTACACTGCATTACACAAGCACCCCCTTCCATTACCCTCACTAAAGCTATGAATTTTGACATTGGATAGAAAATGATGACTTAGTTTCTAGCGACAAGGACATAATAAGCCATGATCTTAATAATCGCACGCAATTGTAAATCCATGTCTGGAATTCGCAAGGCAGAAAATGTGGAAGTCATGTGTAATAAAGAAAGATAACCAAAGTTGGTGCTTAGTCATTTTACATAGTGGGGAAGTATAAGTCAACGATGTTATCATACACTGTTAGGATCACAGAAAATGGCATTCAAGAATGAAGAAAATCTACAACTAAGAAATTTTACCTTCCAAGTTCTTGTTGCTCTGTCCCATATACCCGAACAGTTCTCATCAAAGAGAATGTCTCTTGGGCGACCTATATAGTACCACAGAAATTCGTGTAACGTGAGAACTTTAGCGAGTGGCTATGAACCATAGAAGAAAGATTTGTGCTTTACATTATTGGCAGAAGCAGTAAACTCTTGAACTAACTTGGCAGATTTCTTTTGATACCTATACAAGACACAGAACAGGGTAATTAATATGGAAGGAAAAGACATGAAAATATTTACCTCCTAACTAAAGAAGGAACTTCTCAAAGAAAAATCCTAAAATCCGAAGAATCCAGCCTAGTAACAATGGGATATCTCAGATCCATCCCACTATGAAACAAATTTATAAATTATTACGGCACATCTCGGAGAATACAACTGAATGACGGAACACAACTAGAAATAAAAATGTATTTCAATATCTTCCACTCTAAGATTCAGATAAGCCAAATCGAAGATTATGGAGCTAAAAGTATCTGATGTAGATGATAAAGAAGACAGAAGATACTTACCGTCCATATATCAGCATAATAGCCGAGAGGGAGATGCAGATGGCCAATACACATAGTCCAAGTGGCAACGACAAAACCAATAAGTAGATCAAAGCACCTGAACCCTACAGAGGGTAGTCATGAGATCCTCAGACCAAACTCGAACCTTACTATACGTGTTTCTATGTAATAAACAACAAACCTGAAGAACATTGCGCAGTATCAGGTTGAGGTCATTTCCTATCACACGTGATACTTGTTGGCAATCTGAACCAAGCCTACTTGTCAAATCACCAACTGTTTCAGAGTCAAAAAAAGATATGTCCTACAAAGGATATATTCAAAACATCAAATGATGATACTAGTACTACCATGCATAGTAAGCTTTATGCGGTGAAAATGAACTCGATGAATTTCTTCAAAGATAGATATATAAGATTCTGTGAACCTGAAGAAGAAGAGTTGAATACAGTCTTTCCCGCACTCGTTTGACCTGCACAGAGTTAAGTTTTACGCGGTGAAAATAAACTCAATGACTTCAGTTTTCATCAACAGTTCAATAATATTGTTATCCTCTAGCTATCTTCCTGCAATTCCACATTCAAGAAAAGAAGCAAAAAAGTTTCCAAATAGAAGCTGTAGTAAGAATTACAGTTCAGAGACAGAACTTACAAGGATCATATTAGCAATGCCGAACAAGCAACCACGCACACCACTACAAGCATGAACCGAAAGAAGAGGATCAGTAGTGCAGAATACGAAGAACAAGGCGAGTGCACGATTTTAAATCCTCAAATCCTAAAATGAAGAACAAGGGAGCTTATGACCGTACAAGATTTTAACCTGCATATTCCTGCAGTGATGCACAGCAGAACTAAGAGGCGCACATTCCGATGGAACAGCGCAATCGTGGTACTTTGCGCAGAAAAGATCGATGCAGTCAGGTAATGTGGGATCGAAATCTCAGCAACCTGAGCCAAAACAGTGGATGAAAACAACAACCATAACCACATTATTAGTTTTATATACAAAACGAGTGAACAAAACCTCAAAGTAATTCAACTCCATATTCAACAAAAGGCACTGATTCTGTAATACTTAGGAAAGCATAAACTGGATTGCATTTGCACATACTGCTGTTACGACGAGGGAAACGAAAGCGGTGAATATAACCCATCGATCCTCTGAAATCAGGTCCCACATTTTCTTGAGGGCCCGCACAACAGTCACGGGCTTCGCCGAGAACACGTCGACGACCTCTTCCGTCGGAAGCCTCCACCAGTCCCCGCCGGGAAAGATTTCCCGCGCAAACTTGACCCATTTCTTCAGCTTCTCACTCAATTCAACTTTTCCGCCGCCGCCGCCCTCTTTGCTAATCGGGTACCCGTTAACCGAAGCTGATTTCACAGTAGGAATGCGGCGTAATCTTCTGCTCGCGGCGAAGCGCTGGAGTTGGGGTTTTTCTCGATTGAAATTTTGATTTAGGGAACAACGGGTTCGGATTGAAAACTTCCTGTGCTGGGCGGAAAACTGTGGGAGGAGGTGGGGGTTGTAGAGAGAGAGAGCCATGATTGAATTCCAATTAGAAACTGGAAGGGGAAAACAATGGTCCCTCATCATTTCTTGTAATTTCAAGCGAAATAAGTTTGAGATCAATAAAAATGAAACTTTTTTTTTTTTTTCTTTTTTCTGGTTGTGTGGATGTGTTGCCTTGAGGTGACGCCACACCACACATTCCATGTACGGACAAATTTCAAGAAAAAGTAATTCCAGTTCTATACTAGAGCAGAAGAGTACACGCTGAGAATTACATCAGTTAATCGCCATTAATATCTCAGATTTTGCAATGGGATTCTTTAACTGTATTTTGTTTGGGATGATTCAAGCAAAAATTACAAATTCAAATTCTAATTTCTTGAAACTTTTTACTGTAAACAGTGGAGTAGTCGTGTAAACATGGTAAAAGCTCCGTGTCTGAGCCGCCTCCACTCGTCAGTCGTCATCACACCGCGCCACGCCTCTCTTTCGTTTCAGACCATTTTACCCCTGAGATCGACGACTCCACAACGAAACTGTGAGCCCTTTTCCGTCTTTTCGTCTACTCTCTGAAATATCTCCTTCTCCTCCCATCTTTTCCCAGCAGAAATTTCTCCATTAGAAGAAAAGGCTCCAAAATTTTCTCGGAAGCATGGCCGTAGTGCTCGGAAACGTTTCTCCGTTCCTGGACCTCTCCACCTCGCCGCCGAGGACCGTGCTCCCCGATCGCCGGCTCCGGCCTCTCCCCTCCGACGCCGTTCTGAACCTCTTCCGGAAAGAGCTTTACCAGAACCCGAACTTCCACGCGGCGTTCGAATCCGTGTTCGATCACAGGGAGAGGCACGTGAACAAGCGGAAATCGAATCAATCGAAGGTGAACCAGGTGGAGTACGAGAATTCGAGCGACGACGAGAATGGGAACGGGAACGGCTTCGAGGACGAGCTCGAAGGCGACGAAGGTTTCGACTGGGAGAAGGAGATGAGGAAGAGGGTGAAGGAGATTGAAGAAATGAGGGAGCTGGAGAAAAAGGCAGAGGAATTGCAGTACAAAGTTGATCAAGAGTATAGAGATGGCGACAGTGATGGCGAACCAGATGAGGAGACTGAAGAGCAGAAGCGCATGAGAGTGAAGAAAGAACTCGAAAAGGTCCTTCTTTTTCTCCAATAATCCTTTCAAAATTTCACAAATTAATTGCTCGATCCAGAAATTATAAGTCTCTTTTAGGATGAATTCTTTGTTAAACGGAATAAACGAATGCAAATTTAGTAATCCCTTCGATCCCGTTCAACTTTACCCGTTTCTTGAATATATATGAATATAATATAATAGAAACATATCAACTAGAATGAGACGGAGCGAGTAGCATATACGATAATTGATCTGCATCAAGACTGGAACTTTCATCTTGTAAGAAACTCTTTGACCATGATTTCATTATATTATACATAGAAAAGAGTTTTTTTTTCGAACTGTGATGACTGTAATGCCTAAAGGAGATGGAATGAAGAATGTAGAGGTCCTTGCCTTCAAATGTAGTTCTAAATTGAAATCAATTGGTAGGTAGGGACAGCCCTATTTTATTTACTTAAAGCCACTTGTAAATGAACTAGCTAAATAACACTGTACTATCTAATTTTATATTCTGTAAATGGAGCAATGGATGAGAGAGTGAAGTAGCATTATCAGCTCATAGCAATTGACTTATTTCATCCATCTTCTTCCTTTCTGTATATTTTTCATGTGTAGTCAATTTCTTTTATTTATTCTTGCTCATATATGGCATTGCATGAAACATTTACTTTCGTTTAAATTTATGAAAATGAAGGTAGCTAGGGAGCAAGCAGAAAGAAGGAAAACTGCTCAATTAATGTTCGATTTAGGTCAGAAAGCATACGGAAGAGGCATGTATGGGCGCGCCATCGAATTTCTTGAAGGTGCCCTCACAATCATTCCAGGCCCGACTCTGTTTGGCGGTGAGGTTGGTCATGTGCTACACATTTTTCATCAAAATGTTAACCTTCCATCACATTTCATAAGAATAACTATCTATGTTCTTATTTATCATCAGATACAAATATGGTTAGCTATGGCTTATGAGGCTAATAATCGCCACAGAGACTGCATTGCTTTGTACCAGCAATTGGAAAAGAGGCATCCGAGTGTCAGCATTCGACGCCAGGCTTCAGAACTTCGCTACATACTTCAAGCACCTAAGCTTAAGATATCGCAGGAGGAAATGGTCACAATCCCACTTATTGGTTCTAGTTATGATAGGTAAGCATTTTCTCTTCTATTACATCGTTACTGATTTCTTGATACAAGAATTAGGAAATGGAGCTAGTTTACTTACAAATCTCTCGATTTTAACCTTAGTTATGCGGCTACTTGGACTGATAAGAACAAGGATAAAGACGAAAGGATGAGTGGTTCGACGAGTAATCAGCTCCCGTCTAACAAAGACTATTTGGGCGATTTCTTGGTGTGGAAACCGCCAGTCGGGCTGGAGAAGAACAGCTTTTTCTGGGTTTCTTTAACTGTGTGGGTAGGTCTTGTTGGAGCTGCTCTTCTACTGCAAAGATGAAAGCTTATATATATATTGTACAGTTCATCTCTTAGCTGGCTACATTGTTTATGTTTTACTATATAGTTTGTTGCAATATTGCTGTGTTGTAATATAGTCTCACCTCACGCGTGGAATTGATGTTATTGTTCTTATATAGTTGTATTTCCTTCACCCTTCAATCTTTAGCTGGGAACCTGGGCCACAATTTTAAGGCCTTCTTTAGTTCCCACCCCAATACTCTTCTGCTTCATTGTTCTTTGGTGATGATGAAGGATACTAGTTTTGGGAGATGAGGAGGAGGATGGCGACGTACAAGCTGACATTTGATTGTCACCTCGATTATAATTATATCACATTGTTTGATTGTCACCTCGATTGTAATTTTCTCACGTCAAGTTTGATTTCAAAATCAATGAAAAATTCAGATAAAGTACATGTACAAAATAAGAATTTGATCAAAGTTCATTTATTTTTTGACAGATAGCCGCTTTTTATGCAATAAAAAAAATTAAATAAATGCATAAAAACAAATGCATAGGTGAACACCGTCAAAATTAAATAAAATCATAAAATACGGTTTTGATAATTTTTTTAAACCAATTACCGAACCATACTAGCACTAAAATCAACCCAAAACTAAATCATATTAGTACAGTTTGGTGCCATTCGGTTTGCGGTCTTTAAATATTTTTCTTTCGCTTCTTTTTATAAAACATGTTGTACTTAAAATTCAAATAGTAATATAAAATATATTCTTCTATGATATGAAAACTGACAAAAAAAAAGAGAGTTCTTATCACAAACGAAAATCATGGACTACACAATCTAATATTTACACTTAAAAGTAAATATTAATTATTTAAATAAAATTTAGAAAATATACTTAATAGCGTAAAAGATAGAACCTCTAAATAGTTTGAATATAAAAAATATAGATTAAATTGTATTAGCTTTTTTTTTTTAATTAATATTTCTCAACATTCAGTGGTGGTAAAATGGAAGATAATGTAATATGTCAAAAGACTCAAAAGTAATAATTGATACTAATATCTATTATAATTATATTACGGTGTTTATGATTTGGTTTGGTTTAGTTTATATATTTTTAAAAACCAAATTTAAACCGTAAACCATAATTTGTGAAAATAAATAACTAAATTATTTTTTTCAAACCGTAAACCAAACCAAACCATAAAATACGATACGGTCTGGTTTGATTTACGGTTTAAACCAAGCTCTGAACACCCCTACAAATGCATCATTTTATGCGATCTAATGTTTCTAACTATATAAATGCAATTCTATAGATGCACAAAACTTTTATTAATGATAAAGAAAAAAAAACGAGAAGGAGATTAATATTCATTACAATCATAAAACTAACAATATACTTAGTATTGTTAGTCGAAGAAGAAAAGGGCCATTTTCCATCATCAACTCAAGCGGTAGCATGAAATTAAATCAAGAATTGTTGAGAAAACTAGACTTGGTTTAATTAGGTCTATTTCTCGACGTCGTTTTCTTTATCGCGTGGCTCTCCTCCCCACAATTTTATCCTTTCTGCTGCTACGGAAGCCTACATAACACCACCAAAATATAATAGTACTAAAAATCAAGAATTGAAACTATAAATTATAATAAAACAGAATTAATGAAATCCCTAATTAAATCCATACCTCTTTCTCCCAATTCGTTCGGTATACTATAAAAAACAGAGCCATCGTTTGCACAATTGTTCCTATAACCATTCCGTACCATATGCCCTGAAAAATCCATGCATGCGTGCAAATTTTCTTACTCCATTTAGAAACTTTTTGTTGATAAACTCATACTCCCTCCGTCACATAGATAGTGTTGGCTATAATTTTATACTACTCTTTTGGTCCCATAGATTTGAGCACGGGAATTAGAGGAATGCGTAATCTTTTCTCAATTATGAGTAATATAATACTAATACTATTCATAATTGAAAAAAAGATTACACCTCTTAAT
The DNA here is from genome assembly GCA_001642375.2 of Mentha longifolia. Lineage (NCBI taxonomy): Eukaryota > Viridiplantae > Streptophyta > Magnoliopsida > Lamiales > Lamiaceae > Mentha > Mentha longifolia. The sequence goes on from CM038121.1 coordinate 24,094,058, forward strand.
TCTCGTGCCAAAATCTATATAAGGGAATATAAAATTATTATAAAAAGAAACATGACGCTATCTATGGGACGGAACGAGTAGGATTTGGATCTTCTATTGTCTAACGGTGTGACATCATATATTGCACCGTTAGATGATTGTCACGTGTCTATAATATTTCCAAAACCAGCAATAATTAAAATTTCTATAATGAAAATTGAGTTATTTTGGAAATATTGCTGACACATGACAATCATTAGGATGTCACACCATTAGGCAATAGAAGATCCGAACCCGAACGAGTATTATATAAATTCAAGTAATCAAAATTCATACTAACCTGAACACCCAAAGCAAGTGCAAACCCTAATATGAGTCCCAAAGGTATCCCAAAAATGTAGTAGCATCCAATGTTCACGTACGCAACCAACGCTTGCCATCCGGCTCCGATAGCCACACCTGAAAGAGCCGGTTGAATGGCGTTGATGACGATGCAGAACGCGAGCAATGGAGTCAGCTGATACACGATTTCTTTGACGTCTTCGCTGTTTGTGAACAACGAAGGATATTGGTTTTGGAAGACGAGGAGGAGAATGGCAATGAAGAGGCCGACAACGAAGGCCGACACCACCACCACTAGAATAGAGAACTTGGCTGTTCTTGGATGAGCAGCTCCCAGTTCATTAGACACTCTTACGCTGTTCATACACCAAATCAATTCAGTCACTAATACTCCCTCAATTTCGTGGAATTTGACCCCTTTGCTTTTGGCAATTGCTGGCACGTTTTTCCACGCTTCTTGATAATGAGTTTTAAAATGAATTTTTGAAGATTTCTTTCTTTTACGGGATACTACGACTGTTGTAGTATCCCGTAAAAGAAAGAAATCACATATGAATTTGATGATTGAAAAATGGAAATTTTGTTATATTGTTTTAAATGAACACCTGATTGCTACATTGAATCCGATGGATACCGTGACTGTCCACCCCACTATGTTCATGCTGCAAAACATATAAATTTTCCATATTTGAATAATTTATGAATAACATTAATATAGAATTCAATGAGATAGTATGAATTTTAGCGGAAAATATGAAGCTATCTGCGGATTAATTCTTCATAATTACCATATGGAGATGGCATCTACAGCAATTTCTGCGTTCTTCAAGTATCCAGCAAACAGCACCAACGCCATGAAATACCACACTTCCAAGCTGTGGAAATATACAAGTAAAATTAAAGCATTATTAAGTTTTTAAAATTTTTGTTTTGCTTGAATATTAGACTCCGAGGCTTCGATTTTTAATGTTAATTGGGCTAATTACAAGAGTATGTGCCAAAATTTAACGACTTAGGATCCTCTATCTCCAACTTTGTGTTCCAACCGTGTCCCAAATCGTGAATTCTATTAGTTTTGTACATTTTTTTCCAATAAATTTATTTTATAATGATTTAATTTAATTTTATGATTATTTTCAATGGTTCACCCATTCAATTTATAATTATTTTTTAGCATTTATTTTCACTTTTATTAGTTATTTTAGGGATAATAAATTCAAAATTAGGATATATAATTTTTTTTTAAAAAAATCAATCTTTAACTTATAAATGTCTATTATGACTTAGTAAAATATAAAACTAATAGAAAATGGATTTTGAGACACGATTTGACACCAAATTTGGAACATAGGATACCATTTTAACATACTACAAAGTTTAATTAAGAACTAAATCGAACCAAATAAAAGGAGCTTATTAATTATCCAAAAAAAAAAAAAAAAGAACTCAACTACGAGTCAAATGACATTTAGCGACTTCTTATGCATTATTAATATCTTTTATTCCTCAACTTGGAAAGTCCAACCATCAAGAACTCGAGGATTGTATCTTTAATTTGGTGATATGAAAATTTCGGAGGGAATGAAATCCTTTGTCTCAACTATGGTGTACTAATTATGTATTAAATTTATTTTTTCTTGATTTTTTTTTTTCAATTTTGTTGTAATGTATGATTTAGTCTAATATTATATTTCTAATTAACAATGGTTCATTAATTCAATTAGAATATATAAGTATTTTATAGCATTTTCTCTCTATTTTTAACAAATAAAAGTGAAATTAATATTAAAAATAAATAATCAACTCTAATTGGATTGGTAAGCCCTAATCAATTAGTATAAAACTATATTGATTCATAATATCAAAAAATTAAATAAATAAATAAATAAAATTAAAAAAAATCGAGTTTAGCGTGTGGATTTGGAGAATTAGTCATCAATGTGTTAGATCCAACAACAAACCATCGTTATTCTTTTATAAAAGCATATAATAGTTCAGTAATACTTGAAGCCACGCCAATATATAGTAATGCACTAACGCCACACAACAAGCATGGACGCACGTAGCTAAATCAACTGCAAGTGACACATTATATTAAAAAAAATAAATAGATGAAAACTACAAAAAGTAAGATAAAATGGGAAAATAAGAAAAAAAAATGAAGCGTAAATATGTCCTTTTAATGAAAAAAATTATATGTTGGTATACACACTAATATGGAAGACGTCATAAACAGATAATAATCACACGAATATGAGAGACGGAGAGAGTATTATTTTTTCATAATATATATTTTTTTTCATTTTCACATGCCAAAAAGAATATATTAAAATGCCAAGCATTAAACTCTTACCCACTAATTAATTAATTTGATAGAGAGCCACAAAAAGGGGCAGACCCAGGATTAAATTACCAATTGAGCTAATTCAGAAAAAAAAAAAAAAAAAAATCTTCGACATGATATAAACATAAAATTTTGACAAAACATACACTAATAAATAAAAATTTCGTTGACCATCGTTAGGGCTTCGGCCTACGCGCTTGACCCATGTAGGGCGAACAAATGATGTAACGTGCAACACTATACATCGAGCATGGACATAAAAATCGAGACTAATGCAGAATTAACGAGTTTCACTTGTTGCGAGTCTGTGACGTTATTTTATTTCTTGTTTATTTTGGTTTATTATTGGTTGTGGTTGATGAGTTTATAATTATTTTTTTAATATCTAATTTAAATTTTATGTTGTAAGCTCGATTTTGTACCAATAGATACAGTAGTATGAATTAATATTTATTATATCTCTAATAGATATTAATAGTATTATTTTAAAATAGAAAAGATTAAAAAAAAATCATGGCGCGCCGACAGTATATACCGCCAAAAAAAAATTACTTTTTGAGTTGAGAAAAAAAAAGTTTGAAAACAGAGAAAAGTAAGAAAGCAAACCAGAGCATGACGGCGGAGGCGACGGATAATTTTACGAAACCCCATAGATTTTGGAAGGCTCCCCACGAGAAACCGCTCCACGCTCTGCCGCACGCGCCGCTGAGTATGTAGAGCATCTGCGCCGCCACTATGAACCACCACGACGCGTTCAGCACCACGGCGGCGCCGGCCATCCCCCACCCGAGCTTCAGCATCAGCAGCCAGCTGAAGAACACGTGCAGCACGAGCGCGGCCGCGGCGATCCACGCCATCGCCATGATTTTGCTCTGCGCCTGCAGGAACTTGGCGATGGGGAAGTTCGCGGCGTAGGCGTAGAGCTGCGGAATCATCCACACCGCCAATTTCCCGGCGGCGGCCGATATCTCCTCGTCCTGCCCGATCAGCAGCAGAAAAGGCGCCGCGAAGATGTAGAGGAACATCAATAGGAACGCCGTCGTCAACAGAATTACCCAGGACCTCTGCATATAAACCCCCAGCATCTCGATTTGGCCGGCGCCGTACGCTTGGCCGCATAGGGTTTCCAACGCGCTCCCCATCCCCATCTGCGAATTGAATCCAAAATTGGGGATAAATTTCAAATTTCAAAATTCAAATTCGAATTGGAAAAATCGAGTCAGTAATCAATTAGAGTCAAATCACAAATCACCATGATGCCGAAGGACAATCCGGCGATGACGGTGTTCTCGATGGAGAAGGCGGCGAGGTCGAGGGTACCGAGTTGGCCGGCGAAGGTCTGGGTAATGGCGCCGAGAGAGTACTGGCAGACGCCGGTGAAGATGGCGGGGCCAGCCAAATACCATAGCTTCTTCGACTCGACGACGAACGCCTTGTAGAATTCACGGGGGCCGGAGATCGGAAGAATGTCATCGCCTTCCTCCACGAACGACTGATTCGATGGTAGTCGGGCCAAATAATCGGGGACGGGGAGGCCGGTTTCTGGGAGAAGAGGAGAGGTGTGTTCCATTTTCACTCTTAATTCTCTGCTCAAATGATTAGATATTTTTTTAGTTTTTTTTTTTTTTTTTTGTAAACAAAATGGTTTGCCAGGTTAGTGATTTGTGTGGTGTGGATTCATAGTAGTTATACATCGAATACAGTTGGCATACAAATTAAAAAAAGCTGCATATCTGCATCAAGACTGGAAATTTCATCTTGTAAGAAAGGAACTCTTTGAGCATGATTAATTCATTGGGTATATTGCAAGGCATAAAAAAAAAAAAGATGAATATTTTAGACTGTGTTGAGTTTTGGGTGATGGTGATGGTGATGGTAATGGAATGAAGAATTTAGAGAACCTTGCTTTTACTGTTTTTGAAACTCATTTATTAATACTCTCATTTACTGACAATATTACTATAATAGGACGTCCACGATTTACTATACATTTCTATTTTGGGACCTAGTCTCCTCAATTACTTCAACACTTTAATATTTTATCACTCTTCTTTTTAACACTTTAATACAATTAAAAATATTATATGAGTCCATATTCATTCCACTTTAACTCTTTAATTTATTAATGCATCATCAAAATACATTAAACTTCGTACCCATATTTTTAATCCAATAAATTGGAATTGTCTACCCTACCTCCTAAGGCAATGCCCTCTCACATGGGTATTAAAATATATTTTAATTTTAATACCCCATGTAAGAGGGGAAACAATGCATATGGGGTAGGATATACAATACCCAATAAATCGTGGACCGAGGAAAATATATAAAGTTGCTTGAAATATGTAGTTCAAAAATGAAATCAGTTGGTAGGGACAACCCTTTCTTATTTGATCAAAGCCACTTGTACATGGACTAGCTATTGAGAGGAAGGTCTTGGATAAGCTTTAAGCATTTATAAATAATAGTTACTTCGTCCCATTAAACAAGTCTCATTTATATGAGTTTGTCATAAATAGTTAATAAAAAAGTCTTCGTTTTTGAACGGGACCTGTTCAATGGAATGGAGTGGTATTTTCAATACGTTGAAAAATTAGAATTTGTTCAAAGTTCGATTACTATTTGACAATTACTCATATTTTTATGCAATAAAAAAATTACAAGCCGTCGATAGACAACATGCAGTTGATTTTATTTATTTATTTATTTTTTTCCCAAGACAAAAGCGCCATTTTGTGCGATTTAAAGTTCCTATCTACATAAATGCAATTCTAAAATAAAAAATAAAAACTGTAAAAATGCTTTAATTTATGAAAAAAAAAAGGATAATTAGATTAATATTATAATCCCTTTTCGCGGATACAATAACAAAATTAACAGTATAGTGCCGTTAACCGAAGAAGAAAAGGGCCATTTTCCATCGTTAACTCAAGTGGTAGCATGAAATTAAATCAAGAATTGTTGAGAAAATTAGACAACAACTTGGTTTAGGTCTATTTCTCGACGTCGTTTGCTTTAGCCCGTGGCTCTCCTCCCCACAATTTTATCCTTTCTGCCGCTACAGAAGCCTAAATAACAACACCAAAATTAATAATAATATTAATAATCCTGATAAAAAAAAATAATACTAATAATCAAGAATTGAAACTAAAAAATAAAAATAAAACAGAATTCATTAAAACCCTAAATCAGTAAATCCATACCTCTTTCTCCCAATTCGTTCGGTAAACTATGAAAAACAGAACCATCGTTTGCACAACTGTTCCTATAACCATTCCGTACCATATGCCCTGAAAAATCCATGCATGCATGCATGCAAATTTTCTTACTCCATTTAGAAACTTTCAGTTTATATAAATTCACGTAATCAAAACTCATACTAACCTGAACACCCAAAGCAAGTGCAAACCCTAATATGAGTCCCAAAGGTATTCCAAAAATGTAGTAGCATGCAATGTTCACGTATGCGACCAACGCTTGCCATCCGGCTCCGATAGCCACACCTGAAAGAGCCGGCTGAATGGCGTTGATGATGATGCAGAACGCGAGCAACGGAGTCAGCTGATACACGATTGCTTTGACATCTTCGCTGTTTGTGAATAACGAAGGATATTGGTTCTGGAAGACAAGAAGGAGAATGGCAATGAAGAGGCCGACGACGAAGGCCGACACCACCACCACCACTACAGAGAACTTGGCTGTTCTTGGATGAGCAGCTCCCAGTTCATTAGACACTCTTATGCTGTTCATACACCAAATTAATTAATTTAGTCATTAATATTAATTAAATCACATATTAATTTGATGATAGAAAAATGGAAATTAATTTTGTAATTTTGTTTTAAATGAACACCTTATTGCTGCATTGAATCCGATGGATACCATGACTGTCCACCCCACTATGTTTGTGCTGCAAAACACAAATTTTCCACTTTTAGAATAATTTATGAATATAATAGGATTAAATCCAAATTAACATCTTAATAGCAGAAAAGTGCCATGAATTATCATTTGCAGGGATAATAATCAATTTAATTAATAGATCAATTTATTACCATATGGAGAGGGCATCTACAGCAATTTCTGCGTTCTTCAAGTATCCAGCAAACAACACCAACGCCATGAAATACCAAGTTTCCAAGCTGTGGAAAAATACAAGTAATTAAGATTCGGAGCGGATGAGATCCTCTGTCCCAATTATGGTGTACCAATTATATACTTCCTCCGGCTCAGAGATATTAAGTCATTTTATATTAATATGTGAGGTATATAATAATGAAAGAGGTCAATATCTTTGAGACAGAGGAAGTATCAAAATCGATTTTTCATGATTTTTTTTCTTAAATTTCGGTGTAATACTCCTAATTATGATGTAGTCTAATATTACACTTCTAATTAACAAGTTCATTAATTCACTTAGAATATATAATTATTTTATAGCATAACAAATAAAATTAAAATTAAATATTAAAAAATAATAATAAACCCTTATTGGATCGGTAAACCCTAATCAATTAGTATAATGTTAGATTGAATTATAATATCAAGAAATTAAAAAAAAAAATCGATTTTGGTGCGTGGATTTGGAGAATCAGTCATTAATGAGTGAGATCCAACAACAAACCGTCGTTATTCTTTTCAATAAAAAGCACTAATTATATAAATAAATCAGTAATAGTTGAAGCGACGCCAATGTATAGTAATGCCATACTACAAGCATGGAGGGACATAGGCTGAACCAACTGCAAATCTGCAATTGATATTATTTTTCATAATATATATATATATGTATTCATTTTCACATGCTGAAAAAGAATCAATATATTATACGTTCCGATGTGAATTCGGAGCACGAGAGCAATCCAAGCGCCTACGTGGCGCCTCCTATGGCCACCGTTCTCTATTTATCTAAATTTTGAATTTTTATACATATTAAATCATTATTTAATATAATAAATTCACATAATTAAGATTTCATCAATCTCTTATTACCATCCATATATATTTATACATATTAATTATTTATATATATATTAATATATTAATTATTATTATAGTCTATTTATATTATACATAAAATTTAAAAATTTAATTATGAGAATTGAAGGATTCGAACTCATGATCTCTCACATGATAGGCTATATTTTGTACCACTACACCACATCACTAAATAATACTTATTTAAGGCTTACAATATATACATCCATTATTCAATTAGCTTTGAATCATTATCAACTACATTATGTTCATTTTATAAAATTAGCAATATATGTTTTTATTTTATTTTATTTTATTAATTTTAACATGTGTTTCTTAAATTTTTTTGAACCTATACTATATAAATCATGAAATTTTTGATATTTATAAATATACAATAGATATTTTTATTATTTTATTAGTTTATTTATTAAATAGTTCAACCGATCGAACCATGACCAGAAAAATATTTCAATATTGAGGGTGTTTTTGCTACTCTTCCCAAAATAAGAAAAAAAAACCAGAAAGGAAAGAAAAATAAAATAAAATATTTTGGCTCGGGCTATCTAACACCATTTTAATTTTGAGATGGCCCACCCAAAAGATTTTAATATTCTTTTTGTTTGTATCGATAACAACAATTGACAAATTCTTATAACGAAAAATATATTTTTAATTATTAAACATAAAATTAATTTTGAGGTGGCCCATTGGCTAATAAATTTTCTAAATTCTTTTAGTATGTATAGATAGTTTTAATTGTTGAATTTTTATAACAAAAAATATATTTTTTAATTTAAAATAATTAGACGCAAAAATGAGCTTCGTGACCTATTTTCAATTCGAATTGACTATTTTTTTTTTAATTTTATTTTTTTTTGTTAAAATATTTTGGCCCTAATATTATATTGATTTTGAGGTGGCCTATTGGCCATGAAAATTTTCATAATGGAGATTTCCTTCAATGATTTGATTTTTTTTATTAATACGTATAAATAGAGTACAACTACTCGATAATGGAGTACACCGCATTAAACTATTTTTCTAATAAAATTTAGCGCAACTTTGTAAAACATATTCTCTAACAAATTATCAGAATACTATTTTTCAGTTCGGATTTATCAGGCTAAACTGATTTTTAGTAAAAAATATTTTTGCCCTAATATTATTTCGGTATTGAGGTGGTCTGTTGGCCAAGAAGTTTTTGTTTTTTATTTTTTTTGCTCCAATACTATTTTGATTTTGAGGCGGTACGCTGGCCAAAAAGGTTTTAAAATGCTCTTATGTATTGCAGCATTTGGCCCAAACTGAGATGAGGTGCTTACGGGTGTCAAGGATCTGCCGTCCGCGCTAGCCGCTGCCGAGGAGTTGGTGGACTTGAAGGCAGGTGACTCTTCCGAGCCCGAACATGGGGATGCAAGATGTGCTAAGGATAAGGGGAAAGGTTGAAATAAGAAGACTTTTAACGACCTAGCGCTGGTGGTGCGGCGAGTCATGCTTCGCGGGCTGGGACAAGCTTTGCGGGTGCTTCATATGTGATGGAGACCATCAGATACGGGATTGTCCGAAGCGGAAGGCTAACGTGCGGAGAAGTTGAATAGATGTGGTTGCTAAATCAGTGGATGAGGAAGCTCGGGTCAACACGATACATTATATTTCGGGTATGCAAATGTTAGATGAGGATCAAGACATGCCGAGAGTGGATCGTGTGGAGCCTGGGAAGGACATGGCGATGAAACAGTCAAGTGTGAGTCGTGGTGTGCTCATGTATGAAAAGATCTTGGCGGGAGCTGCGTCAAGCAACGGACGTGGTGTGCCGGGAGAATTCACTTGTGGTGAGCGAGTTGTTACTGAAAATAGATCGAAGACAAGAGGGTTATCCCACACGACGAGGACATCTTCCGAGTTTTGGTGGGGGAAGTTTGTTAGACCCTTAAATCGGCGGATGCAGCAGGTGCGCTTAGCCACGGGCGACTATATCCATTTTTTAGGCGGCCCGTCGACCAATACTTTTTTGCCTAAATTGGCACCAAGTGTGCATAGCCACGGACGATTCATATTCGATTTTGAGGTGGCCTGTTAGCCAATATATTTTTAAAATTCTTGTAGTATATATCGATAGCTATAATTGTCAAATATTTGTAATAAAATGTATATTTTGAATTTAAACCACATGAGAATATATTAGACACAAAATTGGTTTTGAAGTGGCTCATTAGCTAATAAATTTTTAAAATTCTTTTTAGTATGCATCGATAGCTATAATTGTAAAATTTTTGTAGCAAAAGGGTATATTTTCAATTTAAGACACTTTACAATAAATTAGAAATAAAACGAGAATCGTTTTAACAAATAAAATGATACCCTGTCGAATTTCGACGGGATACAAACTAGTATATTTAAAGAACGTGGAGAAGCAAGTGCCAAGCATTAAACTCTTACCTACTAATCCCACAGCATTTAATAAGGCTATGTTTGGAATTTCGTTCTATTAATTACCTAGCTAACAATTATATAGAATGACTATATATAGATAACGAACAGAGTACTTTCAATTATATAGAATGACTATATATAGATAACGAACAGAGTACTTTCTATAGGCACTTAATTATATTGAACAAAAAATTCTCAAAGCCTTTCCTCAAATAATACTAGTATTTATGAAAGCATTTCCTCAAAATGAAAGAATACATTAATAATCATGTGAAAAAAAGACATTTTAATTATTTGGATGAGATGAGGAAGAAAAGAACTCGACATGTTAGTGATCACGTGATGTACGGTGAAGGCATTATGTCAAAATTTGCAAGTAATCATAAACCAACTACCAAGTGAAAGAAATTAAAAAAAAAAAAAAAAATCTTATACCCACTACCAAATCCTAATATTTTTAACTTCAATTAATTAATTAATGATAGAGCAATAAATGAGGTAACACGCAACAATATGCATCGAGCATGAATATAAAATGGACGACTCATGCAGAATTAACGTGTTTTCACTTCTTGTGACACAATTAGTTTACAGCTCTTCTTCTTCCTTTTTTATTCAATTTAATTTTTCGTATATATTGGTTTATATTGGTATAATTATTGGTTGTGGTCAATGAATTTGTAATTATTTTTTAACATTTAATTTTAATAACGATCAATGTTATGTCTCCCTCAGTTCTCGTCAATAAAGAGAACTTTATTAAAGTTGAATAATAATTCAGTATACTTTTTACGATGGACCAGAGAGAGTGATACGAGAATATCTCGTATTATTAGAGATTATCCTTTATATTTATTGTTTAGATTATAGTATATTTTTTCCATATTTGCTTAGGGTTTTTAGCATTATAAATAGAGTGTTATTAGGAGAATATGAATCAATCAATGAATCAATAAACAAAACCTTAATTTCTCCTACGCATTTGTTTCTTTAATTTTCTGCACTTTCCCGCAAGTTTCTTGGCGTGAACGACGAGCTCGATCTCGCGTCTGCCTTCTGTTCTTCACGGCGTGAACATCTCGTTCATCGTCGTTTGATAAGGACTAAATCCTTATCAATTGGTGCTTTCATTGAGAGTGAAATCTCCCGGCAAAACCACATGGGTCCGTCGACTGCCATCTCTGCACCACCGCTTGGTGCTTTCATTGAGAGTGAAATCTCCCGGCAAAACCACATGGGTCCGTCGACTGCCATCTCTGCACCGCCGCCGGCCACCATCGAGTCGGTTCTCTCCAGGCTGTGGCGCCTGGAGGCTCGTTTGGAGGCGCACGAACAACGCTGGTCCCTGATTACGCAGCCGCCACGCCAGGGCCCCGAGCCGTCATATGGAATGCCATCGTCGTGGCAGTCGCAGCCATGGATTCCGCCTGGGATCTCCACCACGTCTGTCGACGCCTGGGATTCAGCACGCGTCCTCACGCATCCGTATAATCCCGATAGGGCGTGCCCATTCGCCTTCCTCGGTTCGTACGAGCCCATCGCCTATTACCATCACCAACCCACATGCAATTTCGCTTCCGACGTCTCCCACTACAACACCGACTACTACGTGTATGGCGACACAACCCTTCCTATTTCAGAGCAGCCGCAGCTGGATTTCGTGACGGAGGTCAGCATCGTTGAAGCGCTTGCTTCGAACACTACCAGCAAGTTGGAGAATCAGAATTCTTGTGGTGAGTCGTTGCAGAAAGTTGTGAGCTTTGATGGTTCTCTTATGTCAGACTTTACTCAGATACAGGCTGTGAAAATTCCTCCCAACACTTATAGTTTGGAAAACCACCCTCAAGTGGCTATGAATGTTGTTGCTTCTGGAATGGATTCTCGGAGTGGAAGTGAAACTAATAAATCAGTTATCTTGAATGAAATTGGTGCATATGAAGAGACACATAATGGAAGAGATTTTGATGAAGCTCTTTTCCAGCATTTTGCACCAAAGTTCACGGAGGAATATAAGATTGATGTCTATCAGAATGCGAAGGTTTGCCTAAGACTTCGTGCTGGTTGTGAAAAGTTGAAGAAGGTTTTTAGTGCAAATCCTGAAGCACCTCTCAACATTGAATGCTTGATGGATGATAAAGATGTTAGAGGGTATATTAAGAGAGACGACTTTGAGCAAATTAGTGCTCCAATTTTGGAACGTATGAAGAAGCTGTGGGAAGATTTTGAATTAAGTAAACTTGCGGGTGAGAAGAATGTGTTGATTTTTGATCCGGGAGGGATATCTCATCAGGGGTTTCACGGTGTGTTACTTCGCCGCGGTGTGAGTTGTTCGTTGCAACGTGGTACCCACCTTGAGGACAAGGTGGATTTCAACCGTGGGGGAGTTGATACGAGAATATCTCGTATTATTAGAGATTATCCTTTATATTTATTGTTTAGATTATAGTATATCTTTTCCATATTTGCTTAGGGTTTTTAGCATTATAAATAGAGTGTTATTAGGAGAATATGAATCAATCAATGAATCAATAAACAAAACCTTAATTTCTCCTACGCATTTGTTTCTTTAATTTTCTGCACTTTCCCACAAGTTTCTTGGCGTGAACGACGAGCTCGATCTCGCGTCTGCCTTCTGTTCTTCACGGCGTGAACATCTCGTTCATCGTCGTTTGATAAGGACTAAATCCTTATCAGAGAGTAAGTTTGTAAGCTCGATTTCATACTAATAATTAATAAATATTAACACTGTTTCATTCAATATGTTACATTTTATTATTTTATACTACCTCACATCTATTCAAAAATAGTAAATTCTTGAACGTGATGGAGGGAGTATGAATTACGATCCCTTAGTATTATGAAATTTTTATTTTCTAAAATTAATTTTACTATTAAAATACAAAAAAGATACAAAATTATGGCGCGCCGACACCGACAGTATATCGATAAATCTGTACAGCTGTAATATTTCCTAATTCAACCAAAAATTAGAAACCTCTAAAATTTTCAATATTGTCTAATTCTACCCATAATGGGTTTCATGGATGCATTTTAATTTAAGGCGCGAAGCAATTAACCGTTACAGTATCAAGTTTCAGAAGAAAACACGAACTTTATAATAGTAATAACTTTTTGAGTTCAGAAACCACGAACTTTTGAAAGTAAAGAATAATAGTAATTTTGACTGTTAAAATAAAATAATAATAAAAAAAAAACTACAATAATTTTCCCCCAAAAAAAGTCAGATTTTTATTTTTTATTTATTTATTTTTTTAAGAGAAAGAAAAGTTAGAAAGTTGAAACAGAGGAAAGTAAGAAAACAAACCAGAGCATGACGGCGGAGGCGACGGATAATTTCACGAAGCCCCATAGGTTTTGGAAGGCTCCCCACGAGAAACCGCTCCACGCGCTTCCGCACGCGCCGCTCACTATGTAGAGCATCTGCGCCGCCACTATGAACCACCACGACGCGTTCAGCACCACGGCGGCGCCGGCCATCCCCCACCCGAGCTTCAGCATCAGCAGCCAGCTGAAGAACACGTGCAGCACGAGCGCGGCCGCGGCGATCCACGCCATCGCCATGATTTTGCTCTGCGCCTGCAGGAACTTCGAGATGGGGAAGTTCAAGGCGTAGGCGTAGAGCTGCGGAATCATCCACACCGCGAACCTACCGGCGGCGACCGATATCTCCTCCTTCTGCCCTATCAGAATCAAAAACGGCGCCGCGAAGATGTAAAGGAACGTCAATAGAAACGACGTCGTCAGCAGAATAACCCAGGACCTCTGCATATAAACCCCCAACATCTCGATTTGGCCGGCGCCGTACGCCTGTCCGCATAGGGTTTCCAACGCGCTCCCCATCCCCATCTGCGAATTGAATCCAAAATTGGGGATAAATTTCTAATTTCAAAACCTAAAACAATTAGTACAAATTAGAAAATCTAATTGAATTACCATGACGCCGAATGACAAGCCGGCGATGACGGAGTTCTCGACGGAGAAGGCGGCGAGGTCGAGAGTGCCGACGTGGCCGGCGAAGGTCTGGGTAATGGCGCCGAGAGAGTACTGGCAGACGCAGGTGAAGATGGCGGGGCCAGCCAAATACCATAGCTTCTTCGACTCGACGACGAACGCCTTGTAGAATTCACGGGGGGTGGAGATCGGAGGAATGTCGTCGCCTTCCTCCACGAACGAGTGACTCGACGGTAGTCGGGCCAAGTATTCGAGGGCGGGGGCGCCGGTTTCTCGGTGGTCGGGGACCACCGGTGAGAGAAGAGGAGACGTGTGTTCCATTTTCACTTCTCTTCTCTTTTCAAAATCTCAAAATGGATTTGATAGTATTTTAATTAATTTTATTATTTTTAAGAGGGAAAGAAATGAGTATAATATGGGAGGTTGGTGATTTGTGTGGTGTGGATTAATTCAGTGTAAAAATCGTAGGTACATCGAAATTATGAATCAGACAGCTGCAGAAACTCTTTATGGACAATTATTTGAGAAAGCTATGGATATTTATTAAAATCTACGGTTTACCTCGTGGCCTTTTATTTATATTAAAATGCAAGACTTTTATATAAATAGGAAAAAAAAAAAAAAAATCAATCCAAATGTTCAAATTTCACCGGATAACTAAAAGAAAGTAACTGGTCTCAATTTTTTTGGAAAGTCTATGATTTAGTTTCGGAATGCTTTTTTTTTTATATATATATATTTTTTATTGGTGATGTTACTGCACAGTTTTGATTATTGCATGTTCAAAGTTCAATTTTTCTTTAGTATTCTGCATGAAGGTTGCAAGTTGTAATTTCAGATGGAATCCTGTTTCAATTTCTTTGTCCCAATTGTGTACTATATTATAATAAATCGTGATAAACATTCATAACTAGAAATTGAAATTTTTAGAAATAATATATCTTAATTTTGGATTTATCAACTCTTTTAGCTAATAAAATTAAAATTAAATGCTATAAAATAATTATAAACCCTAATTAGATGAGTGAACGTACCCTTATAAATAGCTATAAAATTAAATTAAATTATACTACTAAATGCATAAATTAAAAATTAAATAATCCGAATTTTATGGTTAAATTAAAAATTATTGAAAAAATGCATAAAATAAATAAAAATTGATGTTTGGAACATGGTTAATGAGACATAGAATTTTAGATAAAATAAATAAAAATTGATGTTTGGAAGTTGGAACATGGTTAATGAGACAGAGAATTTTAGACAGAGGAACCCGTGGTATTTATAGGGTTTTTTTTTTAATAAGGATTTATTTTAGCTTATTGCCAAACCAAAACTTTCCTTAATAATTCTTAAAAAAACCTTGATATACAAACAAAAATGAGAGGGAAATGACAATCTCCTTTTCTGGATACAATCACAAAACAACGATGAGGCAATTCAATTCACACATAATACTGTGTGATAATAGAAAAAACAATTAATAAAAAATAAAAAAAAAACGATACGAGTGATCAAATATAAAATCAACCATAAACAATATTACATGCATACTGTATCAAACCTCCTCTCTCACTCTTGACTTGTTGGGTGAAGAAGAAAATGGAAGATTCCATTGCCATTCAAAGAATTATATTCTTCAGATTTTTTTTTTTAATTGGTTTAATTTAGATTTATTTCTCGACGTCGTTTTGTTTAGCAAATGCTTAGCCTCCCCACTTTTTGATCCTTTCAGCTGCCACAGAAGCCTAATTCACAACACCAAAAATCTCATTGCAAGAACCGAAATCATAATTATTAAAATTAAAAAAATAAAAAATAAAAAGAACAAGAAAAAAAGAAGCCAAAGTCGTACCTCTTTCTCCCAATTTGTTCGATAAACAATAAAAAATAGAACCAGCGTTTGCACAACTGTTCCTATTACCATTCCACACCATATCCCCTGTAAAAAAATCCATGCAAAGTCTTCATACTTCATTTATATTAATTTTTACCAAAAAAACCTTTCAAAAAAAAAATTATATATATATATATATATATATATATATATATATACGAAAATGATATGCTGAGCGATTAATCCTGAGCGACTTGTGAGCGATTAATTCTTCTCTTCCTTCCACGTCATGTATTTATCTCTCTTATTTTAACTCTTTTGTATATTTTGCTTTTCTCTCTCTATGTAGTAGCGATACTATATATGTAAAGGACCACACACGTCATATATTACCTCTCTTATTTTAATTCTCACTTGGCATGGAAGCTTTGTTTTTATCTAATTATTTGATTAAATTTATTTAGTGATTATAATAATATTTATTATTTTTTTAACTAAAATTTTATAATCACCAATTAGGTTATAATAATTCTCAATTAGGATTTATCATTTTCCATCTAGGGTTTAATAATTCCCAATTAGGGTTTATTATTTTCTAACAAGGGTTTAATAAAAATTAATTAGATATTATTTATCATAAATTAAATTAAATTTGTTTATAAATTAAATTAATAAAAAGATAAGAATGAAAAGTGGCATGTTAAAATGTAATGCTAGAGAGAGAAGAAAATATAGTAAATTGTCACGATGGAGAGAAAATCAGGGAGGAAAAAAAGGAAAATTGAGTATGTGGCATAGTCGCCCAAGAGGCGCTCAAAAATAATCGCCCAGCATAACAGAGCTCATATATATAAAAAAAAATTATATATATATATATATATATATATATCAAAAAAAGAAAAGAAAAAAAAGAAAGAAAAGGAGCTAGCAATTTAAATTGATTAATTAGGCGTAACATTTATTATACTAACCTCAACACCCATGTCGAGAGCGTATCCAAATACAAGACCTAATGGAACCCCTAAAATATAGTAGCATGCAATGTTCACGTATGCAACCAATGCTTGCCATCCAGCTCCAATCGCAACACCTGCATGCAACACGTGCAGTTTCATTCGTTAACTGTTTTTTTGTCACAAGAAGTGGGAGTTTAGTTAGTCACCCGAAAGAACCGGTTGAACGGCGTTGGTGATGATGCAGAAGGCAAGCAATGGAGTTAGTTGATACACAATTTGCTTAACTTGTTCACTGTTTGAGAACAATGAAGGGTACTGGTTTTGGAAGATGAGAAGGAGAACGGCAACGAGGAGGCCGATGACGAAGGTGTATAGCACCACCACTAATACAGAAAACTTGGCTGTTCTTGGATGACCAGCTCCCAGTTCATTTGACACCCTTATGCTGCTCATACAATTAATCGTCAATATATATCAGGGCCGGTCAGAGTGCGAGGCAAGAGAGGCGATCGCCTCAGGCCCCCAAAAATTGAAGGCCTCTCATCATCAATGTATTCAATTTTGTACATATATTTAATTAATGTGTGTCAGTTAAATAATTTTCTCTTAATAAATGTTTAGGCCTCTATTTCTTTTTCATATAAATTCGTTTTTTTCTTCTTACTCTACATTAGATTAGATTAGGCCTACTTTTTTATTATTATTATTTTTTTTTCAATTAATTGTTTTAGGCCTGTTTTGTCTTCTTCTTTTTTCTATTTCTTTTTACCAGAATTAGGCCTATTTTTTTTTTTATACTACACTAACCTAAGTTTTTTTTTTTTTTTTAATAATTCACACCCAGATTAAATCTGCTTTTTTTTTTCTTCTTCTTATCATTTTTAAATTTTCATCTTACACCACATTCCTTTGGGATTGTGTAACTTTTTTCCCCCAATATATACTAACACTAAAATTAGGCATACTTCCTTTTACACAACTTTTAACTTAAAAAAAGCATAAAGTGCTACATACACTAAGATTAGGGCTTCATTTAGTTTCAAAATAAAAAATAAAAAATTAGGGCCTCATTTTTTCTTTCTTTGTTGTATAAAAAATTTAATAAAATTAGTAATTTTTTATTTTGACAATAAATATGAAATAAATCTTAATAGTAACATTTTATTTTTTTCCTGCTTTCCGCTTCAGGCCCCATTTTATCTTGGACCGGCCCTGATATATATATTAGTTTATCACTAATTTAATACTAACATAAATAAATAAAATAAAATAAAGGAATTTTACTATATAATTTGTTGTAAATGAACACCTTATTGCTGCATTGAATCCGAAGGATATCATGATTGTCCACCCCAATATGTTTGTGCTGCAAAACATAAAGTTTCCTCAATTAAAAATTAATTATTTATTCGTGATTTATGAATTTAATGATATAATAAATGATTTTTGAGGTAGTAGAATTACCAACAAAAAAAAAAAAGAAGCAAAAAACAACGGTAGCATAAACTATATATATATATTGGGATGCGTTATGGTGAAAACTAATTATTACGTGAAAACTGCAAACACATCATATAATGTTGTATTTTATGCACAAAAGTGTTGCATGTTATGAATAAAATGTTGCATTCTCATAATGATGCATTATATGCATAAAAATAATATAAAATAATATATTTTATTATGCAATATTTTATGCACAAAAATATATCATTTTATGCATAAAATGCATGAGTTGCAGTTTTCACGTAATAGTACTAATTATTACGTGAAAACTACAACCCATCATAAAATGTTGCATTTTATGCACAAAAGTGTTGCATTTTTATGCATAAAATATTGCATTCTCATAATGATGCATTATATGCATAAAAATAATATAAAATAATACAAATAATATATTTTATTATGCAATATTTTATGCACAAAAATGCATTAGTTGCAGTTTTCACGTACTAATTAATTTTTATATGATTTACTATATATATATATATATATAGAGAGAGAGAGAGAGAGAGAGAAAAATGATATGCTACTCACCTCCCGATGGGCACTTTCGTGGGCACCTCGTCGTTTTATCACGTTTGTATTATTATTTTTTAAATTTAAATTTAAATTTTTATTCTATATTCTAGTATCTTAGAAATTAATTTAGAATTCATAACATTTGAAAAATACATAAAATCAAAGCTCGATTTATTTTACTACTCATTTTTTGAAGTTAAAAAGAAAAAATAACAAATTAAACATTGATTTTTTAGATTTTATGATTTCTAAATTAATTTCTAGCATACTAGAATATATAATAAAATTAAAAATTAAAAAAAAAAAAGCAATGCAAACGTGATAAAACGACGAGGTGCCCACCAGGAGGTGACTAGCATATCATTTCTAATATATATATATATATATATATATATATATATAATAGTTTTAATAGTTTCATGTGTATTCGAGAATGAATGAATATCGATATGAAATACTCCGTAAAAAAATAAAATAATAATAAGATCATAATACCAAAGCATAATGCATTATCATGAAAAAGAACGTGATTTATATAGATTTTTCTCAAAATTATTATTTTATTAAAATTGCCGATTTTTAGAATTGGTCCAAGTCGGGATCGGAGGATTTATTCATTTTTTTAAAAAATTATCAAGTATCAATATAAAGATATTTTACTCATAAAAACATCAACTAATTTTATTTTCTATTTTAGAATGAAGCATTGACTAAAATGAATCTAAAATTAGCATTAAAAAAAGGGGGAGGGGGGTGGAAATAGTTACCATATAGAGAGGGCATCCACTGCAATTTCTGCGTTCTTCAAGTATCCAGCAAACAGAAGCAACGCCACAAAATACCACATTTCCAAGCTGCCCTTAAATAAATTCAATTTGGTGTATTAATTAAAATCTCAACCCTTTATTCAAGCTCTGCCACCATAATTTATAGATATGATTTTCTATTTATACATAGAATTCATACCGAAACTTTTCATTTGACTATTTTTATTAGATTCTTAAACTCAAATATTTTTAATGACGATGAAATGTAACTCAACTGATAAGAACTAATAGCTCCAGCATTCGAGCCATCAGACATGCATATATATAAATGTGTTGTGCATGTTTATTATTATTATTATTATTATTATAGAGAGTAACGACAAAAACAATAATTATGTGATTAATTAATTAGCAAGACTTGGATCATTTGGTGAGATGGGTAAGCTAAGCTATCACTCAAGATCTCGGTGATTATGTGTGGATTAGCAAGTAATTAGAAAATAGAAACCAACTACAACAACCTACCTAAAAATATTTACAAAAAATCATAAACAAACTACTACACCCTATTAGTTTCACGCGACAGAGAGACTTGCATGAGGAAACATGCATGCAACAATTAATAAGATGGACGCAACAATTAATAAGAGATCAAATGTAGGTTTTGGAGCTGGTGTGCGGTTAAAGGAGTTGTTGAATTAAATTGTAGCTATGTCGATTGGTCCAATAGAAACTTGATTGAGTCGTGGAGCGTTAGCTGATTTGTAAAGGGTCGGTACCCCTCGTACCATTCTTTGGTGGATCAATATATTTTTCTTTTCCCGATCAAAAAAAAATAATAATAAGATGGACGCTTGCGGAATTAACCGTGCACCAACCCCTAATAGTTAATTACTAGTACATCTTTATTTTCTTCAATTGGTATAAATTTGTATGCCTTAGTTTAGTTTTACAATTATTCATTGGATTTGATTATATCCTTTTACGTAAATGTTCCTTTTACTAGTTAATAATTGATTATTCCGATCATTATATATGTACAAAATCACAAAGAAGAATACATGAAATTGACATAATTTCATCTCATTTAAAAATTCAAACATGTAGAAAGGTGCGGAATTATTCATTTATATTATACTAATTTTTAATACTCTCACTCACTCGTGTGCTCGATTTTTAACTCTACATTTTGGATAGGAGACCCAATAAATGCACATTTTTAATATGGATAGAGTTGTTATCCGGCATTAGCCAAATGAAAGACTCTGATATCATGATAGAATTTCAACTTGTTTAAAGGTTCGAAAATTTAGAAAGGTGTGAAATCTATTCACCCAATAGAAATATACTCCCTCGGTCCCTTTTCATTAGTCACATTTTCATTAGTCGTGTTTGTTATTTTCGTCCGTCCCATTTATTAGTTACATTTTCTAATATGGCAAATCATATTTGATTAAAATTAATTATATCTCCTTATAATTGATTATAATCACATATATCCACGCATTCTTTAATATTCAATCCAAATGTAACTAATACCAAGGGACAGAGAGAGGAGGGAGTATTAGAAAGTCGAAAAAGATTATTAGAGGACACGAACCAGAGCATGACGGCGGAGGCGACGGACAATCTAACGAAACCCCAGAGGTTGTCGAAGGCTCCCCACGAGAAACCGCTCCACGCGCTTCCGCACGCGCCGCTCATTATGTAGAGCATCTGCGCCGCCACTATGAACCACCACGACGCGTTCAGCACCACGGCGGCGCCGGCCATCCCCCACCCGAGCTTCAGCATCAGCAGCCAGCTGAAGAACACGTGCAGCACGAGCGCGGCCGCTGCAATCCACGCCATCGCCATGATCTTGCTCTGCGCCTGCAGGAACTTGACGATGGGGAAGTTCACGGCGTAGGCGTAGAGCTGCGGAATCATCCACACCGCCAACCTCCCGGCGGCGGCCGATATCTCCTCGTCCTGCCCGATCAGCAGCAGAAACGGCGCCGCGAAGATGTAGAGGAACATCAATAGGAAAGCCGTCGTGAGCAGAATAACCCAGGATCTCTGCATATAAACCCCCAGCATCTCGATTTGGCCGGCGCCGTACGCTTGGCCGCAGAGGGTTTCCAACGCGCTCCCCATCCCCATCTGCGAATTGAATCCAAAATTGGGGATAAATTTCAAATTTCAAAATTGAATATAATTAGAAATTAGAATCAAATTAATTAATCACCGTGATGCCGAAGGATAAGCCGGCGATGATGGTGTTCTCGATGGAGAAGGCGGCGAGATCTAGGGTTCCGAGGTGGCCGGCGAAGGTTTGGGTGATGGCGCCGAGCGAGTACTGGCACACGGCGGTGAAGATGGCGGGGCCGGCCAGATACCAGAGCTTACCGGATTCCGCCATGAACGCCTCGTAGAATCCACGGGGGTCCGTGATCGGAGGAACGTCTTCGCCTTCGCCTTCGCCAGAAAAGGGGTGATTCCCGATTTCATGGCGTTCTTCGTCTACCGGTGGGAGAAGTGGCTGCTCGGACTCCATTTAATTTAATTATTCACACTCTCTACTTTGACTATTTAATTCCTTTTTTCTTTTTTTCTTATAATGAATGAATGAATCACAGCTCTGCTCTTATGAATATACGTTGCATACGTAGTGCATGCACAGTTTATATATTACAACGTGTATAATACCAAATGTTGTAGCATCAATTAAAATATTAAATCTTTTTGCACGGTTTATTTCCTTTGTGGAGAAAGCTAATATATAATATATTAAGCTTGGACTCAAGCCTTCTAACGCAAAGCCACCTTGCATGGTTCATTTCCAAATTCCACCTATAGTAACAATGTAGTGCGGAGTAATATTTAATAGCAGCACTTAATTGGATTATCTTGATTAATGGGTGATGTTGCAAATATTTATAAAGGGTACTTTTAAATCTTACTAACAAAAATATTTTAATCTACATGCAGTTTTGTCATATGAAAAAAAGTACACACATTTTGAATTCATTTTTTTAACTCTTTGAAAATAAATGCACGCTGTTTCAATTCTTTAACAATAATAACTCATAGAATTCATATTTTCTATATAATAATTAACCATCTGGACGTCAATCTATATGTTGTAATGTTCCTATTTTCGTACCATCGAAACTGAGCATTTATTTCGTACCATGAGAATTTAGAATTTTTGATCGCATGCAAATTTGGACAAAATACTATATATTCAAAATATAAAAAAATAAAAAATATACAATACATTCAGTTTCAATATTCAAAAAAAAAAAAAAAAACCTCAAATCATGTGGTGTCACTCCTAATCTTGTAGGAAATACTACGTATTAGCCTTTTACATATGGCCCTTTCCATTTGAAATTTTGAATGGTACTGTATATCTCTTTCAATTCTTTCTATATTTCCCACAATAATTAATCGGTATATATGGGCCTTAAGGTTTATAAAAATAAGGAATACCATACCCTAAAAGCCCAAGTAGATTATACAAATTGATTTGAGTTTTGATAAACCGTACCTTATACGTAGAATTGGATTTCTTTTTTGGAGAAAGCGGGAATCTGCAGATTTCTTAAACTATATTTTTACGATCTAGACTTTAACCAAAAGTCGTTTTTGATTTCATATTTGATTCTTTAACTTTAATGCAGCGTCATTGATTTATAGTGAAATTCAATTAGTTTATACTCTTATTAATTATTTCAAATAAACCACAGATATAATCACTCAGGAATGTTTCCTTGTCAACTGTGTGTGCCCGCAGTTGACGTAATAGTGTTACGTCAATATATTTTATTTATTTAGAGTTTAGTTCTTTTAGTAAGTTTTTTTTTTTTTTGTTAGAATTTATTTTTATAAAGTATATTAGTAATAATTTTCCTCAAATATACAACAAATATAGGTAGGGAGCATTACTTTACGATCAATCTGGATAATACCTCACTCTAGGGATGAGAATTCGGGACGGGTCGGGTACCCGAACCCGAAAACCCATAAATTTACTACCCGATCCCGAACCCGAAATTATTTTCGGGTACCCGAATACCCGAAAATAAAAGTTGCACAATAATAATAATAATAATAATTCTTATTTCTTGATTAATTATTATTATTCTTATTTCTTACTTTATTATTATTATTATTATTATTATTATTAATTTAAATACAAATTCGGGAATTCGGGTAATATTATTCGGGTTCGGGTATACCTGAAACCCGAAGTTTGTAAAACTCTAATCCCTACCCCGAACTCGAACCCGAGTTTTCGGGTTTTGGGTACCTGAAAACCTGATCGGGTTTGAGTATTTTTGTACCTACCCGAAACTCCAAACCCGAATTCTCATCCCTACCTCACTCAATTATAGTTAGACACTAATAACTTTCTCAATTTATGTAAAAGAAAATTGAAGTATTATCGAGGTGCAATGGGGTCTAATGGCGAAAATTCTTATGTAACAAAAGAGTTAAAAAAAATAAATAAATAAAATAAAGAATTTAAGATACGACGCATTCAGCCGCAGATAGGATCCATTCAGAATTATTTTAGGGATGTTAGACTGAACTATAAATACAATGGATAAGTGTTATATGGAGACATTTTTATATAACAATAAAAATCTTAGACAAATGATTAATAGTTTTTAGATTTTTATACAATTAATTATATGTGTACGGATCTGATGGATATAACTCTGACCATGATTAGGCAAAATTCTCTTTGGAAAGAATTAATTAATAACTGATCTTATTAATTGAGAAAATAAAAATAAATAAAATAAATAATTAGTACTGGTGAATGGAAAGAACCAAATTCAAGAAGGGTCCAACTGTCTGGTGCACAAACATGCGATGCACAAAAAAGAAAATTCTTTTTTAATTCCATTTCCCCAATCACAACCAATCAAAACCCAGAACACGCCACCAGAGAGAGAGAAGAGAGAGAGAGAGAGAGAGAGAGAAAGGAAGAGAGTTCAAGTTCAGTTTGGACACGGTCAATGAGTTGGCTAAACCGCACAAAACTTCCCTAAATTCTCTCTTCCTTTGACTGACAATGGCGGCGAAACCCACATCGGCGGCGGCGACGCCGTCGTCAATCTCTCAGAAGCTCCAGCCGCAGAAGCAGGCGTCGATCGAGCAGCACGAGAAGCGAATCGAGGAGGTTTTATCCTACCCGATCCTCCTCTCCGACCAGATCAACGGCGCGGTGAAGGAAGCCGAAATCTTCAAATTCGAGTGCTCCGAGGTCGGCAAGCAGGTCGAGCGCCTCTGCCAGATGCTCCGCACCGCCGTCCGCCTCGCCACCTCCACCGCCCCGGGCGCCACCTTCTACGTCCGCCCCGTCCGCCGCATCGCCACCGAGGTCACCAAAAACCTCGAGAAATCCCTAACCCTCGTCAAGAAGTGCCGCCGCCGCAACCCCCTCCGCCGCGTCGTCACCATCGTCTCCACCACCGAGTTCCGGAAGCTGCACAACCTCCTCGACTCCTCCGTGGCGGACATGAAATGGGTCCTCAGCGTCTACGAGGCCGGCGGCGGAGGTATTGTCCTCACTCTACCCCCCATCGCTAGTAACGATCCCATGATTTCCTGGGTTTGGTCTTTCGTTTCTTCGCTGTATATGGGTCAGTTACCTGATAAAGTCGAGGCTGCGAACGAATTAGCTTCGTTAGCTAAAGATAACGATAGGAATAAGCAGATTATAGTCGAAGAAGGCGGTGTTCCGCCTCTGCTAAAGCTGTTAAAGGACAGTTCTTCACCGGAGGGGCAAGCTGCGGCTGCCTCCGCCCTCTATAATCTAGCTAATGATGTTCAAAGGGTGCGAGCTATCATCGATGAATCTGGGGTTCCAATGATCGTTCAAGTTTTAGGCGATTCTCCAATGAAAGTTCAGATAAAAGTTGCGAATCTTGTAGCTAAAATGGCTGAGCACTGCCCTTTGGCTCAAGAGGATTTCGCGAGGGAGAATGTTATTAGGCCACTAGTCACATTAATGTCGCATGATTTGTTATTGATGGAAGATTCTAAGCTCAAAACTGGGAAACAGAGCATCCACTCCCTTGTTCAGATTAACAAGGAGTTGGAGAAGAAGAGTCTGTATAAACCCGGATTAGGCTCTTCGTTGTCGATGCATTACTCAGAAGGAAGTGGTAAGGGTCACAAGAAGGATAGGGAGAATGAGAAGCCAGAGGTGAAACACGACTTAAAAATCAGTTGTGCTGAAGCTTTGTGGTTGCTGGCTAAAGGGAATGTGCCGAATAGTAAGAGAATTACAGAGACAAAGGGTTTGCTCTGTTTAGCCAAGCTCGTTGAGTCGGAAGAAGGGGAGTTGCAACATAACTGTTTGATGACAATAATGGAGATAACAGCTGCAGCTGAATCAAATGCGGATCTCAGAAGGGCAACTTTCAAGACGAATTCTCCGGCCTCTAAGGCAGTAGTGGATCAGCTTCTTCGGCTGATCAAAGAATCAGACGACTCCCAGCTCCGAATACCAGCTATAAAGGCTATAGGCTGCTTAGCAAGAGCGTTCCCAGCTCGAGAAACTAGGGTTGTAGGTCCCTTAGTCGAACAACTTGGTCACAGAAATCAAGAAGTGGCAATAGAAGCTGCTATTGCACTAGGGAAATTTGCCTCCCCTGATAATTTTCTTTGTGTGGAGCATTCGAAGAGTGTTATCGAGTTTAGGGGTGTTCCTCCTCTTATGAGATTGTTGAAGGGGAGTGAGAGGGCACAGTTGCATGGATTGATTCTGATTTGTTATCTTGCTATTCATGCTGGAAAGAGCGATGATTTGGAGAGAGCAGGAGTTGTGAACGCGTTTGAGGGTGTGGATCGAGCTTTTGTAGCCCAGCATCCCGAACTGAAGGAACTGATAACTCAGGCTCTCTACCATCTTAGTGTTTTTCATCAGTCTCACTCTGGTATGCTTGCTCAAAGGCCGTATCTTGCGCCTTAGATTGTGAATTTCGATGGCCATGTTGGCTTCCTGTGATTGTTGGTTAAGGTTATTGTGAAATTCTAGCTGCTGTTGACAATAGTCATATTCTTTGGTATGTTGTGTGGCTGCTTCTATTATGCTTCACAGTGTGGAAATTAATCCGATTTTTGTATAGGGAATCATTCCTTCTGCTATATTTCCTGCTTTATGTGCACTTAAAAATTATTGCATTTTCACCTGCTTCATTTAGTAACTCTTCCTAGCAACCAAAAGCTGCTTGAAATCAAGATTTCAAGATTTGGCTGAGATTACAAGTAAGAATGCTGAGATTTCTCAGTTGATTCATTGATTATAATGTTGAGATAACACTTACATATCACTACATCTAGCTACCTAGTCGAAGGAATAAAAAGAGAACCAAAAAAGATGTGTCGTACATTCTAGTTCACCACACGAGTGTCAAGGTAAAGGGCGCCATTTTTCAGCAAGAAACAATGCTCTAGAACGAGTAGTTGCTGGGAGTTGGTATAAAGCAACATCTCTTGCAGCTGCTGCCGTTTCACCAGACCTTGTAGCCAGCTCCAGATACACCAAAGCGTTTATTGTTTCGCCTTCCTATCAAACCAGTAGGCATCAACTATATTAGCTTAACGACCCTCAAGACAACTGATTAGCGTGCTTTTGGAGAAATTAAGCACCACATTTAAGCAAATCTAGAAAGAAAATGATTCTGTGTTACATACCGAAAGAAGGGCCAATCCATGTTCGTACTGAGCTTTGGAATGACCATGGTCGGCTGCCATTCTCAACCATTTTCTAGCCAACTCAGGAGACTGGTGCAGACCTTCACCAAGTGAGTAGCATACAGATGTATTGTACATAGCACGCGCATATCCTCCCTTAGCAGATTTTGCATACCAGCTAGCCTATTAGAATAAGCAATCCAAGAGAAAAGGTTAAATCATCGGTGACTAATACAAGAATCAACTCTAAGTAACACATCCACTACATTATTTGGGCCGTGATTGTGCAAAAACAATTTACTTTATCTAAAATTGACCCGAGATACAGTACAGCACAAACTCTTTGACAGATAATTCTGCAAGAGGGTGCTCAGGGTCCCTAGGGAAAGAATAGTCTTGTATAAACTACTTCAAATAGGGTGAGCATTATACAGAAAACTATAAGACTAGAAATACTAAGCCAGTTCAATATACAGTATTAGGTCTTTTTTATTTATTTATATGTTATTAGGTCTTTTTTATTTATTTATATGTTATTTAAATCAGTTCGGGTTCCAATTGAAGAGTGATGAAAGATAGGTTCAATTTTGTTCGGAGAAGCCAATATAACTATACAGACTGAAAATTTAAACCGTAACCTAGAGTGTAATGTGATTTTAACCTTTTTTTTCTTTACATCAAGACACTAAATAGCCAGTTACATTTATATTTTGGTTTGGTGGGCAATGTTTTAATGGTTTCGCTATGCTTCAGCCAATGCTCACCCCTAAATTTAAGGTTAAAAGATGAAGAAAAGCTGGATAAAATCATACCGCTTCCTCTATACTTTGTTCCACCCCTTGACCTTGATGAAAACAAAGCGCTAGTTGATATTGGGCTCGAGCATGACCAGCATTGGAAGCCTTGTAGAGCCAGTCAATTGCCTCCTCCATATTTGGAGGGTTAGCTGCACCGTATGCACAACAACAAAGAGATGATCAAAAGGTGCAATTCATACATGAGCTCATTTCTTTTAAATCTCACTGATAAATGAGGTTTGGATATGGCTCAATTACTAAGTGACCTTAACCGATTTCTGACAGTTCTGTGAGATACGTAGCAATGAAGAATCAACAAGTAATCTACAATTCAATAACAGATAACCCAAGGCAAAGTTAATCGAAAAAATGAAGCATATCCTGACAATAGAATCCATCGTTTTCCATCTAAATGACATAGAATGATCCTAGTCATTGAACCTTTCCACCGAACCCATACACATACGTCTCCATTACTTTCTATTATGCTACTCATTTCAGCATCTCGTAATCTTTGGGTCGTTATTATGATAGCAGGATGAAGAATCATAGTTGAATCTGAGAGTATCATTCAAGTTCAAAGAACAGTTTCTTTGTGGCTTAATGTTTAGAATTCAATTTTTCCTGCAAAGTTATGATAAAGATTTCTCATTCAGCACTAACATCAATGGCAGTCATGAACCCCAACCCCAAATACACACACACACACACACACACACACACTAAATCAACTCTCATCCATTTCATCACTACTCCAATTAACAACCCTAGTAAAGAAAGAAATCGATACCTTGCAAAAATGAAATAGCCAAATTGCATTGCCCAGCGGGATCACCAAGCTCGGCAGCTCTCCTGTACCAAACGATTGCCTCTTCTCTCTTCCCCATTTCCCAATAAATCAAACCTGCATCCACCATGGCAAGAATGGACCCAAGCGCCGCCGCCTTCAAGAAGCTGTCCAAAGCCTTGCCCAGATTAGGCTTCGCCCCTGCACGTCCGTGCTTGAACCTCTTCCCCCACTTGAACATCACCATCGCCTCGCGCAACGGCTGGAGCGCGTCCCTCCACGCTCTGCAAACGAGCGAAGCCGCCCTTAGATCCGGCAGCGTGAACGACGCCGCGATCGTGACTAACGCGTCGTGAGGGATGGCGGAGAATCCGAGGCCTGAAGAGGAAGGTAGATCTGGGGACGGATCGGAGTGTGAGAATTTTGGGGGTTTCGAGGTTTTCGCGAAAGCAAATTTACTCTTTTGCTGCTTCTTGATGAAGGAGCGGGCGGCGGAGCGAGGGATGTCCGATTTGCGAAGAGGCCATGGCTTGCGCTTCATTGGGAGGTTCCGCTGGTCGCCTCAGTGGCGGCGGCGCGGCGGCAATAGAGGTCGGTGGAGGGCCGGTGTCGATTCGCAGGTGTTGACGTCGCAATTGAAGGGTCAAAGAATGGTACACGTTCAAGAACTAGCCGCCGAGACAAGTATACAAATTATGAGAATTTCGAACTTTATATTTCTTCTTCTTTTTTTTTCTTTTTTTTTTTTCACTTGAAAATAATAGTATAACGATGCATGTCGAGAGCACGAACTATAATGAGAAAAGTAACGATGAAAAAAAAAAAAAAACCCAAATAGAATAGGCAGCCATGATGCTTTTATAATTTTATTAGAACTTTTTTGGTACAAATAGAAAAGGATATGACTATCTATAATAATATTAAATTTTACTATTAAAATTCAATAATTAGGATTTGGCTCCTCAATTGATGCCGATTTAGCCCGATAACCGAAAGAATAATTCATCGATTATGAACTTTTTTTTAAATAATACGAGTTTACTTCTCAATTTACAGTAAAACCTCTATAAATTAACACTATAAATTAATAACCTCTTTAAAATAATAAAATCTTCTGATCCCGACTTGGGCCTTTGTAAAAAATCATCAAATTTAATAAGATAATAAAATAATGGCTTTTTAGAAAATCCCTTTATAAATATTAGGTCCCATTAAAACTCTAAATTAATAATTCATAAATATTACAATTATAAATATTATGGTAATATGCTAAAATATGAATCTATTGTTAATTGATTTTTTCTTAAAATTTAAATCTAATTGGATTTCAAACCCACTCTTGTAAACCTTTTTTAGTGCATGTGAGATGGTCTCTCTTTTTTACTTTTGAACATTATTAGCTGAAATTTAAAGACCGTGCCATGAAAGACTCAAACTCGGGACCTTTGAGCCGAACATTATCCCCTACCTCTAGTCCAACACACGCACACACATATGGTTTCTCTCTTGCACTCACATAATGCTTTTCTCATGATCATTCATGGATGATTTTGCAATGGTTTTTAGATGATAAGACATGACTGAGTGTTATGAATTATTTTATTTTCATATTGAGATTTATATAGTATATGTTTCATTCATCATGCATGGATATATTTAATTGGCTATTATAGTTATTTAAATGTACCGAATTAATGTAAACATATATATTTAAGTAATTCCAAAGAATTAAAACATGTGTCCATAAATATAATAGTTAATTGTATACAATGAATTGATATTATACATAAATATGTTTAATTAATTACAAAGAATTAGTTAATACATGAATATAATCAAATAAAACATATATGAATTCATTTATTTTCAATACATATGTACTAAATTTGTTGAATTTAAAAAATCTCTCTTTTAATTAATAAAATATTAATTTATCGATATATTAATATCTATCTAAATTAATAAAATTTCATGGTCCCAAGATTATCTTATATATAATTTCGCAGCAGATTCCTGATACCACAACGATCCATGCGCCTATGTGGCGTCCCTCTAAATCCTCCGTTCTCTATTTATCTAAATTACATATAATGATACATATTAATATTAATTATAATAATCTATCTATATTATACATACATATCTACTTGGATTATAGTTATCTAAAATATATCTATATTCAATTATTCACTAATAACTAATACATTACTTAATCATCAACGAAAATATATTCAGATTAATTGATGCCTACATAGCCTGAAAATAAATTAAGATCCAATATGCAAAATCTATCTATCTATATATATATATATATATATATATCTATAATAGCCAAAATAAATGTCGATCAACCACGATTTTTCTTGATTATTTTGCTAAATTCTCATAATTTTGCCTAATTAATATGCATATTTAACTTGAGAGGAAATTATTTTAAATATATACCATAATAACTAAATCCTACCAAAAAAACTAAACCCTACTAAAAAAAATCGAAATCCAAATGGAAAAAAATATTGACGTAGCACTGCCACATCACCGGTGGGCACATTAAGTGTGCCCACGGTGGGTAGGGGATCGTTTCTATTTAATTTGATATATATCTTTAAAGAAGCATTACAAATTTATATAATAATTATAACATATCTTCAATACTCAACTAACTTTTGTATACAATATCTCTTTTTTATTTATTTTCATAGCTCTATATTAACGCACACTGACATGTATTCCAATTCCAATACAACATCCATGTATTCCAAGTCCAATACAATATCCTTCAATTTGACAAAATCCTCCATTAAAATATTAATTATGAGAGCATACTTCAATTATATTTGATAAAATTCTCTATTTTTTCCCCCTAAATTCTCAGAATTTTAATATCATACTCCATCTATCCCACATCGATTATTTATGAAACTTCATTAATAGGAACCCTTATAAAAGAAGATATCACATCAAATTTAAATTTAAAAGATGAAAATTTAAATTCAATTTTCTATTAGTTACGCAGATAATTTTTTCATTTATGGTTGAATTTCTTTTTCATATTTTTTTTCGTAGTGTTTATTATTTTTTTTGTAGGGTTTAGTAGTTTTTTTTTTAGGGTTGAGTTTTTTTTTTGGTAGGGTTTAATAGTTTTTTTTTTAATTGAGTTTTCTTATGTAGGGTTTAGTTTTTTTTTTGTAGAGTTTAGACTTTTTTAACAGGATTTAGCATTTAATTTAATACATATATCTTATCTTAATTCATAGAATTTCAATTTTAATAGACTTTACCATACTTTATCATAGCAACCTGCAATGCGCAAGCTTTTAAATTAACAATTTTAGCTAATTAAATCGTATAAGATTTTAACATTATCTAAATAAGACTTGACTTTAGTTTGTTGGTAGAGTTGAAGAAGTCTAATTCTATAATTTTGTCGTACTAATCAATTGATTTTTATTTAATTTATTATTTTCATATCGAATTTTGAGAGTAACTACTTCATCAGGAGTTTGTTAGTAGAGTAGGAAAGGCGGATGAAGAAAGTCAAATTTTCTAATTTTGTCTGATTAATTAATTGAACTTTATTTAATTTATTGACCTCATATCAATTTTTGAAAGAGACTACTTCATCAGAAAACTCAAATATAATAGAATCATCTCAGTTTTATCCCGAGTAAATATTTAAAAGACTTCACATTAACGAGAAAATTATGCCATTACGGCTTATAGTTTGTTAGTAGAGTAGGGACGGGTGGATGGTTTATAGGAGTATGTATGAAGGTGCTAAATCGAATTTTGAGAATATGATTTCATCAATAGGAAAACTCAAATATGATGGAGCTATCCTTAATCAATATTTAAATGACGGGCTACTTGACATTCTATCCTTTAATTATATCGAACGACGGACAGATTTACTTTAAATAAATATAATCACGCGAAAAAAATCTTATCCGTGGCTTTGGCTATATTAGGCAATATATATAATACGAAAATGGATCTTCATCCTACGTGGAATTATGTAGAATTTTCGTGATTATTTTCCTAAATTCTCGTGGCTTTGGCTATATTAGGCAATATATATAATACGAAAACGGATCTTCATCCTACGTGGAATTATGTAGAATTTTCGTGATTATTTTTCTAAATTCTCGTGGCTTTCACTATATTAGGCAATAATTTAATCAATATATATACTATATAATAACATATATCCATATACAGTATATGCATATGATATAATATTCTAATTTCCTAAATTTCCATCTTCAATCAATTAATATAAAAAAAATATATGATATTTATACAAGATATGCATCATTAATAAAGATATATATATTTTAACTAAATAAGTATTATACATACTACGAGTTAAATTTATTCATCATTAAATTCATTTATCATTAAATTTATTCATCATTAATAATCTCATCAATCAATATTTTTTAATTTGACATAAAGTAATTATTGTCGAAAAATATTCATCATTAATCTATTACACATATAACGGGTGCATTGACATAACAAAAAATTGAACATGTTCGATTAGTCAAGAAATGCTACCCTCATTAATCCATGTTTTTTTTATTATTGTGAATAACGAGTGAGTTGATATTCAAAATTTAATGGGCGGCTAGACATTTTATCATTCAATATTTATATCAAACAATGGGCAGATTTATACCCGAAAAATATTATATCTCTGATCGGTAATCCAAACAATAGGCAGTTTCATATTCAAAATGAATATAACTATATGCAACCCAATAAATGTTGTTTATCTCCAATGGATAATCTAAACAATGAGCGGCTTTATATTCAAAATGAACATAACTACTGGACTTGAGAAATGCATCCCAACAAATGTTATCGCTCAAAATCGTTGACCCAAACAACGGGCAATATAGTTTTCAAAAAATATTACATTAAAAATGAATACAACTGCCAACAAATGTTACTCTCAAATGTTTAGACAAATAACAGGTGGCTTGACATTCAAAAATGTATATAAATAATCTAAACAACGGGCGACTTCATATTCAAAATGAATATAATTACCCGAATAAATGTTACCTTCAAATGGTTGAACCAAACAACGTGGCCGGGAGGCTTGATATTCAATATGAATACAATTACCCAATAAATATTATATCTTCAAAGGATAATCCAAACAACGGGCGACTTCAAGATAATCCAAACAACGAGGGGCTAGATATTCAATATGAATTACCCAATATATATTATATCTTTGACGGATAATCCAAACAACGGGTAGCTTCAGAATAATCTAAACAATGGACGGCTTCATATATAAAATGAATATAGTCACTTGACTTGAGAAATGCAACAGAACAAATGTTATCCATCAAAACAGTTGGCCCAAACAACGGGAGACTTTTGAAATAAATATAACAACTCAAAAAATATTACTTAAAAATGCATACAACTTTCGACAAATGTTAACTTCAAATGGTTGAACCAAACAACGGGTGGCTAGGCATCAAACGAAAATGCCTGAAAAATAATATCACTATTAAATCTATTTTTCTATTAAATGTATGACGAATATTTTGAAAAAATAAAATTTGAATAAATAGGACTACTCGAAAACTTTTATTAATTTAATTTTCTATTACCGTGAAATGATATTGCAAATATGTAATGCTAAATGTGAAATATTGTCTCTCATTTATTTTTATTTTTCTTTTGATATAATTTCATATTAATATTTTAAAATGAACTTTTGCTTTTTTATCAATTTAAAATAAATAATTAGATTATCTTTTAAATTTTACTTTAAAATTACAATATAAAATGATCCCGTCAAATTTCGACGAGCGGTACACTAATTAATTTATAGAGGTTTTACTGTATATATGACTATTTGCATCGCACATATATTTCCTCATAAGGAGTATAACAAAATCTTAAGTACATGGAATACTAATAATTTCATTATATTTTTATTTTACTAAATAGATTATTTTTCCTTTATTATTATTATTTTTTTTGATTTCTTTACTTTTGTTACACAATGAAAATTTTGATAGGTTTACCACATGTTCAAAAATTAAAGGCAAAACAGATCACTGTGTCTTTATACTACCATTTTTTATTTCAATGTGTCCCTATATAATAATCTTATTTTAATGAATCTTTCTATTTTATTATTTATTTTCGTTAATGAAAAATCTCAGTTCCGTTAAATACTTCTTTTTCATTTTTTCCGTTATTTAAATATATAGCATGTCACTCTTTCATATCTATGATGGTAATTTGTACAAAATTTTTAAAAAATCGCCACATTACTTTCTCTCTCTCTTTGATTTCTTTGTCATGAAACTCTAATTTTCAAACTGGCATTTTTTTTTTCCATCGCCTTGCAATTAAACTCTCATCAGTAAGTGATTGATGGAAGTTATACCTATACTTCATAAACTAATTGCTCTCTTG
Organism: Mentha longifolia; assembly: GCA_001642375.2. NCBI lineage: Eukaryota > Viridiplantae > Streptophyta > Magnoliopsida > Lamiales > Lamiaceae > Mentha > Mentha longifolia. The sequence continues at coordinate 24,129,416 of CM038121.1, forward strand.
AGGAACAAAGTTGAGAATTGAAAAAATTATATGCTCCCTCCATTTCGTCGAAAGAGTTCTGTTTCTTTATTTTATACTTCATATATATTCAATGGAGGGTTCTTTATTTTATACCTCACATATAACTTTTTTGACGAAATGGAGGGAGTGTATCAGATGTGTACGTGAGAAATTGAGAATATAATTAATATAAATGAGAGAGATGTATGAGGAAGAACACAATAGTAAATTTTGTTTCAAGATTCCAACAAGGATAATAAAAAATAAACAAAACCACTTAAATGCATAAAGGAAATAAAAAGTGAAAAAACATAAACCAATTAAAGAATATCTACAAATATTCACATGCATGTGAAGTCAAAACCAGTATTCACAGTTGAGGTCGGCTGCCTCCGAAAACTCCCCACAAGTAAAGCTTCCCTTGAAATCTGGTGAAGAGCGGCGGCAGTTCCACGGAGGTGAAGAGCAGCAGCTCCGACCCCATCACCTTCGTCTTCAGCGCCAAATCATCGCGAACCAATTCCATCACCAGCGAATCGTACGCGGCCTCGTACTTCGTCAGCGCCGGGAAGAAGAACGCCGCGATGTTGTTGTCAGTGGGGCCCCTCCGCTCGAAACTCTCGGGCCACACGCAATACTTGGGCACCATCTCCCATTCGATCACCGGGGGCAGCCGCTCCACCACCCGCCGCGCCAGCGAGCACGCCTTGCTCGAGACGCAGCCGCTCAGGCCGTCGAACGTGGGCCTCCTTCCTCCGTTCGAGGCGACGGCGAAGTTCCCCGCCCACGAGGCGCGAATCAGGGGCTGCGCGGGCTGATCCTCGTGCCTCGAGTTCGGATCTGGATTTTGAACGGGACGCGAATCGATCGATTGATTTGCAGTAAAAATTGGGCATTTTAGGAAGGCGGCGCCGTGATCGCACTCTGCTATCCAAGGGTTTCTCCGATCGGAAGCCTCGTACTCAGATCCAACCGATTTACGCGCAGTTTCTTCACGATCTGGATTCAATTCCTTCAACGAACCATAATCAGAAGCCTCATTATCAAATTCTGCTTCCCAATCGACGGATCTTCCTCTCGAAGCCTCGTGTTCGGATTCCGATTCTCCGTCGGGTTTTCCGATGGAAGTCTCCGGCCGTGAAGGCTCGTAGTCAGCCTCGTATTCTGATCCCGACCAATTCGCCGCCGCTCTTTCGAGAACCGACGTATCTTTCTGGAATTCCGACGACAGGTTTGCACTTCTGCTTCGACTTCTCTTGGATCCGTCGGTGGAACTCTCCTCGTCGGAGTATACCAGTTCTCGTCTTTTCCTGGTCGGTGATCTGACCTCTTGGCCTTTACGCCTGTGAAACCTAGGCGAATATGTAGGCGAATCGTGACTGGAATATTTCTCCATGAATTTACTCTGCTTATCCTTCATCAAAGCTTCTTATTTTTAGTTGCGCTTCGTTTTTTGCAGAGCGTGAATGTGTATATATAGAGAAGAATAAAGCTATCCGAATTCTAATTGGATTCGGAAAGGGTAGATGAACGTAATATCTTGGAAGGCAAGAAACTATCAGCAGCGATATTCGTGGATTTCCGAATCTTATTTATTTATTATTTTTCAACTACTTTTCAAAGGGATAATTATTTATTTCGGTATATATATATATATTTTTTTCAAAAAAAAAGGGCGCGACGCGGGAAGCGATTTATTATAATAGGAGTATAATTAGGGGTGGACAAATTTACCAAAACGAAAGTATACCGGACATACCATACCGAAAAATACCGAACATACCGTAATCAGCGGTATACTGAACTTTTCAGTACGGTATAATATTGTACCAAAGATTTTCGGTATGGTAACAGTATGAGTTTTTCAATACCTGCGGTATACCGGTCAATACGTAAGATTCGGTATACCGAAAAATTTGGTATATACCGAACATTCGGTATACCGAAACTTCGGTATATACCGATTATACCGAGATACTGAATATACCGATTTTCACTATATACTAAAAATTGTCAAAAAATTACATATTTTTTAATATTAATTATATTCTAATTTTATTTTGAAAATATTTTAAATTTAAATACAATCTTAATAAATCTTTAATTATTTAACTAATTTTCAATATGTTAGTATTATCTAAAAATATTAGAAATATAATATACGTAATTTGTCTTTTAATCTTTAACGATTAAATATTAAAATACATGTACTAATAAAGACAACAATTGTATTGTACTATAATATAAATTAATCTACATTTGTTAAAGATGTAACATGTACATATTATAAGACACTAACATTTCATAAATACTTTTAAATTTTTTTTCGGGTATAATATTCAATTTTTCGGTATACATGAATACCGAACTTCGGTACGGTATATCGAAAAATCGGTACGGTATTGGTATGGATTTTGTTTCATACCGAATTTTCGGTATATCGAAAATCGGTATACCGAAATATTTGGTATAATAACGGTATGGAAAAGTACATACTGAAAATTTTCGGTACAGTATCGGTACGTAAAAAAAAATTGAATATACCATACCGGTTCACCCCCAAGTATAATATAACACCTTTTTTTAGGGAGATAATATAATATAATTAAATTATGATGTGATGGTAAAAGAAATCAGATCTTCATTTATTCAATCATTTTTTAGCAAGTATTTCTTCGAAATATTAAACTAAGTTTCCACCATGTACCAATATCCTTTTTTCTTTTTTTTTTTTTTTTTTAAGCAAGCACTTGCTTCTTTTTCCATATCATTTATATCTATATTTTCTCATTGGAGCACTATCAGCTATAATTGTCAACTGGATCAGGCTAATTCAGTTCAACTCGGCTTAGTTTCGTATGGGCTGGTCCAACATCAGCCCGTTTAATTAGGTGGGTTTGATGGACGAGCCACTTCTAGCGAAATAGTTTATTTTTTTAGTTTTTTATAAACATAAGACCAGACCCACATCAAACACAATCAAAGCACCCAAGCCAGCTTAAAGCCCGTTCCACATCGAGATATTTTCAATATTTATTTGACATTTATAATGATTTATAATATCAATGATGGATGAAACGTAAAAATTTCATCTATAACTACATTTGTATTAGCCTCTTTCAATTTTTTAGTCTTTGAAAATTAGATTTATTCTCCACAACTTCTTCTCATAACGTTCATTCTACTAAATTATGGTATTATTGTTCAACATACGAGCATAAAATTAACAAAAAAATACCGAGAGAAAAGACTAATTTCAAGAAAAAAACTACGACGACCCACCTAGGCTTAGCTCAACCCAACCCAGACCCACATTACATGTGATTTTGGGTTGTGCCAGTTCTAAATATTTTTAAAAATTGAACCCAGACCCATTTCATAGGTGGTCCTGAGCTATGCTGGGCTAAATATATACGGACTCACGCGGGCCTGAGTTGGGCTGACTCATCTCAGTTGACAACTATATACTATAAGCTTGGTCTCATGGTGCGGTCGAATTTAAATTAGATTTAGATTTATACCGACTTGATTAGTGTCAAGTTATTTTAAGTTTAAAATTTTAAAAGACATTATTATTTATGACAATTGATATTTATATATATGACAATGGACAATTTTATCAAAAATATGAGAATAATAGTGATATTTTATCTCATGGAGGTTAGAATATGTTTTTATTATGCATATATAAGATTATATAAATAATTATAACATTTAATCATTACAATATCAATTTGATAAGATTAAAAAATTTAAATGACATTTTTATTCAAAAATCAAAACAACTAGCACATTTAAATCATTAGAGAGATTGACACTTTTATTTATAGCGATTGTCACTTTAAATTTGCATAGAATTAACAATGTATCTATTCCCTAATTCTGTTGCCTTATGACTAGTTTCTATCATGTCGAAATTCGATGTGAATAACAAACTAATTCAATTCAATCCACCACAAATCACAACCATTCGATCGGAGAATTCCATTACAGCTCAGTAAAACTAAACAATCAAAACATAAAACTAGAAAACTGCAAACATGTACAGTGATAAAAGCAATCAAATTTCCAAACCAGAGTCAAATATCCAGACGACTCAGAGAAGGGGAAAAGTATATATGGTTAAAAGTAAAAAAAATACACTGTAAGGTAAAAAAGTGTGAAGTTTAGGCGCCCTCAACGCGGCGTATGAAAATGGCTTCGAGGTCTGAAGGGGGGCAGAAAAACTCTCTAGCTCCGCCGTAGTGGCACCAAGAGGCCGCCGCCTTCCGCTTCTTGGGCGGCGGCGGACACGGCAGTCTAGTCGGAATTCTTGATTTTGCACAAGTCGGAGTCGTCGAATTACACCCATCTTCATCTCCTTCTTCTTCGCCGCCGTCGTACCTTGATCTTCTCTCCATTGATTTCGTCAGAATCGGCTTCATCGGAATCCGCCGCTCAATCTCTGCGCCTCCGTCCATTTCTTGAAGCTTTTCGGAAACGCCCATCGGCCCATGATTATAAATACCAAATGCCGCGAAAAGACATGCTTCTTTTTTTTCTTTTTTCTTTTTTATATGTTTCTTTTTCGGCTGTGTAGGGAAGAAGAATATATTCTCAAGAAACTTCAAGAGAAAATCTTGATGAGAAAGGGAGAATAAAGAATTTGAAAAATAAAGGTGATTGTGTGTGTAGTGTGTGTTTCTTTTGCCTTGTTGACAATTGGCAAAGTTTCAAAAAGAGAGAAACTTCGACAAAAAATGAATTTTGATGAAATGTGAGGAAGAGTGAGTGTGAATATTGTCCTATGAATTTATAGTGGTGTAAGGAAATGGGAAAATTTTAATATTTTGATGTGAAAAAAATAAAAAATAAAAAGCAAGGAAATCGTGACCTAAGCGAAGAGTAGCTTAAAGGCTGGGGAAAAGAAAGGGTGCAGCTCGTGAAAATTACTGATTTAAGGCAGAGAGTTTTTATGGACAAAATTAATTTACTTCGATTATTTATTTACTCCATCTATTTTGAATTTCGAATTAATGCCATTAATACATGGAATGGGCAAAATATACTTTTTTATACTATCAAAATATATGTATTAATTGTGCCATCTTTTGTCAAAATATTATTACTTTAAACTCGGCCCCTTTGTTTGCTAATTGATCTTTACGCTTCTTTCAGAATTCTTGCTTTCTAAGACAAAGGAAAAAAAGTATTCCTCCGTCCCGTTGATAATGAGCCCTCGATAAAAAGGGCTCGTTATGAATGAGAGGGGGACAACTCCATGTAGCATGATGATGCATGCCAAGAAATAAATGAGACGATTTTTGTGTTATTATATAAAAAGAGGTTGGCCATAATGTAACATATTCATACTAGGCTAGTGGAAAATCACAGTTCTTGAATTTGATCAGCTACTTCTGCTTGTCTTGAATCTGAGATGAAAATGTAGCAAGTGATTTAATATTAATAAGATCTACATTGCTTTATTGCCGGCAAATTGTAATCTAATTAATCTTATTAAAATTCATCATCTAATCTCCTAATTCTTACATCTGTCACCCTAGTGTAGTCAGATCACATTTATAAATATAAAGAGTTCTTCATTTTATGACATTAAATAATACTTACAATTGTATGGTTAAATAATATTGATTGTGACATGGCCATTGTTTTCTCAGCCGTCTGAGGTGAAAGTCTGGAAACAAATAATCAATACTACTTATTTAGTGAAAATCTAAATAATAAATCCTTCAAAACTTCTGCAGTTTGAGGAATATTCCTTGCTGCAGTCCAGTTCTTTGAAAAAATGAAAAGAATCCCAAGATCCCAACATATAGAAACTTGTGTAATGGGTGCAGAATAATAGGAAAAACAGCATGTTACCATGCATATTAGCCCAGAATTTCTAATGCCAACTATTCATGCAGACTGCATTTACAAAGCTGTGTACTAGAAAATAATTAAATTACGTTTTTTTTATAATGAGATTAGTATCTATTGAGGTGAAAAAAGATCACTAAACAACATAGTACTCATCTCCTACACGACGAAGGATTCGAATTGTTACAGCAAGTAATCTCCTAGGTCTGTGCCCCATTTGACAGAAGGACATGCTACCTAAACATGGTGTTGTCTTTGTGAAAATCGACGTACGTTTGTAATGACTAGAGAAAATTTCCCTAGACTATAATAGCTAGAGGTTATGTATAAACTATTCACAATACATATGTCTTTGAAGGAGACAAGCAAGTATAAAATGAGAATATAACAACAAATATGTAAGGACAAATGGGAAAAAGTAGTTCTCCCCAATATTTCTTCACTGTCTTTTCTGTTATCTCCTTCTTCTTCTGCTTCTTCTTCCTCTCAGAAGCTCCATTGCATGCCAAGATCTCATGGATTTTTCGATATGTATTCTTCTTCTTCTTATGATCATGAAAACTTACACCTCAGAAGCACAAACGGACCCCTTCACATGCTCAGACAAGATCCAGTCATGCAATGCTCTTCTCTACCAGCACAATGGATTTGTAGTAGACGAAGTCGCCTCTTTGTACTCCGTAAATGCATCACAAATCGAGCCTATATCGTATGCAGAGAGGCAAGATTACCTGGTTTCTGTAAACTGCTCCTGCCAAAATGTTAATGGCACTCAAGGGTACTTCTATGATGTGGTGTACAAGCCAAAGGAAAACGAGATCTTGTACGAAGTGTCGAATCAAGATTTCAGCGGGCAAGTCTGGTTAGGACAGGATAAAGATTTGAAGCCAGGAAAGGATAAGACTCTGCACCTTCTCTGTGGATGTTTGGATACAGAATCTCAAGTTGTGGTGACCTACACAGTTCAGCATACTGACACTCTCTCCTCCATTGGAGCTCTTCTCTCAGCTGAAGTCGATGGAATCGAGAAGCTAAACACATTTTTGAAGAAGAACCCTTCTTTTATACAAGAAGGGTGGCTCTTGTATGTTCCCATGGAAAAGTATGGACTCCCTGGTGAAATGGAAGGTGAACTATCATTTATCAGTTCAAGATTTTGGTCGGGGTTGGCCATGATCATGAATTCATGATTTCTGTATATTGTTTTGTTTAAGTTTTCCTCTTTTCTTTTTGCTGCAGGGACAAAGAAGGTGCACAAATGGATGCTGCTCATTGGGATACTATCAGCTGTGACCGTGTTCTCGATTTGCACTTTGGTTGTCATCCTCTTCTGGAGAAGAAGAAGAATAAGCAAGTCACAGAATGAGGAGGATGCAATATCTTCCTTGAAGCAATCGAGCACGAGGGCTCGTTCCATGAAGAGACAGTACACACAGAAAGAGATAACAGAAGGTCAGTATTATTCCAAGTTTTCTACACTATGTTCACATAAGAAGTTAACATGTTTGAATATTTAAACAGGCATCACAGCCTTTGAGTCAGACAAAGCAACTTTCCACAGCGTCGAGGAGATCGCGGAGGCCACGAATGACTTCGATGAAACTCGAATAATTGGGCAGGGAGGGTATGGAAGTGTGTACTATGGTGTTCTTGGGGAGAAGGTATTGTTATTTTGATATATTTCTCCCTCATTTACTATGAAGGAAACTTCAAGATTCATGAATAATCACAGCTATGAACAAATCAGGAAATTGCAATCAAGAAAATGAGATCTAACAGCTCTAAGGAGTTTCTTGCTGAGATCAAAGTGTTATGCAAGATCCACCATATTAATGTGGTAAGTTTGAATTTCCACAACCTGGGATTTATTTACTGATTTTTTTTTTTAAAAAGGATTATTATTTATCAATTTAATTAAGATATAGGTGGAGCTGATGGGTTATGCCTGTGGTGAAGACCACCTCTACTTAGTTTATGAGTATATTCCAAAAGGATCTCTTAGTGAACATCTTCATGATCCATTGATCAAAGGTATATTAATAAAGATTTTTGCTTTTAATTGGTGTACTTAAGAAAAAAAAGAGTAAAATTCTTGCAATGAATGATCAGGTCACCAGCCTCTGTCATGGAATGCAAGAACACAGGTTGCACTGGATGCTGCAAAGGGCATTGAGTACATACATGACCACACGAAGTCTCGATACGTGCATCGTGATATAAAAACTACCAACATCCTCCTAGATGAAGGGCTTAGAGCTAAGGTTGCAGATTTTGGTTTGGCAAAGCTCGTTGGAAGAGCAAACGAAGACGACTTGATTGCAGCAACTCGCCTCGTTGGGACTCCCGGATATCTCCCTCCTGAGTAAGCACTTCATCTTTAATGTATGAACTATCAAAATCATAGCATATAAGAGTGAGTACATGGTTTGTTGCAGGTCTGTGAAAGAGCTGCAGGTGACGACTAAGACGGATGTGTTCGCCTTTGGAGTAGTCCTTGCAGAGCTGATAACCGGCCAACGAGCACTCATCCGCGACAACCAAGAACCGAACAAGATGAAGTCACTCATCACAGTAGTAAGGGAAACAAAACCAGCACCAAATGAGACTTAAATCACACATTTTTTTTCTAACTTTTTTTTTTCTATGAAATTTCACCAGATTAAGAATATATTCAATGAAGAAGATCCATCATCTGCTTTGAAAGAAATCATAGATGGAAATCTCAAAGGCAATTATCCTCAAGAAGACATATACAGGGTACATCTTTTTTTTGTTTGTTTTTTGTTTGTTTTTTTCTATACTTAAATTTACAAGAAATTTGCAAATGGCTGATTTTCTTCTACAGATGGCTGAGATCGCGGAATGGTGTCTGAGCGAAGAGGCGCTGGACAGGCCGGAGATGCGCGAGGTTGTGATAGCGTTGGCCCGGATCAGGATTTCAGCGATCGAATGGGAAGCATCACTAGGAGGGAGCAGCCAAATTTTCAGTGGAGTTTTCAGTGGTAGATGAGAAGAACAAGCTTCATATTCCCTTCATTTCGTCAAAAGGGCTCTGTTTCTTTATTTTATACCTCACATATATTCAAGAAATATGCCTTTTCGACGAAATGGAACCTCACATATATTCAAGAAATAGAGTTTTTCGACGAAATGGAGGCAGATATGATACTACTACTAGTCTTTCTTCTTTCTCTTTCAGAGTTGAGATTAGTTAAGTTGAGAGAGCATTACATATTTACTCATTCTGCAATTGTATAAACATGTATAAAAGAGTTGAGCTTCAGCAAATTCATCTCCATTTCTCCAACTTAAAGAAAAGCTCAACCAATATTTTCGAACTAAGGAATAAAATAAATAAATTATTAAATTCAAAGCTAACGTCTCCACAAAATCTGAAGAATTTCCCGCGAAGAAAAACTAACTTATCCTCTTCACCACAATGCCTATATATATATAGGCAATGGGTGCACAAAAAAAAAAAAAAAAAAAAAAAAAACTAATTTTAAAGATTTCCATTTGCATTTGCATTTGGTTGAATAGTGGAGAGCCTCTGCAGAAAGAGATCAAACTCTTCATCTCTACTCAGCATGCTTATCCTCATATACTCTGCTTCACTCCCAAATCTCCTTCCGCTTCTTATCCGAATCTTATTCTCCCTCATCAGCTGCTCCGCATCTGTTCCTTCTTCGCATTTCATCCATGCGAAAGCTACAAACAATCACATTGATTAATTGATTGATTAATTAATTATGTGTTTCTGAAAGAAAAAAAAAAAAAGTGATTTGAATACTGATCGATTACCAGGATACGATTCGGAGACTTCGCCTCTGAATTTGCAGAAGTGAGCTGGGAATTTGGGGAGGTGAAATCGATGGCTTCTCTTCACGACTTCTCTCAATCTCTTCCACCTCTCCCCCATTTTGCGGTGGCTGTACTCGAAGAAATTCTCCACTTCACACGCCTTCCGCTTCTCGCAACTCAGAGAGATCATCTCCATTACACTCGCGCTCCTCTGCTGCGCCTCCTTCGATACCCCAATCGTGTTGATCTCGATGAACTTCACCATTTTCCTCGCCACATTCTCATCTCGAACAATCGCCCATCTTAATTAATCCCAAAAAAAAAAAAAAAAAAATCAAAATTATGATAGTATATAAATATATATATATACGTGTATGTATGTATATATACCCGATTCTGGATCCGGCATGGCCGGTGCATTTGGAAGCGGTGAACAGCATAACGTCGTGATCTGCGGCTGACGTAATCGCGGTGTACTGTGGCCAATAGTAGGCGAGATCATGAATAACCAATCCCTCTCCTCCATTCACCACCGCCTCTCTCGTCGAACCGTCAGGATTATTCGGTGACGTCACCAATTCGATGTAGGGCCCATCCTTCTTGAAGGACTTTGCGTCTCCGGCCCACTTGAAAAGCCCGGTTCGCAGATAGTTTATCATCTCCGGATAACACTGCGGCCCCACATAAATTTAATTAATTTTTTTTTTTTAAAAAAGGTCCATGTTACTATGTTTATTCTGTGTTAGGCATTTATTAACAAAGTCTTAACCGGAGACAAGGGTTGTCGCACGACAGTCCTACTTTTATTAAAGTTGACTTCGTTTTAAAAAAAGAAATTAATAATTAGTTAAGTAATTAAACCAGATCGGATCTTTATATTAATTGAGTTTAAATTCGAAAGTCAAATTAATTAGTTACCGAGTAGTAGGGGGCGGCCGAAACGACGTCGGCGGGGTTGGGGAGGTTTAAGGTTTCGGCGACGGCGTAGAGCGCGGCGATGATGAGCTGGCTGGATCCCGTCCCGACGACGATGTGGCGGCCGTCGACGACGGCGTTTCCGGCGACCTTGTGCAGCGTCCTGATCTCCTCCTCCAGTTTCTGGTCCATGAACCAGCACATAGTCTTCCCGTTGCCGAAGTAGCTCAGCGATTGGGATCCCGACATGGTCAAGCTGCACTTGGGCCCCACCTTCTTCCAGTACGATTCATACATCGTCGGATCGCCTCTGCCAAATCATTAATTTAAATAAAAAATTTAATAAATTGGCATAAGTACAGACACAGAGTGAGAGTGGAGAGGAGAGAGGACGCACTGGTCGAGAGTGATGAGGGGTTGGGGGTTTTGATGACGTGGCGCTGCGCCGTTGGTGCGCGCTTCGGACTGGTGGTTCGGAGCGGGCCCATTCTGATTGGCTGCTCCGGTGGAAGGCTTGGAGTTGGGTTTGGTGACGAGGACCTCGTATGTGCCGCACATGATTCTCAATTCTCAAACTAAGCTCTCTTCTGAGTGTAACTGTAGACAATGGAATATAAGCTAAAGCTGTGTTGGTTGTTGTTGCTCACATTGCAACTGTTTCATCCATTATTTATAGGGATATAGAAAATGGATATGCTCTTTTTTATTTATTTATTTATTTATTTATTTATTTTATTTTATTTATTCTATACTTGAGATTAGTCAAGATCCTCTAAATGAGGGGACTAATTATTTGGGTCCAGTTTTGGTATATGTCTCTTGATTAACATCTTATCTCTATGCATTTTAATAGTATAATTTAAATTTTAAAATTTTAAAATTTTTAATTACTCATTTATGATTTTTTACGATTTTTGTATATCAAATAAAAGTAGGGATGGTAATTCGGTACGGGCCCGTCCCAAATTTTTCGAGTACCCGAACTCAAAAATCCTAAAATTTACTATCCGAACTTGAACCCGAAAATATTTTCGGATACCCAAATACCCGTTCGGGTATCCCATTCGAGTATTCGGATACCCGAAAAAACCTAAAAATATGAAAGGAAAAAAATGTATCTTATTTTTTTTAATGCACATATCAATAGTTTATGAGGATATTATGTATACAATTGCATAATTGATAAAACATCAAATGAAGAAATGAAAAATGAGAGTCGTGGCTGAAGTCTAAGTGTTAATTTGTTAAGTTATTTATTCATTATTAATTATTTTATTTATTAACTCTATTATTTATTTATTTTATAATTAATTTAAATATAAATTTCGGGATTTTGAGATTTTTTTTCGGGTTCGGGTATATCTGATCCCCGAAATTTTCAAATATCACTACCCGACCCCGACCCCGAACCCGAAATTTTCAGGTTTCGGATACCCAAAAACCCGTTCGGGCTCAGATATTTTTGTCCCTACCCGAAAACCCAAGCCCAAATTACCATCCCTAAATAAAAAGTCTGATACAAATTTTCATTTACAATCCATTATGTATCGATCGACCTACGATGCTCTAGATTTTTTTTTTAAGTTCGCATAAAAACAATAAACAGTAAACCACTAAATTTTATCCCTAAATAAATATCCCAAGATAACATGCCAAAAAAAAGTTCATTATAACGAGTATATATTAATATCTGAATTGTTAATTAATGTGTTTAGCATTGCTCGTGGCAAAGCTTGCGAATTTTAAAATTATTTTACGCTAATAAATTAGAATAAGAAATCAATTTTTATTTAATTTTTAGAATAATTGCGAAATCTTTATTTAGTGAATTTTCTATTTTTGTTTTGATATCTATTTTTTTCACAATCTAAAATAAGGGCCTAATTTTTATTTATTTAGGTTGATTTTTAATACTTTAATTCCAAATTAAAAAGTTAATGATTTTCTCTCCTTTTTCATTCACAATTTCTCATCTATTAGTATAATAAACTTGATTTTGCAATTAAAAAAGAAAAATGTATTTTGTAAAGAAATATCTAGAGTCAAATAACGACCTAGAAAAGAAATAACTTGTTTAAAAAATATCTAGAAATATAATGAATTCTCAAGATAATAAATCCTAGCCACATATTAGAGGGGTTATTGCTCTATAGAAATAATTGTACATGTATCTCTTATCCATATCAAAATGTGAATAAAAATAATACAATTATCATCACTAAAAGCTGTTTTCAAAATTATAATAAGTGCTCTTTTCAAATGTCTAATAACAAAAAATGAAGTCATTTACTCTTTTTTCTTCATTCATATCGAATATCTTGTAATATTGATTAAAAAAAATATTAACTATGAAAGATGTCTAATTTTCAAAATTTACAGAGGGCCTCAGTTATATTCACTCTCAGTTTGATAAGACGGTACTACACTCACTCCGCACATAATTCTAGTGTTTCTTGATTCTAAAATTACTAGTACTCATTTTCTGTTGCAATTGCAAGTGCAAAGAGTGTAATAAGGTGGTGTTTCATCCATTATCTAGAGGAATGTTCCAATGCCCACCGTGGGCATACTTAATGTGCCCACGGGTGACGTGGCAACGATATAAATAAGGAAATTAATTTAAATATATACCATAAAAACTAAACCCTACCAAAAAAAACTAAACCCTACTATAAAAAACTCAACCCTAAATGAAAAATATTAACTACGTGGCTGATCGATCGTCGATTTTAGAGTGTTTTAGTGATGGAGAGATTTGTAGAAGACTGGGAACACAAGGATTTACGTGGTTCGATCGTTTGGGTCGATCTACGTCCACGGAGGAGAATGAGAATATGTATATTCAGGTATCTTTTCTAAATAGTACAGTGCCGACCCCTTCCTCTTACAAAATAGCTCTTATTTATAGATAGTTTCAGTCAAGGGTGGTTGAGAGATCATGGATGTTGCTGCTCTCGCACGTCCGCCTGTGCAGTGGTTGAGAAATCGTGGGGTGGGTGGCTGATCTTTGTTGACTGTGTTATTGGGCCTCCCTTTGGATGGGCCGAGCTGGTCTGGGCCATTGGGCCTATCCTATCACTTCCCCCCCCCCCAAAAGACCGGAGCAGCGAGGTCATTGTGGAGGAACTGTACTTGCTTCGTCGAAATTGAGATTTTGACGGAGTCGAAATGTATACCGCCTCGTTTTGACGAGGTCGAGCTTGAATTGCACTTGGCCCCGTCAGAATTGGTATTTCGACGAAGTCGAAGTACATACCGCCTCATTTTGACGAGGTCGAGAAGTACATACCGCCTCGTTTTGACGAGGTCGAGATTGAATTGTACTTGCCCCGTCGGAATTGGTATTTCGACGAAGTCGAAGTACATATCGCCTCGTTTTGACGAGGTTGGAATCGTATGGTCGTGATGTGAGGTGCGACTGCTGTTGTCAGTGTAGGTAGGACACGCGTCACTTTTTTGTTGGAGCAGATGAAGAGACGGGATTTGAAAAGGCGTGCCTTTTCCTTTAAAAGCTTCTCATGTACGCTAAACAATACTTTTCCCCCTCACTTGATTTTCAATTTCGCGCAAGAGAGAAAACCCTAAGCCTCAAAATTTTGCAACCGCCGCCACCGTCCAGTCAGTTCCCGGTGATTTTTGATCGGAAAATCTTTGACAAGTAAGTAATTTCCTCACAATGGATGCTTCTTTTCTCCCAGTAGATAGTGATAGTGCGAACGTAGAGGTTTCGCCTTCGCCGGTTAGGGAGTTTCCGGCGAAGGTTTGGCTGAATGTATATACCTGCGCGTTAGTCCCGCCGGCGTTTAGGGAAATTGAATTCCCGTCGTTGGTTGGGTCTGACGCGTCTCTGGCTGTGGCCTCCACCATGTCTGTATCTCATATGCAGGGTTTGGCCCGCAGTTTTTTATTTCCCGAGTCAGTCGAACTCCTTTTACCCCGCGATGTTGATAGGGGTAGTTCGCCTCCCGTGGGTTTTTTTACCGTATATGAAGATTACCTTCATTTCGGTTTACGGTTCCCTTTGAACCATTTTTTTGTCGAGCTCTTAGAAGAGCTTGAACTGGCGTTAGGTCAGTTGCAGCCACCCTCTGTCAAGCAGATCATCGGATTTTGCTTCGAGGTCAGCCGACGTGGTGGTACGCCTACCGTAGAGTCGTTCCTTAGGTTTTTTAGGCCTAAGTTTGGTCCGACGGGGTAGGCTTACCTTTCCCCTATTAATAGGTTCAAGTTGGGGACGCCTTTTAAGGTGCCGAACTGGCAAAAGAAGTTCTTCTTTTGCCGGTGTGAAGGTGTCCCGTTATACCCTTGGATGAAGGGTAAGTTCGCTCCTCGAGACACTGGGAAACCGACCGGTGAGCTTGAGACGAGCTTGGTGAACCTCGGCCTCGTTGAAAGGAATTATGCCGAGGCCGAGCTTGCGAATCATGAGTTATGCCCGTATAACTCCGTGTCTGACGCGGACTTGGGTGAGGCTCTGCTTCGCTGACTTGCGTTTCGTGATTTCTTTCGTTTCTTACTGACATATATTTTTTTGTAGTGGATGCCCAAGCTTTCCAGGCCGCTTTACAAGGCAAGAATAAGAGGAAGAGGCAGAAGCCCTCTGTTTCCGTGGTGGAGAAGGCGACTTCGGCGACGTCGTCGGAGAGGACGACCGACCTTCCAAGGTCGGTATCCGTAAGCTCGCAGCTGGACGCGCCTGTCCGGGGTTCCTCTCCACTGCAGGTGGTCGGCCGACGACCTCGAGGAGCCGTAACTTCGTTGGATGCCGAAGTGACGATCGTTGAGAGTGGCGCGACCTCGAGCCAAGGATTCCCTGAGGTAAGTGTAAAACTGAATATTACATATATATAGTGATTGTACCCTTTTTAATCTCTCCTTTGTTTTCGGGTTTTAGGGAGCCGAGGCGGTTTTGCAGGGCTTGGCGAGCTTCATTAGGAGTGGAGTCGCCAAGTTCCAAACACAGGCTGCCGAAGTTGTGGCTACGGAGGATCGGCTGAAGGCCAGGGTCCATGCTGCCGAAGCCGCGGCACAGGCAGCACAGGAGAGGGAGGCGGTGGCTTTGGCTGCCGCCGAAGAGGCGAAAAAGAGGAACGCCGAGCTGGAGGTTGAAGTGGACCGGCTGACCAACGAGATTGCCGGGGTGGTGGCTGGACAGGGGGACGTGTTCCGAGCTGTGGTGGAACGTGTCTTCCGGTCGAGGCATTTCTCCCACATGGCCGTTCAGTTGGCGAGTGCCCTGAGTACCCCGATCGTCTCCGCAGCGCTTGACAACATCGCCGCCGACATCCCCGAGCTTGATAAAACCAAGTACGGGTATGGTGTCATGACAGAGGAGGAAACGCTGCAGGACTTCGCCGGGGTGCTTTTGGAGCACGGTTCTTCAATCCCGGTGGTCGAGCAGCTCGCCGCGCAGAGGGTTCTACTCACTGAAGGGACTATTCGGCGATGTCCCGCCGACAGGTATGAACTCCTGGAGACGGTCATTGCCGACCTCGAGAAGACCCCGGCTGCACAGACCGCCGAGGAACCAGCTCGCGACAACCTCGAGGAACCAGAGATCGGCCTAGAAGGAGAAAATCGTGATGTAGTGAATTGACACTTCACGATTTTTGGCTTCTTTCCCTCTTCTCTTTTTTTTTTTTTTTTTTTTTTTTTTTTAGTTTTGTACTTCGTCACCGTTAGGGTGGCGTTTCTTTCGCCGTTTTCGGCTATACATAAATAAAAGGATTTCTTTTTGAACTTTGCTTGTATTTGTTCTGTAGTCTGCTCCCGAGTTTTATGATGCCTCCCACCTTGTTCAAGAAATATCCGAGCTTCGCCGAGTTGTAGAGGTGGCCGAGCTCGATGTTTCGAACTGGAAGAAGCGGGCTAATAACATAGAGATCGAGGCCGAGGTGAAACTTCGGGCTTCTTTAGAAAAACTCGATGAGATGCATGCCAGATACATGGAGCTCGAAGACCAGTACCAGCGAGCTCGGGATGACATCAAGGCTTGCAAAGAGATCGTCGAGGAGCATATGGAGTACGAGACCATAATTCACCGAGCTGGGGGATCCACGATTTCCGAGACTTACGATAAGGTCAAGGAGCTCCAGGCCCGATGCCGAAGTTACAGGGAGGAATATGGGAGTGAATCCTGGCAGGTTAGAGGTGAGTTTGAAGAGCTCGTTCGTGTGGCGAGCATTTATGAGACAGTCCTTGATCGCTTCCTGAAGTTGAAGCGGCGTCTGTCTTTACAAGCTGGTTCTGCGACTTCAGTTTCTTCCGATCCGGATCCGAGGTTGCTCGACCGTACTTCTAGAGAATTTTTGGAAGGTGAATCTTCGAGGTCTACTGACCCGGACCCGAAGATTGTGACACGCTATTCTCAAGAAATTTATAGTCAAGAGCGGCGATCGGCGTCGGGACGGGGTCGGGGTCGGGCGAGCCAGAATGTCCGAGGTAGAGGCCGAAGTTCGGCTTCTGGACGCGGTCGGGGCAGGTTTAGTATAGACGATGTTTTGAACTTTAACTCCGGCAGGGATTTTGCTAGAGATTGGCTTAGCTTTAGTAAGCCAAAGCCTCCGGGTTCCTCGCCTTCTTAATGTAACAATGTACATTTATTTCTATTCAAATAATTTTTATTTTTTTTTTGTTTAAGCTTTCTATCCTTGCCTTTAACCGAGGCATGTTCCCTTGTATTCAACGAAGGCAGCTTTCTCATAGTCACTTCGTCTTGTGACGGAGTTTAGGCTTTCGGTCGACCACTTCGTCCAGAGATGAAGTTTGGGCCTTTTAGGCTTTCTAGGTGGCCACTTCGTCCAACGATGAAGTTTAGGCTTTCTAGGTAGCCACTTCGTCTAACGACGAAGTTTAGGCTTTTTAGGTGGCCACTTCGTCTAACGACGAAGTTTAGGCTTTCTAGGTAGCCACTTCGTCTAACGACGAAGTTTAGGCTTTCTAGGTAGCCACTTCATCTAACGACGAAGTTAGGCTTTTAGGTGGCCACTTCGTCTATCGACGAAGTTTAGGCTTTCTAGGTAGCCACTTCGTCTAACGACGAAGTTTAGGCTTTCTAGGTTCCTTATTTGTCGAATTTATCGATAGGGGTGGTCCCCTTACGCGCGTTTAGGTGTGACTCCGAGGCGGAGTTTATTTGCGTATCCTCGTCAGGATTTTTTTTTTAAATCGAGATACTTAGTATAAATGAGAGATGCAAAATGCATGCAAAATAAACAAAAAGTTTTACGAAGTCAAAATAAGACAAAATTTTTACGAAGTCAAAATAAGACAAAATTTATCAAGATAACTCAATTCCTACGACCTAAATGAACTTGGACATCACTCTCTGTTTATACAAAGTACCTCTTCAAGTGGGTAATGTGCCATGTACGGGGTACGGGCTCACCAGACATGTGGGCGAGCTTGTACGACCCTTTTCCGAGGACTTCTTGAACTCGGTACGGTCCTTCCCAGGTGGCTTCTAATTTGCCGAGCTTCTCCGCCCTGCTGACCTCGTTATTCCGAAGTACGAAGTCGCCCACGTGGTGCTGTTGATGCTTCACCCGGCTGTTATAATACTGAGCTACTTGCTGTTTGTATCGAGCTTCTTGTATGTAGGCTTGTTCCCGTTTTTCTTCTAGCAAATCCAAGTTAGTTCGAAGTCCGTCTTCGTTGTCTTGGGCCGCGAAGTTAAGCGTTCGGGGGCTCGGTAAACCGATCTCTACCGGGATCACTGCTTCGGTTCCATACACCAAGCTGTATGGTGTCTCACCGTGTGACGTCCGCGGGGTGGTTCGGTACGACCATAGGACTTGGGGCAAGTTTGCTGCCCAGTCTCCTTTGGCCTTATCCAGTCGGGTTTTTAACCCCTTGACTATTGTTCGGTTCGTAACCTCGGTTTGACCATTCGCTTGAGGATGGGCTACCGAGGTGAACTTCTGTCGGATGTGGAGTTCGTCACACCATTCTCGGAACGTCTTGTCTGTGAACTGGGTTCCGTTATCCGAAACGAGGACGTGAGGTATGCCGAAGCGACAAACTATGTTTTTCCAAATGAAGTTTAGGGCATTTTTACTTGTGATTCGTGCCAACGTTTCGGCTTCGACCCACTTCGTAAAGTAGTCGATTGCTACAATGAGGAACTATAGTTGGCCGGGAGCTTTTTCGAATGGACCGACGATGTCGATTCCCCACTGCATGAACAGCCAAGGGCTTTGCATGCTGGCCAGTTCGGTCTGTGGCAATCTTGGAACCGTCGCATGGATTTGGCACTTCGGGCATTTTTTGATGAGGTCGGTAGCGTCCTGGAGCATGGTGGGCCAATAGTATCCCCACCTCATGATCTTTTTGGTCAGGGCGCGGGCTCCGATGTGACTGCCGCAGGAACCTTCATGGACCTCGCGCAGTACGTAGTTCGCTTGATTGGGCCCCGCACATCTTAGGAGAGGTTGGAGGTAGGATTTCCTATACAACACTCCCTGTTCAAAGACATACTTGATGGACTTGGCCAGGAGCTTTCTAGCCTCACCCTTATCGGTGGGGAGCTCGCCTATCTCTAAATAGCTGCGAAGTGGAGTCATCCAGTTCGGTCCGTCTTCGGTTACTACATTAACTTCGGCTTCATCGATACTTCGGAGCTGTACTTCTTCCACTGGAGAGATTGTTGATGAAGACGCGAGCTTGCTTAGCGCGTCAGCTCGTCCGTTATCCCCTCTTGGGATTCGCACCAACTCGAAGTACGAGAAGCCTTGTTGTAGGATCTTGGCCTTATGAAGGTACTTCTTCATTTGTGCTCCTTTGGCCTCGTATTTACCTAGTATATGATTCACTATGATTTGGGAATCGCTGTGGATTTGAATGGCCCTTACCTGGAGAGCTTGGGCTAGGCGAAGTCCAGCGATTAAAGCTTCGTATTCTACCTCGTTATTTGTGGTCGGAAAATTGAACCGAAGTGCGTGGGTGACCTCCTTTCCTTCCGGGCTGATGAGTAAAACCCCGGCTCCGCTTCCTTTGTTACCAGATGCCCTGTCCACGTAGACCTTCCAACAGTCTCGCGGTTGTGGGTTCGGTGCCTCGGCCTTTGATTTATCCTCAGTAGGTTCAACGGATTGCTGTGTACCCGTGAACTTGGCTTCTACCAGGAAATCGGCCAGGGCTTGCCCTTTAATTGCTTGGCGAGGTACAAAGGAAATCGTATGCTCGCCGAGTTCGATAGCCCATTTAGCGATTCGCCCAGATGCTTCCGGCTTTGTAAGCACTTGCCGAAGTGGTAGGTCGGTCAGCACTTGTATCTGATGTGCATAAAAGTACGGTCGGAGTCTCCTTGCTGCGTTCACCAACGCAAGTGCGACCTTTTCCAAAGGCTGATACCTCGTCTCCGGTCCTTTTAGGGCTCGACTTATGAAATAGACGGGTAGCTGATGACGTCTTTCTTCTCGTACCAGGACTGCGCTGATTGCCTCGTTCGAAGCGGCGAGGTATAAAGAGAGGACCTCGTCCTTCTTTGGTGCAGATAATGTAGGGAGATTTGCGAGATACTTCTTTAAGCCATCGAAAGCTCTCCTGTGTTCGTCGTTCCATTCGAAGTTCGGCGCCTTTTTTAGTATCTTGAAGAATGGGAGTTGTTTTTCGGCGGCCTTAGATAAAAAACGACTTAGGGCGGCTAGGCAGCCCGTTAGTTTGTGCACATCATGGATTGACTTCGGCACTTGCATTTCTTGGATAGCTCGGACTTTTGAAGGGTTGGCTTTTAACCCTTCGCGTGAAACCCAACACCCTAGAAATTTTCCAGATTGGACCATAAAAGTACACTTTTCTGGGTTTAACTTTAGGTTTACTTTACGAAGTAGGCCGAAGACAACTTTAAGGTCGTTTACACAAGTGGCGATCTCCTTGCTCTTTACGACTATATCGTCTACATATACTTCGACAATGCTACCGATGTGGGCTTCAAAAATTTTATCGACCATTCTTTGGTATGTGGCTCCGGCGTTCTTCAGTCCGAAGGGCATTTTTTTGTATGCATAGATGCCGAAGTCCGTGACGAAGGCGGTCTTCGGCGCGTCTTCGGCATTCATGAGGACTTGGTGGTATCCCTTGTATAGGTCCAAGAAGCTGAACACCTTGTGGCCAACAAGAGCTTCGACCTTCTTATCAATGTTGGGGAGGGGGTAGCAGTCTTTTGGGCAGTGCTTATTAAGGTCCGTGTAATTAATACACATCCGCCACCTGCCTCCCTGCTTTTTCACCATCACGGGGTTGGCCAACCAGGTCGGATATTTTACTTCGAATAAAATATCGGCCTGTTGCAGTTGCCGAACCTCGTCGTGAATCACTTGACCTCGTTCGGCTGCGAAGGCTCGTTGCTTCTGCCGAACTGGTTTTATTGCAGGGTCGATGTTGAGGTGATGAGTGATAATGCTCGGTGCCACCCCGGTCATGTCTAGCGGCGACCATGCGAAGACATCTCTATATTCCCGAAGGAGCCGGATAAGTTGACTTCGGAGCACGTTTTCGCCGACGAACCCTACTTTGACGACCCTAACAGGGTTATTTTCGTATAATGCGACGTCTTCTACTGGCTCGACGGATGGAGGCGACGTCGACCCCACCTCTTCGGGTTTCTGTAGTTGCTATGCCTGGGGGTGTTGATTCATTTCACCTCGGAGTGCGACCTGCATGCATTCCTTGGCCTGCTGCTGGTTTCCCCAAAGCGTGATCACTCCGTTTTTAGACGGAATTTTGATCGTCAGGTGGTAGGCCGAGCAGATCGCCTTCGTCGCTATTAGCCAATCCCTTCCTAAGATGATGTTATAGGGGGAGCTAGCTTTTACGACGAAGAAGTGGATTATCTTTGTAGTAGACAACGGGCTCTTTCCAACCGTCACGGGCAGTGAAATTATGCCTTCCGTCGTCGTCTCTTGTTGTGTGAAGTTCTTTAATGGCATGGGTGCTGGCCTTAGACGTGCTTCTTCGATATCTAGCTTATCGAAGCAGTCTTTAAAGAGCACACTCACAGATGCTCCACTATCAACGAATACGCGGTGGACCAGTTTGTTGGCCACCACGGCCTCGATTATGGTGGCATCTTGATGAGGTACCGCATGGGGAACTGGGTCATTGCTTGAAAAGGTGACGACCTCCTCCCTCTTGAACCTTTTTTGGGTAGGTTCTTCCCGTTGTTGACTTCGGGCCTCGGCTTTCAACGATGATCTCGTCGTGCCTTCAGGCAGTCCGGTGATGGCAGTGATAACTGCATTATATCGGGGTTGATCCTCATCCTCATCCTCGTCATCGCGTTTTGGCCTTTTGTCGGTTTTGGAGGCGCAGTTATGGCCTCCCTTATTTTTCTTTCTCTTGCCCTTTCCTTGAGGTTGGGCCTCTTTCTGGTCGCGACTTTGGTACAGTTTGAGGGTACTGTCGCACACCATATGCTCTATGTCCGAGGCGAGGTCCCTGCAGTCCTCAGTTTCATGACCATAATCATTGTGGAGCTTGCAGTATTTTTCCTTGGATCGGCGCTTCGAGCCACCTCGGGATAAGGGCGATGGCTTCTCGAACAAGTCTGAGTGGAGCTCATATATTTCGGCCCTGGACTTTGTCAGCGGTGTATACTGACTTCGGTCTTGGTTGGGTCGAGGTCCTAGGCGGGACTCGAGGGGTCCTCGCTGTAACCTTTCGAGGGCACTTCGGCGGCCTTGCCCAAAGTCAGTGCGCTCCTCTTTTTTTCTCTTATCGTTGTTTTCGGGCCGATCTGCCGCCCGTTTCTTCCGGTCGGCCTCGTCCGCTTCGGCGAATGTGTCGGCGATCTTCCATAGCTGCCTGGAGGTCGCGGGACGTGCCTTTACGAGCTCTCTGAAGAGAGTTCCGGACTGGATGTCATTTTGGAAGGCCGAGATAAGCACGTCGTCGGAGAGACGATCGACTTTTAGGCTCTCGTTATAAAAACGGGCTAGAAAATCACTGATCATTTCTCCCCGCCCTTGCTTTAAGGTGAGGAGCTGGGCTGGGCTGATCTTTGCTTCGGCTTTTTGGAAGAAACGACGTTCAAAGGCGTCCAGTAGGTCAGCATATGACCCTACGCTGCAATTAGGAATGCTATCAAACCAGCTCCTAGCGTTGTCCACTAGTAGCTCGGGGAAGACTTTACACAGGTAAACGTCTTCGGCCAACCCCTGGTTCATCATGTTGTATTGGAACCGGGATAGAAAGTTGTTGGGGTCTTGGGTTCCGTTGTAAGGTGGGATAGGAGGTACTCTATACGTCGACGGGAGGGGAGTATAGAGTATCCTATTAGTGAAGGGAGTCGAGATCCGACCGTAGACGGCGAATCTTCCTTGGTAGGCGTTCTCGTCGTCGCGCCGGGGTGGAATAGCGTTTTGACGAGGTGGTGTCGGATCGCGCTGAGGTGAAACGTGATCGTTCCCGCGGCGATTGCTTTGTCGCCTTCGGGGAAGTTCGGCCTCAACGTCGAATCTTCTCTGATGGACGTTCCCCTCGTCACGCCGATGAGGAAAGGCGTTTTGACGAGGTGACGTTGAACCGCGCCGAGGTGAAGCGCGATCGTTTCTACGGCGATTGTTTTGTCGCCTTTGGGGAACTTCGGCCTCCCTGTCTCCAACGATCTGGAGACTTAGGGATGGCCTTTGTGACGGTTCGACTTCGTCTTCTTTGCTTTGACTTTGTTGTCGGTGTTGATCGGCGAACTTGCGAAAATCCTGCTCGTGGAGGTTCAGGTACGCCTTCAGTGCGTCTCCCAGCTCGAGTTGGAGTTCGGTATTTCCACGTTGGCTGCCACTTTGATCTGGTCCGTCGCCGCTAGCTGAACCCCCAGATGGGACATCCTCCAGGTGGCCTTCAGGAGTTCGGCGAATGGGCTGTTGGTCACGTTGGATCTGGGAAGCAGTTTTCTGAGCTTGACTAACGTCACCTTCTTCCTCGTTGGCCGGCATGTAAGGCGGATTGGAAAAGAGGTCAGCCCGTTTCTGTTTCGCCTTGGCGGCAGCGGCGGCGGCGGTGGTGGCGGAGCGGGTTGGTCTTACCATCGTATTTTCACTCGAAAATGTGCTGATCGGTTTCACAAAATTCTTTCGTTTCCCACAGACGGCGCCAGTGATCGATCGTCGATTTTAGAGTGTTTTAGTGATGGAGAGATTTGTAGAAGACTGGGAACACAAGGATTTACGTGGTTCGATCGTTTGGGTCGATCTACGTCCACGGAGGAGAATGAGAATATGTATATTCAGGTATCTTTTCTAAATAGTACAGTGCCGACCCCTTCCTCTTACAAAATAGCTCTTATTTATAGATAGTTTCAGTCAAGGGTGGTTGAGAGATCATGGATGTTGCTGCTCTCGCACGTCCGCCTGTGCAGTGGTTGAGAAATCGTGGGGTGGGTGGCTGATCTTTGTTGACTGTGTTATTGGGCCTCCCTTTGGATGGGCCGAGCTGGTCTGGGCCATTGGGCCTATCCTATCAGTGGCAATGCCACATCAGCGGTGGGCACATTAAGCGTGCCCACCGTGGGTAGGGGAACGTTTCTACCATTATCTATAGGGATTAAAAATTGGGTATGCTATTTTTCTATACCTGTGGCTGTGATAAGTCAAATTCCTCTATTTTCTACGACATTTTATTAAGTGTGTGAGCACCACGTGTATAAATATATTAAGATGGCATCGGTTTTTGTAAATGGTAAATATATTGATATAGGAAGTTGAGATTCGCTTTTAATTAGCACATGATCACTATTATCCCATGTAGATTAGCAAAATCAAAATCACTAGATTAGTGCAAATTATCCAATTATAGTTTCTTTATGATAGGATAATATAATATATCAATTTACATGATCTAGTATACAACAAGCAATTTAAATGACATTCATTAATATTGTTATAAATTGAGTGATATAATCCATAGTAAATTCTATTTCTTCTACTCAATTGTTGTATTGATAATTAGTATCAATCCCTAAATATTAACAGGAAACGAATAAAATTATCAACCAAAACAAATAAAAGATCCAAATAACAAGAAATGATAGAAAAGATAAAAGTAAAACCTAATAATTCATCATAATTATGAAACATATAAATTAAATAGAAAACTCCATAAGAGATGAAACCGTCATGTATATGTCATGTTAAAAAAAAACGAAATGGTTGAACCCGAGATTAAAATGGATCTGTACCCAGTGGCGGACGCAAGATTTAAGTAAGGGGGGTCAAAAATTATAATGACTTATATTCATAAAAATCTAATTTATAATCAGTCTCGAATATCAGTCATATTCCGAGACTTATGGATAATAGTTTTATTAGGATCACAATTAAATATATTATTTTCAATATAGAGTACCAAATTATCATTTATATTATGTCATTTTAAATTTCATATATCTCTTTTGATGTATTTAAAATATAACAATAATAATAAGAGTGTAATAGGTAGTTAATGCCAAAATACAAGGGGGTCAATTGTCCTCCCTTGGCCACACTTACATCCGCCCCTGTCTGTACCTATCAACGGTTAAATTTTCAAAATTGGTTTGAATCGTGATTTGAAGCCTCATTTTTTTTTTTAATCGGAAAAATGAATTTTTTTGTTTTATTAAAACGAAGAGAAACAAGATACGCAGAGTACTTTAACAACAACTGATACAATATGAGCCAACAATTTTATTAAAACGAAGAGAAACAAGATACGCACTCAATATGAGCCAACAAAAACTTCTTAGGATCTAATGACCGATCTCTAAAAGATTTTCCATATTTGAGTAAATTCTTGGATGCGCACTAGCTCCGCAATCTACTTTTAATGTCTTCTAAAATCCTCTCTTTATTCCACATCTCGTTCTCAAACAACACTTTATTCCGCCACTTCCAAAACACCCACACCTGACATAACTTTGGATGAAATAATCTCATGAACTACGCGAAATATGCCATAACTTTGGATGAAATAATCTCTCACTTGATTTGGAATTGCGACTGATTTTTACACCAGTTAAAAATCTCCAACCAAATAGAGCATGCCATGTTGCACTTGAAGAATAAATGCTCGGCGGTCTCCACCTCTTCCCCACAAGCACAGACAACATCAACTTCTGTCTCAATATATAAATCCGGAGTAGATTTGCTCTCTAGTTGAAAGTCTATCCCAAATAAGCCTCAATGCTATCGCAGTTGCTTTTATAGGGTGGGAAGTTCTTCCATATCATAGATAATTCCTTATTCCATATCATGATTTGTCACGTAACAACCTCCTTGGGCACTCTTCCACCTCCGGCCATCGTCAACACCTTTTGTAGGGGAAAACATGCTAAGTAAAAAAGAGAAAGTATTAAAAGAGTTGATTTCTCAACCGAAAAGCTCTCGTCTTCACCCCCACTTCCATTCTCATACATCTTCGACCCAATCAAGGTTTCATCGGTTGAACGTCAATCTTTTTTAACTTTCTATTTCGCGAGAACCTTTTCTTTTGGTGAGAACTAGCTAAGATTTTCTTTTCTTTTTTGAGTTAGGAACCAATCTGAACCGTTGATTTTTTAAAAAAATTAACGGCATGATAAACAATTATCTATAAAAAGCATAATTTATTATAAAAAAATTATTAATACATATATATATATATAGATTCTCACGATCCTCACTTTAAGATTGTTTCCCACAATAATAGTATGTAGTATATGCACATGCATATATACACCGACCGGAACATATATGGTGCTCCATATAATAGTAACAAACAAGTATGCATGCATGGCGGCCGGCATGCTATTGCCACGAAAATCTTACTTAGTGTGTCCTACGTGTCGATTTTTTTTTTATTTTTTATATGTAGTATCTTATTATATCGTCCATTATATTCTAAATTAATACGATGATTTTACATGATTTAATGTTGATATACGAGTATTACATTAATCACGACACATAATATACGTCAGGATTCCGTCGAGATTTAGATTTCCGTCGGAAAACTGTCGGAAGATCCATCGAAATTTGGTCAATTTTTGTAGTAACGTATAATAAACCGTATATATTATGTTTAAAATTATATAATTCGCCTGCTATTGGTCGGCTCATCATCAGTTGTTTTTACTTCCGGTCATAAAGCATGTCTATTTAAATTAAGTCATGGAAAAAAATTCATTTTAACAGATTTAATTAGACCCATATATGAATATATTCATGCAGTGTCGATCGGTCAACGGTCAACCCATAAACCGACAAATTATTGTGACATTAATTAGATCGTATAGTAGGATATAAATAATTAAGACAAAAACTTGTGTCAGCCGGAGGCACCGTGCGGCCGGGCCCAAAGTGTCAATCTTTATACAGAAAAGTGCCAATTTATATGAATAAAAGTGTCAATCTTTAACATAATTATTTTACGAATAAAATGACAATTTTTAAAAGTGTCAATCTTTATACAGAAAAGTGTCAATCTATATGAATAAAAGTGTCATTGTTTTAGCCCGGCCGCACGGTGTCTCCGGCTGACCCAAGTGTGTCCCAATAATTAAATACTCTCTCGAAGAAGTTGAATATCAGAATGTGGGGTTATGCTATTTAAAAAAAAGTAATTAATTACATTTTTTTTATGAAAATTTCTTTTCTTTTTTTCGCAGAGAAATTATTTGCTTACCTGCATAATGTTCTTTTCTTTAGGTAGATTTACCTTTTCTTTGTTTGCCAAATTTTGAGGGAATATAGCAAAAAAATCAATTCAATTTTGTGATGTTTAGTCCCTCTTTTTAGTGTTCTTGATTTTTGTTTAATTTTGTTATTTTTATGCGTCACATTTTGAAATTTAATGATGAAATAGTTATGTTCTTCTCATTTTATCTTTATAATTAATGATATACATAAGTTGGTGCTCTAAAAACAGAAGAATAAATGAAATTAAAATATAAATTAATTTATGCATTTTTTTGGTATGTTTAATTTTTTGTCAACAGATGGCGTTGGGTTGTCCACGCTGCGCGTGAGGGGGGTGTGTTGAAATGTTGTCCCACATCGGTTGTAGATGGTCTCTAGAGCCTCTTTATATGGTGTTGCAACTCTCCCCTTCATAAGACCTTTTGAAGGGGAAATGAACCAATATTCCATTTTCTAATATGATATGAGACACTTAAAAAAAGTGAGTGACAATATGATTGGGAAATAAAATATCATTAAAAAACGGCGGTTTCCTTCGTTTAAATATTCCAAACAGCATCAGTTTCGGAAAAATAAAAAGAAAGATTATAATCATTGCTATCACACTCAGTATTCTGTTGTTCGGTGTATCATGCATATTTGAGAAACCGATGCATGGACGTTTGTTAAATTTGCACAAGTATATTAGTATTTTCAATGATTAACTCTATTTAATTAGATGGTATATAAAATAAAAATAAGAATGAGAAGGAAGAGACATAAAAAGCATGCATGTTGTAGATGTAATGAGGATGAATGGCATGTGCAAGCCATGATTACACATACATGTGCACGTGCTATGTAGTATGATGCATGTGGTGTGGTCATGTACATGCGTGACAAAACTTCATCAAAACAACAATTTTTGCGCTAGTTAATTATTAATTTGGAAGCTAACATAGCGCAAGAAAATAAGCAAATAATATTTTCACGTTATTGGTTTGATATTACACTATTAAAAAAGCAACGCAAAAAGTACCGACGAAAACATATATGTCGTCAATACTGACTATTTAATGACGAAATAGCAACGGAAACATATATTTCGTCAATATTGACTATTTAATGTCGAAATAGCGAGACGCGTGAATTTGACACTATACTTATGGAATGCCATGGATTAACTTCGAAAAATTACCCCATGTGAAAGTGGAGGCATTACCTCATAGAATAGAGTATAGATTACCGAGAAAAAATGACATGTAATCAGACTTAAATGGATGCCCATATTATGGAGCGATAAAATTTTTGCAATTAGAAGTAAAATAAGTATTCATAAACAATAATAAGTAATAATGTATGTATTACTACTTTTGTCCAATTTATAATGGATCTTTTTTTTTAGGGGTAATGGATTTTTTTTTTTTTTGAGAGTATTTGTTTGAGAGCGTAAATATGGTGATGTGCAGAGACGGAGCCACATACCGAGCTCGATCACCCGAGTAAATTTTATTTTTTTGAATAATATATAGTGTTAATTTTTATTTTTTCTAATTTTTCGTCCACCCAATTATTATATTTTAATCTCTTTATAATTGAGTTTATTACTCATTTTATGTATTTTCTAATTTTTTTACCCTCCATATGAAATCTCGCCGGACCATTTAAGATTTCCTGGCTCCGTCCCTGGTGATGTGATGTAGGCCAGCCCAAACATTACAAGTTTAGATGGGCCAAATATAATTGGGTTGTGAAACAAAGCCCATTCCTTCTATAGATTTTTCTGTACCTCCTTTTCTTTTTCTTTTTTTTATTTATTTTTTAAAGATTAATACGTTCTCTTTTGAAACTATACATTCTATATCTCTCGTGCATGGATTTGTTAAGACTACAACATGATATTGAATTTATATATATATATATATATATAACAGACGTGAATATATTGTTACATGTAAAAATAAAAGAAAAACTCATTGGCCGAGAATATTAATAATCAAGTGGCGGTGGATGGCTTCATTGAGAAGAAAACAAAAGACAGAAATGATAATTAATAATCATATACTGTAAACAGCAAACCTTTAAGTAGTAGAATTTCCAAAACTCCCTCTCTCTCTCTCTCTCTCTACATTTTGGTTTGAACTATTCACACTGAACAATTTCATTATGTGTTCGCTTGCAAGCCAAGTAAAGTGATTGTAAACATTCTGACTTTTTGCATATTTCAGCTATCCCAATTATAGAGGATCTACTTTATATAATATATATTCCATATTTCCATATATATAAATTCAAAGGCTGGCATAATTTATATTTGAATTTATATATGGATTTTAATGTGAACACTTCAGACTATTATTGAACTAGTGTTGCGTCCATACGTTGTACGGAAGATATAGATTTTTACTCTTTCTGTCCGGTAAGAGTGTGATGCGGGATCCATGGCAGGAACTTCTATAAGCTCATTATCTATTAGTAAATACTCCCTCCATTTCGTTCAATAGGCTACATTTCATTTTGACAATTCTGGTACGCTTTGCACGCTTCTTGATGATGGGTTTGAAAATGGATTTTTGAAGATTTTTTTCTTTTACGTGATATAACGACTATCAGAGTATCCAGTAAAAGAAAAAATCTTCAAAAATCCATTTTAAAACCCATCATCAAGAAGCGTGGAAAAGCGTGCCAGAATTGCCAAAATGAAATGTAGCCTATTGAACGAAATGGAGGGAGTATTATAATTATTATTTTTAATCCTAACCCACTAATTAAAATATCGTAAGATTAATTGTCTAACAAATAATGAGCTTATAGAAATTCGTGTTGCGGACCCCTCATCGGCGTTATTGCACTCTTGGCGGACGGAGATAGTATAATTTTAAATATTTATCTTATAGAAATATAACCTCTTCATATTTATTGGTGTTTTATTTATATTTGTAATAATTATCTAAATAATTAGTAGTAATTAGTAATTTAATACTACGTTCTTTGGGGAAAAATATCAAAAAAATTAAAAGATAAGCTATGATTACAGTAAATTTATCGATCAATATTTTTAAATCTACCTAAGTATTAATTCACAAAAGTTCATTAAATAATTAGTTTTGTTTGTAACAATGTATCTGTAGTGGGCAAAATCTGCCTAACCGGCCAAACCCAATTGTCCATAAGTAATCAGCAGTCAGTAGCCGGCCCAGGCCAAACGGCCTACTCAATCGGCCCATTAAAAGGTTGCCAGCCCAACTTTCTATTTATTGGTCTAGTCAGACCCGTATCCGACTAAGGTTTTACCGAGTCAGCCGAATGAAACCGATTGAACCTTATCCGACTAAGGTTTTAGCGGCTAGGGTTTAAGGAGAAAACCCTAGACGGATAGGCCGTCCTACTTATTCATTACTTATCATTTTTTGTCTATTTACATTTATCATTCTACCTACTTATTCTGATCACTGACTTGAGCGTCGGAGGTCCTTCAGCTGACACCCCCTCCGGTGTTCCTCGAAAGGCTCTTACGTGTGTTACTTGTGTTGACAGGTTGCTAGTACCCGTTCCGTCTACCGGACGAACCTGTCGAGCCGGTCATATCATTGATTGTAGATTTACCATCTACAGTATCCAAATGTTCTATTTGTCACAAAATTTTATACAAATTATCAATAAAAAATAGAATTAGAAAGCAAATATATAATTTATGGATATAGCAAAATAAAGCAATTGATAAAATAATTTAATGAAAAAATAGATACATTAACAAATACTGAAACATAATTTACAATTAAAATATGCTCCATTAGACAATTCACAAATCTTTATAAATCATCCTTTTAAAATTATTGGACAATAAATGGTTACTTTTGGAGGAAAAATTGCATAAATGTAATTTTTGCTAACAATTGAGTTTTTATATATTGTAAATGCCTTCATTTTGAGAATGATTGTGGCGCCTCCATACTGAATCAACTTTATAGCTGAGCTTATTTTAAGAAATTATAAGGGAACTTATATTTTCTAGAGCTTTTCTGGTTCCATTTAAAAAAAATTAAGTTATTGAAGTGTTTGAATAAATAATAGTACAGAGTATATTTTATAATATTTCCATTAGTTAAGGATTTTCCGAAAAATGAGAGAGGGAGAGAGAGAGAACAAAATCACAGTATATTCAATATTTGCATTTTACCATTTACAAATTAGATAGCTGATCACCTATTAGATAGATGGAAGGAAAAATAGAAAGAATAACCCAAGTTTTTAATAACATCTTGAGAGGTAAATAACCTAAAATCACCCCAAGGATGAATATAATCTAAAACTAAATATAAAAATAACCCAAAAAACTCGTGATCACCAGTGGTCTTTTTTTTAAATTTTCAAGGACACTTGGGATTTTTCCCAGGCCCTCCATAATAAAAATAATTACCCCAAACCTTATTAATCCCACCTTGTATATCATAACAATTTGGATGATCAGCCAAAACTCTGAGATTTGATAATGGGATCAAATTATTATCCCAATCCACTACTTGTAGGTTTCTGAAATAAGATGCTTTTCCAAACCCTTCTCCTGCAAAATGCCCACTCCCCATTTGTGTTGATGTGTGAGTCCCTGAACTTTCACTATTCACAATTTCACCCCCAAATTGAACCATGCTTGCATGCTCTCTTAAATGTGTAAATAAGAAAGAGGGCCAATAGCCTACTAATACCCCATTTCCAAACTCCAACCACCAATTTCCATGCTTCGGATCCTGTAAATTAATTTATAATAAAATGATTATTGACAATTTATGAAATTAAATGTGATCATTAGTTTAAATTATAGGGTGCTAGATTGGAAATTTAACAAATTAGTGGGGTTGGATTGGAAAATATCTTTTCTTGAAAAGGAAGAGGGGGGAATCTTGGAAAGCATAAAAAGGCACAAAGCAAAATAATGGTGTCGATGGAGTAATTTAGAGAGTAAGAGCAATATACAATATATATATATATATGTGTGTGTGTGTGTGTCTTGCAACATGCGTATGTTAGCTTGGTGGTGAACATGCATGATGAAAGTTTAACTCCTCAAACCTTTTCCGATTTTCCAACCCCAAAGAGAAAGAAAAGGAGAGGGAAAAAATGACCAAAAATTAAAAAGAAATACAAGAATCTAACACTTTATTTTTATTTTATTTTCATTATCATTGGCTAATATTAATAATTATTTAAATTGAAATTTTGACCCATTGGGAAATGTTAAACAAAAAAAAAAATGAAGATGAAAATAGGGAGATTAATTAATTAATTAATTAATTACCTTCCACACTAACAAGCTAATGTCGAATTGGCCACCATTGTAAGAGGAAGTGGGAGAAATTGCTGCACCAATTGCTATTTTATTATTGGTTTGAACAAATCCTGAGCACATCAAATTGTAACACCCTGTTGCTTGATACGCATCGCTCTGTACATTATTCAAAAAAATAAATAAAAATCAATTAATCAAGTACAATAATTAATTATTAATTACCATAATTAGACTGCCTACACGCCTGGTTAAGGAAATGATTAAAGATGGAAATCAACTTTAATTAAGTATCAAGAATTCCTTAATAAGCAATTTTATATTTACACTAAAACTTACTGTCCAGTATGTGAAGAACCTTGGATAGTTGTCCCCATACAGCTCTGGGCTAACCTGTTTAATCAGTAAAAAAAATTAAATAAAATTTGATTTAATTTAGCATCCATTAATTACATTCAGATGTAGCAGTTGAAAAAAAAAAGTGCTTTAATGAGGTTAGAAAATTCTATTTTTTGCGCCTGAATTATTCAGTTTTCTCAACAGCAGAAGCCGCGTTTCTTGATTCTTGAATATAAGTGTAAATTTGTTCAATGAAAGATAAGTCAACTATCAATTTCTAGTACATATGAAATTGAAATTTTAATTAAAAAAAAAAAAAATATATATATATATATATATATAGGGAAATTTTATGTTTATAAGCACAACATGCACCATAAGCATGATTCTGTATAGCTGTAAGCATGATTTTGTATAGTTTTAAGTATAATTCGCACTTCTCACACTATGACTTAAATCTATATGAACCAAACTATATATATATATATATATATTAGATTAAAAAATATATGTATATACCTGCCAACCAGCTTCAATGGTGTTGAGATCATCTCCAAAAGAACCAGCAATAACCCATAATTGTGATAAACTAAATTCATATTGATTTGCTACATTTGGAGCCCAAACATTTAAACTTGCTTTTGCTCCATAATATTCATCTCCACTCACATATCCAACCGCATGCTGCACAAATATTCAAGTAAATTATTTTCAAGAAAAAATTAATTAATTATTCTCCTACATTATATTTTCAAGAAAATTAATTAAAAACTAACCTCATGGCCATTGGTGGAAGTATCTCTCTGAACAGGCCTTATTTTCTTCCCAAATCTTTGAATATTGCTAGCTCTCATTATATCTTTCACTCTAGTTCTTCTAATCGGAACACTTCCTTCCGGGCAGAATTCATTAGAATACTTGCTCCAAAGTTGGAAATTTTCTTCAAAATTGGATCTTGATTTCTTCCCCTTCGGCCTCTCAGGTGGGTCCTGCTCAATCATCAAAATTCTTTAAAATATATGCATTTTGAGATTAAAGATTGGATTTTTATTTTGTTTTTTATGTAATTAATTTAATTACCAATGGCTTCTGCCCTTTCAATTTGGGATGATCGAAAGCTGGTTGCTTATGCGATAGCACGCAGTCTATGATATCACCATCTGGGCTCTGTGCAAAAATTAAAAATTAAAAAAATTGAGACAAGACAAAATAAAGTGCAGAAGTGTATATAAGAGGACAAAAGAGAAGTGGAGAGTGAGATTCTTGTTTCTTGTTACAAGTAAGTAGAATAAATTAATTAATTAATTAAATAAAAGGGAGTTTAATTTGCCTGAATAGTTTTGACGGCGGGCTTATTGATTTTGGCGAGGTGGGCTTTGACGAACTTGAGCTTCTTTGGCCGGAAAAGTTGGCCGGAGTCGTTGAAGTTGACCGACCGGACGGGACAGACGGCGGAGACGAAGAAGAGGAAGAAGACAAGAGTGATTTCGAAGCTTCTTCTTCCTCGAGATGAAGAATCTGCACTGCATTGTCTGATTCTTCTTTGATCCAAGAATGTTTTTTTCTTGAAACAATTTGGATATGGTGAATCCATCGATCATCTATCTACTTCTTCACTCACTGCCTTGCCATTTTTTCAAAGTGTTTTGAAGGAAATGAAGAACTCTTTGTGATTGGATTCTCTTCTCTCTCTAAGCTTCTTCCAAGCTCGAGTTCTTTTTTTTTTTTTTTTTTTAATTATCTGACAGAATTTGTGTGATTTCAAGGTGGAAATAAATGGAATTTTTAGAGTTTAGTACATGTGGAGTTGGGGGTATAAATATGGGTCTAAATCTTCTTCTTTCTTTTCTTTGAGAAGAAAAAAATATGAAGGTGGGGTGGAGTGGGGTGGGGGTGGGTATATGTAGGTTTCCAGTCTCCAATACAAAGACTGAACTTTAACTTTGTGTTATTTTGTTGAAATAAAATATTGGAAAATTGTAAAATCCAAGTTATTCAAAGAAGCGTAAATTTGTAACTTACTCCCTTCGTTCACGAATTCATTGTTTATGAAGAGTCGTAAGTTTTACGATAATGTTTAGTTGTATTGTAAGTAAAATAGGAGTCGCGGGTTAAGAGTGGAATATGAACCCCCACAATATTGTGAGTAGAATAGTTGAATTGTGTAGACCGAACAAAATATGTGATGTAAAATATATGCCAAAAATAGAACAGATAATGAATTGGTAGACACAACGCAATGAAAAATAGGCAATGAATTGACAAATGGATGCAATTAATTATCTCTCTATTCTTTCTGATTTGGCTAATTTTCTATTTTGAGGTTTTTTTTTTTTTTTTTTCATTTGTTCTGTTTTTATTTTGAGTCTAACACAACTCAATTACTTCCACCAAATAACCCACTTATCCCTAATTAAGGGTCATTACACTTGTAATGATAGGTGGGCATCACTATATACTCATACAATCTCTCATTTCTTAAATATTGTGCCAAAAAAAAAACGAGCTAAATCAGAAAGAACATCACTATATACTCATAAAATCTCTCATATCTTAAATATTGTGTCAAAAAAAAAACGAGACAAATCAAAAAGAACGGAAGAATATTATTTAATTTGATATTTGGAGAAATTATAATACTCTCTCCATTTCACTTAAAATGACTCATTTGAATAGTGGCTTTTCTGGTACGTTTTTTCACGCTTTTTGATGATGAGTTTTAAAATGAGTTTTAAAACCTATCATCAAGAAACGTGTAAAAGTGTGCCAGCAAAAACCAAAAAGTTTTGTGCCACTTTAAGTTAAATGGAGGGAGTATTACTTTAGGTTATATGGAGACATAAAGGAATTATATTTAGAACTTTGTTTATGGGTTTCAAAGTCCGTAGCTTTGATGTTTCTCTTTCACACTTCCCAAGAAGTTCTTTCTGTCAGCAGCCACTGTGTGTATATATTCTGCAATAAGTATATATATATTTTTTTCATTTCCAAAGAATTTCAAGAAATCTAAAATGAACTTTGCAATATGATTAAAGTTTCAAAAATTCAGAATAAAAAAATAAATAATTTAAGGGTTCCTTTGCATGGCATTTAATTTGTTATTGATTTGACGGCCTGAAATAACATAGAATTTGATGACATGGCAGTTGATTTTTAAGGTGGGATTTGCTTAGAGAAATTGCAATTTTTTTAAAAAAAATTAGATATTAGGTATAAATATAATAATGAAATTAAATTGATAGAAGGAGTTGTTGGGCATGCGCATGGTTATTTTCACTGCGTGCTAATGCAAGCATTCATGCATGTGCATGCGCATTCTTCTTCTTCTTTATTATTTTATTTTTTTTAATTTCTCATTATTATTACTATTCTTATTTATTTTATGGGTGGGGGTCCTTTCAACAACTATATTAAATTATTCATTGCTTATGTCCTTTTCAAATAGTATCCCCATTTTTAGATAACTCTACTAGTTTTCCTCTTTAATTAAGTCAATTTCATACAATTCATATTTTCTATCGCATTTCGATATTGCATCTCATATTACCGTCAGATAATTTCTATGTATTTAAAATATTTATAAAATCAGTAACAATTTAAGAATTTCATAAACAAAGATACAATTTTAAAAATATTTTAAACATAAGGCAATAATCCAACGGTGCAACAAAAGATGCAACATCGAAATGCAATTCGGTTAGTTCAAGTTGGCTTTTAAGATCCAATTAGACAACCACTAAATTGAACTTAATAGGATCGGATTCCTATTTTGGTTAAACCGAACTATGATTTCAGGTAAAATTATATGACTTTTTTTAAAAGCTATTGCTAAAATGGGAAAAAAAAAATGTTTTTGCCTTTTCTCCTCTTCGCATTTAATTGTAAAAGATGACTCTAATTTCATATACCACCTACAACCTACAAAAGTAGTCTCATTTACTATTTGACACGTTTTTCCATTGAAACTATGAGTGTCATAGTATTTCGTAAAAAAAATACTTCAAAATTATATTTTAAAACGCGTACTAAGTTTCGGTGGAAATACGTGCATAAAGTAAATGAGACTACTTTTATGGGTTGGAGGTAGTAATATGCATTGGATAGTAACAACTAACGAGCAGTATACGTGTTCTTTCTCGTCTCTCAATAATAGAATTGCTAATAGTAGTAGTATTATATTTAGTGACAACAAAAAGACAAAATTATAGTGTCGTCTTTATTTGGTATCTTCCAATTGTCGTTGAGAATTAATATCTCATGACATCAATTTCAATTTCAGCATCCATTATTCTAAGACTCAATAAATAATGAAGGACGATTTTTATGAATTATTCGTAGATCAATTATTTGACTTGACGTACACTAAAACCTACTTGCACCTATATATCATTATTATATTTAAACAAGTATCATAGAGTATATACTCAAATACTCTAAAAAAAACTCTAAAGTGTATAAATTAATTTACCTAATATTGTTATACTTAAACGATTTATCTATTAATTATTTATTTTATGTTCATTACTATGGGCAATACATAGAAATCACATGCATATACGCGTCGTGATTAATTACATTATAGAGAAAGGGATCGATTCAGACAGAATTTCTTTGAAAAGCTGTTTATTTAGTTTATTTAAAGCTGCAAAAGGCTTAGATTACTACTAAGTGGAGGGGACAATATTATAAATATATACAGTTTCCTTTTGATGCAGAGGTTCGGCTTGTGATTATGAGACCACATGATTGTATATTATATTTAAATTAAATTTCTAAACTAATTCATGGGGCGATCAACCAAATCAAGTAAAAGGCTTTGGAGTTGTAATTAGCATGCAAAATAACAAACAATTATGTTTAATCGTTTCTTGCTCACACACACACTGACACACACACACATACTTATATATATATATATATATATAAAATTATAATAGGATGTTTGCAAGAGAAGAAAAGGTAAGACAACCATATTATTAAGGGCATGCTAAGATCACTAATATTCAATGAGAAAATAGTCAAAGATCTATATACTAGTTCTTAGAAAAATTGGAGCATGGTACGTATATTTGATGGTGCGAAACTAATAAATTGCTATGTTTGAATGTTGAAATGGTGGTAAAAAAATATTAATAAATGACTACAGCTTTTAATTGTGAAGTTGACATGCATGTGAAGTTTGTAGCAAACTATGTTGTCTACCTTCTTTCAATAGAATGTTGGGAGAAGAAAGCTGAAAACTCAGGGATATTTGTCTACAAATATGTCACAAACAAACAAATGAAGGCAGAATTTGTTTTTTTTTTTTTCACTATAATATATGTATGCATGGTGTCTTTGCATACACACCACAAACTAATGTATTTATGTTGTAATTTGGCCCCTACA
Organism: Mentha longifolia; assembly: GCA_001642375.2. NCBI lineage: Eukaryota > Viridiplantae > Streptophyta > Magnoliopsida > Lamiales > Lamiaceae > Mentha > Mentha longifolia. The sequence goes on from CM038121.1 coordinate 24,167,630, forward strand.
CCAAAGTTAGGGTATTTTGATTTTATTCATGTTAGGGTAGAGTGATTGTTTATACAACACATTAATTAAAAATAGATAAAGTCACAACAAAAGTGAAGATGAGTTATGTCATAACAAAAGTGATTGTACTCCATGCTAGACTAGATACATAGTGAATGATAGTTTGAGCCAAAAGATGGTGAAATTTCAAATTCACTTGTATGTATAAGCGACTAGAGAGCATGCAAAGTGTTAAATAATTTAACATAAAATTTAAATACTGAGCTTGATTTTATTTTTATTTTTTTTTCTTTGAGATTATTTTTTAAAAAGACAAAAGTGAAGTGGGTAAAAAAGGGCCAAACTTTTGAAGGACTACATTTGGGCCCATATATTTTAAGAAGGGTGAAAATGGCAGCAAAATTTGACCATATATTGGCTCCCTTTTCTGTTGGCACACAGTACCTGTTTCTCATGCCCATGATTCAGTCACTATTATGTTAGACACAAATTCATTCTGTGCAACCTTCATTTTACTCTTCAAACCTACATTTATTAAAAAAAAAAAAAATTGTTTTAAATTTTTTGACAACTGTTTAAGCGAATCTTGCTGTAGAGGATTATAGATCCAAGAAAGTGAAAATAATAAAAATACGAAAAGATTATCACAAACTTTCATATTATACAGCTAAATCAATGTTTCCCAACAATCAACATTGAGGGAAAACCAATATGTGTGCAAGTGCAACAACATCTGGTTTCTTTGGGTCCCGTTTCTCACTTTTGTGTGCGTGTATTGGCCTAGCGGTCGACGATTAATCCCTGAGACCATAGATCTTAAATTCAAGTCATGTGTAGCAGTCTTTAAAGTGATGCTTTTTAACTGCAGAACCATAGCCCCCCCCCCCTCAAAGTGAATGTTAATGCAATCATTTTGTCCCAGCTACTAAACCAACTTTTTCACACACACACACTCACTAAGGACCTAGTAATTAATATAGAGTGGTAGCACCTAGGTAGCTCCCACCCCATCCAATCAACTGGGTGTTTTCTAATTGTTCAAAGTCGAGATTTTCTTAACCATGATTGAAGGAAGAAGAATGTGTATCTTTAGGGGAAAGGAAGAATGGAATGTTTGCTGTCTGTTGATTAAGGTTGCTTTTGGCTGGTGGTATGATGGCCATGCATGCTTATGCTGGCCACCTTCATAATTACATATTTCTTCATATTGGCCTATCCATCTTCATCAATCATCATTCTCTTCAACAAGATGATTTTGTTCATACCATGTCAACTAAACATTGGCATGCATTCCCTATATTCAGGAAACTTCTCTTTACCTTCATTCAATCACAAAAGGAATGAGTAGAAAACATAAAGAGTTTACTGTCTCAAAAAAGAAAAAAGAAAAAATGCAATTTATAGTGCATTACTCAATAAGTCATAGGAATGCTACCTTACCCATTGTAGGCATACTTAATGTGCTCACGGCTGACATGATGAAGTATATTAAAAAAATATATATTATTAATATACCTTATAAAAATAAACTCTAAAAAATACTTAAACCCCAAATGAAAAAATTACTGACGTGGTACTATCACATCAGTCGTGTACAGACATTAAGTGTGCCAACAGTGGATATGATAGCATTCCCAATAATAAAGATATGAGAAACAAACAAAATTTAGCAAAATAAGAAACTTTCTATATAAGGAATAAGTTACTATAAATGTAGTGAAGAATGAGCATACAACGTATAATTAACACATACAAACAATATAACTTGGATACAAAGGGGCATTCTTAAATGCCTTATTGTTGTATCCATTTATATAATATATGTTGACGATTTGTATAAACTACCACTACCTGATTTACATCTGTGGTCTTGTTTGGACTACATAAATTTTTCCATCCTTTACAACACCTTCAATATCTTGGGCAGATCCATAAAGCTCCTCGATTGCATTTCCGGCACGCGCTATGCTACACAGGATCGAATGGCGGAATTTGCTATCCACCATTAATGCATCGCTTGAGTAATCAAGCACCACTTTATCCTCTTCGTCCATCGGCACACTGCAATGGTTAAACCACCGACGAAACTTTTGTTCTCAAGATAGTTGAAGCTTAAAATTGATTGCTATTTTGTATATATTTCATACAGCTTTACCTATCATAAAGCCCAGCACCAGCATAGCCTTCTAGATCTTCACCATTTGAATCCGACCGGAAAATTATGGACTGCCTGATAAAAAGGCCGATGGGTTTACTCGGGTAACCCAGTATCTGGAAGGTTGGAGCATATGGACAAACTTATAAGCATTCGATAGTTTAATGCGTTATGCATACATAACCGCATACAATTCCTATCATTTACACTGTATACTGTGAAGTATTATGCTGGATGGAAGAAACTTGCCAGAGGTAAATTCAGGTCATTTTTCTTGCAAATAAAGCTCAGTGCACGACCTGGATAAGCTCCCACCAGTGTCTCTCCAAGCCCCTTAACAACCTATTCATGAAAAAACACGAAAGCACGTGTTACCCTTTATTACTTGGATAAATGACTCGCGACTTCAGGAGATTTGGAGTTCTCCAACGGGAAAGATTTCTTCGGGGAAACTCTCCTTACATATTCATTAATTAAAGTCGAAATGAATTGCACCAGTATCTTTTCGTATAATTTTGATGTCCTGTGAGGGTATTATTTTTTGGTTTATTTTATTTTATTTTACTTAGGTGATGCTTTGCTAGTTTTTCTGAGTACCAGCTCTCCCGCTCAGGTTTTTTCATCTCTGAGGTTATGAAGATAGATAGAGGTAGTCCAGTTCATAAATTTAAAACGAGTATAGCATTATATTACCTCGGTATAAATTTCTGATGAATCCCCGGATGATGGATTAGTGGTGTGGATAACAAACGCATAATCAGCATTTATTATTTCTTGAACTAGGACAGCCATGCAAAGACAGTCATGATCAAGCTTCACTTTTCTCGTACTGAAGTATGCCCTCTCATTCCATTTTGAGGCCCATACCTAAAAACCGCAGTAAATTAAGTGTTTGGCAATATATAAAGATCAATGATATTTGGCCCATCATATGTGTAAATATTGATGCCTTTATGTGTATGCTTACCCTCTTTATGGCCATCCATGCTTGTTCCCATCTCTCTGCACCTTCATCACCAGGCCACGGCATGCCAGAACTTACCATCTTCTCCTTGAGCTCTTTAATCTGAGACAAGTTGTTATCAAGTAAAATAGAGCTGCCGCTGGGACATCTAAAATGTTCCGCTTTTACCAACACTGCCAATTTCGGGGTATCTTATTCATCTTGGCCCCACCCTCATGTAGTAGTTTATAAGGTTAGTTACATAAACTACTGTTGAGGTATAATAATCGACATGTAATGCCAATTAAGTTTTGAAATTACAAGCATTTCCCCCCCTCGTCTAACCCAATCGGTATGAAATTGTAACAGAGACAATGTTAGGGTATTCAAAACGCCAAATTCTTTGGCTTTTGTAAATAATTTCAAGGTAATTTTTATGGTTAATCACAAACTAAACTAGATGTATAGTAGGACTAGACTCTAGCTACTGAGTTGCAGCGTGGGAGCAATTATTTATAAGAAAAGGTGTAAATCTGCTCGATTTTATAAATGAGCAATGCTGTGTCACCAAAAAGTGGTGCCACTAAAAGGGGACTTACCAATTGCGGCGGTGCTGAAAGTTCCAAGACTGTGTTCCGAATCTCACCAAGGAAACTGAAGTCTCCTTCGTCTAATTTTTTCTTCAAAACTAACAATTTTTCTGCCACAACCTGCAGAGTCCCACATAAAAATGGAAAATCAACATTATTAGTAAGTAGTTACATACAAAGTGGAGATGCATGAGAAGGTGTTTCTATGAAAAGAGTATAACCTGATTCAAATTATCTGAAAGAACTGCTTCAAAAACACCAAAAGGCAAAGCAACAGAAGTGGGAATGTTAACCCAAGACGGAACTTTCCCTTTTAGATGTGCGATATTGCGTGATTTGGCCCCAACCTGGACAAATATAATCATACATTTATTGTAAGTTTAGCATACAGCTGGCTCTTCAACAGGCAGATTGTTCTCCTGCAACTTTAGATGAGTAGCTAACATGAAATAAGATGAAAAAAGAGAGAGATCTAAAGTATAACGTGAGTGCAAGAGGCTGACCAGTTCACTTGTAAATTCATCAGATGTTATTGCATATCTTCCTGAGAACTGTTTTCGTTCCAAGGACAAAGATGGAGCTGATGAAATTTCATCTGAGTTAGCTGAACTTACTAGCTCATCTTCTTTCATCTCACTACAGTACAAAAAGTTGTAATCAGTAAAGCATCAACGTTGGCCTTCATAAAATGATAAGGTGCAGGTTTTCTGGGTCTAACATTATTTACAGAATGCAAAGACAGAAAAGAAACACAAAAGAAATATGAACAGTTAATCTTGTTTATCTTGAATCACCTGTAAACCACTTCCGCAGACGTAGGTTTTAAGCGCAACAACTTTCCTTCATATGCTTCTATGATAGCCAATATATTGGGATCAAAGCAAGTGGCAAAACAAACCTACAAAAAAGAAAACCTATTAGCAGAACTACAGATGGTATATTTTGAGCCAGCAATCGCACTGTACAACTAAACAGTAACAGCTGTACAACCTTACTGTTCCTGGCTCGAACAGAAACATGCGACAAAACATCAGGCATGTCTGGAGTCAGTACTGCTACAGCACCATCAGGAATTTCTTCTTCTCCTCTAACAGATTTTGCAACCAATATTGTTGGCCTTGAGTAAGTTTCATTCTGAACTGAAAGCAATTGATCAACTACAACAACATATCCAACAGCTTCAACTGGACTGATGACCTGCCAACTGTAACAGAATACAGGACACATGTTAGTGAGCTACTAATATTATTCAACACCTATATTTTTGCATCTTCATGTGATCTCAGAAATGCCAGTCCTCGTCTAACCGAGTCAACAGGGTCAGGGCACTGGTGCTAAAATTCTTAGAACAATGATAGTGATTGTAACTGGATTGGTGCACAATTATAATTTTTTTATTCAATGAACTAGTAAAATTTATACCTTCCTAGATTAGCAGTCTTTCGAAGAACTGGATCAAGTCGATTAAGAAGGGAGGACAGTGAAGCTGCTGATCCTGCCCGAATCATTTCTTCAGTAAATATATTGACCTGCATGAAATAATTACAAAGTTACCTACGAGAAGTAACGGGAGGTACTACAAGGACTAGACAAGTTCCAATGTAAAACATACAGCCGATTGATCCACCCCAAGCTGTGCGCCAAGATATTCTGCTGATGGTTGCAGTAGTTGTTGGTATGCCTCTGCCTTGCTTGTGAGTGAAAGCCGAGTTCTGTCAAGGACTGATTTGGCAAATAATGCCCAGTGATCATCTCCATTCTTGAACATGCTCCGGGCTGAATTCCACCCCTTAGTATGAGAAGAAAATGAAAATCAGCGAAAGAAAGAAAATCTTCCATTAGCTTGAAGATGTATTAAACAGAGAAAGGCTATGTAATGCAGACGTGTATTATAAGGACACAATATATGAGGCCTCTAAAAGTTCCAGAGACAAAGAGTTGTATATCAACTAGAGAGTTGCAAATGCATACAGACGTGTTTCTATGGACTCAAGATATGTGGCCTATGAAGAAACATTAGATCAACAAATATGAAAAACTGGCACTTCTGTCTCATTGCTCCTTACCTTTAAGCAATAAAGAAGATCTTCATTATTGTCCACCGAAAGTGTGACGTTTTCAACAACAAGCGAAATGAAGTACATGATTTTCTGCAGGGTTTGTCAGAAAGTGTTACCAGAACAAACTCCAGTGACATTATAGTAATATTTAAGGGGGAGTTTACATGAAAGGGATTATCAAAGAACAATAATGAGATTTCTGTGATACCTCAGGGCTTGCATTATTTAGCTCTTCATATCCACGTTCTACAGCTGTTCTAACTGCAGAGTCTAGGGCAATATCCAGGAACAAAATATCCTTCAAACGGTCATTTGACTGGGAAAGCAATGGTCTAAGCTCCTGACGAGCCTCAAGCAATCCCTGAGTGTAAAAACATATCCAATAAGAGTGCATTAGTTGATAGTCAAACCAAAGGTCGCAAAGGTTTAAAGAAGAACTACTACTAGAATCTGATATACCTCAAGCAGGGCTTCGACATTACTATCTTCAATGTGTTCCATAACGAATTTAAGTAGCTCCTGCTCTCATAATCAGAAACATTTAGCAAAATGTTGCAAAATTTCACTGTTGTAAGAATTGTTATATTGAAGAAGAGGCACTACCGGAAATCCTCCTGGCAAGCCTGGGACAGGATTTATCTGCACTCCAACCATGAAACCTTGTCCCTGTGAACCAATTACCCCATTAGACACTTTGTAGGAGCAATGAAACTAGCTGATAATGAATCTATACGATTGAAATTACCTTAGCAGTGTAGCCCAAGCAGTTTGTGATGGCAGACTCAAGATCCGCACCTGAATGAACTGCCTGCACCGAAGTACTTTTACAGAATAAGATTTTGGAAATAAAGCACGAGCAGTTGGAGGCAAGCTTCTCAAAATAAACCAAGTTGGCCAAGATCTGAAAGGTTTCTATGTCATCTCTCATAATCAAGAGAAGGTTTAGAGTTTGCATATATTTGGAGTTGCAGGCATTCACTTTTAATGAGAGAGACTCATACAAACAAGCAGCTACTAAAATCAAATGCGAGTGCTGGTGTTCAATAGGTCATACAAATGTGACAAAGAGCTCTGACCTTCAAAGTTCGCATGTAATGTCCGAGATCACGCAGAAGTCCATCCCTTTGATCCCGCCTAAAATTAGGTTCCGAGTGTATAGCACGGTCGTAACTAAGGAGGCGCTCTTTTGTTATTCCATTATCATTTAAGGTCTTCCAATAAACACTAACGTCAAAGTCATTCTTGATATAGTCCATCAATGCCTGTCATAGGGAGTATCCAATACGATTAATTTTGAAATTCATATGCATGCAAGTGGGTGAGTGCGAGTGTGTATTAAGATCAACTAAATGGTTGTTTATTGATATCCTGAATACCTGACAGATTACAACATCATCAGGACTAGTGTTATTATGCAGCTTTTGATGCCACTCTTCCATCACTCCACCTTTGCAGTCATTGTTTCTCTGCAGTTGAATAATAACTCATACAACATATCAAACCCAAAGCCCGGAAAAAGAAAATAGAGGGGGGGGGGGGGGGCATGCTAGAGAAAACTACCTGAATGACTAATATTTCATCCCTAATTCGTTGCCCCACGTCCCCTTCACCTCCACGTCCGACAGTTGACAGAATCATGCGTATAATTTCACGATACTGTGGACAACTTTTGTAGACATTCTGTAGCAAACCCGTAAGTCTATCTTGAGCCTGGCTTATCTCTCTACACCGACGACAAGACTTTGAAGTTAGAAGAAAGAGGACACATGTAGAATATAGGACCCTTTGCTGTCCATTACAGAATCCCTTTTGTTAGACTTCCTCAAGTACATATGAGAAACTAAATATCTTCAGAAATTAAGAGCTCGGAAATTCGTTGTATACCGTGTCCATGGACAACAGAGAAGAGGGAACCCAGATTTCCAGGAAGAGAAAACATACCCATTGAAATAATTACAAAAGCTATTTTAGAAATCCTACCGTGGTTTTACATTGTAATTTTTGTTCCAAATGAGTTGTCGTGTTGCCATAAATCTCATCCACACAAGAATACCAGCAAGACCTACTTCACCTGCACTAGTCGCTTGTTCCATCAAGTCTGCTGCAATATTGAATCTGTAAAAAACAATGTCTTGAGTTAATAAAACAAAGCAAGTAACTTCCTCACATATAATAAGCAATCTAATTTACTAAGGAATAACAAGCTACAGAACATTGTCTGTCCCATAAAAATAAGTGCTGGATATACATTTTGATTCTAGAAGCAATATATTTTTTTATTTGGATTGCTAATAAGCTACTCCCTCCATTTCGCTTAACTTGGCTCAAAACTTTTTGGCTTGTGCTGGCACGGTTTTCCACGCTTCTTGATGATGGGTTTTAAAATGGATTTTTGAAGAATTATTTTTTTTACGGGATACTACGACTGTCGTAGTATCCCGTAAAAAAAATAATTCTTCAAAAATCCATTTTAAAACCCATCATCAAGAAGCGTGGAAAGCGTGCCAGAAAAGCCACTATTCAAATGAGCCAAGTTAAGCGAAATGGAGGGAGTATAAAGTTTCTAGAATCCATAAAAACTGAGATGCAAACTTAAAGAAGTCATTTTTTAGGAGTTTTTAACTTCTGTATGCATCTCAATTCCAGTTGTAAGTCAAAGCCTAAGACTCAGTCGCATGTTCTCAAGTTGTTAAAATTATATGAAATTCTGAGTAATAATTTTAGAACTTGCAGATGAACATGTTATACACCACATTTCGTATCATACTAGCAAAGCCAACCAGTTATTTAAATATCAATAGAAGCTGCTCTGATATAAGGGAAAGAAGAATGGAATCGCTCGTAGAAAATGGTATCACGAGTTTAGAATGTTAAAAAGTGAGGTATTCAGTAAATTAAGACATATAAGTAAATCTATCACCTATGCATAAATGACTTCTGGGCTTCACTTTCCAGGTCTGCTATTTTATCAAGCAAAAACTTTGCTGTTCCTTTCCCGTCTCCTGCATTCTTTTACCATAAAATAAGCATTGAGAAGAGTCAAGATGTAATACTTAAACACATATACAGTGTAAGTGTAGAAAGGGCCATAAGGATTTTATTCATACCTTTTGAACCTTTGCAGGGATAGTTTTGAACTCAACATAAAAGTCTGACCCACTATTCTTTATCCAGTTTCCACCGGACAAAAGAACAAATGGCATCCCCACAAAGTTTTCATCTTCAACTGTGATCTCTATTGATTGAATCTGCAAGAGTAGTCTAGGAAGTAGTTATTTTCTTGAGCTCAATCAGTTGATATCTAGTCTTTACAGCATCAAGGCATAAGGAGAACATACAAAAGTTCATTTTCCAGACCTTGTATGGCTGATCATCAATAGAACTCGTGGTGAATTTTGATTCCGCAGCCGTGTCCAAAGAAACTGAATCAGGTGGCATTACAGTTGAGGGAGGTGCCTGGAAAATGTCCAGCCATTATCAACAGAACAATAAAATATACAGTACTGACTAATATAAATGAACATAAGAAGATACTTGTTTTCTATTAAAAGGGTTTTAGACATACTGTCCATTCTCCAGCATGTTTGGACAAAGCCCAGTGGAGAACGGGATCAGGAAGGTCAGTAGCCAGGTAAACTTTTGTCTTGCCTGAAAGCTTAGCTACAAGTACCTTCATTGACAAAAGAATATCCATAAAGATTTGCTTAATGTTACAAAAATTGTAAGAGAAAAAAGACAGGATGTTACAGACATACCAGGAGTTCCTTATCACCAAGCTTATAATTTTTTTTGTTCATTATAGGGCCATCAATAAGTGCTTCCTTGGCCATACAGAAACGCTTAATAGCAGATAGAGCTTCTGGTGCAGGGGAGATATTTTCCTTGATGGGTTTAGATTCAAACTTAGTGAGAAGTGACATTATGTCCCTTTTCTTGCGCTGAACTCTATCTGCGGAGAAAGAAGTTTGTTTGGGTGGTTGCTTGGAAACATTGGTTTTTATCTTTCCTTTGGTTAGCTTTTTCCGTATGTCTTCAAGAGATGAACCCTTGTCTAGTTCCACTTGCAACTCTTTTCTTGCTTCCTCAAATTCTTTCTGTTAAAATGAACATAGATCAGAAAGTTACTAGGAACAAACAGTAGACTTCTATGACCATACGTAAAGGGAGCATTTACTATGTGAATACATTATATTATGCGTAATTATTATAACAGCTACTGTAGAAAGAGTATGGAAGGTTTGATTTTTTACAAGTTTTTGCTCCGCAGAGTAGTTTTGCTTTCCAGCTCGTTCCCATCTTATATATGCTTGTATTTGAACAAGATCATCAGGTATACTGCTCTTTGATGTATTGCTCTTTGATTCTGAAACAAATTGCTCTTTACTTTCACTTGTTCCATTTTTGCCCGTTAACTTTGCTCTGAGGTCCTCTACGGAAGCACCCCTAGCTACTTCTTCCAACAGCTCCATTCGAGCAGCCTCATACTCCTCCTGTTTAAAAGACATAATAATAAGATAACAAGCAAAAGCTAACAAAAATATGAACAATTGTCATACTAAATATCTTAGTATTATCTGGCATATTACCAGGGATCAGAAACTTTAAACAAACCAAAAGGCAGCCAACTGATTTGACACTTCCAAGAACTAGCAAATATTTAAGAGTTTGTATACATTGGTCGAAGACAATTTCAGATCTCACATTTAGTGATATGTATTATTAAATCACATAAAACATCAAATTATTCTTCCTCATTGTTGAGAAAGCAGCAAAAGTAGCTCAGGGACAGAATTAAGTGATGTATCCGAAACTAGAAAAAGGACACATAGAACTGTTACAAACTAAAAAAGAGCAAATGGGCATCATTACATGATACACGCTGTGTTCTTAAGCTGCAGCTAAGAAGTAAGCAAAAACCACAAACCTTTTCTTTATCTGGGCTGTACATCTGTTTCCCTTTCCTCTCCCACCTCAAGTATGCTTGGATTTGAACAAGATCCTCAGGAACTGAAACGTTTGGACGTGTAAATTCTATCTTTGGCAAATTAACACGAAAATTGCCCCCATTGTACTTATACCTGAGACCATGAGAAAGACAAAGCTAATGACATGTTTCACTAATGTGCTCTCAAGTTTTATAGCACAGCATCACTTTACCATTTATTCTGGGCTTCGTCAAAAATCAGAAACTCTAGAGCTTTTATAGCAGGATCATCAATCTCTATACTCAATGCAGCATTAGCACCAGACTAAGAAGAGACACCACGCGACAAACATGTTATGTAACAGAAATGGTGAAGTTCTGCCAATTATAACAACTCAGGAGACACTTTTAATTCAAGCGGAATTCTGAAGCTTACTTTCACAAAAGGACTCCTAAGTGCTTGGTTTTTGTACACCATAGTTCCATCTGGACGACGTTGTGGAAGATCCCATTTACTGACCAAGAGAAAAGAATATTTAAAATCCTTAAATTTTATAGGATTCCATTTTACAGTAATGGATATCTATAACCTTCAATTGCACTTACTTTTGCTGGTTTTTTATTGCTCCCCAGTGTAGAAGTATGCTGTCGCTACTGCTTGTAACTTGAATATTTACTATTGAAGCAGAACCAGATGCCGGAAGTCCAACATCAACCTATTTATTTACATCAAATAGTCTAATATCAATAAATTGATTTGCACCTTTCATCAAAGTATCAGTATATGCAAAGTGGATAAAGATGTAGTTTGTGTCCCACATCCTAGATCACTATATGTATGCATACCTGTAATTCAACCTTCTCATCGAGTCTGAACTTTTCCCTCTGCTGCTAGAGAACAAAAAACAGCGAAGACAGGAAACTAGTCACGATATTGCCATGAAAAACTAATATTATATTCAAGCCTTTCAATATAGTTTAGGCTGTTTATACCAATTCTTCAAGACCAAGTGAAGAAAATTGACTAGTACATCATTAGATGAGGGGAAATGCCCCTATCACATGAGTGAAGTCGAATAAGACCTAGATTGCATCTTGATCGAACCAGCGAGAATCACTAATTCGAAATGGTCTTAAACTACTACCTACATTCTACTAGAAGAAACTACGAAACATACACAGGAAAAATAACATATTATTAAATTTAAATAAAGTGGATCTGTGAATAATATATTATTACCACAGAAGATGGATCAGCAGCCAAGACTGCCTTTGTCGATCTCAAAATAGTACACAGCTTTCCCATCTGTAATTTATTTTTCTGAAGTGTGATTCTTCTACCCAGGAACTCAGTAGATATAGGAGCTCGATGTGTTAGCGAATTTGCTTGAGGTTGGAGAAAGGTATTCCCCCTAATTGAGGCTGAAGAATTGCTTCGACTCTGATGCTCTAAAACCGTCGGAGAAAGCAAACTCTGATGCAGCAAGTTATTCCCAATCGTGTTACTCATGTTTTCTCAATTGTATGATTAGCTCTACAAATCTCGACTTCGACCTCAATACTTATGCTGCCAAAGAAAGGAACTAAATCACGAATCATCAACAGAAACAGAAACAGCCACTGTTCGAATATACGAGATAAACACCACCACATTCACACACATAAACTAGTATATTCAGAATCAAAATCACCTCTTCGTAAATTCACGCATTATTTCAGAAACAAAACAGCACGTATTAATAGCCGTCCATTGCAGACTTGCAGTAACGAAAACCATCAACATGTGACGAAATTTGAACTAAACAAGCACCGTCACCGAGGTTAACGATCAGCACAAATAAGCATTTACACAAACAATTGGCGCGCAATCAAATCATTTGAAGAGCAAAATACAATAAATTCGAATAAATAATACAGTTTCGCCGAGAAAAAGCATCAGCATTGCATCCAGCAACAACATTACAGCAATCAAACTTTACCTGAGGCGGAATAAATTAGGAGAAAAAATGCGGACGGAATTGAAATCGAAGAAAAAGGAGCGAAGTTCGAAGAGAGTGAGGCGACAACGGAAAGAAGAAAGTGGAAAGTGGGAAGATTTACAGAGAAAGAACGGTGTTAACACGTTACTGCTGAAATTATTATGACGGGGAAGGGGACACGTGGCGGGAGGAGAGAGGTATGCGATAAATAAAAGGCGCTCGGGGTGTGGAGATTAGTCACGTGCCCAGAGCATGAGGCGTGGGGTCCGTGACTAGCGGCTGCCTTGTTGGGTTGCGTTTGGATATTTTTTTTTTATTCCATACCGTTTTAGATTATTTTGTGGAAATTTTCCAATTACGGCTGTGTTAAAATATGGGCTTTATTTAATTGACAAGAGTATGTGATTTAATGGATCTTCAAGCATTTAATAAACACAGTATATTTTTTGTGTAGAATCTAGAATGTGCCACGTGTTCTGGTGATGACTGTTCCATACCTTTATTAAATTACTATTTCCATGTACACAATTGTTAAGTTAGTAGGGAAATTGAATCTTATGGTTAATTAATTTTTTTGGCATGAATTCAGTGTACAAAAATTCCACTTTAAAAAATGCTACTATATTAGTGAAAAAAAATATTTTTCTTGGCTCGTCTATTTGAAGTTTTTGTACGGTTACAAGTAAAAGAAATATTCTAAAAATTCATTAAAAACTCATCATCATAAAAAAAAAATTTAAAATGACACGTGTACCAAAAAAACGATCTAAAATTTTTTAGACAAAGTATTATTCTTTAATGGGAATTGCAGAACTGGGGAACATATTAAGTTTAATAAATTATTTTTTTATAGCATACTATTACTTGCAAATTCGACGTCTAACTAATATTTGATGTAAAAATTGGGTCAAAATTACTTTTAAAATAAAATAAAATAAAAATACAAATTGTACCGACATTGTGAGGTCGGCAGCGCTGGGGTCGATTGTGCTTTAGATATTTTGGAAGTTTTTATTTCATAGTGAACTCAATTCTGCATGTGAGTGTGTGCGTGCAAACAACAGTAATAAAGTTTAATGAACTAAATGAGTTTTAGGTTGAAAGGAAATATATTGGCGATAATCTAGTACTGTACAATAAATATAGTATTTTTTTTGCGAACTAATTATTTTTGAGAGATTACATTAATTTTATAAAACAACATTACAAACTCTATGCAATTTTTTTGTGAATAAATATAGTGATTGGAAGTTTTTGTTGTTATTATAATGATATTTTGATGAAATTTCTTGAAATTTGTGGCTCCAATTGTCGCCCACAATACCTTTTCTTTTCATCGTGAGAAAATAATAATAATAATAATAAAATGCATGAATCGATAGAATTGACATTTGAGAAAATACATTCACATGATTTATAACTAGTGATTAGTGGTTAGTGTTGAAAGAAGATAAGCTTTCTCTACGAAGGAATACTTTCCTTAAACGTAAATGCGTTTGTCCGAAAAAATAATGTGTATTACTTCATCCGTATTGTTCCATTTGTCCTGCATATATTTAATACTCCATACAAGCAGGGACAGAGCTAAGGGGGACTGGTGGTAGTCCCCCCCCCCCAAATTTTGAAAATTTTCTACATATATATATGCATTTTATATCTATATATACAAACACATATATATATTTTCTATATATATTCCATAGTTAACTCCAAGTTGGGATAAAAATAAAATTTGTATAGATTTGGAGTTATAAAGGAGAAATCATTGATGTTTGAAAAAAATTCCAACATTTTCCCTAAAAAAGAACGCATAATAAATTAGTTTAAAGGTAACTTAGACATGTGAAAAATTCGTCTCCCCTTAAGTGAATTCATGCTCCGTCCTTGCATATAAGTAGATCAAATGAAACGGGATGAATAGAGTATGTTTTATGAGTTTATTTATTTATAGATATCCAAATATTTGCACCATCAATTTGAGATTAATCCTTCTTCCAAAGGTGAAAACCAGTCACGTAAATTACTTTTTTTTAAATAAAAATTTATGAAATACGTAGTACATGCATGCACAAAGGCCAAAGTTTCGTGCGTATAATTTAATAATATTAACGGAATTGATAATCACATGGGTTAATTAATTTCCACGAGACAGTTTGCCTAACAATTGAAGCAATGCCAATTTCACTTTATAATTAAAGAGAGCAAATTGCAGTATAATTTGCTAATCAAGCCTTGTGAATTGTGATTTTGTCTACTTTTCCCACTTTCCCATATCGCACGGAAAACCTTTTTCTGGATTTGACGCCATACTTTCCTCATTTTTTGAGCTACATTACTATTTCAAATTAATTAATTAATAGTATTAGTTTAGTAGTGCGTGTTAGGAATCTATGGTGAATCTACGTATTGCTTGTTGCATAGTACTAGTTTGTACCATCTTAATATATTTAATCATCAATCACCACGGTATCATTTGTAAAGGCTTAAGTTAAGGGCTCGTTTGGTAGCAATACTGAGAAAAGGACGGATGAGAAAATGTGTGATAAATTGAGATAAAAAAGTATGATAAGTTGAGATAAAAAATATATTGTGTCTTTGGTACAAACATAGATAAGTTGGGATAAGAAATATAAAAATTGATAATTAAAATTGAAAATAAAAAATTGATAATTAAAATTAAGCATAAAAAATTGATAATTAAAATTGAAAATAAAAAATTGATAATTAAAATAAAAAAAATAAAAAATTGATAATTAAAATTGAAATAAAAAATTGATAATTAAAATTGAAAATAATTTTTTAATTAAAATAAAAAATAAAAAATTGATAATTAAAATAAAAAAATAAAAAATTGATAATTAAAATTGAAAATAAAAAATTGATAATTAAACTTGAAAATAAAAAATTGATAATTAAAATAAAAATAAAAATTGATAATTAAAATTGAAAATAAAAAATTGATAATTAAAATTGAAAATAAAAAACTTATCACAACTTATCCGGGGGTAGAGACGGTATAGTATATGTCAGTGTAACAGTGAATTTAATCCGGGCCCAAGCATTTTCGCGGGCCGATGGCATTATTTTTCTCGGATACCAAACACTGGAAAAACCAAGATAAATTTTCTTATCTAGATTTTTTCTGGGTTATACTGGCTGCCAAACGGACCCTAAGTATAATATATAATTTCCCACAACTTCGTTGTTGAAGTTGTATTTGATTATTAAAAAAGGGGAGAGTTAGAGACAGAGTGAAAGTACGTAAGTGGATAGCTTACCTATTAATCCTTTTTTTCTTTGTACATGGACTTCTATCCACTGCTCATTATGGCCCTACTCAAAACACTATATGAAATAGAATAATTTATTGTTCAATTAATATTCGAAGTCACCGTTCCAGATCATTTATTGTATTTTTATGTTGAATCTTCTATTTCATTGTCGGATACTTAAACACATGATAAAAACTTTTCGAAAACTAGTTTTTTTGTATGAAATTCTTATTGCTGGTGATTTTGTAAATATTTTTAACACATATCGAGTATTGACAGTGCAATAGAATATACAACATGAAAAATGTAATCAAAGATCCGTATCAATGTTTTACACCAATTTCTGCGTCAAAATATATTTTATTTCCAAAACTACAACTTTCTTTATACTAATACTTTGTTATTTCGATAAGCGTAAACTCACACTAAGAGCAGTGGCGTAGGAGGGTGCTAGAGGGAGCACTAGCACCCTCCACCAAATATATTTACATGTAAAAAAAAATATTTTTTTAATTTTAGCACCTCTATTTATTAAAAAAAAATGGTTTTAGCACCCTCCGACTTAAATTTCTGGTTCCGCCAACTGACTAAGAGGCCGTGGCCTTTTCTCGATTAACATTATTTGGGCTTCTTGATATACTCATATCCATCAAGTATTTTTGTTCGGCAATAAACTAGTCCAATTTTTGGGGCAAATTGCAAATATAAAATTTCAACTTAACATTTACAATCATCATCAAAATTGTTTAACTTAAAAAAAATACTAGTTCGATATTGTATCAAATTATGGCAAATGAACAAATTAATAAGGGATTCAGTGAACTATATTATGACGCCAACAATTATATAACAAAATCCGGAAATTATTATACGCTTATATTTTCATCAGAACGACATCGTATCACCTCCACCACGACTAGTCAGAATTTTACAATATAATATACTGAAAATTCTGGCTCTAAAAGTTCGAACACAGTCATAATTCAAACACCTTCCGTTCACGGCCTCTTCTCGGCGACGGCCAACAGGGCGCCGGTGAGCTTGGTCAACTCGTCGTCGTACTGAGTCGCCTCGGGCACGGTGACGTTGAACTCTCTGAGTCCCTCGGTGCAGTCGAAGAAGGAGAGGGCGGAGAGGTAGTACTTGAGGGCCCGGGTCGGGTCGTCCTTGGCGAACCCGATGCACTCGTCGATGCGGTACATCACGTTGTCGTACGCGTCGTAGCAACCGCCCACGATCGACTCCTTCGTCTGCGGCTGCAGGTTCGCCGGCGTCTTCGCCGCCACCACGTCGGCCACCGACTTCCCCGCCGCCGCCTGCTTCTTCACGGCGTTCAGCGCGTTCGTCATGGCCTCGCCCCAGCTCCTCGCCCGCCCAACCAGCTGCCCGCAGAGCACCTTGTCGTCCGCGGTGTCGCAGAAGGAGACGCCGCCGCCGCGTCCGGCGGCGGCGGTGGCGACGAGGGCGGCGGCGACGACGGCCAGCGAGAAATAGACGGTGTTAATCCTCATCTTTTTCGAAGGAGAAGAAAATGAACAAAAGGGATTTTAGGGTTTGTGTTGATGGAGATGAGAATCTATGGCGGTAAAATTGATGCTCTAATACGATGCGATGATTTTGATTCTCATAGTTTTGGGTTACAAATCTGCAACTATTTTTATAGTTTCAAAATTTATATATGGATTTTCCAAAAATAAGTTCAGTTTTTAAAATTATGGTTTTCGCGGTATATTAGCCCTAAAATCATGCTAATCCATTATTTCAAAATAACGAGGATATAATTAACCACGTCCTCTATCCCTCTTACAATGTACTGTTCAACCATGTATCTAAATCGATTTTTTTTTTAAATATATTCATTTTTCTTTAATTTCTAGATATTAATCTACCTTAATTGATTATGGTTTACCAATCCAAATAAGGTTTATTATTCATTTTTTAATAGTGAAAATTTCTATTTATTTACTCCGTATATAAAAAATAAAAATAAATGAAGGAAAAAAATCGCTAAAAAATAATTATGCATACCGACTGAATTAATGAATCATTGTAAATTAGTACTGATATTAGACTAAATCAAATTACATTGAAATTGAGGGGGAAAAAATCGATTTTGATACACAGTTGATACTTCATGTAATAGTTATATATAGATGATCTCATTCGATAACTACGTACCCTCGACACTATTTTAACCTGTGCGGCTGTGCCTATTCACGTGTAATAATTTACAAATTAATCACATCGATAAGAATTATACGTGAGATTAATTAAGTATTTAATCCTAAGTATGGAAACTTCAAGTTTTAATTTGTAGATTAACTCTGGAATAGAAGAAAATAAAATATAGTAACATAATCAGAGAAGGAAACGAGATTGGCAAAATCTATTTGGTGTAGGAAAAGGAAATTTCTCCGACATTGAATAGGAATATGTCTTTTATATAGTATGCTCGAGTATAAGTTTATTCCTACTTATAGTATTGCACACAAAATCACATAATCGGTGAAAATTCTGCAAAAACTTCGAAAGAATAATCCAAAGTTTATTTGCAGGAAATTAAGGATCGGCATACCCACAACTTGAAAGTTCTTATAGCAGGTATTTTCTTTGAGAAACTTTGCCTCTAAAGCTAGCTTTGTAATGAGTTTAATTAAACATTTTGTTTGTTACTTCTGAAATCTAGAAATAGGAATTGAGTTCAGATTATGAATTTTCAACTTGTTTGATTTTTATTTTTTTTCTTCTCTTTGAAACGAGATTATTGGGAAATTACAAAAGTTGGTCTTTATGTGTTGAAAGATTTTTCTTTGTTTTTTTTTTTTTTTTTCTTTGCTCGTGTTTGAATATTTTGTAGCTGTTCTAAAGTAAACTAGAAATTATAAGAAGCTTTTTTCTGATTTTAGTACGTTACATATAAAAGAAAAAAAAAGAAGGTTCTAAAATTGTACTTCTTCGATAACCAGCATGCAAAAATCACAGTACTAATTGCAGAATAAAGTTGTCCTAATATTTCCACACCATTAATATGAAAAAATTTCCTCACTAATTTCGTGTCTCCTGCAGCAGCAATGAAGAAACAGGGGCTAACAGCAGAGCCAGAGCTAAACCAAGAAATTCTCGAAGAAATCCTTTCAAGGCTCCCAGTAAAGTCGCTCCTAAGACTCAAAAGCGTGTGCAAATCATGGAAAAACCTAATCTCCGAATCTCGATTCACGAAGCTCCATATCAAGCAATCGATCGATCACAACCGTAGCAAGCTCGTCTACTTGCGCGATTTTTCCACCACTCTAGCATACAAAGCTAAAGACGGTGCTTCAACGGAGGAAGAAGATGACGAGTTCTCCGATGATGTCGATGCAAGCGTCTTAGCTTATTGAAACGGCCTATTCTGCATCAGCATCCGCAACGACGCTACGGAACCCTTCCACCAAAGTAGACCTGCCTGGGCTTTTAGGCCCGTCGGGCTTAGCCCTAGCCCGGCCCTAAGTCAACGGGCTTAGCCCTAGCCCGCCGGTCAACGGGCCCGAACCGTAACCGGGACCGAAGACTAAGGGCCGGGCTCGGGTCGAGGCATGTTGAACCGAAAACCCGTCGGTTAACCGACGGGCCGGCCCGCCGGGCTTAGGCTTGAACCGTCGGGCCCTTCTAGCAGTTAGGACCGCCGGGCCGGGCCCAACGACGGGCAAAACATGTCCCTTATTCAATTCGGGAGAAATCCTAGTGTTTTTCGGGTGGAAACGACGTTCTGAGCAAAACTCATGACGCCATGAGCTGTGACGGATTTTGGGCAAATTCCATCTTTTAGAGGGTCAAAACTGCAATTTTATAGTTTTTCGGGTTATTTCGTATTTTTGGATTTTTATTTAGGGTCCTTTTGTTATTTCTTGTTTTTCGGTGATTAGGGTTTCGTATTTAAGCATTGTTAGACGATGATGGACGGCAGTTTTGAATATTATTGAATCTGAGATTTATCTCTCTCGCGTTTTACGAGTTTTTCTTCCTGTCAAGCATTCACGCTGCATCAAAATGTAAAAGTTCTTATTTATTCATTTTCAACAATTTAATGAGTTATTTAAATTTTTTAAAATAAAACAAAACAACATCAAAACATAAAAAATTAACATTTTCTATTCATAAAAAATTATAATTTCCCATTTGCGTGAACCGCCGGGCCGGCCCTAGCCCTACGGTTCTGGCCCGGCCCTAAACCGGCGGGCCTAGGGCCGAGCCCTAAACCGCGGCACAAGTCTAGGGCCGGGCTAGGTTCATGCAGTCGGAGGCCCGTGGCCCGCCGGGCCGGGCCCGAAACCGGCGGGCTCGGCCCGTGGGCAGGTATACACCAAAGAGTCTCGAAAAATCGCCGACTCCGCGGTCGAATTCCCGGCTTCTTCCGCGTCGGCCACCGCGTTCTTCGGGCTCGGGTACTGCTCTGAGTCCGACGACTACAAGCTGGTCAGGATCTCCATGTTCGACAAAGTGGATCCGTACCAGGCAGAGGTCAAGATTTACTCTAGAAACTCGGGCACGTGGAGGAGGATCGGAGACTTCCCGTACGATCTCCCGGACGGGTGCCCGGGCGTCTTTGCCAACAGCTCTCTCCACTGGCAGGGCCGGCCCTGACTATTTTGGGGCCCTAGGCAAAATCAAAAATATGGGCCCTTCATATTAAAAAATAATAATAATAAAGATCTACATTGTATTTATAGTATTCAAACTACTTATAAACTAACTTGCAATCCAAAACAAAAAATAGACATCTTCTTTTGATTTCCATGTCTTTCACTCCTGCAATAAATGTATCCACTATATAGCATCAGAGGAAAGATTTTCTTCGAACGGTTGCAGATGCAAAATCTTTAATAATCCCATCAACATCAATATTCTCTAACATCTCTTTCTCAATAGCTAAAGTTGCCAATCCGTTCAATCTTTCTTGTGACATTGATGACCTCAAGTAGGTTTTTATCAGTTTAAGCTTTGAAAAGCTTCTTTCAGCAGATGCTACAGTCACTGGCAAAGTTAATAAAATTCTGTAAGCAATGGAAACATTGGGATAACAATCTGAACATTTCACAAATTCAAGAATTTCAACTGCCGACAAGAACTCAGTAGGTAAAGATAATTGCAACACCTTTAATTCAGAGAATAGATCATCTAAATCAACATCTGATGAATCACCACAAGAGAATGTAGAATGAAAATTAACACAACTTTTTCTCAACTCAATACCATCTAAAGACTTCAACTTATTGGAATTATATAAAAATCCAAAAATACTTCCAAATGTTTTCAAGTCCTCAAATCTATTCTTCAAGGAAGAAATAGCCATATCAACTACAACCAAAAAATATTCAATTCTAAATAACTCTTCAGGTGATTGATCTACTTCTTCCTCATTATTCTCTCCAAAATGTTTTTTTCTAATCATACGACGTTTTGTCAGAAAGACCGGCTCTACTTCCATTTCAAGTGCAACACTTTTAGCAACATTCATGCCTTCCATAAAACCCACATCTCGATACTTTTCAAAAAAGACAACACACCTTGCAATTGTTTCATTGTAGTATCAATGCACATAGACTTAGATTGCAATTTCTTACTCACCATATTAATAGCAAATAAAATTTCATACCAAATTACCATCCCAAGTAAAAACTCAAAGCTTTCTAATGCACTAATCAAACTCTCTGCTTCACTCTTTGTCTTTGCATCATTATCACAAGAGTCGTATAGTTTCAATAAAGCTAATCTTATTTGTGGACATTGAAACCGTATAGCTTTAACACTTTTAATTCGACTCTCCCACCGGGTATTAGACAAATATTTCAAAGTCAAACCAGATACATTATCAAGTAAAATATTCCATCTTTTGGTAGAACCTGAAAACAGGGAATATACGCGTTGAATAACTCCAAAAAATGAAATAGCTTTAACACATGAATGTGCCATGTCACCAAGAGTAAGATTAAGACTATGACAAGCGCAAGGCATATATAAAGCTCTAGGATTTAATTCAAGAAATCTCTTCTGAACACCTTGATGCTTTCCTTTCATATTGGAACCGTTATCGTATCCTTGACCCCTCACATCATCCACATTAAGGCTAAGTGAATGTAAAACATTTTGCAATTCATTAAAAAGCCCTAAACCTGAGGTATCATCAACTTTTAAATATTCTAAGAAGAACTCCTCAATTTCAATTGGATTATTTGACATATTCACACATCGAACTATAAGAGTCATTTGTTCTTGATGGCTCACATCAGGGGTACAGTCAAGAATCACTGAAAAATATTTGGCCTTTTTAATGAGCTTAATAATAGAACTTCTCACACTTTGAGATAAAAGGGAAATAAACTCATTTTGAATTCTATGCCCAAGATAATGATAATGAATTTCACGATCTTTAATACGTCTAACATGATCTTGCATAACCACATCAAATTCTGCAATCATTTCAATCAATCCCAAAAAGTTACCATTATTATCCTGATATAATTTATCATTAGATCCACGAAAAGCAATATTATGTTTAGCCAAACACTTCACAACAGATAATATTCTATATAAGACCTGCCTCAAATGCTCTTTCTCTTTCATAATATCATCTTGCAAAGATTTATCAATTGTTTCATTATTATTCAATCTCACCCTCATTTCATTCCACATACTCATGTTAGACATATGCTCGTTACTAAGTTCATGTTGTCGAAGTCTTTGGCTAATATGTTTCCAATCACACAATCCTTCATTTGCTAACAAAGTTACATTACTAGAAGATTTGAACAACTTACAACAAAAACAATATACTTTGTCCACAAGCTTGGAATAAACTAACCATTTCCTATCCATACTCTCACCATTGCTTAACTTCCTAGAATAGTATGCATATGAAAAATGCCTAGAATGTTCATCTGTAGGAAAATCTCTATCCATTTCCCTTATAGGACCTTTCTCAACTAAAATATCTCTCATTTTGTTATCAAGTTTCTCCCAATTTTTTGGATCATAAATATCTACTGTAGGACTTGTTTGGTCTTCATCAATGCCAAAACTTTCACTAGTAGATGCATTTAGCACAATCATAGGCTCACTCGAATCCTCAATATTATCATTCTCATTTTCATGATTTTCATCCTCTAAAGTTTCATTTGTTTGATTCAAGTTCTCTTGAGCATCTACTTTCTTAAAGACAAATTTATGAAGAGCTCCGTGTTGTGATTTTTTAAACTCATCTTCTCGTTTTCTCTTTTTCCTTTTCTCATGTCCAGATAAATGTTTCTTTGGGAACATTTTATAGTTGAAATAGATAGCAAGCACATAAGTAGCATAAGAACTAAAAAAGAACAATAGCACCTGAAAATATATTTTGCTTTAATTCGATATCAATAACGGAACAACCGCACACTTGTTGTTATATTCTTGTTCCTGACAATCATTAAAAGGACAAAATTAGATATTTCAAAATTATACAAAATACAAAATTTGCAACTCCAATTCGCAATTCTTTTAGACATTTTAACAAACACTTTACAGTTAATCATTTTGAAAAAGTAGAGAACACGAATAATAAAAAATTAAAACAAAAGAAAGTATAAATAGTTAAATACTATGCAAACATCAATACATCATTGTCTTCTTGTGGGCTCCTTTATATACATGGTGGAATCGTAGGAATTTTTAAACAAATACAACAAACAATAAAGAATTACAATTACATAAATAAAAGTATATACCTTAACCTTGTCGGCTTTTTCCTAATGCACTAATAAAGAAAGCGACTACTGAGATCGAGACAGAGACAACCTCGTGAGATTAAACTCAAAACAGGGAGAGAGAGAGGCAGAGAGAGAGCACGGGTGAGACAGAGAGAGAGAAAGAGACGTTGCTGAAAGTCTGAGAGAAGGGTGGAGAGTTATTAATTTAATTTGGGCCCTTCTTGTATGGTTGTTTTTTTTTTTCTTAAAATAGGCCCAAGAAATATTTGGGCTCATACTACTAATAGGGTATAAAAAAAAAAATGGGGCCCCTTTCAACCCTGGGCCCTAGGCGGCTGCACCCAATGCCTAGGCCCAGGGCCGGCCCTGTCCACTGGATAGTCTGGACGTGCGAAAATGGCGATTATCGCCAGCGCAAAGTTGCTAAGCTAGATCTAAAGGACGAGAGCTACGGTCTAGTCCGGTTGCCCGAGTTCGGATCGAAAGAGATGTTTTTCGACATCGGGTCGTTGGACGAGAAGCTCATCGTGTTCTACACTTCCGTGGACTGCACCTCCAGCATTTGGATACTCGAGGAACACGGGAGAGTCGAGTCATGGACGAGGATCAAGATCGCCATCGACTCCGTCAGCAGAATACACGCTTTCATGCATTTCCAGCCTCTTTGTTTTTTGGAGCCCGGGAAAATCCTGGTACGTCTTGGCGCCAAAAATGTTGCTACCTTCGACGTGAATAAGAAACAATGCTACGATGTTCACTTACCATACATTTTCTATTTTAAAATGGTTACCTATGTGGAGAGCCTTGTTTCGCCATATTCTCCCTAGATTATGAGGTATAATTACTTTTTTAATCTATGGTAGTTAGTTATATACTTATATGTTCATAACTTGAGAAATCCATAATTTTGACTTATGTTTATGTAGTTAGTTTATTTTGATATAAATTCAATACGGTTATGTATGGTGTGAATCGTGAGAACTTGAATGTTTTTCTTAATTTTTATTGATTTTTTTGGTTCAATTTCTCCATTTATGATTGAATCTAAATTTACACTAATTGATTAAAGTTTACCAATCCAATTAGAGTTTATTATTTATTCTTTAATATTCAATTTCAATTTTATTAATTAAAAATGCTAAAAAAAATATTTATATATCCTAATTGAATTAATGAATCATTGTTAACTGAATGAATCATTATGATATTTATGTGATGATTTTCTTTAAAAAAATAAAAATTAATGAATCATTGTTAACTTATAATGTAACATTAGACTAAATCATATTAAAACTTATTCTAATTATCTTAAATTGAATAAATATACATACAATACTACTTAGGGTACAAGTGTACCCCAATGCACCATGCTGGAGTCGCCAGTGCCATCCGCGTGTAATCCCTAATTAAGCAACTAATTAGCAAACAATACATTAATATTTTTGTGGCTGGTTTATTATTTAAAGCAGGTAATAATAATTAGTCAAAGTTAATGACAGATTATAGCGTGTTGACTTATATCCCATCAATTGTTTATTACATACTTGCAAGATTCTATATTCAGCATTCTCCAAGTGAAGGTGAACATGTTGTGATTCGAAATGACCAAATTAACCTCATGTGATAACAAACCAGAAGTCATGCCTTCATTGGATATGAATATAATGTGAGGGGCTGAACAGTGATTACACACAAGAAAGAAGATTTAAAAATGAAGGAATCTCATCTCACACAAAGTCAGAGCTAGCACATTCTCTTTCAATGCCTTCAGATTCCTAGTTAAAATGGCTCCAAAGTCAATGGAAGCAACCAATAGCAAACCAGAGCATCCTTCTCTCACTTACGTAGCAAGATTTGAACTTCTTCCCCAACTAGCCATTAACAATCTTACTTGAGCTACAATTCCTGCATTCACATGTCAAAAACTGCATCCTTCATGTCTTCCTACATCTCAAGTAACAAGTCAGCTACGAGACTCGACGAACATGAAACGATTTTCGGCCTTTCGAGTTTCATTACATAATTTAAACAGCAAACTTGGAGTTGTGTTCTATTTTCTAATAGCATCAATCACTTTCAAGAAAACTAACCACTTGTACTGAATCGAGATGTTAGTACGGATTCTCGCTGTGTCGTGT
This sequence comes from Mentha longifolia, assembly GCA_001642375.2. Taxonomy (NCBI): domain Eukaryota; kingdom Viridiplantae; phylum Streptophyta; class Magnoliopsida; order Lamiales; family Lamiaceae; genus Mentha; species Mentha longifolia. The sequence goes on from CM038121.1 coordinate 24,193,412, forward strand.
GCTATATAAGCCATCAGCCACCATAACTTGTAGCATCCATCTCATACACCCCTGCAAAAAAAAGAGAGACTTTCTCTAAATTAGATTGAATTACCGTTTCTTCGATCTTTCTTGACATGGAGGTCTCACATGGAGAAGAAGGGGTTTTTTCTCGAAAGAAATTCGCACTTCCGGTGGATTCCGAGCACAAGGCCACCGAGTTCAGACTCTTCTCGGTGGCAGCACCGCACATGCGGGCGTTTCATCTATCGTGGATCTCTTTCTTCGCTTGCTTCGTCTCCACTTTTGCAGCCCCGCCTCTGTTGCCGATCATCAGGGACAATCTCGGCCTGACTGCAACCGACATTGGAAACGCCGGCATAGCGGCGGTTTCCGGTGCGGTTTTCGCCAGGATCGCAATGGGGACGGCCTGCGATCTCTTCGGCCCCCGCCTCGCCTCTGCAGCTCTCACCCTTCTCACAGCGCCGGCAGTTTACTGCACTTCCATTTGCAACTCTGCCTCCTCCTTCCTCCTAGTCCGCTTCTTCACCGGCTTCTCTCTAGCAACCTTCGTCTCGACGCAGTTCTGGATGAGCTCGTTGTTCTCAGCCAGGGTCGTCGGCACGGCCAATGGCGTGGCGGGAGGATGGGGGAACCTCGGTGGGGGCGCAACGCAGCTGATCATGCCTCTAGCGTTCGACCTCATCAAGCGTATGGGATCAACAGAGTTCGTAGCGTGGAGAATCGCGTTCTTCGTCCCCGGCCTGTTTCAGACTCTTTCCGCGTACGGGATCTTCTTCCTCGGCCAAGATTTGCCGGACGGAAACTACTCTCAGCTTCACAAATCCGGAGAGAAGCACAAGGATAGCTTCAAGCAGGTTTTCCGTCACGCAATCACAAACTACAGAGGATGGATCCTGGCACTGACCTACGGCTACTGCTTCGGTGTTGAACTAACAATAGACAACATAATCGCGCAGTACTTTTACGACAGGTTCGATGTGAGTCTTCACTCTGCTGGAATCATCGCAGCCAGCTTCGGATTGGCCAACGTATTCTCCAGACCCGGAGGAGGGATCCTCTCAGATATCACTGCAAAGAGGTTCGGAATGAGGGGGAGGCTATGGGCTCTTTGGATTGTACAAACTTTGGGTGGAGTCTTCTGCATTCTTTTGGGGAAAGTAGAGTCTTTAAGTGTTTCAATAGCTGTCATGCTCATTTTCTCCGTGTTCGTTCAAGCTGCCTGCTGGCCTCACCTTCGGAGTCGCTCCTTTCGTCTCGAGAAGGTACGATTTCTATAACAATAAAGCTGTCCATCAAATAGCATACTACAAAAAAAAAACTGTCTAGTGACGACAGTTTTTTGTCACTATACGACCTGTCACTGTACTACAAAAATTGTTGTCATGCAAACAGTTTTGTCACTGTACTACAGCGACAACATATATGTCTAACCTGACACTATAGTATGTGACAGACCGTATAGTGACAAAAACTGTTGTCACACAAACCTAAGGCCTAATCAAGCACTAAACTATGGCGGAACGATTCTTGACTTCGGTTTTTTCGTTGCTGAGCAGGTCGCTAGGGTTCATATCAGGGATGACGGGAGGAGGTGGGAATGTGGGAGCAGTACTAACACAAGTGATTTTCTTTAGAGGATCACAGTACTCAACAGAGACAGGGATAACACTGATGGGGGTGATGATTGTGTGCTGCACCATAGTGATTATGTTGATATACTTCCCACAATGGGGGGGAATGTTCTGTGGGCCATCCTCAAAGGGCACCACAGAGGAAGATTACTACTTGTCGGAATGGAATTCAAAAGAGCAGGAGCAAGGGTTTCACAGAGCCAGCTTGAAATTCTCAGAGAACAGCAGGAATGAGAGAGGGAAGAGTGTGGTGGAACCAGTTCCTACACCGACTATTGGGACTCCATATGTGTGAGACTGAAACAAATTAGCAAATTGTTCAAGTGTTCTTCGAGAAGTTAAACATTGTGTGTGATTTTACTCTAAGGCTGAAGTTCCATTTTGTAAAAAAAGTTGTGTTTTGGTACTTTGAATTGTGTTTCGTTTGTAATCGTACTACATACAGTCAAGTTTCAGTGCATATTTTGTACTCCTATTTCTCTCCTGTTTCCAACACACACACACACACACACCATTTCCAGAGCCATTCTATACCTTCGAATGAAGCAAAACAGGAGATAACGAGGTAAAATAAGTAAAATACCGTGATTAATTAGAACGCCATGATTTTGAAGGAACAAAAGGAAATTAATTTCGGAAAAAAAGTGCAGGATTTACCAGAGCGCCCTTGAGCAGAGCCCCTGCTTCTTCTTCTTCAGCGAGGGTAATCCCCAGGAAGGAGGAAATAAAGCATATATATACTCCGTACCATACATTAATGCATTGATAATAAATCTTAAAAAAATACTGTACTACTATAATTTAGGGATTCTCCATTGATCCATGAAACTAACCAATCATCACATAAATATTTGTTTTTCGGTGAGTAAATAAATTTATTAAAGAAAAGTTTAACAAGAGAAGAAAAGAAAAAGAAAAGGGATGGAATCTGAAATAGCCACTTATCTTAGTAGAAATTAAATAGTAGCCACTAACTTAAAAATATATAAATAGTAGTCATTTTCAATTTGGTTAGATAAAATTGCCCTTATTAGTTTAATAACTAATAATCTAAAATAGCAAAACGCAAAATACAAAAATTAGAACCACCTAAAACCGTACAACTATAGCAATTTAGAAAATCATTCACCCCGATCGTGAAATCGAACCGCCGCTGCCACCGTCGATCGGAAATCGACCTGCCAGCATGTGTGCCCAATTCGCCGCCGATCGAGCCACCGCTTTTACCAAACGAGTCACCTTCTCCAAAGGTAGCTTTGCCCGATTCAGCCCTCGGTCGTGCCGAATCTAATGCGCCGCCTTCTCGCCGTTAACCACCATTCTCGTGGCTTTATTCTCGTAATCGACAGCCGCGTGCCATAATTTCGGAGGATATGTATGATTCTGGCGGAGAAGGGGGAGTTTCCGGAAAACAAAGAGGTAGGAAGTTTCTATAGTGCGTCGAACAGATCTATAGGACTTGATTGGCTCGATTCAGATATGTTCGAGACCTTCCTTATGCACTGTCGTTAATGACGATCAAGCATGTGCTATCTCGATCGAGCATGTGATTGATAATTTAGACGACGTATGCCCGATCAAACAAGCGTGGGCTCGTTCGAGCATCTAACTGACACTTTAGACAACGTATGCCTGATAGAACAAGGGAGACCTCGTTCGAGCATGTGCTGGCTCGATCGATCATCTAATTGACTGACTTGCTTGATCGATTCGAGCATGTTACCGTGGGGCTCAATAGATCTCATTCGTGCTTGTTTGGGTTCGTACGAGCCATGAGAGAAGATTACAGATCTGGAGAACTCCATTGGCGGCGACATGAAGATTCTGACGATAACTCCATTAACGGTGAGCAAACAAGATGGAAAGTATGAACAAGGGCGAGAGGGAGGGAGAGAGAGAAGAAGAAGTAGATAGGGAGAGCAAAAGAGAATTGGGGCGAGTTGTGTAGGAGATTGCAAAGATTTGCAGAAATAGAGGTTAAGGAAGGAGGGGAAGAGTCTGGACAGGAAAAAAATGGCGAAGAAAAGAGAGAAAGAGAGAAAGGTGGGTGGGGGGGGGGGTGGGTTGGGAGTTGGCGGCTGATATATACTTAGGTTTTATTTAATTAGTAGTTGTTTTATTTAATTAATAGGGTATTTTTGTCTCTTTATATTGAAAGTGACTAAATTTTATATATTATTAAGTTAGTGACTACTATTTATCTTTTGTTATCTTAAGTGGTCATTCCATACCATTATCAAAAAAAAATGTTTGAATAATTTGCGTGGGAAACCAGGCTTGATACTCTCTATATTGATACGACGACGTTTGGTGTGGAAGGCCCAAATCTGTAATAAAGGCTTCATTAATGATGTTGGCCCAATAAGAGAAACTGATTGTAAATTTGCAACTAGACTGGAACCACGATATGGGGATGGAGTGGGCTTAATCCAATCATTTATGGCAGCTTTTTCTTTTTTCTTTTTTTTGCTTTCATTTTTTTTTTCCCCCACTTTTCTTATTCATAAAATTTGTTGATTTTTTATTTGTTTCATTTATTTATACTCATAAAATCCTACTCCATTTTATCGTTGCTGATTATTTTATTTATAACGCATTTCAAAGTATTGCTAATTTTTCACATTTTAAGTTTATTTATGACAAGTAGTAGTATTTCTCTAAAAAAGAGTTGTATCCACTACTTGATTTTAACATTTATTCCAAAAAAGTTAAAAAATAATTTTATGTACTCCGTACAAAGAGAAACAAGGAACGTGAAGTATCCAAATCAACCAAAGTACATCAATAGCCCGCAAAAAATTAGTTATAACAACCAATTTCTAAAAGATTTGTCATATTTGAGCACATTCTTCGATACGCATCAGCGCTTCAATCTAGTTTTAATTTCTTCTAATATCCTCTCGTTAATGCTAATTAAATATTAATTATGTCATTTCATTTGACAGAACAACTACGAATTTCCTTAGAAAGATGTTTATAAAAAAAATCAAACTGGAAAACAAGTGTAAAGTTCTTCGGCTAACTTACCTTTTTTTTATAATTGAAATGATGATCAATAATGGTTTCTCATTTTCTTTTCACGGTGATTCAAATCCCGACTTCTTAATTGAAAAAAAAACATCTTACTAACTAAGACGTGCTAGTTGTCTTCACTAAATTACTTGAACAAGGATTTTCGCTGCAAGAAAGTTCGTGGAAGTCGACGTTCTCACCAGGGGCGGGGCACCAAGAATGGGGGACTTGTTCAAAATCTTAAAATGAGGGCCTTTTTATTACTAAAATGAATATACGAAATTTTTTCATCTTAATTTTTTTCTTAGATGATTTACAGTGTAATAGAGAATGTCACACCATTAATCAATAGACAATCCGAAAAAGGGTTATGAATCTAAAAAATATATAGTCTTACCTAATTATTGGGCCAATATGAGGGGGGGGGGGGGGGAAAGATAGGTAACTATAGCCCTTCTTTTACTATTGTATTGTATCCCTAGTCTCCATATTAAAATTCCAATAAAACAGTATATTCTTCATCATATCCCCCAACAATATAGAGAAAGGCATGATTCGCTACAAATTTTTATTATCCTAGGGGTTTGCAATCTCAAATCACCAATAGCTACTCCAGGAATTATAATTCGGGGTACAAGAAATAATTATATAACATTAATATTAGTAAAAAAAAATACAATGAATATATGTATAATACTAATAAAAAAAAATTAAAAATTAATATATATATTTCCTATGTCCTCCGAAATAGCCTTGTTTTTTTATCTTATACCTCATATATATTTAATAAGCTAAAACATTTCGACAGGAAGGAGGGAGTAGAATACTAGTCACTTTTTTTAAATTTATTTTGGTACAACTATACCCCATTGCCCTTCATTGGAGTCGCCAAATGCAAATCACCAAATCCTTTTGAGTGATTTGATTTTGTTTTGGTGGAAACATATTGAATTTTGTGTTTATTTGTAATTATATTTCGCCGCGCGTTTGATTCATTTTCTTTTGCGAAATATTATTTTCATTATTAGACCTTAATTTGAGGAGAAAAAAGGAAACAGAAGAAAAATATGTATGTAAATTGTCATTGTTGCGCCCTTTATTTGAGGAGAAATATGTAAATTGTTAAATTAAATCAACGTTCTTATAATTTGAAGAGAGGAAAAAAAAACACACACACACACACACACAATAACTAGAAGTTGTTTGGGAAAGTTCAAACACAAGTCAGAATATTGCGGAACCAACATCTCTACCAAGCCAGATACGAACTATAAAATTCTAGGTGAATAAATATATATAACTACAAACCAAAAAAATTTGGGGCCGCGATTTTTCGGAGGCCATGTGCGGTCACCCACCCTGCACATGCACTCATTTCGTAACAAATACTCTCTCCGTCTCATGCTAATTGTTTTTTTTGTTGAATATATGTAAAGTATAAAATAATAAAATATGACAATTAGCATGAGACAGAGGGAGTATACACTAAATATACACGAGTTTTGAGTAAAAACCGATAAATGTGTTGTAAGTAGACTATGAGTTCACTGATACGAGTGGGGTTATTTTGAAAATAACACTAATACAGCTAATCGGGTTATCTTTTGCACACATTTCCGTATTGCATATTTTATTGCATACTGATCATTGACACGAAAATAAATACTCCGTAGATAATACGATTCATATATATGGGAACGTGTTTAACAGAAAATTCTCACACACATAACAAGGAAAGAGGATGGTATAAATATAATTCTTTGGAAAACATCACTTGAACTAATCCAGAAAAATATGCTAGTATATGATTTTTAGATAATTCATAAAATATATGCCCCACGTCACGTAACCGACCCGTACTTTACTAAAGTGGGAATTCCCATCAAATTGGCGAAATAAGTCTCTTTTTAAATCGTGATATCGATCGAGGCCCAAACAATTTGATACAATTGGATCACAAGAAAATCAAATATGCCTCCGATTTATATATATTTTTTTCTCTTTCTTTTTTTGCTTTCTATGTCCTTTTCGTTTGCGGGTTTATATCATTTTTTCTTTAAAGCTATACTCAAATCCTACGAAATAATTACACATATATATAAAAACAACTCTGAAAAAAAGGAAGTGCCCAATGTATTGTCTTGTTAGTATGAAATGTCATATTCGTGCTCGTGCATGCGCTGCGACATAAAGTAAAATTACCCATAATATAATCTTTTATAGTATTTCGCAGGCATTGATTAGTCTTACATATGCATATTATCCCTTAACACACACACACACGCACACGTGCGGGCAGATATATATAGAAAAATAAATATTTGTTTGATAAATAAAAATAAATTTTGACCATCGATATTAATATGATCTACAATTTATATTAATATAAACCATGATTTTGTACACAATAAATATGCTATAATACTTAATTAAGCATCAAATTGTATATAAATAAGCATAATTACATGTGCATTTATCTAAGCTTGATTGTGTATATGTAGAGTTAAGCATTTCTCGTAATTCTCACATATAAACTTTATTTTATATCAACTTTTTCCTATATCAATATACTATGTGTACATGCGCGTGTGTCTATGAATTATCCTCAAAGTGTTTTGAGCAACATTTTAGTAGATGTTTCACTAATTCTTTTTATTCCTTCACATGTTAAGTTTACACTTGTGAAGTTATATATGTTTACATGCAGAGTCGAACCATAGAGAACGGGTTAATTACTTGAATTTTCTAAGATTGAATTTTAGTGTAGCCACCGCCCTACCACGCCTTAAAGTTTAATTTTTGAATTATTAACTAAAAAATAATAAAAATAATAATTAAAAAATATAAAGACGATATAAATCAAACATTAAAAGCAATCTGGCCTCAAATGAATCCTCACTAGTCTAATAGCTCTGATCATCGACGCAAAAATAAATTCCTATGTACGTTTTCGATAGGTAGCAAAATATAGAAATAAATACTATTTGATTGAAAGAAAGTCATTTCTTCCAAGTGTATTCAATAAGAATAAACCCTTAACTTTTTTTGTTAGTTTTTTTTTTTTTTTTTTTTTTTTTTTGAGAATAACCCTTAGCTAATTATTAAATGCAATTATCAAATAAAAGTAAATGTGAAAGTGAAGTTTATGAATTTATCAAATACAAGTTTGCTACCACCTAAAGATGTCATCATATATTTTTACTACTTATAGAAGTGTAGCTAAATTTTGTGATAATTGAAAATGTAATAAAATTAGTGACATCAATCCATGCAATCATACTTTTGCTATATATGAGTGTGAGAGTCAAAAAATATTTTTGCTACACAATTAAATTTTTTTACACCCTAAAGTGTAACAATTTTCGTTTCTTTTTTGTATTTGTATAATCATTTTTTATTTTAAAAAAAACTAATTTAAATGAAGATTCTAAACTGTTATTGTATAATGATTTTTGAAAATTATGTATTTTTACTGAAATAATGAAATCATAATACGATAATTAATTAATATAATTGTGTTTTATCATTCAATAATTGATTCTATCAAATATTCACAACAAGGAAATATAAAACTTTTTAGATAAGAATAAAATATATTTTATATTTGATCAATTGGAATAATTTTAAAAGTTTGTACTGTTTAATTGTCCGCCATTTTCAAAAGTTGTTGGATTTTTTAGTACAACAATGGGTGTAAAAATAAAAAAAGATTAATCTAAAAATAAAATAAAGTGTATTGACGTAAAATCCCAAAAAATTTATCCGACAAGAGGAGAAAATCAAAACCCCTCTTTCTTGCAAACTTCACTTCTCTCTGAAAACGCAAAGAGTATGCCCACTTATTCATAACTGAAGAATAAAAAAAGGAGTATTTCATATTCCCTCCTATTTTATATAAATGTAGTTTTGGATTTATTTTTATTTGTTTACTAAATGTGGTCATAATTTTTTCCCGCATTACCCACATTTATTTTCCTTGAATTTCGAACAATACCTCAAAAATTAAGTTGAAGAAGGATGAATAGAGTTCTTTTGTTCTGCCCATGCAATTAATTATAAGAGATAGTCCACAGCTTTACCAAGAAAATAAAGTGTAGATAAGCGTTAACAAAGGTAAGTTTAGGAAAAAAAATTACTCCTTAATATGTGTGCAAATGAGTAAAACGACATTTATATATAAAAAAAAGGAAGGGAGTAATTCATAGCCGATAGAGTGATTTTTTTTCTTCGAAATTGGAACAATAGACAAAATTAAAAAACGTTGCTGCTAGGGAACATAAAGAAAAGAAGTACGACCCTCAATCTACATATATCTTAATACTTTACCCTAATGCATTTATAAATATTAACCTAATCAAACATAGTAGTATCATATTTCCATTCATTACGCTAGCTAATATCTTTCGTTTCCCAATAGCTCTCATCGAGTACGACTAGTCCCCTCGGAGTGGCATTTCTGAATGTGACCCTAGAAAACAAACAAAATTAAAATCATGCAACACAACACAAATCATATTAAAATCATACAAGTAGTAAATATGCTAACCATCAGCAATTTGAAACTCCAATATGGCTTCGCGCAGAATTGACAAAAGAAGGGTGTGCGGGCAGCCGCCATGCGAGCATCGGGCTGCAACGGTGGCGATAACCTCAGAGCCAGGTGATCATTCTTATTCCCATTCCCCGATGACATTTTTCTAAGACATAAGGCATAATGTTGCTATTAGCTTATAATGAGTCATATATAAGGAATTGAGAGGTGAAATAGCAAAAAGTGGTAGCTCAGCGGGGAATTAATGAATAAAATCACTTGCATTCTAGATGTCAATGTCAATTTTAACAAATATATATATATATATATATATATATATATATATATATTTACCATGGGACGAATTCTTGTAGGGCTACTTGTTAGCTTTTCAATCATCAAAAGTTCAAAAATTCAAGTTCTTTACCGAAGCCAAGTAAAGGCATGCAAACACATACATAAGCCATAGATCTAACTATTCTAGACTCACCAAAATCAAAGTCGATCTCTAATGTTACACTATTCATATATCAAGCCAAAATTGCATAACAGATAGAATGATATAATAAAGAAGATTTGGACTTTTTAATTTCGGTATTCATCAACATCAATACCATGAATATTCTTCTAAGTCATAGATGCATACAATTGAAATAGTGCTAAGGCAGAAGAAACTCCAATTGCAAGAATTAACGAAGAAAAAAAAGAATCTATGATTTTTCAATTGCGAATTGGGTTTACCTTTTCAACTACTTACAGTCGATAACGAGAGTCGATAATCTAAAGTTTGGGAAGTTGGAGGTATAAGAGTACTAAACCCCTTTAAATATAGTACAGGATTATAAGTATAGTAAAGATACAACACGATACTATACAAATATAAATCCCGAAATCATTCCTTGATACCATATAAGTGTACTGTGGAGAAAATCTTTCTCTTCTATTGCATTAGGGAAAAATATTTTAACATATATATATTTTTTGTCGAAACTTATGCAAGAGTAATCATTCCTTGATACCATATATATATTTTTTGACATATATATGTGTTTCTCATATAATTGTACGTCTCACGCCTTGTACCTAGTTCCTTTAATATATATATATATATATATATATCCAAAACACGCAAAAAAAAAAAAACAAAAAAAAAAAGATATTACAAGAACAACGTACAATTTATAAAAAATGAAAAAGTTTCCCCTACTAAAAAAAGTAAATAAACATGAATGAAGGGGATTCGGAGCACCACCTTAATTCAAGCGCCTACGTGGCATCACCTCTATTCATATTCTAAAATATATATTTATATATATTAATATTAATTAATTATATATATAATGTGTAAATATATATTATCAAATCGGATTTGAGATTTGGATTGGATTACACAATCTTTGATACTCATATAGAGATATTAACGCATAAGACAAGTCTTTTAAAATAAAAAAATAACAATAATAATTAAAATCAATATATAATATATAATGATAAGAATTAATTACTTAAATCTTATTTTATTCCATTATTAATTTATATTTGATTTTATACCATATATTAATTTTAAAAATGCTCTAATGTATAAATATATATATTATCAAATCGGATTTGAGATTTGGATTGGATTACACAATCTTTGATACTCATGTAGAGATATTAATGCATAAGACAAGTCTTTTAAAATTAAAAATAACAATAATAATTAAAATCAATATACAAGTCTTTTAAAATTAAAAATAACAATAATAATATAAGATCTTTGGAGTAATATATAATGATAAGAATTAATTACTTAAATCTTATTTTATTTCATTATTATTTTATATTTGATTTTATACTATATATTTATTTTTAAAATGCTCTTGATATGTATCGATACGAAGGATTTATCTAGATATTTTGTGATTATTTTCGTACTCTCATGGCCTTAGCTTAATAATTTCTTAATTTTATTTAATTTCATCTATCCCACATCTGTTATTTAACAAATTCATCAACAAAGCACTCATATAAAAGAATACACCACATATTCGATATTATTTGTCTCCTATCCGCATTTTAATTTGAGGAATGAAAATCTAAATTTGATTTCCTAATAGTTAATTTGTTATAAAGATTTGTTCCCAAATATCAAATTTCAATTTATTACACGAAATTATACATATATATAGTTTAAACTTACACGACGACAATCTATTTGGTTTTCGTAATTTATAAATCGTCAATGGATCAATATAATGGTATTAAGAGATAATTCGTAAACATATCAAAAAATAAAAAATAAAATTATAACTTTGTTTATCAATTTAAATTCTTACTTATTAAGATTGAACTTCAATATTAATGTAGAGAGAATTCCACCCTTTATAGGTAAAAGGACTCTTCCTGAATTGATAATTTATTAGGTTTTTCTATTATTTTTAATCATAGCCCAACCCTTAAATTAATAAAAAAATCAAATTTACATTATTATTTGGCAATGTGTCTGTTGGAGCATTTGGAAAGCAAGAAATGATGCAATTTTCAAAGCGATCAAGCCAACCGTCGAGAATACTACGGAAGGAGTTAAGTTTCGTACTTGAAAGTTGATTCGTTCTTTTTTCCATTCTTCCTTTGTACCCGGAGTATATTATTTTCATGAATGGTGTATTAGTCCATTTTCGTGTTGTCCGAAAAGGTTACTATGAGTCGACTTGGTGATAGAATTGCTTTTGTAAGGAATTTAAGTATCCTTTGTACTCACTCTTTTTTAATGTTATTGCTTTGAACTTTAAAAAAACAAAGAGCTTGATAGTAGTGTCTATATTGATACGACGACGTTTGGTGTGCAAAGGCACAAATCTTTTAATAAAAGCTTCTTTAATGATGTTGGGCCAGTAAGAGAATTGATTGTAACTTTGCAACTAGACTGAGCCACGATATGGGGATGGAGTGGGCTTAATCCAATCATTTATGGTAGTTATTTATTTTATTTTTCCTTTTTTTCCCATCTTTCTTATTCATAAATTTTGTTGATTTTTTATTTGTTTCATTTATTTTTATATTCATAAAATCCTACTCCATTTTATCGTTATTGAGTATTTTGTTTATAAAATGCATTTCAAAGTATTTGCGGATTTTTCACATTTTTAGTTTATGACAAGTATTTCAGTAAAAAAAAAAAGAGTATTGTATCCATTACTTGATTTTAACATTTATGCCAAAAAGTTAAGAAACATTTATGTACAAAGAGAAACAAGGCGCGCGAAGTATCCAAATCAACAAACGCACGTCAATAGCCAACAAAAAACTACTCTCGTGTGTGTGCGTTGGCCTAGCGGTAGGGGGTTAAGTTTTGAGACTAAAGGTCCCGAGTTCGAGTCGTCTGTGGCATGACTTTAAATTTCAATTAATTATGTTAAAAAAAAAAAAAAAAAAATTAATCCCTCTATCTCACTTATAAAGAATCTCTTTATTATTTTAATAGACTCAGATCAATAAAAAATGATCCTTTATAAATACTCCAAATAGAGTAATAGTTAATATGTGCGTAAGCTGGCCTAATGCCTGAATCCAAAGGTCTTGTATTCGAGATCTTCTATGGCGCAACTTTTAAATTTATTGTTAAATAATTCAAAAAAAAGAAGAAAAAAAAACTATTTAATATAACGACCATTTTTTTGAGTTCGAGTCCTCCATTTTAATATCTTCTAATATTCTCTCTTTAATGCTAAAAAAATATTAATTACGTCAATTAATACGAAATTTCCTTAAGAAAGATGTTTATTAAAAAAAAATCAAATTGGAAAACAAATGTAAAGTTCTTCAGTTAAATTACTTGAACAGGGGGTTTTACACGGCAATGTGTAGAAACTTTCATAAAAATATGCTTCAAAACCTCAAGAATACCCTTTCTTCTCAAACTCACGCAACTTCATCCATATATATGTATGTACTACTATTCAACATTTCAACTGCCCTCCTTTTCAAGTTTCAATAGTTTTCAATAAGTCAACAATTTACATTCGCGGTATATTTAGAGGTGGACCGAGGGCCCCACCCCCCTTTGAAAGTCTTGATATTTGCAACCCAGAAAATTCAAGTCAATCTTCGTTCACGGCTTCTCTTCTTTCTCTCGACTCATCATTCCTCACCCCGCAACCAACTTCCTGCATAATAAATCCATTATAAATCCCCACTTGATCAAACCCAGTTTCCCACCACCCCACGTAATCAAAATGCCATCTTTCGCTCTCTTCCTCCTCATTTCCCTCCTCTCAACCGCAAAGCACGCCGTTTGCGAGCCACGCGCCACCGAAGCAGCTCGGATATGCAGCAACAGGACGGCGGCGGAAATCGAGCGGCAAGTCTTCGTCCCCAACTTCCTAGCGACCATGGACGTCATCACCCCGGAGATCACGAGGCGAGGGTACGGCGCCGTTCTCAACGGCACGGGAAACGACACCGTTTACACCATGGGCGAGTGCATGAAGGATCTGTCCCCGAACGACTGCAATCTCTGCTTCGCCCTGTGTAAAACCAACATCTTAAGGTGCCTCCCCTTCCAGAGGCTGGTCACCGGCGGCAGGCTCTTCTACGACGGCTGCTACCTGAGGTACGATGATTACATGTTCTTCAACGAGAGCTTGAGCTCCGTGGATAGGACAGTTTGTGCGGCTGATGATTTTGTCGGAAATAGGACAGTTTTTATGGATAATGTTTCGGAATTGTTGAGGAATGTGACTGTAGAAGGGCCTAGAAACAACGGTTTCTTCACCGGAAGTTCGAGCAGTGGGAATTTGACCGTTTACGGTTTAGCTCAGTGTTGGGAAACAGTGAAAGGGGATTGGTGTGTGAATTGCTTGAATAATGCAGTTTCTAGGGTTGAGTCTTGCCCTCCTAAGGTAGAAGGGAGGGCCCTAAATGCAGGGTGTTATCTAAGGTATTCGACCACCAAATTTTACAATAATTCTGCTTCTGATGCACCTATTGGAAATGAAGGTGATTTTTTTTTTTTCTTTTGGGAGATTATTTGAGTAATAATACTATAACTATAGAAGCATGATTGTGTGTTTTGATTTGATATTGTGACGTCTTAGGTGGTGGTTCACGCCGCCGTGCTACGATTATTGCTTCAACTTGTGGTGCTTTTGCTTGCCTACTGTTTGTAGCTATTGTTTCATATCTTGTGAGGGGGAAGATTGTGAAAAGAAGGACAGGTAATGAAGTAGTGAAATGGCAATGCAAGTCTTGTTTATCTTTCTTGATTGAGTTTGATTCGCGGATTAATAATGTTTAGTTTGGTTACAGAGAAGAAGAAGCTAGGTGCTCTGTTGTCTGTAGTTAGCAAGTCGAAGATCAACTTCTCGTACGAAGCTCTAGAGAGGGCCACGGATTACTTCCATAGCTCAAATAAACTAGGGCAAGGAGGATCTGGTTCTGTTTACAAGGTAACAACATAGTTTGGATAGTCTTGTCTGAGATTAATGAAAGCATCATTTTGTTTTTGTTCTGTTTCTTGATTCTGCCTGCAAAATTGCAATAGGGTGTTTTGCCAAATGGGGAGACTGTTGCAGTGAAGAGGCTCTTCTTCAACACGACACAATGGGCGGAGCATTTCTTCAACGAGGTTAACTTGATTAAAGATGTCGATCATGTAAACTTAGTGAAGCTCTTAGGCTGCAGCATTACAGGCCCCGAGAGCCTCCTCGTATACGAATACGTGCCTAATCAAAGCCTTCATGACTACCTATTTGGTACTCTCTACTATCAATTTCCCATTCTTGAAGTGGTTATTCCTATTCATCTGTGTTTCTGTTTATCTAACTTTCGTTCGTCTTCATTTCTTCGACTAGGTAGGAAAGACGTTCCCCCTCTGGAGTGGGAGCAACGGTACAAGATCATATTAGGTACTGCTGAAGGTTTGGCGTACCTTCACGAAAACTCAAACTTGAGGATCATACATAGGGATATAAAACTGAGCAATGTGCTTCTGGAGAGAGACTTCACTCCCAAAATCGCTGATTTCGGCCTTGCTCGGATGTTTCCGGAAGATAAGAGCCATATTAGCACTGCTCTTGCTGGTACACTGTAAGTCCACCATTTCATCTCTTTCATGTATGAAGCTATAGCATAACCATGATCATCTCACGTTCTCCGATCTTGATTTTCTCAGTGGCTACATGGCTCCGGAGTACATTGTTCGTGGAAAACTAACCGAAAAGGCAGATGTGTATAGCTTCGGAGTGGTGGTAATCGAAGTCGTGACTGGTGCGAGGAACAATGCTTTCTCTCAGAATTCTCAATCAATCTCTCAAAAGGTACATTCTTGCATCACAATCTCATCATTCATTTCCTTAAGACGTTTCATTATTTTATACCTCAAATAACTTGGGACGGAGGGAGTAATAACGAATTAGTAGTCACTCATCCTCAATAAATTTTCTTGACTGATTTTCATAGGTGTGGAAATTATATGGATCTGGAGACTTGACAGAAGCAGTCGATCCATCGATGAAGGGGAAGTTTCCGAAAGAGGGGGCAGCCAGCCTACTTCAGATAGGCCTACTCTGTGCACAAGCCAATGCACAGCTTCGGCCATCCATGTCAACAGTGGTGATGATGCTGAAAGGTGAGGCAGCGATCCAACGGCCAAAGCAGCCCCCGTTTCTCAACTCCGGCTCTGCAGAATTCCCGAGCCCGTTTCGTAGTAGGCCGGATTCTTACACGCAGTCTTCTGGGAATGAGATAACAGAGAGCATTGTTGAGCCAAGATGATTCTAAGGTTTCCATTATTAGGTAGTCTGCACATACAACATCTCAATGTACATGAATTCATTCCCTTTAGATTCTTTTTCTTCAACAAATTACTACTACTTTTTTTTTTTTTTTTTTTTCCTTTTATTGTGTGATTATCAGCCACGATTCCACATTCATGTGTACTTAAGTACTTAAATAGTTATACCGGTTTTTTTTTTTTTTTTTTTTAAGTAGACTAGTAAGAGGAAGAGGTGGGCCCACTAAGTCACCAACCGCGCAATCGGCGTCGATGTCAACAAGCAGGTTCAGTAATTGTCTCTCAATTTTCTCGTGGATCTGCTTTCTGCGCCTTCTCCTTTTCTATGTGTTGATCGGTTAATTGGTTGATTTGGCTGAAATTTGGGGGTTTTAATTCTACAAAAAGCAGAATTTATCAATTTTTTGATTTTCATCGTCAATAGTTCTGATAATGAGCTACAATTTGTGCTAATTGAACTGTGTTTCAGACATTTTCATTGATAATGATTAGGAGCATAAGCTTGTTTCAATTTGTTATGATGATTGAGTAATAAAAAAATTTAGCCTATGAAATGTAGTTTTATTTGGAATCCTGGATATACTTAGGAACCTGCTTGATTTTGCATTTTGATCCCAACAGAAATATTATTAAAAAAAAAAAAAACAAACAAAATCTGATACTTTTCATCCATTTTATCACATCTGCATCTTGTATTCTTGTCAAAGATGTCTGAATATCTTGTGTTTGATCTCTGAATGCAGGTGGGAAACAGGATCATGAGGAAGCGGATTCATGTCCGAGTCGAGCACGTTCAGCCCTCGAGGTGCAATGAAGAAATTCTGCAGAGGATAAAAGAGAACGATCGACTCAAGGCGGAGGCGAAGGCGCGAGGGAAAGTGATTAGCACGAAGAGACAGCCCGAAGGACCGAAATCTGGATTCATGGTACAAGGTGCAACCCTCCAAACTGTCACTCCGATCCCTTATGATGTTGTCAATGATCTCAAGGGTGGTTATTAAGCTCGAGTCTTGTTCCATAGTATTTGGTAATTTATCATTCATTTCTATCTTTTTTTCTCACTTATGATGATGAACAAGTGGTTGGGAGATTGTAAGGGCGATCAAGTTTTACAGATTTTGATGTTTTATTTGCTAATCGATACTCTTTTAGGTTATTATTTTGATTCGTTTACCTCATCTACTTGTTGAATTCTGCAAATCTTAACTGAGTGTATTTTTTTTAATGAAATTTATATTCATATGAATAAGAAGTTGGAATAGAAAATGCTCACTGTTCACGAAAGTAAGAACGTATAACCGAGAAACCACAACTTCAACACTTATTTAAAATTCGGTACTATAAAGTGAGCCCACCACTGCGGTTTTATTATTATACAATTTTCCTTCAAATTTAATTCGGAATTAAATGAAATGACTATCAATCGAAATTCTCTTTAACAAACTGTGGAAACAATTTTCAAATTTCCCTTAGACAAACTATTTTCAGAATTATAATTGAAGGTAAATAATATTCATCCTCTCATTTCACTTGATTTGTATGTTAAACATAAAATAATAAATAAGGTCAAATAAAATGTAGAGAGTATATCCATCCATCAATATTAAAGTCTTGCACCGACTTCAATGGGGTCAATCATAGCACAAAAGGAAAATAATCCACAGCTTTACGAAAGGCCCATAGTTGAACGACACATCATCATTTACCCAAAAAGGAAATCCGCGTCGAATTTGAGTTTCTTTCTCACACACGTTCCTTTGTAATCACTAGTCAACGCCTGTCCACAGCCACTTTATAAAAATCCCTTCTAAATCCGTCAATCCTTGCCTAAATGCTAGACATTAGCCCACCATTCCGATTAACGGTTAATCCGTCTAGACACTAAGCAGCATTCTATCAGCTCAACAAAGGCTTAATTTTCTCACGTCTTCTTCTCTCTCCTTTTAGCATGAATTAGAAAATGATATTATGACTAATATATGTCAATATAGTTTATATATTATTTCTTTCGTCCCGCGACAATTGTCTGCCTTTATAATTTTATGTTTCACATATATTGCTCTTGTGGACAATTACCGCGGGACGGAGAGATTATAAAATATAATGTGAAAATAGTAAACAAATACTCCCTCCGTCCACAAAATTATGTTTAATTTTTTTGGCACACATTTCGATGTGTCGAAAAGTAGATGTTAGGATAAAATTTAGGTTTCACTTGATATATTCTAATAAGTGGATAGTGCACTATATCAAGCAAGACTTAAATTTTATCCTAACATCTACTTATTGACACATTAAAATGCGTGCCTAAAAAAAATCAGACACACATCTCATGGACCCTCATATTATAGTTCTAATCCGTATATGTGTTGTCTAGACTCATGTCTAGACGCTAGTCTGCACCCCACCGTCCTACTAGCATCTAGCGACTTTTAAAATATTAGCTACAAAGTCAAATGATATGCAGAAAAAGGTTTAATTATTGTCATCAACACTTTAATTCAGCATCTCATGCAAATTGTAGCCTCTAGTTTTCCCGCCGAAATAGGTTTAATTCAATCGTGCCCAGAATCTTGCACTAAATCCTTCATCTTCATGGAGTAGTAGTTAATGGTTGGACTTGGATTTGTTGAAGAAGTGGGGTTAATTTCTTGAAAAATTAATGTGGTCGGCTCTCTCTCTCTCTCTCTCCTTGCCTACATTTATTATTGTCCTCTTTTCCAATTTCCATTAATTCTCACCACCTTCCCCAAATCAAACACCTTTCTTTCTGTAATTCGACCTTAGTTAGGTAAGGATTAAAACAGAATTCCATTTCCAGCAATGGCGAAGACGACGATGGCGATAGCAGCAGTTATAATTCTGCTGCTGCTTCCAGAAGCTTCGATCGCAGAGCCAAGATCGGAGACGGTGAAGATAATGTGCGGGAAGCAAGTGGAGCACAACGCCACCCTCTACGTCCCAAACTTCGTCGCCACCATGGAGAACATCAGCGCCCAGATCCGATCCACCGGCTTCGGCGAGGCCATCACCGGATCCGGACCCGACACCAACTACGGCCTAGCCCAGTGCTACGGCGACCTCTCCCCCCTCGACTGCGTCCTCTGCTACGCCGAGGCCCGCACCCTCCTCCCCCAGTGCTTCCCCGTCAACGGCGGCCGCATCTTCCTCGACGGCTGCTTCATGCGCGCCGAGAACTACTCCTTCTTCCGCGAGTACGCCGACCCCGCGACCGCGCCGTCTGCGGGAACAGGACGACGCGGCGGGGTTCGGATTCGGATCCCGCGCCGGCGAGGCAGGCTGTGGCGGAGGCGGTTTCGGAGGCGCTGGATAGCGGCGGCTACGGAAGGGCGGCGGCGGCGAACGGGTTGGCTTTCGCTCTGGCCGAGTGCTGGAAAACGCTCGACGCGGGCGCGTGTAGAGCGTGCCTTGAGAACGCGTCCCTTTCTGTTTTGGGGTGTTTGCCGTTTTCGGAAGGTAGGGCTATGAACACCGGCTGCTTTTTGAGGTATTCCGACATTGATTTCCTCAATCCTGTTCCTCGGAGTCGGAGCTCAAGAGGTAATGTTTGCTTTTTATGCGTCTCAATTTTAATTTTATTAATTTTATATTTTTTATATAAAAATAAAATTTACTAGGAGTGTAATTATATAATACTGTAAACCACAATAATAAACATTTGTAAATAAAAATTAAAATTGTTAATAATTATATTATCTACATTTGAACTTATCAACCTTAATATAACTAATAAAAAGTGAAATTAAATGATAAAAAATAATTATAAACCCTAATCGGTGAACCATAAAATATTATAAATCAAACTAATCATTATAAATTAAAATTATTGAAGAAAAATATATTAAATTAAGATTTGTTAAATAGTTGGAATACGAAAATGAGGACAGAGGATCCAAAATGAATGAATTTGGGGTAATTTTTTTAAAATTTTGCAGGGGCAATAATAGTCATTGTAATTGCGGTGGTGAGTGCAGCTATTGTTGTTGTGATTGGAGCTTTGATTGGGGTTTATATGTGGAAGCATAGAACTATCCAAAAGAAGAGAAGAGGTAATCAGCATTTTCTCCATTGTTAGGAAAAATAAAAAAATAAAAATCAAGAAGAATGCGTTTCATTTTCTTCATCTTAGAGCAATATTATTTCAGGCTGTAGTGATGCAGAGAAGTATGTGAAAAGCCTTAACGACAGCAGCTTGAACTTCAAGTATTCGACGCTAGAGAAAGCCACCGGCTCCTTCGACGGGGCCAACAAAGTAGGCGAAGGCGGATTCGGCTCCGTGTACAAGGTAATTGTCCCAGCTAAAAAGATGCGCTTCATTATTTTATACCTCATATATATTCAACAAACGTCTCGTCTTCGTAAAATGCTGAATGCAGGGTGTATTGGCAGATGGGAGGGAAATAGCAGTGAAGAGGCTTTACTTCAACAACAAACACAGAGCAGCAAATTTCTCCAACGAAGTGAAGATCATTAGCAGCGTCGAACACAAGAATCTAGTCAGATTATTAGGCTGCAGTTGCTCGGGACCCGAAAGCCTACTCGTTTACGAGTTTCTGCATAACAAGAGCCTCGACCGCTTCCTCTTCGGTAAGCTTTACACCATAATGGCTTCAACCCCAAGTTGCTGCAATGGTGTAATGGATTTCGAATATCAACAGATTCAAACAAAGGCAAAGCCTTGAAGTGGGAGAAGCGATTAGAAATAATCACAGGAACTGCAGAAGGACTAGTGTATCTCCATGAGAACAACAATGCAAGAATCATTCACAGAGACATCAAAGCTAGTAACATCCTCCTCGACTCCAGGCTACGCCCGAAGATCGCGGATTTCGGGCTGGCTAGATCCTTTCAAGAGGATAAAAGCCACATCAGCACCGCCATTGCCGGAACTTTGTAAGCGTAGTCCTCTCCGTCCCATTCAAAACGTCCATTTTTTTGTTCTTAAGTTGTCCCATCAAAGCAACCACTTTCCCTTTTTTGAAAACAATTAACTTTTTTAAATAAAATGTGACCGCTACCACTTTGTAATACTTTACACTTTTTCTTAAGTTTTTGTTTTTCCGTTTCTAAAAATGGAAAAAAAATTGCAGAGGATATATGGCGCCGGAATATTTAGCGCACGGGCAATTGACGGAGAAAGCAGATGTGTACAGCTTCGGTGTGCTCTTGCTCGAAATAGTGACAGGCAGGCAGAATAACAGAAGCAACAAAACTGACTACTCTGATAGCTTGGTCAATATTGTGAGTTTCTAACGATTCGGATCTTTTATTCTATTTTAGTGTTGCATTTTTTATTGCACCGACATATAATTATATAATACAATGTTAACCACCATTTTTGTTTATAAAAATTAATATTAATTATTGCTGATATAGAAATAACACGTGACGATCATCCGTTATTATAATAAAAGATGCATGTCGAGTTTCTTATGATGACAATTTAATCATATTACGTTGTATGATTCATGTAATGAAAATAAATCAGGCATGGAAGCATTTCCAGCAAAGAAGAGTGGAAGAGATATTCGACCCCAACCTAGCGGCGCACGATAGCAAAACAAAGGGAGAGATCGCACGTGTGGTTCACATAGGCTTATTGTGCACCCAAGAAATATCTTCGCTGCGGCCGTCCATGTCGGAAGCGCTGCGAATGCTGGTAAATAAGGAAGAGAGGCTGGTGGCCCCCACCACTCCTCCCTTCATGGATGACGACACCATGGAGCTCACCTCCTCGTCCTCGCCCCTAAATTACAGCAATGGAGCTGCTTCACTCGCCAGCATTTCTCAGAGCATATTCCTTCCCAGATGACGTCACCGACCACGACTATGTTGTAGTAATTCCTTGTGTAGCTCTAGATTGACATGCATTCCACAAACCTTTACACACAAATTGAGTATTTTTGTAGAATTGTTAGGCCCGTCTCAATCGATATTGAGACTCTGTACTAATTATAAATATTGAGTTTCTGATTTTTTATTTTATTTTAAATATCGTTTAAAAATTATAAAGGAGGAGATAAAAACAAAAGTAAAAGGAGTGATATATCTACAATTGTATTCATGCAGCTTTTGCGTATACTCGCAGTTCATAACATTATCAATTTTCTTTACTAAACTTTAATTTATGATTTTGGGTATTTTGTGTTGCATCACCTATTGCAATGACAGATAATCGTCACACGTCATAAATATTTTTAAAATCAACAATTTTTATTTATGAAATATTCATGACGATCGTCCGTAGTTACGATAGAAAACACAACATGAAATCACAATAGAAGATTCAATTTTGTGCCCTATTATTCATATAGCTAACAATATGATCATATATTGGCCAAGTAAGGCCCAATGGGCCATTTCTACTTGAAAAAACTAACTTATGAGTCCAGGAAGGTGTATAATTTTACAAGAAATGAAAGAATGGAATCCACAAGTTATTCAAATGTGAATTGAGTAGGCTATTCCTTGTGGGCTGGGCTTTGAGGCAAAAATATATATATATCGAAGACCATAAATATAGAATTTTATCCCAGTAAGCATGAAAATGTAGAAAAACAATTTATAAAAAAAGTCTATATTATTTTAAAATTAGAAAGTGGTATGAATATTTAGAGAAAAGGGGTTAGTGGTGGGGGACAAAATTGACTTTGTCCAAATGCATATTATCTGGCGATTTCCAGTGGCGCTTCCTCTGATTTATGAACCAATTATTTATTTGCTTCTGATCCAGCCCCGTCTCCTCTGCCAGCGCCATCTTATCCGCTTCCTGCACGTTATTAATCAATTGATTAAGTAATATTCTTTTCGTTCACGACCTTTAGACACAATTGACTTTCTAGCTCGTTTAGACTTTGTAATGATGAATTTTAAAATCTATCGTTATAAAGTTCAAAACCGGTTAAAAAGTCAGCTGTTCCTAAAGATCGTGGACGGAGAAAAATGGTGATGACGATGAGGAAGAGAGTTACGGTGGGGTAGGGCCATTTGGAGTGGAGATTCCACCAAGCGAGCAAAGTTTGCCTGCCTTCCTTTGGGAGCTTCCCTTTCTTCTTCTTCTTGGAGAACTCAAGCTTGAGGCTGCTGATGTGGCTTCCGTACATCCGCATCAGCTTCTCCTTCAGCTCCCGGTCCTCCCTCTTCAGTCTCCGCGTCTTGCATCTCTATCACCTCCTCGTCCGACGACACCGCCACATCATCTACACACCACACCAATTTAATAATTAATAAGAAGGAAATTCTTGTGTACATGTAGACGTAGCACACTCACCTCTCACATATGAATATTAAGAATAATTAAAAATCAGAAATTGTGACGTCATTTCATTTTTGAGGACAAGGCGGTAACAACAAAGCGTGCGGTGCGACTACATAATATCTTGGTATGGGCCGTGGAGAATGCGGGCCCACTAACTCAGTTGGGCCCCCAGCGGAAGACCGATTTTCGTTTTGGAATAAATTCTGACATCGGCATTGGTGGGCCCCGAATACTTTGGGTTCCACTTGGATGGATGAACTTGTGAATTGTGTCTCTTATTATTATTATTTTTTAAAAAGAGAAAAAAGGAGGGGGTAAAAAAAAAAGAAAAGAGTGGGGCCGGAGAGGGAGTGGGGAATAGTAGAGACAAGCATTGATGGAGAGTGGGGGCTAGGGGTGCAGCGTGAACCCCGGGAGTCCATGTGAATATACGAACACCCGCCCTATCCGGGTTTTCTCTCCATTAAAGCCTTTCTTCTCTTCCCCACCCGCCCCCACCTTTTCTCTCCCTCCCTCTTGGCTCAATTATTTGACCAAGATCGAAATCATCTTTTTTTGGTACGTGTTTACATACTTATTGTTGATAGGTTTTAAAAGAAATTTTTAAAGTATTATTTTTTTTACGAGATACTATGACACCCGCAGTATCCCGTAAAAAAAAAATACTTTAAAAATTCATTTTAAAACCAACAAGAAGCGTGAAAATACATGCCGAAAAAAGAGAGTCAGTAAATAGAGGACGGAGATAGTACACATTTAATTTTTTATTAATTTATATCATTTTTTTATAAAAAATATAGAAATATAACAAGTCATAATAGACATTTATAAATATATATATATTTTTTAATAATTTTATATC
Organism: Mentha longifolia; assembly: GCA_001642375.2. NCBI lineage: Eukaryota > Viridiplantae > Streptophyta > Magnoliopsida > Lamiales > Lamiaceae > Mentha > Mentha longifolia. The sequence continues at coordinate 24,217,505 of CM038121.1, forward strand.
CATATTTGAATTTATCAATCCAAATATTACTAAGAAAAGCAAAACTAAATGCTAAAAATTATTACAAACTCTCCGGCCTAATCATATGTTTAGTAGGATTAAAAAATAGAGTATATACTAAGATTCGGTATTGACGTGCACTTTATCCCTTAATCTAGTCTTAACTATGAGATATCAATCCACCAAAACACATGTGATTAGAATAATCATATCTCATCCCATGTCTTATCTCATCATATGGGATTAGTCTTATGCCCTCAAAGTAAACGCTCCCTAATTGTATTAGTGGATCCTAAAAAAATTAATTATAACATTAAACTAAATAGTAATAAATTAAAATTGTATAAAAAAAATATCAAACAAATAGAAATTAAAATTTTGGATACCAAATTTGGGACAGATAATACAAAGTACCAAGAGCTCAACTACATATGTTTCTATTCTCAAGTCATTCGCCTCATGCGCAAACAAGAATCCTTTGGTTTCTATGTAATTCTGGCTATAGTACTACTTTTAGTCTTTTTTTACCGTTTATTACAACGTCCATCAATTTGTGCGGTGTAAATAAAAATTGCAGACTCACGTAACAAAAATGACTCCTACTTGTTGCCAAATTTATTTTAGTAACTATTTGAGAAAAGAGCACGTAGGAGAGAGTATGGAGAAATGCTCTCATACCTATCGTGAACATATTTAATATGCTCACGGTTGACATGTCACTGTCGCATCAATAATATTTTCTTTTAAGGTTTAGTTATTTGTTAGGGTTTAATTATTTTTGGTATAATTTATTTTTATAAGTTATACTAATTAATTTCTTCCTTAAATATAATGTTGGTACCTCAGCCGTTGGCATATTAAGCATGCCCAAAGTGAGTATGAGAGCATTACTCGGAGAGTATGAGACTATAGCTAACATATTAGTAACTAATTCCTCTATCCCACTATTCTTGTACTACATATATTCAACAAACGAGACGAAATAATGGGACGAGGGAAGTAGTAATAAGGGGAGATATCACATAGGGTTTGCACATATACGCCACATAGTAGGGAAACAAAACATACAAATCTGATCCCACAATCATAGCTCATGTGCATGAAAATAATTACTTGTGCCTTCTATCGCTATTTATATAAATAGGAGTAACATACAAGTACACATTTCATCGTTGGCTCATATGCACGATATAAACACCACAAAAACACACTACTCTTATTATTGACTCATTAATAATGTGCATCTTCAGATATTTCGAGGTTACCAGTATTGACAAAATCCAAGAAAAACACATGAACCAGTCAATAATAGTAATAATTATCAAGATTATTATAATTATAATTATAATTATTATCAAGCGAAAAAAGGGAAGCAAATTCCAAATGGAGACAGGATCTTCGAACACTGGTGTCGTAACACTAGCATACCACGTGAAAATGTGCTGATATTATCTCAATATATAATTAATTAGGAAACAATTATAGAAAATTAAAACATCTGGAAAAAGAAGAAACTGTACTTGCCTAACCCCTTTATCTACGAGTAATGGATATTTAATCTACTTAGAGTAAACTAATTATTTCCAACAAATCTAAAGCTGTTATTTTTTACATATATTAATAATGCATAACACATTACCTCCACGCTCTGCATCTTTTTTTTTTCTTTTCTGGAGAGCCATAAAATACTGCAGCTTTACAGATACTTAGCAATTAAAAATCTTCAAGATTTGTGCATGCAACAGATCCCAAGTGTACTTAACAACAATTAACTAATAATTTAAGCTCGTTAATTAGTGTAAATGACGAAAAAAAGGGGGAACAAGATGAAAAAGAAGCAAATGGAGGTGGCAGAAAATCAAATCTCATAGTTAAAGGTGGAAACACTGCATGTGACGCAATATAATTCTCGTATTGCATTAATCTTATGATAAGCACAAGCTGCAAATTATTAAAATTAATTAGCAAGATTTTAGCAGAGGTAAGTACATGATTAATTATTGTTAATTTGAGAAAGTACAAGTCTTCATTTAATTCTGGGAGCAACTACCACAACACTAGGAAGACAATGCTTTAACTGCCAACCAATAAACCACTTGACGTTTTCCGCTGTGTTTAAATAATACTACTACAATCGGTCAACACATTGTCTCTTCGTCCCATAGATAACGTCTCGCTTTCCGATTAGCCTGTCCCGTAGATAGTGTCTTATTTTCATTTTTAGAAAAAGTTAATCCTCTTGCTCAAAATAAACAAGACGTTATTTATGGGACGAAATGAGTATTTTTACCAGAACTGCGCATTTTCAATCAACAAAAAAATAGTGGTGTATTTATTCCTCATTATTATGGATACAGGTAGTACTTAATTAGCTGGAATTAACATGCATGATTAAGTATTATAAGATCTTATCCCGAAAGAAACCTCTTCATGCACTACTCTGTGTGTGAGAGAGAGAAGATGTGTGTGCACAAGTGCAACACCTGAGGATTTGTCAGATATGTACAAAGTGAAAAAATATACACATAATTATCTTCTATTCTTTGTTTTTTCTTGTACTTTTACCTAGAGAAATAAAACTTCATGATACAAGATTGTAATTGAGGGAAATTAAAGTATCTTATATAAATTCCTCACACAAAATGAGGAAAAAAATTACCATGTGATAATAAGCTATAAGCTAGGCATGACAAACTAATGGGTAAAACTGTTAACAACCCTGCATGAGCCACATTTTACGACTACTATAAGCACCAAGTTGTACCCCAAAATTATGTACATTTATCAACTTATGACCAACTAGATATAATATAAGATATGTAACGATTATAGGTTTAAGTCGAGACTCAAAAAAGCAAGATTGGGCAAGACTGATCCTACGTTTAGTATAACCGCGACTAACTATCAAAACGAATCCATCCAACCAAACATCATATCATGAACTAAATATAGCCCAAGTCAAACAAATAGATGATATAAAAGCACTTGTTCAAGAATAAAATTCATGGTAATTATATAGGCCTAAAATAACCTTTTTATCAACTTCAACAATTTCTATGAGGTGGTTTTTAAACAGATGGATCCATCCATGATACGATTGAGTCAGTTAAAAGAGAAGTGTTTTTGTGGCAGGAAAAAAAAAAAAGTCACTACAGGAATGTGTCACTGTGCAATGATAGGTCAAAATCAGAATCTCTAGCAAATGAGTGGCACGTTTTCAAAACCAAATAGATTCAATGGATCGCAACTCACTAAGTTGTTCCTTTTTAACTAATAGGTCAGGGATTTGAATCATCAACGCGTGAGTGTTTGAGTGTGTTAGTGTTGTACTAAAAATTACGCACTTCACTTGTATTCAACAAACGGGCTAAATAAAACGGGACTGGCTCAGAACTGACAAGCAACAATCACCACAAAATTTACGATGTTTTTCTTTAATTAATAGGTCGGGGTCTGAATCATCTAGGCACGAGCATTTGAGTGTGTTAGTGTTGTACTAAAAATTACGTCGAATGAACATTTCATTTGGCTTATTTAATTATTTTGTACTCAATATATATTCAACAAACGGGCCAAATGAAACGGGACTGACTTGGCAACATTTGCCACAAAAATTAATGGCATGGTGGTGAAGACGAGGTCCAAGAAAACAGCAATCGACAAAATAAATACTCAGCTCCTCTTCTTGCGCCTTAAGGTCTTAATTTCATCGAAATATGTTAAAAATTGCAGACATCCTCAACCTCATCGAAAAAGAAAAGGAAAAAAAAGGAAAAAAAAGAAAAAAAAAAAGAAAAAGAAAAGGGAAAATATAGAAGAAGGGCATCTGGAATCCTAGGGTTTTCATGTGTGGAAAAGGAATTATTAATACTGAGGATTGTAGTAGAGCTTAGGTTAGTGCATAAATGGCTACGACATTCAACACAGATCGTAGCCGATACTTAAAGAAAATTATTACCAGACAGCACCGCACGCGTGTGCTGATACCTCTGTGTCAGAACAAGAGAGAGAGAGAGAGAGAGTACCATTGCTGCAAAGATTGAGGAACTGGGTTTGAATCTGGGCGAGGAAGGAGGTAGCTTCATCAAATGGCCTCGACAGATCCGTCTTGTACTTCACCAATACTCTCCAGTAGCTTTCCTTTCATTTCATTTCGTGCAACCCACAATCAAATATTAGAATTTGCAGATATAAAATTTGCAGAAATCAAGAGAGAGAGAGAGAGAGAGACCATGAAGTCGTCGAGCTGAGGATCAAGGCCAGTAGCGCAAACGGAAAGAGAATCGTCTCGTTTGCACACCTCCTTCTCTCTCCTTATCTCTTCCAACAAACTCACTATTTCCGGTGGAGCTCCTACCTGAAAAACCAAAAAACAAAAAAAATCATAAAAAAAAAAAATAAAAAATAAAATAAAAAATCGACAAATATTTTAATCGATCGAACCTTCTGGCAATCGATATAGGCGTCGAGCAATTTAGCATAGGAAGGATGAGAAGCGATTTTGGCCTTCATCAAGCTCGAATCCTCCTCCTCTTCAACATTAACCGAAGCTGATTCAACAGAGCACTGAAACCCCAGCTCGTCGGAGCCAAACACCGGAATCCGGTCGCCGGAGTTGATCAAAGGATGGTAATCGTACGGAATCATCATATTCTCCGGCGACATCAGCGCCTCCTCTCCCCTCGAATCAAACCCATACATTCCCTCCATCAATTATCCTTCAATATTCGATTTGGCGGCGGCGGCGGTGGTGGAGAGCGTGGTTGTGTTTGGAGAAGGAGCAACGAGAGTGGAGATGGTGAAGCTGAGGTGGTGAGTGATGGGGGAGGCCCATTGTTTCCATTATTAATTTATCAACATTTTCCGGTTTTTATACTTAATATAGTAATAGTTGCATTTAATTTCTTTTCCCTTCTTTCTTCATTTGCATTTTAATTCGTAAAATTATTCTTTAATTTTCGAAAACTGAGGTAGAATTTCGAAGCTCGAGTAATTTCTGTGCAACTGTCCTTTTCCTTTGTTGTAAGTATTTCATGTCAGTGTTTGTATATCTCCTCTCTCCTTCCGCGTTGCACAGAAACTTATTTATTCCAACTTTATCAAACCACTGTATAATGTGAGTAAATATTCATTTTATAACTCTAAAGTAAAAATTCTGTCTTTATATTTTTTAAATAAATAAAAGTTCTGCTTTATATGTACAGTAGCGAATTTATAATAGATTGACAAAGTTATTTTTTTTTGTTTCAAATAGCATGAACATTTTTCTAAAAGTTTTCGTCTAGGTCCGTCTAGTCTCCGCCTAGGTGTTAGGTGGCACTCGACCGTCCGACTAATGTTAAATCTGCTGAGGCGTTTAGCGCATCCTAATTATCGGCCAGATTAAAGATTAAATAGTCTCTATGTGTGAACTAATTGATACTCCCTCCGTCTCAAGGCAATTGACAAATTTTAAAATTTTATACCTCACATATATTCAATAAATGTGTCAATTGCTCTGGGAGGGAGGCTTAATTACCGCTAACTAGACTGTCTCTATACGTGATTTGGATAGTTAGACGGATTTAGAGCTAAATTAGATTACAAATATTGAATTCAATACATATTGAAATTATGTTGAAAGTTAGAAAGTTTTGTTAAAGACTATAAAATTTATAGAATTGGACTATAAATTATCGAATTATATGTTTTTATCATGAATTTGGTAATAAAATTATGAACAATATGTGTTGATATAATTTCTAATTAATAACATAATATATAAAAAAAAACATTATGTTTCTAATCTGCCTAGACCCCGTCTAGACTTCTACCTAACCACCTAGACGCTAATTTTCCTCCGCCGCCCGACTAGCACCTACGTGTTTGAGACATTTAGCATAAATAACATTTTAATAGTTGTGACTTGTGAAGTTAGAGGTGGTAAAAAAATTTGTGTTATTGCAAAGTGAGTAAAAAAAGAAAGAAAGAAAGCAATAATATTTACTGTGATTGATTGATTGATTTGATTTGATATGTTGGCAGTGAAAGCTGGTCATAGACCCTGCTATTAATTCATCTCCGGGATCTCCCTCCCTGCGCCACTTATTATTTATCACCAATTCATTTCTCATGTTAAAAAAGAAAAAGAAAAAATAACTCGTTGATTAATCATCAAAGCAATATTTTGAGAGGTAGAGTGCAATCAACAATATTTAATGTACCACAGCAGTAGTAATAATAATAATAATAATAATAATAATAATAATAATAATAATATTCAATGTAGTTTAATATAAACCAAATATGATCAGATTGATTTGAGACGCCCTTTTTCTTTTGGTAGCATTTTTAAATTCTAATTATCATATATGATTAAATACCAGATGTAACATTTCTTTTGAATTTGTTGTACAAATTTAAAAGAAATGTTACATTTTGTTTGGGACGGAAGGGGTGACGAATACAAAAAAATTAAGAAGCAGAGAGCACAATCTATTCTATTATGCATTCAATAATCACAAAATTATACTGACCTAAAAACTTCATTCTTGGATGGTTTGTCTTTCCGAAACTATAATATATCAATCTCTCCGTCCCAAAACAAATGAAACATTTCTTTTGAATGTGTCTCATATTTAAGAGAATTCTCAAATTTTCTTAATGGATATATATGAAACTATGAACACATTTCGTTATTTTTGTCCCTTTTCAAATTCGATGCTTTTAATTGGCTACGTTCTTTGATTTTCTTAACCCCTATTACTTAGAGTGGTTGCGTGCTTAAGTCTTGCTCATCTTGCTTTGCTAAAATTGTGAAATATCAGCTGGCATTTTTGACTTACTGAAATTAGAAGGTGTTTTTCTTAATTTGAAAAAAAAAGGAAAAAAAAAAAAGAAAATAAAAGAAGGAGAAGTAAGAGACAGAAAATATATTACTTTAATTTCTCGAAGAAATATGAAGCATCATAGTGGAATCAACTCTAATTTCTTAGATAAGCTTTGCCCCTCATTCCATGGCTGATATGCTCATTTAGTGGTTTGAGCAATATGTACATAATTAGCTTCTATGATTGAAATACTTTCTATGTCCCGGTTGAAATGACATGTTTTTTGAATATATATGATTATAAAATATAGAAATATGTCATCTTAAATGGAATGGAGGGAGTAACATATTTTAGTAAGCAAAACTGATTTCTTGTTCTGTAGGTATTTTCTTTTTCTTTTTTTTATGGTTAAAAGTAAGAACTTTTATTAAAAGTCATACTCCCTCCGTATTTTTTGACGCGTTTCTTTTCGACACGGAAATTAAGGAGATTTTGTTTAGGATTGTAATTGTGGTTGATTATCATTTTTTTTAATGAATTAATATCTTTAAGAAAAATAGAACGGCCCAAAAAGAAATATGCGTCAAGAAATTCAGGACAGATAGAATAGTAAATAATTTCTAGGTTATGTCTTTGCAAATCAAACCCTAATACTAAGTGGTTTCATAGTTGCGTTTGCAACATCATTTATATATATAAACTAGTTTGTATCCTGTCGAAATTCGACGGGTATCACTAATTATTTTATAATATATTTTATAAATAAAATGTTAAATAAAATGTTTTCCTTTACAAATATTTGAAAATAATAAGTATTGATACATACTAAAATAATTTTAAAAACTTATTGGCCAATTGGCCATCTCAAAATTATTTTTGTGTCTAATATATTGTGAAGTATCTTAACCTTATTGGCCAATGGTCACCTCAAAATTGGTTTGTGTCTAGTTAATATATTGTCAAGTGTCTTAAATCAAAAAATATATTCTTTGTTACAAAAATTTGACAAATATATTTCAAATACTAATTGGCTTACGTACCACCTCAGAATGCTCATTTTATGTCAATAAAAAATTGATAATCATAGTCGTCTACACATGCTAAAAAAAATTAAAAAATTATATTTCAAAAACTTATTGGTCAACGGGCCACCTCAAAATGCCCATTTTGTGTCAATAAAAATTTGACAATCATAGTTATCTACACATACTAAAAGAAAATTAAAAAAAAATTATTGGCCAATGGGCCACCTCAAAATTGATTTTGTGTCTAATTAATTTATTGTAAGACGTTTTGAATTAATGTATATATACATATAAAATTTGACAATAATATTTCAAAAACTTATTGGCTAACAGGTCACCCCAGAATGCTCATTTTGGGTCAATAAAAATTAACAATCATAAAATACCAATCTTATAGGATTTGTCATGAAAATATATTATAAAAAAGATCTTATTTGGATATCTTATACTCCCTCCGTCTATATATATATATATACAAAATTTGACAATCATAAAAAACCAATCTTATAGGATTTGTCATGGAAATATATTATAAAAAGATCTTATTTGGATATCTTATAGTAGGATCCACACAACTATGTGGAATTAAATTATTATTTTATTATTATTATAATTGATTTTAAAAGAACAAATATATATATTTTTAGATAAATATGGAATGGAGGATGTAGAGAGCGCCACGTAAGCATGCCGATCGATGTATTGCTCCGAATCTGCAACGGAACTATTTTAAAATTAAAAATATATATCCAAAATATTAAACCCTACTAAAAAAAATAAACCCTACAAATAAAAATACTAAACCCTACAATAAAATACTAAACCCTACTAAAAAACTCAACACTAAAAATAATAAAGAAAAAAAAAAAAAATAGCCAGCATAAATGTTTGAGTTCCTCTGTAAGCATATCGATCGACGTGGTGCTTCGAGTCCGAAACGGAACTAATTTAAAATAAATACCCAAAATACTAAACCCTACCAAAAATTTATGAAAAAAAGAAACTCAAACTCAACCATAAGAAATAATAAACAAAAAAAATGAAAAGCCAACATAAATGTTTGAGTTCCCCTTTTAACATTCATGTGTATTTCGTTGTCTAATTGATTTATTTTGAATTTGAATATATTGATATAATTTGTATGATACAAATCTTAATTAAGTTGCAAAATAAAAATAAAATTTGGATTAGAAAGATATATATATTTACATAGGTTCTCCACAAATTCAATGTCAGATCGAAGAATTTAGAAATTTTAGAATACTAAATTTAGAAGATTCCACATAGGCATGTGAATTAATGTGGAATATCAACTAATATTTGCAAAATAAATAAGAATTTGGATTAGAAAGATGCATATATTTGTATAGGTTCTCCACCAACAAATTTTGATAAAAATTGGATGTGGGATTGAAGAATAGAAAAATAAGAGTAGTGTTACTTAGATTAGTAATATCCAAATAATTAAATCGGCTATTCTTCTATTAAAATAAAAATAAGATGTACATCGCTAATATTATAAAAATTATATATTTAATAAGATGTGAATTTTAGTAATACTTGGTTGTTTGCGTTGATCTTAATATTATTGCAATTCAAATAAGATGTTCATCGCTAATATTATAAAAATCACGTATTTAATAAAATGTGAATTTTAGTTATGCTTGGTTGTTTGCATTGATCTTAATATTATCGTAATTATATTGCTACATGACAATATAAAAATATGTTTAAATAATAATTAATATGCATAAGTATATCAATTTTAGATAAATAGATAATGGAGGATGTAGGAGATGTTGCGTAGGCACGTTGATTGTTGTAGCGTTCCGAATTTGCAACATAATGGATACATGTATAATAAGCCTTAAGTATAATTAGTGATGTTGTGTAGTGGTTTAGGATATACCATATTATGTGGGAGGTCATAGGTTCGAATCCCCCAGTCTCATAATTAAATATTTAAATTTGAGGTTTTATAATATAGATAAATTATTATAATTATAAAAAATAATACTAATGTATATAAATAATTATTGGGACACACTTGGGTCAGCCGGAGGCACCGTGCGGCCGGGCTAAAACAATGACACTTTTATTCATATAGATTGACACTTTTCTGTATAAAGATTGACACTTTTAAAAATTATCATTTTATTCGTAAAATAATTATGTTAAAAATTGGCACTTTTATTCATATAGATTGACACTTTTCTGTATAAAGATTGACACTTTGGGCCCGGCCGCACGGTGCCTCCGGCTGACACAAGTTTTTGTCATAATTATTAATATGTATAAACATATAGATTTTAGATAGATAATAATGGAGGCCGTAAGTGATGTCAGGTAGGCATATGAATTATTGTGGTGTTCCGAATCCGCTGCGGAATTATATATTGATGATATAACATTATTCAATACATAGGGCTAATCAATTTATAACATGTTTTATATATTTAAAATCACTAGAATGTAATCTAAATGCAAGTGTATTGAAATATAGACCTAGGATTGGAGCTTTTACAGTCATAAGGAAGCAAAGATTCTTTTGGGCTTTAACCATTTATGGGAGAAAGTGGGGGCATTTTAAATTATAGTCAAATGATACACAGAAATAGAAGTGTAAATCAAGTTGTTGAATTATTATATTATCATCGTAACCCTAATCATGGAGGCACGGAACAACATTCCCATTATCTTTTTTTAATTTTATTTTTTTTCTTAATTAAGTTGCTCAAAAAAGCAAGATATGATTTTATATTATTGGTATCTTTATTTGTTTCTTCTTTTCGTCTAAATTTTATATTCAATTTTTTTAATCATCTCAACACCTTTGAATACATGTATCCAGCCGAATTAGGCCTTAACTATTACGCCCAAAATGTTTTGGGATGGGCCGCACAATTATATTTTTCTTTAGATAACGCCCAGCTTCTTTTGGGCTGAGTAGGCCCTAATTAGATTAGATTTATATTTAGTGGGCCTGGCCCAAATACAAGCATACTTTTAGTGGGATAAATGCGAATATAAAAATTAATTAGACTTGGAGATTGATGTGAGATAGACCACCAACTGGAGAGAATTTATTCAAAAGATAGGTGATCGTAACCGGGGGAGGAGACAAATTGCTCGGCATGTCGACAAGTGATTGAATCCGCTTCTCGCCTTTTCATTACATGTTCTTTGGCAAGCTTGATTTGTGATGAGATTTACAAATGGTGTAGTGTTTAGGTAGCATGCATTGTGTATACTTCATGCATTCTCCTCCACGATGTTTGTGGAAATAAATCCTCTAGTAGTTTGTGAGTTGTGGTTTGGGTTATGTAAATGGAGGAATAGGGTAATTTTTGAAGGTAAAAGATGAAACATAAAAAAGATAGTCAAAGAAATAAAAAGGGAGAACTGTGGAGTTAGAATTGGACGAATCTCGGCATTCTCGTAATAGCTTCTCGTTTAGAGAGTGACAATTAGACCATAGAGTAATATTTCTTTTTTGCCATAGATAGGAGTATGATTTGTGTACAAGAAAGTCGCTTGTTAATGGGCGACACGTAATGTGATAAAAGTGGAAGATTAGGCGACACGGGAAAAATAGGGAAAAGGAGAAAGGCACTAAATTAGTGGGTGCGGTGATACCACACTAATACCACACTAAAAGCAGTAGCCGCTCAATTATCAAAAGCAGATTATTCATATTAAACTATACTCCCCTGTTCTTTCCCAATTAAGTGTCTTCATCCTCTAATTTTATTGTCCATTAATAAGTGTCCTATGGCAAATTTGTATGCAAAAATTCCTTTAAACTACCACATATATTATTTTTCAATCATTGAAGATGAGAGAGAAAAAGTAGAAAAGAGAGAATGAATTAATATTAAAAGTTGAGATTTTAAGGGTAAAACTGTAAAATTAATTATTTCCTTAGTTTTATCACTTTGGTGGGTTGTGATACTTATTGAGGGACGGAGGGAGTACGCAATTTTGATCAAACGACGTCGTTCCACTTCTAGGTACATATTTAGTGGTGCATGACTTTGTTACGTCGAATTTTAATATTTGAGTAATGTTCTAATGGTCATCGTGGACATATTAAGTATGCTCATAAATGATGTGATAATAATATAAGTAAGGAAGTTAATATAAATATATAATCTTAAAACTAAACTCTACTATATAAGATTAAACTCTGCTAAAAAAACTTAATCCTAAAAAGAAAATTTATTGACGTGACACTACCACATCAGTTGTAGGCAGGAGTGGAGGGAGGGGTGACAGTGGGGTCCAATGACCCCACTGAAATTTGGAAAAAAAATTAAGGGTATTTTCATAGTATTTTATACTGTGAAATACTGTAACTAAAAATACTAAAAGTATTAGACGGACTCACAATTAAAACACTTTTAACATAATTAAAAATATTAGATGAACCTACAGTTAATATATTTTAACACTTTAACACATCATCACATTACATTAAATACCATACCAAAAAAAAAAAAAAAAAGTCCAACAGATAGGAGACGAAGGGAGTAACTAATTTGACCCCACTGAATTGAAGTGACGGTTCCGCCACTAGCTGTAGGTGCACACGGTAAGTAGGGAAGCGTTTCTGTTTGATATTTTCTTCCCAAATAACCAAATTACTACATTCATCTCTTTATATTGAGTTTTATTCCCGTTTTGGTCCGTCTCATTATATTGGGTCTATTTTTTAAAATGGTAAAAAATTTATAGCTACAATTAACTCTCTCTCTTTACAATTCTTGGTTTGTGTGAAGGTCAAACTAGACCCAATATAATGAGATGGAGGTAGTAGATAAAAATTTAGATTATTTTATTTATTTTTTTTAAAAAGCGAATTTTTTGATGGGGCTTTGAAATCCACTGCAATTTTAATGGTGGAATATCGACGAGGGAGAGAGAGATGATGATAAGGATGGGGTCTACACTCAGGAGTCGATCCTTGCATACACTGTCTCTCTATTTAAACCCTTGAATCCAACTACAAATTCCCCATGTACAGAATCGATCTATTATAGTATAAAATGAGGTGGAATGAGGAATTCCACAAATCTTGAAAAAGCCAGAAATGGCGAATTGGAGTATTGAGAACTGCTGCTGTTGCTCTCCTCCAATTCCATTCAACTATTTGCTGGGGATTTGAGCGCTTCTTCCTCCTCCACAATCAACTCTTCTCATTTCAATTGAGGAGCTTTTAGTTTTTTACTAAAAAAAGAAAAGAAAATGGAGGATTAAGTTACCTGCCCCCAGCAAACCGGCAAGGAGTCTTGTATTGGCTTTTTTCTTTCACTTTCCTCTTGTATTTGTGTATCTTAATTGCAATTAAAGGGACTTGACTTTGATTGGTAATGGCGAATTGCATCAATATTCTATTATACATTTGGCATCCACCGCAATCACACACCCACATTCCCCATTTGAAAAAAATAAAAACAAAAAACAAAAAGAATAAAATTTTAAGAAAATAACAAGTGGGAGAAAATGGAAATGATCAAGGTCTCCAAGATCCTCTTCCGCCCTTCAAGAGGGAAGCGTAGAGCAACTCGTTCCACGTGTCCGGAACTCCGGGCAAGCACCAATGGCTGCAGTCTTGGGTGTGGATTTCCTTCTGCGCTTGCACGTAGTCCGGCCTGTAAATCGAAGGGTGCCCATCTTTTCTATAATCTGTCAAGCGGCTTATGTTTAGATACGAAATGGGGGTTTTCACATCCTTCAGCACGTATTCAAGAATCCTCATTTTCGAAGGGTATTTCGCTAAATAAGCATCGTTCATTATTGGCTCTGTTTCGTTGTTGCATTGACCTCCTGCGTTCCACGGCCCACCCCTGCAAACCATAAAGTACAAAATTTTTATAATCACTTGAAAGATAAAGATCAAGAACACATCTTATATGCTACTACTTAAATGATATGCATCGTCTCAACTTTGATCGTATATGCCTAAAGTATATGGAGTATGAACGAACTTTAATCACTTTACACCGGAATAAGTAAAGATGTGATGGGGAAAAAGATCAGTTGGTGAGATGTTACACCCGAATTATTTCCTTTCTTGTCGCATTTTAGTACCTCTTATGTTATGGTCAAATATTTCAAATCTAAGTGTGCCTTAAAGTCAATCCTATAAATGCAATCACGATTGATGTTTTCTAGTATCATGAATCTGTCAATGCAGCTGGATTATATTGAGAGATGCAGCTGTCGAACATTTAAGTCGCGTTACTTCTCAACTCTCAACTGCTCATCAAAAAAATCTAATCTTGAACCCTGTTTGTATACATCATCAGACTTTGTTCCCGATAAAGGAAATCTAATTTATCGTATAATAAGTAAAGATCACCTTAATACCCTTGCACCACACAAACAGGTTAACATTCGTTGAACTTTCCTCAAAGTAAATCCTTTCTCAAAGAAAATCCATTCGCAAAAATGCATATAACTCCTTTCCATTTTCCTTAAAAAATGGGATTCTATGAACTTACCCCAATAACCCTAGTGCTCTAATCCATTGAATTATAACAAACTTTCCATATATCAACTTTCACAAATTTCATGCTATGGATTACTCACCATGAACTTAAAAATACGAACGGAGTGCAAAGCAGGGGACAGAGGTTCACAAACATACCTAAAATGTGTCTCTGAATATCCTCTGAAAATAACTTCCGTTTTGTTACTATCGATATTCTTATCAACCCATCTAGCCCAAGTCGCAAGTGCCCTCTTGAATGCGTCCAAAACTTTGAGTCTCGAATGCACAGTATTTCCTTCTTGGTAATAGTCTTCTCTGTAACAAAAGGGGTAAAGGTCAAAACAAATATAAGATTCACGATCAATCAGTGCAGTCGAGATATAGTATTCTTCCATTTGAAATAGAGAGAGAACAAAACTCACCCACGGGAAGTTTTCTCGTGAGTCCACCAGTGGCCAGTATTAAAAATTAGTACATCCGCGTCATGATACATTGAAGTGGAACCGTCCATCAAATCCAGTCTCAAAGTATCAAAAGAACCATTTTTTCCATTGAAGGATGATTCTTTTACGAGGAAAGGAGAACTAACGAAGTCTACAGTACAGTCGTAGTCCTTCAAATTAGCCAAAGTATAATGAATTAGACAAAAGTATTTCAAGAATTACTATTCAAATTGAATTAATTGTAAACAATGTACCTCAAATCTGAAAGCATAAAACCCCTTCTTTTTGAATTCATGCTTTCCAGATATCTCATAAACTCGGCTTTTGTCTGCAACTCCATGGCGGAGAATGCAAACAAGAGATTCCCACATGTTCCTATTCAAAGAATCGCCAACAAACACTAGCTTTTTCCCTCTAAGTCTCTCAAGAAAATCAGTCACATTGAACCTGGAAAAACCACTTTTCATCAGCATCATCATTGCTTGAAGAAACAATCTCCCATTAAACGATGACATTTTACATATTTAGTTGATGCAAAACAATCTGAATCGATGTGTCATTTTATAGACTACCTAAATCAAAGGCTTCATTTTAACAAACAATAGAAGAAATTGGAGTTCCATAAATCTTTAACTATTAGATTACTTGGAACAACATGTCCATTATAATTTCCTCAAAGTAATGTCAATATCTTAAACAAAGCTCAAGAAAAGCAGAAAAAGAAATCAGTGAAAGTAAAAGTTATCAACAATTCAGAAATGCTTAGCACTGACAACATTACTATAGTTAGAAACAAACATTCACTTACTCAAAATACATTCATATGAATATACAAATACATCAAAAATGCTAAATACACAACCAGCCACAACTAATATAGGCAACATTCATGTGAATTATTACTCAAAAACCCCACAAAATATGCAATTCCCAGTTCTCTATAAGTAGAAATCAGAGTATAAATCTTACCTGGGGATGTCACAGTCATATGGCTGCCATCTCCACTTAACATACTCACTATCAGGTCTCCCATTAAGATGGCAATCGAAATCCCTATCGATGTAAGGACACGAACCCGGAGGATAATACGGCTCTGCATCATCCCTCACCCATCTACCATTGAAGATGTCACACTTCTTGAAGGATCTATCACTTGCAGCAGGTGCAGTTACAGTTGCAGGTGCAGATGCATTCTTTCCTCCATTTCTTAGATCCCCATTACCACCATTACTCGAACAATTACCAGCACAACCACCTCCTAAAACACCCTTCCCAACATCACTAACACTCTCATTCTTCAAACTATCAACCGAATTCTCAAGGGACTGGGACCCATTTCTTGAATCTACATCCACTCCAACACTTCCTTCAACAATAAAACTCCTCTCTTCGAAACTCACCGACTGATTCACCGCAGGCACACTCCCCAAAATCTTCTCCCCACCTCCAGAATTCGCTAAACCCACACCCTCTTCACTCAAAGTGGCATTCGAATCGAGGGTTTCATTCAATGGAAACCGCAAATCCGGAACAGAACCATTACCGCCGCTAGCATTCGCACTACCACCGAATGCACCGGGATTCCGCCAAGAAACGTAAGAACCATTGCCGCGCGAGCCAAGATTATACAGCCCTTGAATGAAAGGGCCTTTAGAAGAAACGCCAAACAACAACGCACTCAAAACTATGAAGAACAGCACAATGCCAAAACTACAAGGCGAAACCACCTTCCTCCGTTGAGACGACACCAACTGATCTGAAAATGCGATCTTTTTCAAGTCCGTGGACGATAAACTAGAAAACAAACTCACCATCTAGGCTGAACTGAAGCACAACCAAAACCTCAAGATAGCAAAAGAATAGCAAAAGAATGGACAAATTATTTTATTTTATACAGAAATTTCAGAATATTATCGTCAAGAATGAGAGAAATTCGTCTTGTAGTAGTTTGTTTACCGTCGTCTGAGATTAATATGGAAAGGAAAGGGGGGGATTATGAGATTATTATGGAAAGGAAAAGGCCAAAAAAAAGTTCAAAATGAAGTTCAGTTTGAGAGTAATTGAAGGAGTGGTGGTTTTTCCAGGAAAGTGTTGCATTATTAGAGGAACTTATATGCTTGTGGTAAAATGACGATTATGCCCTCAATCCGTTAAACCGTGCATCGAAATTTTCGTATGTGAACGCTAGATGTTCGCCCGGTCTTCTGGATAGGATCTATTATTTCTTGCAATATATTCTTTTTTTTATAAATTATACTACCTCCATGTCGTTAACTTAGTCTCATTTGCTATTTTAGTCCAGTCTCAACTAATAGTCTCATTTCCTAATAAGGAAATAAATTAGTATCACTTCAGCCCATCCCATCATTGTTAATTAGGCCCTAAATTTAAGTTGACCCAATTATGCCCAAAATTAAACTAAACTCAATTACACCTAAACCCTAAAATGAGATGGGTCATTCCACTTTTGTCCAGAATCATCCATTCTATCTCTCTCTCTAACCAAACCGATCCCTCTTTCTCTCTATCCTCTGCAATTCTCATCTCGCTTTATCCTCTCGATTCACTCTTCGGAAAATACCAATAACTAAAATCTCCGGCAATACCAATCACTCTCCCCTTTCCTTCTCCGATAATGAATGATTTTGGGCCTATCTACCACGGCCGGTGGGGGGCGAAGCTGGCGGTGGATGACGACTTGTCTCTAGAAAACCCTAGATCTGACCCGCCGCCGCCTTCCCCCGGCCGAAAATCCCCAGAAATTCCGAATAACACCCCTAAATCTATTCGCCAAAACCTTAGAAAGAACATATCTCGTCGTCGCAACCCTAAACCCATCCCTCCCCGACCATACCTTGTGATTCGCCTGGCCGACGGGGGCAAAGATAGCGGAGGAAGCAGATCTGAGCCCAGAAAATCCTAGATCTGTCCAGACACTGCCTCCGTTACCGCTGGCGTTGCCCCTTCCCGCTGGCGACACTCGAGACCGATCAGACCCAAAATTGTTCTGACGCCTCCCGCGTTACGAACACCGCCTGCGCAAGCTCCCAGATTGGATGCATGAGGGCTCGGGCGCCAGAGTTATTGCCGCAGGGAGGGTGGTGGCGGCGCCGGAGCCGGCGGAAGACAGTTCCGGTTCAGAACCCTTCACTGCTTGCTCCTGTTGAGAGGCTCTGAAGCCTTCAATTCGGTGAAATCTACCTCTGTTTACTGTTTTCCCTCTATATTTCCAGTTCTTAGTTTTATTATTTTGATGATTAGGATGAACGAATCCTGCTCTAGTTTGTGTGATTTAGCTGAATGTTGGTCTGTGTGATGATGATCTCTTTTGGGATGATGATGATCTTTTTATGTGATTCTGAAATAAAATGTGGACTGATATTGAATTGTTTGATCTCTGAATCTGTTTAATCTTCATGCTCTGATTCTTGTGGTACTAAATGGGTTCGATTATCTGCAATGATGACACAAATTATCTGATTTCTTGGACTAAATTATGCTCTGAAATATCTCATGATTGATTGATCCAGTTGTTTGGAGCTGCATTATCTCTGATTATAGTGTATGCCTCAATGCTCTGATTGTGGTGGTAGTATGTGGGTTAGATTATCTGCAATGATGAGACTTAGGAAATTTTTAGCTAATGCCTCTATATGGAGTGGTTCTCATATGCTTTCTTAGGTTACTGTGTGTCTGTGCCTACACTTCTGATTCTGATAAGCTCATTAAAGTCATGGTCTCAATTCATCTTAAAACTGAAAATAAACTGATTCATTAAAATCTGAAATTACAACATTTTACCAAAAAACTAATCCACTTCTGCATTAAATTCCAATCTGCACAAAGTAATCTACACTTCTATTCACTGAATCTTCAAAAAAAACATGCCCTTTAAGCTTCAAAAATTTGCATTGGTGGCATCTGCACAAAAAATTGTTCATCTTATCTGCACTTGTACTGCACAAAAATATTTGAGCCATTGTCCCTAGAAATTCAAATCTGGAACCCCTTCTCCAAGGTGTGGCACACCGATTCCCATAGATTCCATTAGCCCTTCAATTCCTTGTGTGTTTTCTTCTGCTATCAAGTAGTCAATTGATTCCCTTACCAAAAATTATGGGACTTCAATATTTGTAGGAAGTGTACCCTGCCTAAGTAAAGCATTCTTACTCATGTGTGGTTGCTTGAAATTATTCTGTCCCTTCACCTTCATTATTTCTGTAAGAACACATTGTAGAGATAGAAAGACTTTATTCAAAGTCATTGCATCCAACTCATTGAAACTGCTCAAGACTGCAGCAATAAGCTCATCTGCATTCTTGCAGCTCTTTCTCTGTTGTAGAGCTTGAATTGCACAAAAGAAACCTAGATCATTTGCATTGCAATCAGGGGAGTTAGCTGGTTGTTGAACCAGCTTAATTTGAAAACCATCTGTATTTGCCACTGCTTGAAAGTTTGCATCTGTGTTGACAATGTGAGGCCTGGCATTGTCCTGTTGGATTTTGATGTCCTTGCTTAGAAAAGTAGGTCATTTCTGCTTGATTGCAGGAACTATCTGAAATCAGAATAATAATGTGTGCTTGCATTACTTGTAACATAGGGTGTGTGTGAACATTAAAATATTAACATAAATTGAAATCTAAACATGTTACCTCTTTAATGATGCAATCTCTTATTACTGTCCTTGTTATAGACTGTATAGGTTTGATTTCAATTGTCCCTCTTGGCCTTCTTATGTTGTTCCTTCTTGCTTCCACCTCTTCAACTAGTGGCCACATTCCAATCTTTCCATCAAACAACACTTGCCCTTCTGCATCAAACACAGGCCTGCTAACTGCACATATAAACATCACCTTTGGTATGAATTTCTTGGACTGACAAACTCTATGTGGATCTGTCTCCATTGGGGCGAGGTAGCATCTGCAGCTTTTCCTTGTCAACATGAACCATTTCTCATCAAGATGAATTGTGTTTTCCATGGCTTTATATTTCAGTTTATTCAGTGTTGCATCATAGTGTAAGGCTTGTAGGCAAAATTTTAACCTAGAAAGCATATGATGAGCTGCCAATAGAGGTTTAATAGCATTTGTGTGATGTCTGAGCAGAAGCTTAGCCCATCTACCCACAGTTGCCCTTGATATATGTGGTCCTAGAGCATTAGACATTGATTGAATTGTACCTCTTTTGTCTACTGGAATCTGCTCTATTCTTGCATAGTCAATCTCATATTTTTTCTTTCTTATTCTTGGAGTGGTTTTCCTTGACAGATTGACTACATCATTTCTTGCTCTTTGTTCTTTTGTGGTTGTCCAGATGCGGCTGATTGTTTTTCTGGAAACTTTGAACAAGGCTGCAGCTTCATTGATCTTTCCATGTGGGCACTTATCATCCTTCAAGCTCCCAAGTAAGAACTGCATGATGGCTTTTCTTGTCAAGTCTGAAAGATCATCTTTCTTGCCCATTGCATTGCTCAGCTCTCAGCTCTTCAAGGGAGATTTTTCTGGAATGATTGGAGTGTGAAGGCAGCAAATGAATGATCTCACAGCTTTATAGAGTAGGCTTTCTGAGATTTGGGGGGAAAATCTGAAAATTTGGCTCCACTTTGTATTTTTCATTTTTTGATTATTTTGTATTATTAAATTCATGAACAGTTAAATGAGATGAACAGTAATTCCGCTACAGTGTTATATGAACAGTAACTGCGAACTCTAATTTTTTGGGATTAAATCTGCTAAACCTCCCTTATCTTCTTTCCTTGGTTCTAGTGTCATATTGAAATGAGACTACCTTAGTGAGATGGAGATAGTATTTTGGTTTTTTATACAATTATTCTGTCTTTTTTCCTCTTTTTTGAAGGATTCTATACAATTATTCTTTAAAAAAAATATACGATTTTCTAGAATCAACATACTGTTGTTCGAGGGAAAAAGAATCAACAAAAGTGTTTAGAATATTGATTGTTGTATGTATACGGAAATTTTAATGGCTGATGTGATAGTGTCACGTTAATAATTTTTCGTTTTTGAAATTTAATTTATTAGTAAAATTTATTTTTATGAAATATGAGTAACAATTTTTCTTAAATATAACACCGTCACATCAGTCGTGATTATATTAAGTATGTAAACGGTATAAATGATATTCTTGTTGTATTTATAGGATACAAGGAAAACATGTTTATATTTGTTGTGTTATTAATAAATAAAATCTTATTCCATTAGTAAACATGAAACCCGGATAAATCTCTTATAGCTATAAGAATCTTTCCCGATTTTAATGAAGTTGTCATAATTTTTATTTTGATTAAAGGCAAAGTTGTAATGATTATTAGGTTAAAGATAATGATAAGATAATTGAGAAGTACTAGTATTCCAATTTCACTATCACTAGAAAAAGTGGGGGTATTTTGGTCAAGACGGCTGGAAAAAACTAATCGTAGATTTCCGCCGACACGAATAATTTAGCCACGCGACACGTGGCCTATTTTATGGTGTAGGCAGCAGAAATCTTATGCCCAATGTATGTACGGCCACATGCTGCTGTTTTTTTCCCGATTCAACCGCAACCGCCCATCTTCAGGCATCGGCGCTATTTGTGGGCATTTTCGTAATTTCACAAACCGGATCGAATATTTGATTTAGTGGGCTTGATGGGCCCACCCGAATCCATTTTTCAGGATCGTGTTGGGCCGTATATGGATCGAGAGGTTCCAATTTCTAATCGCAAATCTTTTTTAGTACTACCTACATCCCATTATATTAGAGCTTATTTCTGTTTTGGTCCGTCCCATTATATTAGAGCTCTTTCCTAAAATAGCAAAATACTTGACTACAATTAACTCTCTCACCTCAGAATTGATTATAGCCACATATCTTTATATTCATTGGTTTCTGTGCAAGTCAAATAAGTCTTAATATAATGGGATGGAGATAGTAATAGATATATTTTGGGCTACAAATGTTTCATTTTTTATTTATTTTTTTAAACTTTTGAAGTTAAAAAAATGCCAAAACTGTTCCAAAGGGCAAAAATTCAAAATATGTAGAGTGGAAAAAAGTCTCAATCTCAAAAGATAAAACCACTTTGATTTGAGGATGAGCGGAAAATTTGTAGCAAGGAGACGACGAAGCACAGCTCAGTAACGCTCGATGAAACTAATACTTTGAACAAAGAAGTAAAAAAAATGTACATGACTTCTCTCTCTTTATACAGGTGACTTGGAATACATAGTT
This sequence comes from Mentha longifolia, assembly GCA_001642375.2. Lineage (NCBI taxonomy): Eukaryota > Viridiplantae > Streptophyta > Magnoliopsida > Lamiales > Lamiaceae > Mentha > Mentha longifolia. Next base: position 24,239,507 of record CM038121.1, read on the forward strand.
CCAAACAAACTATATAGACAGCAGTGAATGCAAATCTTTCAACCTTTAGCTTAACAATAGATTAAAATAGGAAAAAAAAGCCAAAAAAGGCAAACCTCAGAAGAAGAGAAGAAGAAGAAGAAGAAGAAGACCCGATGCTACCTTGGCCCGGAGAGCTCCATAGCCTCGACTACTAAGGAAGACTCCTCTATGAAGTCCGAATATCTTTGAATAGGATGTTCAAATGATCGGTATCTAGGGGTATCGTTGTTTTGTGATTGCTCCCATTTTTCGGCCAAGCCATCTCCTTCGAGCATTCTCATAACTTCGGACATTTTAGGGCGATGCAGAGGATTGAACTGCGTGCAAAGAAGCGCCACCTGTACCATTTCTTCGAGCTCGATTCTGTCATAATCGGTCTTCAAATGTTTGTCTACCATAATGCTCAGCTTCCCCTCTTGATGCATCTTTTTTACCTAAAGAGTAAGTAGATGAGAACAAATGCTCGTTTCGTGTTCAGTGCCTGTGTGGATATATATCTTTACCTATTACGATAGAGCCTGATTTTACAAATTTTGATTCGCTTATTATATCCATATTGTGTATGCAATTATACTTATTTTAGTATCTAAGTATAATAATTCTTCGAAATTAGAATATAAGTTTCAAATTCTTCAAGAATGTGATAAAAATGTGTGTGCAAGAGTTCAAGGTTTATCGTCATACCCAGTCGAGTATAACTCCTTTCTGGTTGTTTCCCCTTCCGAAGTCGACAGCTTTCTGTCCCGTGATGAGTTCGAGAAGTAAGATTCCGAACCCAAAAACATCAGTCTTCTCCGAAGACTGACCAGTCGACAAATATTCGGGTGCTATGTGACCAACGGTGCCACGGACAGCTGTGGTAACATGAGAATCTCGATGATCCAAGAGTTTCGCCAATCCAAAATCACCGACCACAGCCTCGAAATCTTCATCCAGAAGGATGTTAGCTGCTTTCACATCACGGTGAATGATCTTCGGATCACATTGTTCGTGCAAATACACCAAGCCACGTGCAGTGCCTAGAGCTATCTTCTTCCGCCTCGACCAGTCCAGCACTGGCCTCCCATGAATGTGGTCTGAAACCGAATAAAATGACAATGAAATTTTTGAACATAGAAGAAATTAAAGTTTTACTTTAGATATATTGAGACCTTTGAGCCTGGATGCGACGCTGCCATTTGGCATGTACGGATAAATAAGGAGACGCTCGTTTTCAGTGGAACAGAAGCCCCAGAGACGGAGGAGATTTCTGTGAACGGCTAAACTGATCAATTCTACCTCCGTTTGGAATTGGATTTCGCCACCAACAGCATTATAATCCTTCAGCCTTTTTACAGCCACAACAGTTCCATTGTTTAGACGGCCTTTGTATACAACGCCGAATCCTCCCTTCCCCAATATGTTCTTCGAATTGAAATGATCAGTCGAAACTCGGAGTTCCTTGTAAGAGTATCTTCTTAGATGTCCTAAGCGTACCTCTGGATCATATTGCTCTGTTCAAAGACATCGAAAGTTAAAAAGATAGGGATTTCACTGAAACTATTGAATTTCTCGTTCTTGATAGATCATGCAAGTAAATTACAACGTACAGAATAAACGTAGTCTTCGCCTCAAACAAGTTAGTACTTGTATATATTTAACTATCACAGACAACACGAGGTAGTTTACAGTACGAGAATAAAAGCTGCATGTCAAGTATCGTTACAGATCTAAATAACACGCCTAATAAACTTTTGATCGGCAAGTTCAAAAACGTTAGGTGCAGATGAGAAGTAATGTTACGTATATCTATCCTTTAGACTTTACATGCATAGCATCGATTCTTAGAGGGGCACTAAAAACACTCTGTAATCAAGGCTTATAAAAGTGCATACAGAATGTCAATACCTAATCTAAGTCGTTCCGCATGCAGTCACCAAAAGAAAACACCATCACCAGATAAAAACACCTATGTTATCAGAATAAAGTATTGCTAAAACTATAAACTCACCATTAACATCAAAGAATATTTGCTGATTACGCCTGTATCGCCACCAAAAAATCAAGCCAACAATAACGATAATTGAAAAGGCCCCACCGAAGCTGGCCCCAAAAGCAACTGCAATATGATGCTTCTCTCCAGACTCTGATTGACCTGCAAATAAAATAGATATCAGACAAATACATTACCCATCGAGAGCAACGAACGAAAGATAAACAATACTTGCCTTTGACAGCATCGGGTGGGAATGACAATGGCTCTGGATACACAGCAGAACAATTGTTCTGAGAAGTCTGTCCACAAATTAGAGGATTTCCAACTATTCTGAAAGCCCAATCGGAGCAACGAAGATAATTTAAATTAGAAAAATATAATGCAAGAAGCAAATTAGTCCAAGAAACTAGAAGATAGTAACTCACTTAAATGTTCTAGCAGATATTTTCGGCAATGAGCCGCTGAGATTATTGAAGGAAAGGTCCCTGCAAGAATTAACAGCATATTCATAAATCCATTAAATGAAGCGACTACAGCCACTCTACAATCATAACAAATCAAGCACCAAGCTTGAAAGAAGAAAGATAACATACACGAGCGTGAGGCTCTTGTCTTTGGTGAGAGAGTCCGGAATTGGTCCAGTCAAGCTGTTGTTGTTAAGCCGCCTGTCTTGCCAGAAGAATAGCAATCGTGAGATCGATCTAAAAGTAAGCTTATATAAATGATCTTTTGCAAGATTATACTTGTTGAATTCCCACACTCACAGATAGTTCAAGTTCTTCAGATCCCCCAGAGAAGTGGGAATTTCGCCGGTTAGCTTGTTATTGGAGAGATCGAGCGTCTGAAGCTTTTCTATCTTCCCGACAACAGCTGGAATAGAACCAGTAATTTCATTGTTCTGCAGTGAACTACAAAGACATAGAAAACCATAACCAACTTCTCTCATTCTTTGTAACAACCTCATGAAAATATCTAAAGCTTCTTGAATTAACTAACAAACTGAAAGAAGCATGGAGCTATACTTACACAGACTGCAAGTTAGTGAGGTTTCCTATTCCCGGAGACAACGTTCCGGACAAGCTAAGGCTAGGTAGTCCTCTGGTTAACAAGCAAAACAAACAATCAAGCATTAGAAACAAGAAAGATTTAGCCAAGAAATCAAGAAAACTCTTCGATTACTACGAAGCAACAATTATGCAGCCAAGAAACTTACAAAGCAGAGACATAGCCTTCTGAGGAACAAGTAATCATTCTCCAACTACAAGGATCAACAGAATTTGCATCCCAACTTTCCAGCACATTATATGGATCGTGTAAGTCATTCTTTATAGCGATTAAAGCAACAACTGCAAAGGGTGATGGAAAGTGGAAACAGAATCAGTTTCATAGTTTCCTCTCAAGAGAGCCAATATATAAGTAAATGGGAGTCTCAGTGTATAGCACAGCATTAAAGATAACAAGTATAAGTAGATAAAAAAACAGGAAACATTTATTAGTGGAGCCACTGTAAAAATTTCAATCCAATAAGAGAAGAAAAAGAAAGCACAATCAAGAAGGGTAAGTACAAGAGTGAAATTTCAGAGAAAGAGCATTACATGTAACCATCAAGATTTTCCAAAATATACAGGAAAATATGAAAATTCCATTTTCTTTATATGCACAGAAATGAAACTCAGAAAGAAGAAAATCCACCTTCATAATTAACACCGGAAGGAGATAGGGTTGAATAAGAACCCTCAATTATTGCCAAAACCAGCAATCCCACTTGCCATAGCAGGAGCTTTCCTCTTTCCATACTCTGCTAACAGAACTCCCACTTCACTGATTTCACCTTCTCTGCATAATTCCCATTCCCTTCATAGAACAAATCATTAATTCACACAATCCACACACAATGGCTCTATTTCTCATCCAAACAACTCATACCAAAAAAGCACCCTCCATAAAGCAAATCCGCCATCACCAAACAAAGATTTCCTCTTTCCCCTCTAGCTGTAATCCCAAACTACCGCAATCTCCTCACAGAATCCTCAAGAAATCCGCCAACTTTAGGCAAGAATTCCAAAAATACGAAAGGCCCAGTTGATAAAGTTGCTGTCTTGAACCAAACGAAGCAGCTTTTCTTGCTCACGAACTTGGGATGAGGTGCAGTGAAACCAAGAAAATGAGAGGGGTATTTTCTTGAAAAACAAAGCCTTGAGATCTGGGAATAATGTGAATTCCACGCAGTTAACACAACTGATCCTCGAAAATTCTATTTGTCTTGCAAAAAAAAATATATATATATATATATATATATATATATATAATCACTCAGCTTATCCCCTCTGATTCTTCACAAAACTCCGACTTGTTTTTTCAAGAACAGCACAATATACTCGCAATCTCTATCTTCAGCCATAATTCACACATTTCAATAGTATTTACCATATAGATACAAACATGCTGCAAAAAGGTCCAAAACATAAAGCCAAGACCTCACAGATACAGATGTGGACAGTGTTATTTGAAAAAGAAAAAAAAGAAAATCAATGTATTTTTTGAACAAATTAATTTTTTTTATAATGTATTTAATGTGAAAAGCTTGTATGTAATTTTTTGGGGAAGCAAAAAATTTGCTTTATATTCAGTGATTTGGACTGATTGATTCGGAGAGAACAATGGTATGTCTTTTAGGCCAAAAAGCTAATCAAATGAAATTAGACAAAAAAGAAAATTTGGAAAAAGGAAAAAAAAGAAATTTTGCAGGAACATAAAAGAAAATTTGGCAGGTCACGTGCTTGGCTTGTCCAGTCTCTGTTGGTTTATGGACTTTTCTTTTTCCACTTTAATTTAATTTTATTTGAAATTTAAACCGTAATGATTTTGGGCAGACATGGAGCTGTTTGCTACTATGACATGTTTTAAATCAGACATCACTTTTTTCTCTCTCTGTCTAAGTGGATTATTATTGAAATTTTAGTCCTCAATACTAAATCTTATATAAGACATCATGTGTGTCAGATCAGTTGGTAAGACGTTTAATTTAACGAACGATGATGTAATAATTAATTACCTGATTTCCTTCACAAACAATCACATTATTACACCTATTGAGGTTATCTCTTATTTTATTAAATCTTATCTATGCAATATAATCTACAAAGTGAAATATATATAGTTATTGCATCAATCCTTCATTAACAAATATAGTTGGTGACTGGTGAGGTAAGTGAGATAAGGTATAGTAATGTCGCTATTGGTAATATATATATATATATATATATATATATAATGGCTGTTAGGAAAAAGTTAGTTTAGTTTGATTAGCTACCCAATTAATATAATTATTAATTCCATTTAAAAATATTGTAGCCTGTATAAGGCAAAGAGAGAATATTGCAACTCCAATAAAAGACCTCTAAAATGCGCCTGTTTTCATATAGAAGGAGAGAAGAGAGAGAATCTCTTGAGAAGGCTAAAGTGCGCCTGCAGCCACATGCGCACATGGGATGATCAATATTCTACTGTTAAATCCTTGATTTACTTTACTAATATCAATACAAAATAATAATGACATTCTTATTCTTTATTTATTTGAGTTAATGGTTTTTATCTATAATTTTCCTTAGAAAAATTTAAACAGTTTCATATGTGTTTCAATATCAGTACAAATTTTCACATTTTAAAGTAAAATAAAAAAAATTATGAAGCGGAAGACAATATCATTTATATTAGATAACCCAATAAACAAATGTAAAGTTTACTTTACATTGTATGATTGCTATTTGCTAACAACTTGTTTTGCATGACAAGTCATGGTCGATAACACTAATCAGATTGAATTATAATTAATTTAACAAATTTATGCTAGTTTGGTGTCATTTAAACTTTGAAACTACTCCAACAATAATTCTCTCAAATATTGCATTTTAATACTCTATCCGCACGTGATATAGGATTACGTGTTTTATAATATTTCACCGCACATTTTAATTGTCGAAAAATATATATTAGATAAAATTTAGGTTTCAACTGATATAGTATATTATATGTTATATCAAGTGTAATCTAAATTTTATCATAATATTGTCTATTTTTTTGGCACATCAAAATGCATGCCAAAAAATTATAAGCATGTATAAATTATAATACGGAGTGATAGACTATTATGAAATTTTATTTTATATCAATATCTTATAATTCCAATAATTAATTTCAGTTCCAATTCGATGGCACGTGATGAGTCTGCTTTTACTATAATCTAAAACTTTTTTTCTTGTAAAACTGGAGTATGAAGCATTAAAGATTTAATTTTTATGTACAAACGTGCATTGGCATTCTATTTTTAGCACCTTGTTCTATTTAATTTATGTCATTCTACAAGGATCTATCTGTTTATTTATTTTTATTTTTTTTAATATATATTTCACCTCGGAACCCAAAAAGTTTAGTAGAGACCATGACTAACACTAACCCCCAATAAAGGAATAATGAATTTAATATTGATAAAAAAAGGTACCTTAATCCGTGTTATTATTAATTTGTGACACCCTAGGCCCAAGGGTATTTTTGTCGCATTGGAAAAGCTGAATATTCTCTAGTCTACACTTGCTCATAACAGATTAACACTTGATTATAATAATATTTCTTAAGTGTAATTCTTTATTATTATTTTTCTAGCTTAGACTGATGAGGAATTTTCATTCCTTTTTTTCATCGATTCCAATTTCTTATTTGGGGTATATTTTCGCTGGCCTCGAGGAAAAACAAGCGGCATTCCTGTGAAGAAAGAATATATGTTTTCACTTTCACCCCTTAAAAACTTGTAAATTACAAAGGAGCCCTCTGTTACTCCAATTTATTATCAAGATTCTAGTGAATTAAACATATGTCACAATAGTTCGTCAATTTATAATTATATTATATTGTTTTGTTATATAATCTGAAGACCGTAAAGTTTATCTCTTTTTATTATTTATTTATAATTAGTCTAAACGGAATTCGATATTTAATATGAAAGGGCATATAAACATTTTAACTCGAAACGTAAGGTAGTGTATATCTACATAGTCTATATGACAAGTGATTCAACCAATAATGTTGAAATGGCCCAGTCCAGTTGCGACAAGTGGGGCTCATAATAAAAAAAAGTAAAAAAATAAAAGTGATTGACATTAAAGTAAATCTTTGTTCTCATTTCCCTAAAATTATATATATCTATGTTTCCTGTAGTCTGAGGAGCCAAGCGTTCATGTTTTTTAGCAAGCAAAAAATGTTGTGAACTTGAAATTTCATTAATTATTGGGCATTCCCCGCACCTGGATCTGTCTGTATGGTCCCCGGTTGACTGCTGTCCAAACCTGTAATCGATCCTGTGCTCGTTAGTGGCAACGGGCAGAGAGCGCACGCTCGGGTGCGGTTCAGCGCCCAGCGATCAAATCCCCGTGCTAAGTCATTATGACGTTAGTTGGGTTTTTTTATTTTTATTTTTTAAAAATTGACTTTTTTGCAAAAAAAAATTAAAAAATAAAATAAAATTAGAGTTAGCAGTTTATAGCAACGGCTACTTCCCAAAATTCTCACCTATAATTCATCATCCAATTTCTTCTTCTTCGCATCTCAAATCTCTTTCTTCCTCTCTTCTTCTTCTCAATTACATTTGAATTTCCAAATCAAATTCAAGAAAAAAAAAAAAGACGGATCCCACGGAGAACGAATTCAACGTGTGGCTCGGAAATTACGCCGCCAACTACCGCCCGCCGCCACTTTCAACAAATCCGGAGGATCCTCCAAGTCCAAGTCCGGGGCTCGGTTTTGGCGCATTTGCCAACTCTCCGACACCATTCATGCGATACTCCAGCGAAGGGTATCGACCATACTCTACACCGGATAGTCAACGTTTTGGTCGATTCGGAACCCCTCCCACCAATTCCGGCGAAGCTCGCTTTGCAGAGCAAGGCTTGGAGTCCATCAATCTCGCCGCCTCCTTCGAGAGTGTCTCCAATGAGCCCGCCCCGTCACTGTCAAAAAGAAAGGGGAAGACGAAGGCGAAATCTAAGGCGAAGGGGAATGCCAACGAAGATGACACCGACGGCACTCCAACAAATAGGCCGCCTACCGCGTACTCTCCCGAAGAAACGGCGGTTCTCGCGTGGTGTTGGTCGGTGATTTCTCAAGACCCGAGGAAGGGAAGAGACCAAACGGGGGTATAATTTTGGCGGCGAATTGAGGCCCTTTACAATCAAAAGAAGTTGAGCAACACGATCGACCATGACCACGTGCAACTCAAATCGCATTTCGGAAGAGCTCAAGCAAAAGTTGCACTATTCAACGGTTACTACCTTCAAGTGAAGAGGGAATGACCAAGCGGGTGGGGTCGTCCAGCGAGGACATATACGACGCTGCAAATAAGTTGTTCTACCACAAGAACAACAAGCAACACTTCATTCTGAAGGATGCTTGGAAGATCTTGCACGTGCTTCCCAAATTTCAAGGCGTGGGATCGAATGATGACACGAGTGGCTCTAATAAGCGACAAAAGGGCCTTGACGGGTCGTCCAACTCAAGTCGATTGGAAGATGATAGCGGTTTCTATAGTCATGAGCGGCCGATCAGGCAAAAGCAAGCAAGGAACCAAGCTCGCAACAAGGGGAAAGCGACGGAAAATGGCACACTTGAAGGCGTCCCCGAGGAAATGAGTGTCAATCTAGTCCAAAAAACCACCGAAGCAAATCAATAGTTCGTCGAGTGGGCAAAGGCTAAAGCTAAAGCGGCGCGTTCAAAAGCACTAAGGAATTATCAGAAGGCGATGACGATAGATACGAGCACAATGACGCCGGAGCCATTGAAGGAACATCTTGAGCTCTTGAACGAATTGAAGAGCTTGATTTCAAATTATATGTTTTTTTTAAATTTAGATGTTTTTTAAATTTTATGTAATGTCTAGTATTTGAATTCAATAAATAAAATTAGTTTCAAATATTTTTGAGTTAAATAGAAAATAGAAATAAAAAAAAAATTAAAAATAAAAAATAGAAATGAAAAATAATAAAAAAATTGAAGAGATCCCGTTGCATTGTGGCTCGTTTTGGGTGTGGGATCTCTCCCATCGGAAAGTGGGAGAGATCCCACAAAATGGGATCGACAATGTGAGTGCCCTTAGGGGCTATCACAAGATAAAAATAAAGGAGTTTTTATTATAAAAAAAAAAGGAAAAAGAAAAAAGAAAATAGGATTAAGACAAGAGCAAGCACATGAAGGTCACTTCCCTTTCAAATTTCAATGCCAGGCATTTCGTTCATTTTATACGCTCTCTTCGTCCCAACGAGTTTCAACAAATATAAAATGTTTGTTGAGCATATATAAAAGTATACAATAATAAAATATCTCATTTATGTATTCTTGATACAACTAATATCCTCCATTTTACGGTATGAGTCAAGCCTAAACAAGGAACGATCTGTCCGGGAAAATTAATAATTCAAGTATATATATTTTTCCCAATTTTCTTGAGCTACGTACTTCTTGAGAGGAAAAATTTAATGAAAAGTACTTCTCCCTGTGCCTCGTTCATATTGAACCTTTTTATTAAAATACATTTCACATATAAATAAGAAAAAAAATGGTTTTAATATCGACGAGGAAGAAGTATTTGTTTGGTGTGTTTTGAAAGTCTTCACATAACCTAACAAATTTGAACATAGTAAAAGTAAAAGTAGGCAGGTGTGGTGAGAAAAAGAGAATCAATGTGGATTAGGTACCGTGGGCCCATGAATTAGGGGGAATGGCCCACAAATTTGTTTGGGTATCTAACAAAATTGCAAGTACCTTACATCATCTCTATTACCTGCCTATACTAATACAGTATATTATTAAATTTAATCTTAGTTCATCACCATTACAAAACTATGGAAAAGAAACAGATTAAAAAAGAAAAAGATTAGAAATTTAATCTCATAATATGGTGATCCACTTTTTTTTATCCTATATTATTTAAGATTGAAAAGTGTGGAAAAATATTCTCACTCCAAATGAATGAGAAGATATTATAGTAATGATTTCGAGTGAAAATGAGAAAAAAGGCCGCCCGACGAAATTTTTCTCTTATGCCCGAAAAAAATTATTCATTACAAAGAATAAAGAAACAACAGGAAAAATAGTGGAAATATATATTTTCCCCATTTTCCTTCAAGGGAATGCACATTTAAAAAGTTATTTACAGTTATCCAAGTTTTATATCCTTTCCGTCTCATTATGACAAGAGTATTTGAATATTATAGTATATTCGATTTGACTAAAATTAACTATATTAAAGTGTGATCGAGAGTATCATTTATATCTAAAATAATAAACATACTTATAGAGAGTTACAATCATTTTTTTAATTATGAGCAAATATTTCAAATAATAATGTTTAATTTTCACGTCGGCATGAAACGGAGCAGTGAATGTAATTACTAATTTTAATGGCAAAAAGCTTATTATTGGGCTATTTTTTAATTGATAACGAGTCCAACCCATTCACTGGCCCAATACGTGTTATTATCCACTCCAACAAAATGAAGCATGACTACATTTTTTTTTTCCAATCAAACTTTTTATTTATTTATTTATTTAGAATATTGGCTAATTAGTAATTACAGAAAGATAATAATGCAAAAGAGAATAATCAAAGAAAATTAGCAGCCTAAACACTCAAATCTACCGTTCCCCGCCCAAGTAGCTTTCCGCAACTCTTCAATCCCCACATCCGCGCACGTGTACACCAACCGATCCGCCGTTTTCTCACGCGCCACCGCGTTCTTCACGCTCCACCACCTACAACCGCCGCCAGCCTCCAGCTCGCACGCCACCACCTCCCCCGTATCGCCGTACACGTACACAATGCTCCCACCCGCCCGCACATTTATCGAACAATTCCCCGAATTGCCGCTCATTATTTTCTCCACGTAATTCGAAGGCATTTCTCCGATTTCTTCGCACTCGAAATCTTCACCGGCGATTTTCCAGATCTTAACTCGCTCGATGTTATTGATCCGGCAAAATCCGATCAAAATCAGGCTGTTATTGGTGCATCCGATGTTGTAACTTCTAATCGATTCGCCTGTGCGTAGATAGAAAGGTCCGGACCACGATTTGGTTGCCGGATCGAAGCAGTGCGTTTGGCCGGATACTTTATCGGCGACGATGAGCTTCTCCGCCGCGACGGCGATTGAAAGCCAGGACGACGCCGCCGTGTCTCTTATACTTCCCGGCATCGAGTCGCAGATCCGCCAGGCGCGCGTGCTCAGATCGTAGATCTCGACGGCCAAGGGTTCGTCTTCGAAATCGCACCCACCGCCGGCAATCACGACGGAGTCCCCTACCCGCGCCACGATCGGATCCGGCCGCCACACGAGCGGCGCCTCGACGTGGTGCCATTCGAGATTGAGAGGATCGGAGGAGAAGGAGAACCGCGAGGAGGAGAGCAAGTAGGCGAAATTGGAGTGCGACGATTTGAGGTCGGCGCTGTTTCCCACCGGCGGCCGAGGTATTCTGATCGAGACGTCGGAGCGCGGATCGTAAGCGTACGCCGTGACGGCGTACGGAGGATGCTGCGCCTGCGCGTGGACGATCAGCCAGGGGCGCGGCTTGTTCCGGTGGCGGAGGGAGGACGATACGGCGTCGTCCCACGATTTCGACACGTGCGAGGCGGACACCAGGTCGACGAGCGGCACGTGCGATAGGATGCGCTCTAACACGTCAGCATGGAATTCAAATTCTTCCCCTTCCTCTTCCGGCACTATTTGATTGAGATTTGTGGTCATGTTTGAGTTTGAGGAAAGGTTTAATGCATTTCTTTCTTTATTTATAGTCACGAGGTAATTAAAATATCTACATGATTTAATCATAAAAAAATGCCTATACTTTTCCTCCACCACTTCTGCTTTGTACTTCCTATTATATTGGCCACATTCTTTTGTTGAGATTTTATTCTCCTTTTATTGAAATATTTTATCACGGCCCCCTTCATAGCCTAGCGGTTCAGATACACAAAAAGATAAAATAAAATGGAGGAATAGCGGCAGAAGAGCAAAATAAGTATAAAAATGAAAGAAAAGGGAGAGGCCAATAAAAACGAAGGTACGATATGCACAAAAGTAAGAAAGCACATACCTACACTAATATACAAATCAATGTGAATCATGAACGTAGATTTATCCTGATATAAATCTATAATGTATAATGTATAATATATAGTATATATATATCTATGGAGTATATATTATAAATATTACTACCTCCGTCCCCCATATTAGTATGCTGAGAGAAACGACACGCAGTTTAAAATGAAATTGATGTAAAGTGGGAAAAGTAAGATAAAGTAAGGAGAAAGTGGGAAAAGTAGATAGAAAGTGAGAAAATTAAGAATAAAGTGATGGTGAATATGTCTTTTTGCTTATGAAATCTTTACATATTTGGAATGCACACTAATATGAGGGACGTCCCAAACGGGAAATATGCACACTAATATGAGGGACGGAGAGAGTATTATTTAAATATTTTATATTATTATTTAATATATTTATTCGAGATTACAAAAATATAAAGATCTGGATCTGCCCTGATCCGGATCGCATATTATCTTGACTGTTCAATCAAGATCTTAAAAATATTTAATTTCAAAACCAAAAACCAAAATAAATAAATAAAAATAATCTCGAAATGGTTAAACTTACCTAATATTCCATGAAATAATTTTGATTGCAAGATTTTTATTGGACCACGCGTTATTAATATATATTATCTCTGTTCTTAAAAAAATTATACATTTAACTTAAAAAGAAAAGTTTCTAGATTTACAAAATGCTCAGAATATTTGAAGCGGTAAGAGAACGCCGGAGTGGAACAAATAGAATTCTATCAAAGTATTGAGTCAAGTCAGAGCCAATGACTCAAAAGTCTCAAACCGTGTAATACAATACCAGTTTATGTACAATTCTAAGTTTCTAACAACATTTTCTTTCATTAGCATTCATAATAAATGCATGATATACACGGACTCATGATTAAATCACCGAAGGATTAATTAATAAAATAATTAATTAGCATGATTCGCAAAAAAAAATTTGACGAAACATACACTAATACTTAAAAATTATGACAACTATTACAGTAACTTTAGCATGCGCTCGTCCCATGTAAGTCTGCCCCTTGTCATAACAAACCTAATACTTATGTCACAGCCCGATTTAAATTAAAGGCTATTTAAACCGAGTAATGTGACTAAATAAATAAAATAAAATAAAATGAATAAAAACTAAAAACTAAACGTCTTTCAAATTGGAGAATGGAATGGGCAGTTACCACAAGATTCGAACGATAACTTATATCTTGTCCCAAATCATCACTATTGATCAAGAAAAGAGAAATGAACCATGTCCTGAATATTCGAGATATATTTAGTTACTTCATCAAATGAACCAAAAGGAAGGATATTGTTCTCAACAACAATTCCAAAATGATCAGATCAACATTTATCTCAAGGGACAACTAAAATTATTTGAAATAATACCTGCCCATTTACAACAAGCTAGAGAGGATCATTCAAGGGCTCGATAATTCGAATAATCGAGGATAATCAAAATCTGAAGACAACTTTTCAATAATAATTAAAAGTCATCTAGAAATAATAAGCGTTTATACATTTTCAATAATAGATAACTTCCAATGGAATAAGTAAAGTTATCTCGGAGTTCAGGTGAAGATAACAACTTTCAACTTCATGTTCATCAAAACATCAACAATAACATCAGAGTATTGCAGCGGAATGGATCATCAAAAGGGATTACATGTATGCAGACATATAATCCTAGAACTCGAACTACTGACATCGTCATATCTATAAGAAGACACTTCGTAAAATGACAACAAAAGCTCTGTTCGGCACACTCCCATCTTCATCCCAGTTTTGCCTGCACATTTTAGAAATAATATGCAGGCCTGAGTACAAAGTGCCCAAAACATTAAAAGTTGCTTGCTAAAGCTATAGATTAAACTTGTCTCGATAAGCATGTCACAAGTGATTTACTTTAAATAACACAAGGCATGCTAAAATACTATTTAATTTCCTCATCATCAAACATTAATGACTGCAGTCAAATATTATGTATGAATAACATCTACAACATCATATAGCGTGTTGAGAAGTAGGCCTCCTTCTCAAACACATTGACCGGCCGACCGAGAGGATGGCTCACAGTCACCTCAGTGTACACATATCATGCTAATCGCATGACCGAATTCGTCTTCCATCAAGTAGATGATCATACAAAACTCAAACATTGGCAAATTAATCATTTTCTTAAAACATCATGCTTCATATACATATGCATCGCATCATCATTTAGTTAGAAAGCCCACCTGACTCCGGCTAGCCTTTACCTACTACTCTTCCTTCCTCAGTTATTTCCAATCCTCAAGTTTATGCTCGTTCCTTCATTAAAACGAAGGAATAAATAAAAGTGATAAAGGAAAGAAAATTACATAGGAAATAACATTCTCTACTTAGCTTATCTTCTTATCTTCTTCTCTAAACCTTTCTTGATAAACTTAACATAGGTCTTTACCGAGAGTTTGTTAGATAAGAGAGTTTAACTTATCTTATCTATCTTCCGTCCTTATTTATAACACATATATGTACATATATGTTCCTATCATTTCTCAAGCTCGTCAAGTTCTCGATTGTAAAGTCTAAAAATTTTACAAATAATTCTTATAACTTATAATTGATAATCAAACTTATTTATAAGCTCGTTTCTCATACTCGATCATTCCAAACTTAACTACAATCAGAGTTGGAAAATAATAGATAAATTGAAAAGTTCACAAAACCTTTCTATAAATTCCAATAAATTCACAATAAGCTTAAAATGAAGTAGAAAATACTTTTCAAGTTTCATTATAAACAACTAACACTTAAACATTTAAAACCTCCAATTATTCTAAACTTAAATTTTGAATTCAGCCCTTATAGGGTTCCAAAAATTTTCAGAATTCCAAAATAAGCATCGAATAATATACATATCACATTATTCCCTCCACCAATCTAATTATATGACATCAAGAACAAAAATGCCCAATCTATTTTAATGCATCATTTTCGTTTTTGACATAGGGCTGCTCCAAAAAAATTTCAAAAATTCATTTTAAGCATCATATAATGTCAATTTCATATCCCCATCATCAACTTTATGAAATAAAATCGAAATCAAAAATCCTCCAATTTCACCAAGAACCCAAACTCGAAAATTGTGAAATTGATCTCCAAAAATTCTCACAAATTAAACTCATGCTTCTTACAATCATATAAACTCATAATCATACTCAATTTCCCAAAAGAAAAATCGAACTAAACCCCCCCAAGTTTAACCTCAACAAATTCAAATTTCATAAACTTGAAAATAAGGAGGATTTCTTTTAAATTAAATCATACATAATCATCCTCGAATATGTAGAGATGAAGAGAATAAAAAAAATCAAAATCATATCATCAAATCGAAATCTTTGTGCTCAGGTGGGTTTGCTAATTCTTTAATTCTTCTAACAAGAGTCAACATACGAAGCTTACCTTAACTACTACTCGATTGTAAATCCTCGTCCTCATTTTTCTCAATTTATGGAGGCTTTCAAGTCTGCAAGAATGGAGTGTGGGTACTGGGTGTGTATCGTGAGTTAGGGGGAGAGAAGTAAGAGAAAGAGAATAAGGGAAAGAAAGAAAAGAGAGGCCCGACTGTCCCCCTTAATCCCCCCCTTTTTTTTTCTTTTTTTTCTTTTTTTAATTTCCTTTCTCTATTTGTTTTTTTTTATTTTTATTCTTAATAGCTAATACACTTATCACCATCACTTAACAAAATTCCCAAATTCTTAATTTTTAATCTTCAAGATACATAATCCTCCCAACACACACACTTCAAGTCCTAAAAATTACAAGGACTTAATATTCTATATCTCAATAGTTGGAATTTAAACGGAGAATAAATACGAATTAAAATTCGTAATAACTTCCGTCTTCGGAGATTAATTAAAAATCCCACTAACTTCAGATAATTATTGTACTATATAATTAAATATAGTATATATCCTCAACATACCGTTTCAAGTCGTAGAAACTGAAACAAAAACTAATTTATCAATATATATATATAAGGTGACATTGTAATAATCTATCATAGATTATTATTATTATAATAATCTCTAACCTCCATTAATTAACCTAAATAAATTACGGGGTATTACAACTTATGTCCACAATAAATATAAGGTGACATTGTGCACTAAAAGGTTCAATTCTTCGAATAATAGGATATTTTTTCACGCTTAAAATATTGGCTTGGCTATAGGGGTGTTCACAGTTTGGTTAAAACCGTAAACCAAACAAGATCAAATCGTATTATTTGGTTTGGTTTGGTTTATGGTTGGAAAAAATATGGTTTGGTTATTTATTTTTAAAAATTATGGTTTACGGTTTAGGTTTGGTTTTTATAAATATGTAAACCAAACCAAACCGTAAACCGTAAAACCGTAATATAATGATGATAAATATTAGTATCAATTATTATTTTTGACATATTACATTGTCTTTTATTCTACCACCATTTGAATGTTGAAAAATATTAATTAAAATAAATAAGCTAATACAATTTAATCTATTTTTTTTATATATATAGAATAATACTTCCAAGTTCAAACTATTTAGAGGTTATCTTTTTACGCTATTAAATATATTTTCTAAATTTTAGTTAAGTTCTTAATTTTTTACTTTTGTATGTAAATGTTAGATTGTAGTTCATGATTTTCATTGTATAATAAACCTTTTTTTATTGTTAATTTTGATTTCATAAAACAATATATTTTATTTTACTATTTGAAATTTAAGTACAAACATATTTTAAATAAAAAAGAAGCAGATGAAAAATATTTGAAAACCGCAAACCGAACCACACCAAACCGCATTAATATGGTTTGGTTTGGGTTGGTTTTAGGGTTAGTATAATTCGGTTTGGTCTTAAAAAATTACCAAACCGTATTTCATGGTTTGGTTTGGTTTAAACATCAAACCCCACCAAACCGAACCGTGTACACCCCTACTTGGCTACGATTTTCACGTTGAGAGAAATAAGACACACACACAAATATGGCCGAATTACACGAGATAAAAGCTTAAATAAAATTTTCGAAACTCTTTTAGGTGGGGGACCGATAAGAGAAGACGAAGCCAAAACAAATAATAATAGGCGTGACAGGCTCGGCTTAAAGAAAAATATCAATATCCTCCTAGAAGCTTCGTATTTTTTAAACTATAATTATTTTTCTTATCTCAAATGGTATCGATATTATATTTGCTTGGATTATTAAATTACTTGAACGTATACTAGACACACATATTTAATTTATCGTTTGGTAGGACGTGTTAATTGAAACTCTCTATTAAATTATACTACATCTGTCCCAACGAAAGTGAGATATTTTATTAATTTATACTCCATCCATCCCAATTAAATGAACTTGTTTTTTTTTTCGGCACGAGATTTTATGAGAATTTAGTTAGAGATAAAGTGTAGTATTTAATATTTTAATATAAATTTCATTATTTTAAAAATGGAGCATCATAGATGCATAAAAACACATTGATGTATGATCTTAAATGAAAGATCGTTTTAAGACTTTTAATTTGGTATAAAAATCATAAAAATCGGAGAACAAACGAGCAATTTATGATTATTTAAACGTTTACAGTTTAAATAGTTTAAATTATATTGAGATACATGCTGAGAGGTGAGTTGTTGATGAAATAATTAATAGTAAGTAATTCTTTTTCTTATAGAAAATATGTCAATTCGTGTGGGATGGTCCGATTAGGAAAACATGCCTAATTAACTGGGACTGAGGGAGTACTCACATATATTAAAAAAAACGTTGTGACGGGACGAGGGAGTAATGCTTAAATGTCATTTTTGTACTAAGAGCAGGAGGTAGGAGAGAACTGTTGGCAACCTACACTACACGATATAATATTGTGATATTGAAATTTGATTGATCATATGCATGTTCAAATCACGTTTTGATGATGGCAGATTTGTATTAAATGTTTTGGGAAAGTTGTATTCATTTCATCAGTACAATATCATGTGTATATGTGGACCAAATAAAATAGATTGTAGAAAGGGGAAAATAAAAAAAGAAAAGAAAAAAGAATGCTTGATGACAAATCCTTGAAATTCAATCAACTAAAGGGCCTAAAGGCCAATTAATGGAGGCCCATTTATGAAAATAGTGAAGAAATACAATCCAAAATGGGTACATAATCAACAACAAACAGCAGATAAAAAGAGTAGGTGAATGTGGATTTGCAACTTCAAGCAGCTGCACTGATGCATTCAATGGCCTGTTTGCAGATTCCAGTCATGGTTGCTTCAGGTCCATAAACCTACATTTCAAAACAATACAGATTTTATTACCTTCTTCTAGATAAGTTTAGAATTCGAATGTTTCAACCATTGGGATCTGACAATTTGTATACCTCGATAGGAATGCCGATGTCTTCAGCAAGAGTTCTCATTTTCTCCAGACCCTTCTGGTAATTTGGCCCTCCTCTTCGGACATACAGGTTCATTCTTGCAGCTTTGAGTTTTGATTCCTGGTACGAGATCAAACGCATTAGGAACCGAGCTTTTGATGAGGAAATCTGTAGTGATCTTAAAAAAACTGGGAGGTTTTGGTACCTTTTCTTTTAGAGCTCGGATTATGCCACTGAACGTGGCAGCAACATCTGTGAAGTTGGCTATTCCTCCACCTATCACAAGGGCTCTCTTTCTGCCATCAGGTTCTGCAGTTGCACACTGTAGAGAGATAGAGATAAAAAGAGAGAGATTCAGTGTTTTTGATGGAAAAAGAAGTCATGCAAATTCCGACTCAAATGCAAGAATGTGATTCTTACATCAATGACAACTCTGGCATACTGCAGCACTTCCTCCTCATTGGGAGCACCACTGTATTCCGCATAGTTTCCGAGCTCAGAAGCATAACCAAGATCTCCGACCTATTACCGGGTTAAAATGAAAATGTTAAAGACTTAAAAGTCTACCAATTTGCAAAGAAATGGAGAATGATTTATTGAATTAGTGTGAAGTATATATAACATCAAGATTAGGAACATACAGTATCCGCGTAGATGACACTTGCACCTCCTCCGGCAACCATGGTCCAGATTCGCCCTTTGGGGTTCAACACTGTGAACTTCAACGATGCACTTGTCTGCAAACAATGACCCAATAAGATAAGATACATAGGCTTTACATTGCTTTCGAACAGGCGAAAAATTGTTTTGAGTAATTATGGAATGGGGCAAGATGCTTCAAGATTAAAACGGTCCAGCGTCCAGGTGTCAAAAAGTACAAGCTTAAAGGAGTCTAATAGCTTTATAAAAGATTCCACATACCTTCTCATCAAGGCCGTGAATAAAGCTTTCCGTTGGACTCATAACTCTTCCAAATGGCATTGGGAATTCGATATTTCCCCATCTGCAAGATCAAGTTTATATAAGCTACAATACATGGTAGTAATTATGATCGTTTTATACATATTACAGCAATAAACCGGCACACAAAAGTAAAATCATAGTACTTTTTGAAGTTCTTGAAAGCAGCTGTGTCATCAAGCTCGCCTCTCATATCCAAAGGATAAGGCTTTCCGTTAACCAAGGTGAAAGGGTTCATCTCGAGGAAAGTGAAGTCCAAATCTAAGTCAAAAGAAACATCCCTGTTATTTCCAAAACTATGGAGAAGATTGACAACCTTTAACCTTAAAGAAGAAAGATTTTCTTTTCAAGATCTTACACCTACCTAAAAATAGAGCATAGACGAATGTGACGAACTCCTCAATTACAGGTTTGATCTGCGTCACATGAAATTATGTATAAGCAATAGTAGTACAATGTTAAGAACAAATATTAATTATTGAGAAATATACCTCTAAGGGAAGTGTTGCAACAAGTGGAGCACATAGCTCTGATGTGAAAGATGTACCCGTTGGAACAAATATCGTTTTGACCTGGATATGATAACACAAGTTCAGCAAAGATTTAAGGGAAACTTATTAACTAGATACAAAATTGAAAAGTTGGGCGCTTCTCATAACAAAAATGCATCATGGAAAGCAAGAAAGAAGATATCAAATACTTAATCACCTTGTCCCAGTTCTCTTCAATATCAATTCCTCCGCATTCTGAAAAGCTAATGCTACAGCCAAGCCTATCAGAGACAATGTTTAGGTAGTATTCCTCATTATGCGGGATAAATGGTTCGACAATGAATGTAGTAATGGGTCCTTTGCAGCCTCCCATCTCTACCTGTTTACACAAGATTTACATCAGGCAGAATGTTAAATTCAGCTAAAATCACTTCTTACTCACAGGAACTGGAATATGTCTTACTGTTGCTGTATAACGATTAAATTACATAAATTATGCTAACAATAATGTAGTATATACCTCTTTGCCTAGCCGTTCTTTCACAAAAGTAGCGACTCCAGCCAAATCTAAGTTCAAAGCAACGAGACCACTTTTGCCACGTTTCCCAAATAGCATATCTGGCTTCACAACCAATCTCGTAGATGAAAGCCATGGTTCCTTATCCACTAGTTGATTAAAGTCAGTGGACTCGATCACCTAAAAGATTAAGATCATATTATTTGGCTTAATGCAATATGTTAAAGTTTCGGAATAAATCTGAAAAATGGTTTGAACTGCAGATTTTCCAATAATTCACATTATATCTGAGATTGAGACTTCTTTTTCCAAAGTCTGTGCTATTTCTTGAACTTAATTATCCAATCTATTCTGGTCTCTGTTAATTGCTTCAGATGCGAAGAAGGCATTTCGCAGAACAACATAATACTATCAGGAAATAACATTTCCTATTCCAATTACTCTTGGACAATTGCTTCTTTTTCAATAAATCTTCAAAAAACTACACGATAAATCTGCTCACAAAGAAAAGAAAAATGCTCAATGCTTCTGGTTTCTTAGATACAGTTGTCCTAATTCTCTACCTAACTTTAATTGATTTAATCAAGACGGTGCATGATTTTGGTATGTTTGCATAGATTAGATCAGGTGATAAGTCAATCTAAAATGCATCTTCTCTGAGTAAACTAGGCAAAAGAGAATCAGGTGAACTGCACCGCCAATCAAAACATAGCTAAATCCACCTATCTTCTATCTGTTTATTTCTTCCTTCACCCCCATATCTAATCAGATATTCAAACATCATAGCTTAATGCAATTCTAACACACACACACACAAAAAGCAGAACTTCTAATTTTAGGAAAAATAAAAATAAAAATAAGACTACAGATCTCAAAAACACCAACGAAACCAGTCCAAATCACTACAGAAAAAAATCAAACTCACCTGAGCAGATTTGATTTCCAAATCGGATCCAGAAATCCTCTTGAAATGCTCCTTCAACAATCTCTTGGAGTCGTACTCTCTGATCTTCTTCCTCGCCATTTTCTCCTCGACCTGATTTCCAAACCAAAAAAAATCACAAACACAAACAATAATGAGCCGATATCTCTTCCCCTAGATCAGATTCAAACATACATCCAATATTCACAATCCGAATCAAAATTTCCACATTCATATCCGTTACATTACAATTTGAATTGCAAAACTGAGATAATAAATAGAATACGAAGACGAAGAGAGTAGAGATCTTTACTGTTTTGACGAAAGGGGAAGAGGAAGAGCGGAGGTTGGGAGAATTTTTGGTGCGGAAACACAATGACTGACAAGTAGTACTACTCAACGCAGAGAGCTGAAATCTGGTAATTCTGCTACCGATATTTATAGTTAGGGAGTTCAATAAACATGAGCGGAAATATTAATTAAATAATATTATTTATACTACCTCCGTCATGTCAAAATAGCTCTTATTCTATATTTTATACCTCATATATATTCAAAAAACATGCTCATTTCGACGGGAGGGAGGGAATACAATTTTTAGTTGGTTATATAATTTATATTACTATATTAGCGGGAAATAGTGTGCCGAAATTGACACATACCCACCTACCTAGGTGGGCCCACACAAAGGGTATAAATCGTAATGCTAATAAATAGTGGGTCGAGTCCAAAAAATGGGGCTTTAGTTGCACACTTTGTTTGGTACGTGTGTGCATTGTGATTGGGAGAAAAATAAAATTAATTAAAAAAAATTATATGTTATACCAACTTTGTTTGTTTGGTTCTTAATTTTGTTTCTCATATCCAATTAATAAATGATGCCAATACAGTATAAGTATCAGCTTAATGAATTATTTAACAACTTGGGATAATCATTTTGACAAAATGAGAACAAACGTCAAGTAGTTGCTAACGGACCCATTGAACCACCGTAGCGTAACGAGCTCCCACCTAATGGCACGGGGCTTTACATTTTCCATGTTTACTTTCAAAAAATGATTTTTTTAGTATTTAGCTATCGAGTTTGAATATCAATAGGTTTCACACCATAAGTAATTTAACCAAATTTTGAGGTTTTGATGCAGGAAGTCTTAAGTCTAGTGTTATTGTGGAATATGTATGGGGAAATTCGTAGTCAACACTATGCTGCTAGCTTTATTTTTAGCTGGTACTCTTCTTCGTTTTCCACTTCAAAATATTGAAAGCCCACACATTCACATACAAAATTGAGAATATTGAAAGGAAAAAAAAAACAAATAAATAAAAAATAACAGATCCTCATACACTAATAAGAATCCATGTTTTCCCTTGTGAAACTTTCATGATTTCACATGAGAGAGAGAGAGAGTTTGTTTAATTTATTTAGGCCGGCCAGAATCCAAATTAAATTATTGAGAATCATAATATAAATGAATAGTAGATTTCACAGTTCTCTATAAGTTTGAGTTTTTAGATGAGATTGAATTCTATAAAAAATATGTTCAAGAGAAAAATGCAGCTAAATAAGTTTTAATTAAGTGGAAAAAAACATAGGTGATATGTGTCTATTATAATTAACTAAAAATGTCCAATTAAACAAGTAAATGAGAAATAGGTATTGTGCTATGGCTGGCTGAGAAATAAATACAGGATATATACAGCACGAATTTCTTTATACGCACTAGTAATAGTATAATTAATAAATGTTTCCACTAGTTGTTCAGGTGGCACTAAAATACGTAAAAAAGTCCATAATTTTCAGCTTCCCTAATTTGACTTATTTAAAGTCGTCTACTCCAACTAAAGAGGCTACATTTATTTCAGTTATAACTCCATTTAACTTAATACTATAATCTTAAAATATAATTAATGAAAAATCATTTTACTTTTTGGAAGGATTTTATTCTTATCTGCAAACTTTCCCAGACATGAATACGCAGGCCCAAATGTTTTGGGCCAAAAGCCCAACATTTATCTGTATTAAATTGTTAATTATTTTTAGGGAAAAGAAACATTAGTGGGATCTTAATTTTGATTTATACGGTTAAAGATGGTAACAAAATCACTAAAAACTGCATCATCAACGGAAAATAATTATCAATTCATGCAATACTATTTCGGTTAATCTGGTTAATCAAAAAAGGAAAATATCTCTTAGATTTTCAAAATTTAGACAAAAATTGACAAAAATGTGAATAATAATTCGTTTTAAAATTGGCGTCGAAGTTTGGTTAAATCGCAATTAACCCTACAAAAGAAAAGGAAAAAAAAGAAAAAGAAAAAGAAAACTCCACTCCCAGTTTTCAGTTGAAAATTCCAGCTACAATTTTCCATTCATATCATCAATCGCTTCGCTTCCTTTTCATTTCCGTTCACCTCAAATCATCTCAATTTTCTAGTCGAAATCTCGGCTGCAGTCGATTTCGTGAATTGAAACGATGGATAAAGAGAAACTAGGTGAATTGAAGATCCAATTGCAGCAATTGTTGGACGAGGTCCGAGAATTTGCTCAACAGATTCCGCCGGCGCAGCTCTACGCCGCGATCGGAATCGTTCTGTTCACCGTTTTTCTCTTCACAATCAGTAAGTAGTTCTGAATTCGCTTCAATTCAGTTAAAAAATTGAGTTGGCTCTGTTCTGTTTCACCTGCATTGGTGAAGGCGATGGTTTTGTGCATTAGGAATTTTCGCTCCTTGGATTCTATACACGATCGCCTTAAAATTAGACTGACAGTGTTCCGAAACTTTTGAATACATATATACTTTTTAATTGCTAAGAGCTATCGATTTAGTATCTCTCGATGTTGTAGGAGATTTTTCCTGGGCGTTATGTGCAAATCGTGTTTCGTTCTGAATTTTCTCTGGACTACTTTTGGTATTGCTTAGTTGCAACTTGAATTACATAGACTGTGGGAAATTCCCATCACCATGTAGGATAAGGAAGAAAACCTCAGAAATGTACTGTAAAATGTTGCGATATTTCGGGTGATAAGACCCTTGAAGGAGGTAAACAGAGATAAAATTAGGTTAAAACTTGACATGACTTTATTCGTGGACATTCAAGACTCCCTTGTGTGATGTTTATGGTTATGAAAGTGCCTTCCTACATGAATCTGTATGTTTACGAATTCGGCATCTGTCTGTGAATATGGATGATTTAGTCTTTATACATCTTTCGACATGATCATGCACATCTTCTTTGTGTGCGAGCGTGCTTGTGGATATGTGTGTTAGTGATGCGATTATATTCAATAGAGCTTGCCCTCTTGTGTTATGTCTCAATTCCCTTGTTTGACTCGAAGATCATGCACTCTTTCTTTACAGTACGTCTGTTAAAGCGTAGATCAGCAAACACCATTTTACTAACTGGGCTTAGCGGAAGTGGGAAAACTGTTCTTTTTTACCAGGTAGTCACGGATGAACTAGGTTAAAGTAAGAGTCTGTAGATACTATGAAAGAAGTAATTGCCTCGATTTTCTGGTCTTTGCTCATCTCTAGCTTATTATGTCTCCACTCTAGCTTCGAGATGGCTCCTCTCACCAGGGTTCTGTGACATCAATGGAACCAAATGAAGGAACTTTTGTTCTGCACTCCGATGCTAGTAAGGTACCCTCTCGTATTTTTGCACAATTATTCATACAAAACATGTTTTGTGTTATTAATCCTGTTCTGTCATTCGCAGAGGGGCAAAATAAAGCCTGTGCATGTAGTTGATGTTCCCGGGCATTCACGGCTTCGACCTAAACTTGACAAGTTCTTGTCTCAAGCAGCTGGAATAGTTTTTGTGGTGGATGCTGTCGAGTTTCTACCAAAACTTCGTGCTGCTTCTGAGTATGTTGCATTTTGTTTACCAAGTGTAGCACGCATTTACTGGCATCATTGCTTGAAAAAGTGGGTCATTTTCTTCCTTCTTCGTGCTGAAGGTACCTATATGATATTCTGACGAACGCGAGTCTAGTGAAGAAAAGGACTCCATTACTACTCCTCTGCAACAAGGTCGACAAATTTACTGCACATTCGAAGGACTTCATCCGAAGACAGCTGGAGAAGGAAATGTGAGATGATTTCATCCCCCATCTCTTATCCGCCTTCCTTATTATTCTCATATTCTGTTCATTAGAATTTCATCCTTGACCTGCTTGCTTCGTTTTCATCTCAGCAACAAACTCCGAGCTTCAAGAACAGTGCTGTCAGCAGATACGAGTAACGAACATACGTTAGGGGTAGCTGGAGAAGCTTTCGCATTTTCTCAGTGCCACAACAAAGTTATAACTGCAGAAGCATCTGGTTTAACGGCCGACGTCTCTCATTTAGAACAGTTCATCAGAGACTGCGTAAATCCTTAATATGCTGTCTGAAAACAAGTGGTTGTAACTAAAAACCAATCCATTATAAAAACCAAGTTTTTTATATTTCTTAAAGTGTGCTAACTCTGATTGTTTTTGGGCAGTTTCAGATCAATATACATATATTGCTGTGAATATGTCCATTTTTCTTGAGATTTTCAAATGAAATGGATAATGGAAATCTTGACTTATGGCTCTATTTATAATCAAAATAATGCTGAGACTGTTACAAAACTATAACTTGAAAAAAAAGAAGTTAAATATACTAAACATTTGTGGTCAATTTGGGGAAGAAATGCAGGGACCTAAGCTCACATTCAAGCAATCCAATGGCATCAACTTCTTTATCTTGATAAATAACGCTGTTTCACTCTGAAGATGATAAAATAGATACTGTAACAGAGAAAAGCCAGAAGGCCTATACCTAAATACCTGCAAAATTTCGAAACAGATTACGAAAAACAATGGTAGATGCAGTAGCATGTCGTTTATAACAACGCAGTTCATGGATAAACGAAAACAATATTCGAGATGCAAACATAGACGAATAAGTTTTTGTACTCGAAAAGTCTGCAAAAATATTTCTGCATACCATAGAGGAGCATATGGAGATGAGAAGTCCAAGAAAGGATAGGGCCACCTGTTCAGCCACAGCAAAGAATTATATTACTTCGTAATTCAGGAATTATAAAAGTAACAAAGCAAGTAGAAAAACGGGAACTGGCACCTAATTGATACACAGGCATGGATGATCCACTGGAATATGACGAACATGCAAGTCCATAAAAGAAAATATGCCACGCGGAAGAAGGGAAATCTCTGGAAGTAATTATAAATCTATTAGTAGAAGATTTCATCGGATATGATAAGAGTTCGGATGTGGAGAGAGTACCAGGCGATTTAGAATTGCATCTCCGAGGAGAAGGAAGGCATTGACAGAATGCTTACAGACAATTAGCTGCAGAAAATAATAAAGGGACATCTCAGTGACTGGAAGAAAGCAGGTAAGATGAAGTTAAATATTTAAGAAAGAAAAATGTTTTGCTAGAAAAAAATACGATGATTAATAAGGTGGGAGATATGATACTCACAAAGCTTAATCTGTAACCTCTGGCAATGAGAGAGGGATAGAGAACCAACCAAAAGACAGAATCAGTGAGCATCACAGCCCCTGCAGAAACCTATACTAGAAGTAAAAGAAGAAAATGTGAGAAACGGGGAAATTATTCACGAAAGAATATAAAAACTAAAACCAGATTCTCGAGCCAAGTTATCTTTTCCCATAGAAAAAAGCCACAAGAATATTCTTTCTTTAAAAGTTCAAAATAATCTACGCTGCGTACATATCTCAGAATGAGCATGTCTCAATCGCTAAGTTTCTTAGGTTACATAACTCTTAAGACAACTTTATAAAACATTTATAAGAAACCGAAAGAGACATGTAGTGTCGCAGTTAGCAGTTCTTTTTTTCCGCCATAATTCCATTTGAGTTATAGTTAAAAGTATCTATAAGAATGCAGGCGATATTTTACCTGAAAAACTATTTGCATGATATAGCCCCATACAGATGCAGTAGCTCTGCAGTTCGGTTCACCATTGCACTTTGTGCTTCTAGTTTGGCTGGGATTATCAGAATCCTCCCCGAGTTGGGGTGGTACATACGAGCCACGTTCTGCATTAGCCAATGTACAACTATTTCTATCCATTCGTAGGGAGCCCTTAATCGAGAGTGAAGAACCAAGCTACAAGATTGAAATGTCCACTATAAGTCATCCAATTTTGCAATACATGGCATAGGTGTCGCACATTAAACTGAAAGGCATTCACACAATACATTCGTTCTTTTCATATTTACTAGAAAACTGAATCATATAGGCTTAAAGTAGAGATCGAGAAAGAACATAGAGGTAGCTCCAGAAAAGATGAACATACCCCAAAGTAAATCGTAGCCAAAGTAAACGTCCACCTATTTGACAAGGAAAGATAACAAAAGTTAGAACAACCCGAATATCAACATTTATACAGATATCAGTCTAAGCCAAGAATGAATAAACAAATGTCATTTTGACAGACGTATTCTTTCAATCGTGACTACAAACGTGAACTAATTTTTTCAAAGCAAAGAAGAGAATCCAAGTCATCCAACCAAGTAAGCGGAAAGAAACATAGATTACAGCTGAAAACTGCAAAACTGCAAATCCTCAATCACCAAAAAATAAATAGAAGAAACAACAAACTGGTGAGACTTACTCAGTATAGAAGTAATATTTAGCAGCACCATTAATGGTTAGATCAACGAGTAAAACTGCGAGTAGCGCAGAAAAAGCAACTATCCTATAAGCTAGCAACCAAATCGGATGGATTGATTTCGAGCACGTTCCCCAAACTTCATCTTCGTACAAGCACCCTCCTGCCTCCTCTTGATCCCACTCTCCGGATTCCCTACGCCCTTCGTTTCTCCATATTAGAAATGCAGAAATCACCATGGCTACAAGAATCCATATTGAACAGAGCAAGAATCTCCAGTTCAACCAATAACTCGGAGCCGTTGTATCATCCGCCATCACTGGCCAAGTATGATCATAAAATCTTGTTAAGAATCTCATTGCCATTTCAAATTCTAACAATCATCACACATTATCAAATCAATGCAGTTTGATTCAGTTCCACATTATACATAATACTTACATCTATTCTGACTAAAGAAGCTATTATACACATATGCAGTTCAATAAATTAAAAGAAAATCAAGAATTAGGAATGATTGGACAAACTATGAACTATAATCAACCAACAAAACAACAATATATAAGAAAGTACCACAATAAAAAAACAAGAAATCGAAATAAAATAGAGATCAAACTTTCAACTCCACGACAAATACATGCGAATGCGCAAGCTGCAAATGGGTCAAATGCAAGTGGCATGTCCTCTTTTCTCCTCAGTTAAAAAGGAATTTGAAGATTCCTCACAATCTTTATATGTTTCAGAAAAAAAAGGAGAACGAATGGCAGTCAAATTTGTACAATTACCGTGGGTTTTTCTTTTTTCCTTTTTGTGGGTAAATCCAAAGATTGAATATTGGGCATTGTACCTTGTTTTCTTGGTGTTAATACTCCATAATTCTCTGCTGCGATGGCTTTTCCATTATCCAAACAAGAAAGCAGAGTCCCTTGAAAGAAAACAGAAAAATATCGCGCAGAGAGGGGACAGAGAGAGTGTGTTCAGTATTTAAATAATTTTGCAAATATTTTTTAAATAATAAGGGTAGATTTTTCCAAAGGTTAAATATATAGTACTTCTAATATACTAGCAATTTAAATAAGGGTGAAAATTTTAAATGCCCTATTTGAAAATCAAAATGTGATAAATGCCCCTTTTTAATTTGTATGTGATAAATGTCCCTCTTTATTATTTTATTCCCAAGTCTTTCCTTTGGAAATTGGAGTGGAAAGCTTTTGCAGACAGAATTGATTCTTCCTCATAAAACAAACAGCTAAAAACAAACTAAAAACGACAAAAAAAAAACCTACAAACACTTCACTTCCTCATCGCCCAACTTCTTCACCGCCCAAAGTCTTTCTTCTTCTTCTTCTTGAAACTCTTCATCCACCGCCCACCGCCCGCCTTCCTCTCACTCTCACCACCGCCGCCTGCCTCCTCCTCTCTCTGCGCCGCCGACTACCCCTGCCACTCTCACCGCCCGCCTATCCCTCTCACTTCACCCCCGCCCCCACCCTCACAGCTGCCACCGCTGCCGTCCTCTCAGAGCTCCCACATCCGCCGCCCTCTCACCGCAGCCTTTCACCGTGTCTCCCTCTCAGCGCCGCACTCACCACCGCCCCTCTCACCGCCGACCTCTCACCGCCGCCCCTCTATAATGCCAAAGAAACAGCTAGTGGTTAGAAATTAAGTGGCACTAGCGGTGAAATGTGATATCATTGAGGGCAATTGAGAGTTGATTTTATGCAGAGTTCTATATGCTATCCACCGCCGGCAAAGGTGGCCGGATCTCTCCCACCGCCGGCAACCTTTTGTCGCCGCTGGTGGGAGAGATCCGGCCACTTTTGCCGGCGGTGGATAAGTTTTTATGCATTGAATCATTTTTTTAAACTCAATCCATATATTATATTAATAAGAACAACAATATTTCATGAATTAAGAGATTAATTAAAGAAATTCAATTTAAACTATTGAATTTAAAAGTACTAAAATCGAAATTAATCATTTTTATACATACACTATGGAAATTAGACATGTAATTATAGATAAAATAATTCAATAAACAATAATATGCTATCCACCGCCGGCAAAATTAGCCGGATCTCTCCCACCGCCGGCAACCTTGTGTCGCCGGCGGTGGGAGAGATCCGGCCATTTTTGCCGGCGGTGGATAAGTTTTTATGCATTGAATTATTTTTTAAACTAAATCCATATATTATGTTAATAAGAATAATAATATTTCATGAATTAAGAGATTAATTAAAGAAATTAAATTTAAACTATTGAATTTAGAAGTACTAAAATCGAAATTAATCATTTTTATACATACACTATGGAAATTAACCATGTAATTATAGATAAAATAATTCAATAAACAATAATATGCTATCCACCGCCGGAAAAAGTGGCCGGATCTCTCCCACCGCCGGCGACACAAGGTTGCCGGCGGTGGGAGAGATCCGGCCACTTTTGCCGGCGGTGGATAAGTTTTTATGCATTGAATCATTTTTTTAAACTCAATCCATATATTATATTAATAAGAACAACAATATTTCATGAATTAAGATATTAATTAAAGAAATTAAATTTAAACTATTGAATTTAAAAGTACTAAAACCGAAATTAATCATTTGTATACATACACTATACACTATGGAAATTAAACATGTAATTATAGATAAAATAATTTAATAAGCAATAATATTGTTACCTCACTAATTGTTGAACACCTCTGTTGCAGTTTGTTTCCGGTCAACCTTTTCTCGCTTCACTTCTATTCTAGAATAATTCACCTAATTAAGTTTAAATTGTTAATTATCTAAATTTATTGAAGAAATGCAGCTTACAAAAAAAATTATTACCTCACTAATTCTTAAACTCCTTCTGCAGTCAATTTCCGACCAAACTATTCTTGCTTCACTTCTATTCGGAAATAATTTTTACAACATTTTTTTTGTTTGTTAGTTCTGATAAATTGAAGTTTTGAGAATCAGATTGCATATAAAGCAGGGATAAGAAGTATATATACCATGCATGAAATTTTTTCATACATGAATCGACATACCACATTTGTTGAGTCACAAGGTGAATTGATTGGTTGATGTGATTTGCACAAATTTATACTTAAAATAATAAAAGGGGCACTTTCAATATACATTTAAAAAAGGGGTATAAATTACATTTCAATTTTAAAAAGGGGCAATTTAATTTATTAAGACTTTAAATAAATGCAAATAAGATCCAATCACAAAAATGTCTTTGTAATTATTTGGGAGTGCTATAATGTTTTTTGTAATTTGTTTAAAATTGTAAATGATTATTGATTTGTTTTACGCAAAAGAAAGTATCTTAAGCACAAGAGCAAGGGCAAACATAATGAGAAGGGAAATCCTTTAAAACTCTAGCTAGAAAATGGCCACGTGATTAGCATCTCGTCGAACATGCTTAATATGAAATTGATTATTAGCGATCAAAGAAGATTTGCAATTTTCAAAAAGAACTCTGAATTCTAAATGAATTCTACAATCATCGGTTCGAAAATATTCAATTTGTGATATGATTATATACAATGCACTAAAGATATGCTAACAATAGTTTCAAATTGGCAAATCAATAATCTCACCACGGTCTTATTAATTTATAATAAAAAATAAAATAAAAAATAAATAAAAAAACTATCACTAAATTGATCATTTAAAAAAAATTGTTAATATGTACAAAAGAAAACAAATTTTGATATTTTTTTGAAACTAAGCCTGATTTTGCAATTGGGATTTGTTGACAATATTTCTTTCATTCTGTAGAAACAAATACTTGTAAAATTAATTTTAAAGTTTAAATGTTGTTGAATTAAAAGAAATATCAAATCATTTGTTCTAAACCTATTACGAGTATTATTCTATTTTATATTATATATAATATCACAAAATGATCATAAACTTCACAATAAAATGATGTAAAATGCAAGAAGTAGGGTGATTGGAGGCAGATTTCCATGTTAGCAGTCTATTCAATCAACCCTAACACAACCTTAAGAAGGAAGAAATTGCACCCTAATTAGTTTCATTTTCAAGACTAAAATAGATAGTGTGAAAAGGGGAGGTTTAAATATGGAGAAAAATCGGCAATAGTTTGTTAATTATGGGAAGCATTGGACTGGTAAGAGTTGTCTTCTCATTTCCTTGTTTGGATTAAAAATTTTGACAGACATAAATGAATGTTTAGGTAGAAAAATTGACTCATGCAACACAAGTAAAAACATAACTAGAAAAAAGTGTTAAATTGATGCTCTTCATTTACACTATCATCTTTATACATCTCTTGCTACACTATAGCATTTCTGTTTTCCCTTCTCTCTCTCTCTCTCGAAAAATGTCGGCATTCGACAGCTTGCATGAAGCTCAGGAGCAAATCTGCTATGTGAAATGCTGTTTTTGCAATACCATCTTACTTGTACTTGCTATGTCTTCTTCTTTTTCTTTTTCTTTTTTTTTTCTTTTTTTTTTTTTTTTGTTTTTGATAATTACATGGTTTGATTATTTGTGATTTATGTTATGAAGGTTAGTGTTCCTTACAGCAGCTTAGCAATGGTGGTGACAATCAGATGTGGCCATTGCAATAACATATTCTCTCTCAACATGATGAAACTCTTTTCTTCTTCACTCAATCAGCATCAAATGGTGTGAAAAAAAAAAAAACAATGATTACTTTCTGCTGTAAATTCACTATTGTTATACTGCAACAACTGAATTTCTATGTGAATATATGTGTTTTCTTCTTTAAAACACAGCCAGAACTGGATGTTTGCACAGAGAAAGTGGCAGATGAAGAAGAAGAAGAAAAGGATGAAGATTATGTATGGTGCAACCAAATCATCCACAAACGTAAATCTTTGTTTGTTTTTTGTTTTTGGTATTAATATTCTCGAAGGGTGTTTCGTGATCGAATCACGGTTTAATCTGCAGCCCCGGAGAAGAAACAACGTGCTCCGACTGCTTACAATCACTTCATCAAGTAGGAATCTTGAAATCTTGCCTTCTTATTTTTCTTGAGGAAAAAAAAATCTTGAAATCTTGGTTATTTAGTGGAGAAAATGAAACTAAGTGCTATAGTTATAACAGAGATGAAATCAAGAGGTTGAAGATTGAGAATCCCAACATCACCCACAAGCAAGCTTTTAGTGCTGCTGCCAAAAATGTAAGTTCTTTATATCCTAACAATAAATATGGTTAGAAATTAATAATTATGTGTTTATTTATTTTACATGATAAAAAATGTGCAGTGGGCTCATTGCCCACAAAGTGAGTATAGAGAAGGAGAAGGAGACAGAAACATGGTTCTTGATGATGAGGTAATCATTTCTTGCATATACTAAATTTCTATTGTTACTACTTCAAGATTTTTGTTTAGTGTAAAATGTATGTTTTCATAAACTAGTTAACATGTCACCATACATACTATTTTCATGAAAAAAAAAACATTTATGAGATGTATGAATGTAATAAAGTGGAAATTCATTAAATCTAGCATGTTAAAGGTCAATTTATGTGCTGAAGTGAGTTCACTGCTCTGCTGCTGCAAATGAAAATTTCAGGTGCATTTTCTTGGCAATGCTTTCCATGAAACAAAGGCATTAAGGCAATGCAGTTGCAACTCAACACCTTTCTATTGAAGGGGGGTCGATTTTCTCGGGCAACGTGCTTCGAAGAGAGCTGCAAGCAATATTTAAGGGCTTATAAGTCTTGATATTTCTATCTGTTTTTCTTTTTATAGATTTGGGAATCTGTTAGTATATGCAGTGTTGAAACTGTGCTATGTTTTTTTTTCTTTTGGAAGATCTTTTTCATCATTCTCTGAATGTTTGATGTCTGTTTTCAAAATTGAATCAATGCAAAGCCAATTATATTTCATGTATAGTGAAAAACATAAGACACAATGATGGTTCACCTAATAAATAGTCTAGAAAGCATATATGTATATACATATAACTACTAATTATTTTATGAGTATTACAAACTTGATTTATGCTAAGAAAAAATATAATGAAATAACTTATGAGAGACAAGATTATGGATATATTATCTCATAATCCTTTTATCTTCTTCTAATTTATTATCTCCATTGGTTTCTTCGACCAAATCTTGATGCCCTTTGAACATATCTGTTTAAAAATCAAATTTCCAGTGTGAGACTTCACATTAAGAAATTACAACAAGTTCCTTGAAAGAAAATTCTTGCTAATATAATTGAAATGAATAGAAAATAAATATAAATATATATGACAAAAAAATTACTTGAGTTTTGCATAGGAGATAGAGATCTAAAGTAAGAGTGAAAGAAGTCTTTGTTCTCTTTGAACAGCTCTTTCCACACTGCAAAAATATATACTCAAAGGGTCACTTACTCTTGTAATCTGACATAAAAAAGAAGAAAAAAGGATAGAAGCATTGCATATGTTATATGAACAAGGACAATACAATGAACTTGAAATAATGAAATCTATCATTTGAATAATTACAATGAACTTAAATCCAATATAATTTCAAATCCCTCGATTCGAATAGTATAGTAAGGACCTGTTAGAGTAACGAGAGGTCGAATCCGAGCATGTTCTGCCAAAGCCTTCACACATTGATCTCTGTCCATACGCAGTAGCAAGCACCTCTCTATCATGTTATGCACCTATGAAACTCCAAAGTGAACTCATGATTAGCATAAATTAGGGCATTAAGAAAAATGATTGTTGTATAAAGTTGCATGAATTCTTGTAGATCAAAAGTAAATAGTTACCATTCTAATATAGGAGTGAGGTTGGCAATGCAAACAAATAGAAGGGTGGAGATGATTATGATACATAAATTTTCTCCCATGTTCTAGAAATAGACAAAGAAACAAGAACTAGGTTTTATTCAAGAAAAGCAAATTCCAGAATAATTTTGGAAGCAAACAAAATGCAAGAAAAATATATATATATTGAGAGAGATGAGATATTTGATTGCTCTTATTGTTGTAATGAAAGTGTGTGGGTGTGTGTGATTATTATCCAGAACATCCAATCCAAGGGCCAAAAAAGCAAGAGTAATCCAAACAAGAGATTCACCTCATCCCATATTAGGGTTGGAAATATTAGTTGATGATGATGACTATTTTCAGCCTTGTTATTAAAAATATTTATTTTGTGCCCTAATTTTTTGGTTCCACCTTCTTCAATTTGATAACATTGTGCATTGGTCCCCCAATTTTTTGGTTCTTCAATTTGTTAATTACTTACATTTGAAAATTCTTGAGGGCTTGGTTTTGGGTTTTGAATTTTGATCTTCGATTCTGCCTATGGATTAGAATCAGCCCGGCCCACTTAAAGTATGAATGCCAAAAAAACTTTTTATTTTTTTTTCTTTCTTATTAATGGTTACAATTTTTATTTTATTTTATTAGGTTTATTTTATTATGCATAGACAGCTACCTAATTAAATTGAAGATTTAATCAATGAAAATAAACTAGGTAGGATATAGTAGTAAATCTTGAAGATCTAATGTCCGAAGAAAGTGGGTGGAGAGGAAAAATAAATGTGATATAAATAGTAGATTTGTCATAATATAAGGTCGGTTCATTTAATTAGTGGAGTTAATTTTCCACCAATGACAATTACTGGATATAGATGCATAGAATAGGGGTGGCTAAGGACTAAGGAGGCAAGGATATTTATCTAAGCCATATCTAAAATTTAGATCAAATTATTTATTTGATGTAGCATTATTTAAGTTGAGATGGGTGCTCCATTGTTCACAACGACCATACTTATAGCTAACGTGATAATGATATATTTAAATAAAGTTATCATAAAAATATACTCTAAACATAATTATACCATACTAAAAAAACACTAAATCGTGAACAGAGAAATTGCTGACATAGGATTATTCATCAACGGTTGACATATTAAATATGTTCGCGGCGTGTGGTGGGGCAATTTCTATGTAAGTTGAATTACCAATTTTTAAATTTCAATTTATTGTAACAATCATTGTTTGAGGATTGTTGGAAATGTCTAATTGCATATCATTTCTTTATGGTTGGTTAAGAAAAATAAATTAGGTACATCTCCTTCAATTTTAAAATTATAATCATTATCTGGTTCAAAATTAAGTTGTATATATACTTGTATTTGGTAGAATATTCTAATTTATCAAATTCATACCATATGACGGTAGATAAGGAATATTATACTTAATATAAAACAAGAAGGCAAGAACAAAGTTAATAAAATAAAAAAGGGCACTGCCTATTTCTTTTCTTGTGGAACTCGAACAACCTCATCTCACTTTTTTGAACGATACGAATAATGCTCTATAGTCAACCAAGAAATAAATTCGAAAAACTAGTGATGCCTCATTTTGATTTTTCTATGTATTTTTCGCAATTTTCGATGTGACACTTTATTATTCAAATTGCTTTTCGTCCCAATTCATTTTCTTGTTATTTTTGGCGCGTCATTACCACACAAAAATGAGAGCCGGAATTATTAAAAAATAATACTCCGTACTCCGTAATAATTAATTGGAACCGATTAAGCTTGGATTAGACACGACGAAACAGCACTAATCACGCCACACTGATTTTTTTTTTCTTTTTGTCTTTTTTTAGAGTAAGATAAAATTAAAATTATTTGTAGGTGAGTGAATGTATAAATGTGTAATAATACTTTTTTTTACAAAAAAAATAAAATAAAAAGAAAAGTGTAATAATGGGAAGCTGACGAAGATAATGACGCCACGTGCAAATTCCGCAGAATGCAAGGACGTCTCAGCTAATCCTCTGAATTTACATTTAAGGACCAAAGTACGCAATTTTCACGCCTTAAATCTAAATATTTATATATTTATTCTATGATTATATTTAAATATTTTATATATTTTCACATTCAAATCTCCGTACAATTTAAATCGAATTATTATTGAAGAAATAAAGGGTGGTGGAGTGGAAATATTTTACTTATAATTGCAAGTTCTTATATAACTTGAGACGAGTTCAAACGGCGTTCACTTTGCGTAGTGCATAAACAAATTAAA
Source organism: Mentha longifolia (assembly GCA_001642375.2). Taxonomy (NCBI): domain Eukaryota; kingdom Viridiplantae; phylum Streptophyta; class Magnoliopsida; order Lamiales; family Lamiaceae; genus Mentha; species Mentha longifolia. Next base: position 24,276,609 of record CM038121.1, read on the forward strand.
TTAAATAAATATGGTTATATGGAGATGACTTCTCAACTTTTTGTATCACCAAATCCAATTATTAATTAATTAATTAATTAATTGTTTCCCATCTCCCAAAGGCAGACGCGTATATAATGGTGGAGTTAATGGGCAATTATCATATGGATTAGCGTTAAGCATCACTATTATATTTATATAAGAAAAACAAAACAGATGTGAATGGAGGCCACTCCATTCAATTATTGGTTATTAAGTCTGATTATTTTTCCTTATTATTGCGGATTTTGTGCTCAATTTCTGAAATCTACTTTAATATTTAATTGGAAAAATTGACCAAAAATACACAGTTTTTCGTCAAATTTTGGTTTTGCATACGAACTTTAAAATTTGTCTATAAATACATAACATTTCAATTGTATATGGCTTTGCATTCGAGATCGTTTTTTTTTTCCTTCTAATTTCGTACTAATACAGAAGTCAGAAGTTGGATCTATTAGAAATTGCATCATTCATATATATGATGAAATTAGAATTTCGCTAATCTATGAAAAAATCGACTTTCATATCAGCACGAACTACCTCGTGTGCAGAAACCAATAATATAAACAGATCTTAAAACTCGTATGCAAAATTAAAATTTGACGAAAATTTGCGTATTTTGGGGGCAATTAAAATTTCTAAGTGTGGGTGTTTGACCGCTCTAAATTAAATATTTAAGAATAACGATGCAAAAATATTAACCATGAATTTCAATGATAAATAATCTATTAATTTTATTAAGATTCAATTTTTAATTATTTTTAACTATTTCACCCCAAAAGAGAAATATGTCAGTATTCAGAATGACTGGTCAATACTTATTTATACGGTTTTTTATTACCTACCAAAATTTACGGGCCTAACACAGAGTGGGGTGCGGGTGGTGCAGGCAAAGCGGGCCGGGCCATAATATTGGGCCCACGTACTGCCCAACACCCCAAACCCAACTTACGCCTTTCTTGCTCTGACCAAATTGCCCTTGGTATGTGGTGGTATTTCCCAGTAACGTATTACGTATATTAATAACGGATTATTTTAAAAGGGAATAAAACGAATAAAATCCGTGCGTAAAGACCAAGTGGTAACGTTTTAAAATTGAATTCACTAAATGTTGAGATTTTCTTTCTTTGTTAGATATAAATTATTTTCAATGCAAATATCCTTGAATATTATTGATATAATAAGTTGGATGATGGGATCAATATTTGATTTTTTGCGTCCATATTTTGAATTCAAATAAAGGTCAAGCACGTGAATTGTGGCATACATGATACAACCTTTATACATTCACATTAAATGTCACACTTCGTAGACGGTAGAACTATGTAGATAGGGTCGATACTTATCATATGTACCGACGAAGATTTAGAGGAGGTTGAAAAGTAACAAATGATGTTATTTGTATAGTAATCGGTTCGACTTGAAATTGTAGTTTTTCAGTTTAATATATTCAGATTGAAATAGTTTTAGTTCAAGATTTTCAACTTAAAAAGATTCAAACTAGATCGTCAATTTCTTATATGTTGATGTGGTTTGTTTTTCGATTGGGTTTGGCTTTTGTTGTGTTGCTTGACAATCATAAATACAAAGATACTTTATCCGTTCACGATCTTTAAACAATAATATTATATTATGACGTCCACCATCTATAGACATTTTTCTTTTTTTAGTAATGAGCCTCACAACTTTAACACTTTACACTTTAACACTCACAAAAATTTTAGAGGGACTCACAATTATTCTACTTTAACACTTTTACATATTAATTTATTAATATATCATCACAATGCATTAAACTCTGTGCCAAAATTTTTGTGTCCGAAGATTGTGGACGGAGGGAGTATATTTTAAGGCGAGTTTATGACTCTAGCAGTAGAAGCTAATATTTACTTATATCGCCTAACTTATTGTCCGCTAGTACATTATTTTTTAGTTTAGTTTTCCACATGGTAATATTTACGACCAGAAAAATGATATGCTAGTTACCCAATGGTGGACACTTTCGTGGGCACTATCTTCGTTTCTTCGATTTGGCATTATTTTGTTTGATTTTTTGATTTTATATTATAATATCATAGAAATTAGTATAAAAATTATTAAATTTATAAAATAGATAAAAATCAAAGCTCGATTTGTTCTTTTTCCCTTCTAACATCGAAAAATAAGTAATAATACAAATCGAGTTTTGATTTTTATTTATTTTGAAGATTTAATGATTTATATATTAATTCATACTACCTCCAACCCATCCCATTCACTTTTTTGACTTTTTGGCTCGCGTTTCCACCGAAACCTAGTACGAGTTTTAAAATATAATTTTGAAGTATCATTTTTTTTACAGGATACTATGAGTGTCATAGTATCCCGTAAAAAAAATGATACTTCAAAATTATATTTTAAAACTCGTACTAGGTTTCGGTGGAAACGCGTGCCGAAAAAGTCAAAAAAGTGAATGAGACTACTTATATGGGTTGGAGGTAGTATGATACTAGAATATAAATCAATCGAAAAAATCAAACAAAATAATGTCAAATCGAAAAAACAAAGAAGGTGCCCACTAAAATGTTCACCATTAGGTAACTAGCATATCATTTCTATTTACGATTATATTGTAAAAATATACAATTATAGACAAAAGATTGAAATACAAAGTGAAGATGGGTCGTCTGGACACCACACACACACACACAAACTCATTTTACATATTTTGGCTTTGCACACATTTGTTGAACATCATTTACTAATTGGTACTTACTATATTATTATGCATATATTATAAAAAGATTTACTCATAAAATGTGCACTATTTGTGGTTGTGATTTATTGAAAGCCAGCAACAAAAGGAATAAGGAGGAAGAGCACAACAACAAAATTAATACATTTTCTTCATAAGGAACAAAATTATACTCCTACATAAGAAAATACAAATCCAGAAAGATCTGCATAAAGGGCATAATAGTCAATTCCCTTCCCAACAAATAAAAAATTGAAAATGAAGTTATAGGTGGGAAAACAACAAGAAAAATAGCTGGAGAAAATCCAAAAAAAAAAAAAAAAAAAAGAAAGAAAGGAAGGAAAGAAAAGTTGGATGGATGGGGCGAGAGAATCATGAACTCGAAATGAATGAGTATTGAATATTGAACAGAGGAGCGTGTTTCCAGAAACCTGCCTTCCCCTCCATCTCTCTCCCTCTCTCTCTCTCTCTCTCTAGAGAGCAGTGTTTATTTCATGTGGGCCTCACTGAATTCTCGCTCTTTCGAACGTTTTCTTCTTCATCTGTTGATTCCTTTTTTGCTCTGTTCTGCGCGCTTTTAATTTGTTGTAACAAACGCCTCCATCATCCCACCTTCCCAACCAAACCCCCTCCCCATTATTATTGCTCTGACCGATCCAGTCGAATCTGCATCACCATTTCGATTACCAATCTGCGTTTATATATGATCAAAGCCTGCATTTCCCCACTCTCTATTTATACTTTTTTTTTCTTTTTTCTGATGGTCTGATCAATTTTTTTCATTGATGACCCGTTTGATTGAGGTGCGATGCTGCTGGATTGAATGTAAGATAGATTTTCTATCTTTTATTGATATCGGCTTTGTGTTGTTATTTGTTTGTTGTTTTTTTAGCTTTGAGTTTTCATTTGTTTGTAGTTGGATTTGAAGTTTGACTGATTCGTTTGTGGATTGCTCGCTGCAGAATCGAGAGGGGAATAATCTATTGATTTCCATTAGGAGTTGACGATTTTTGAGGTATGTTCCTTTTTTTTTCTCCATTTTGATCCGAGTTCATGGTTTGGATCGTGATTCGTGGTTTTTGGTTGTTATTGGAAGCATCAATCAAACTTGTTGGATTAGTGAATGATGAAGAAATGAATTGAAGATCCACATTTGCATTTGATGTACTGCATATTTTGATGACCAATTTTCATTGAAAATTATCTCTGTGCATGCCTTATTTGCCTCTTGGGAAAAAAATTTGCTTGTAATTCACTGACTGGTAAATGGAACTTTTATTTTTTTTCCTTCCTCAAAATTGATTGTTGAGGATGGAAAATATCTTGCTTCCAGTGATATTTGGTTTGTTTATTTCTTTACAATGGGAGATCTGAATTGATTATCACTTACTCTAAATCATTTTCTTGTACAAGAACATGCTTTCTTATGATGATTTGTTGTCATTTAAGTGTTGAAAACTGCAAGGAATACTCATGCTTTATGCATTCAATGAGAATTAGGCTGAAGGCAACTTTGAAATCTCTGGCAACCAATGCAAGTTTCTGGCTGAAGGATTCAGAACTGCCCGAATTCATGCTATTTTATTCAAATAGTATAATGTGTTATAAAAAATAAGTTGTTGCAAGATGCATAAGATGATGACATGTAATTTGGAGGTCTTTCATTTTCCATGTTATACGAAGGGTACTAATTTTCGTGATGCTGTTCTATGTCCCTTAAATAATGGCATGTGGAACCACCAGTTTTTCACTGAATGCCAAATAGACATCACCAAACTACTAAAATAGTAATACAAAAGTTGCATGCTGCCAAAGGAAGCTAATTTGTTTTGTTACTATCGTTTGCGTGAGTTAGATTTTGTTTCACCATATGAGCTATGGATGTGTGAAAAATATTATGTCTAGTGATACAGCTGCAGACTTGTTAAGTACTTGATGAATAGGTTAACTCCTTTGATCTTACAAGTATGCCATATGAACAACTTCACAATATTTATGTTCACTACCTACTCTTCCTGTTTGCGACCATTCAAAATATAGCTGTCTGCTATGAATTGTAGCTTCATCCTGGGATCTAACTTTGCGAACGAGCTGGGAATTTTGAAGAATGATGTGTAGTTTCTTGATCATCTGAAAAGCCTGATCCATGAACTGTGGTCCAACTTGTGCATTTAATGGGGTTCTAAAACTTTGAGCATCAAACTAAATTTGGTTTCAGTACAATCAATTTTTTAATCCTGTATTCTAGTTTATGACCATGTTTAAGTGATTTCAGGTATATATACACAGTTTTCAAAATGTTCAGAGGTAGCAACAGCAATAATGCTGCCCCATCTTTTCTTGAAAATCATCTTCAATATCGGGCAGATGTCTCAAATCAGCTGCAGTTATGTGGAAACTGTGAGTTCTATATTAGTAATCTATCTCGTTAGATATGCTAGCTTTACCAGTCATACTTGTGTTCTATTAGTTTTCTTTAAATTTAGAGACAAGTTGAGTTCCAGAATTCACCCATTGCTTGAAGTTGTTGATTTTATTTGCAATGTAATGACAATGTAACTTGATACTTTTACTGCTTTGAGCTATAATTATCCAATAGTGCATGTTCTTTGATATATCATGTTCCATTTCTGTTGCAGCACCTGTAGAATTCCATGCCGATCCTGTAAATTATCTTGGAAGTAACAATGGCACTCCATTCCTCCTACCAAATAAATGTGGGAGGGATTCAGAAGCTATTCCGAGGCAGCAGAAATTTGTATTTTCTTTAAATAATGAATCTGAGAGAAAAGCCAGCATCTTGAACCTGAATCCTGTATCCACTGGTTTAAGGCTTTCTTACGATGACGAGGAGCGAAACTCCTCCATTACTTCTGCAAGCGGAAGCCTTCCAGCAGCATCGCCACTTTTTTCTTCTCTGAGCAATGACATCAAAAGAGAACTTGATCATCAAAAGGAAGAACTCAATCACTTCATCAGAACTCAGGTACTCTTCCTATTGTTCATGTGTGAGTTGATTCATTGTGTAAGAGTTGAAGTATATAAGAAATTGAAAAATGTGATTTGGATTGTATTTAGAATTCACGGTTTATAGGGTAAAATGCTTCTGCATTCTCTCTCTGTTCTTTTTTTCCCCTGTGAATTTCATCTCAAATTTGGCATCAAAGGCACCATAAAAAGTGTAGAAATCCATGTACATCACTTCATGCTGCAGTTCGAGCTAACATCTTTGTGAAATGCGGGCAGGAAGAAAACATGGTGAAAGGGGTACGAGACATGAGGCAGAGACACATGGCTTCCTTCATGATCGCCCTGGAGAAAGGCGTGAGCAGAAAGCTGCACGAGAAAGATGCTGAGCTGGAGACGGTTAGACGCAAAAACAAAGAACTGGTCGAGAGCATGAAGCAAGCAACGAGCGAAGCCCAGAACTGGTGCTACATGGCCAAGTACAATGAATCAGTCGTGAACGTTCTGAAGTCCAATCTGGAGCAAGCGATGATGCAAGGGACGAAGGAAGGGCACGGGGAGAGTGACGCGGACGATGCTGCCTCTTGCATCGATCCAAACAACTACCTCAGCTTGGTGCCTACGTCAGCGAAGACAGGTATGATAATGTGTAAAGCTTGCAAAAGGAAGGAGGTATCGATCCTTTTAATGCCGTGTAGACATTTCTGTTTGTGTAAAGAGTGTGGAGGTTTTGGAAGTGCTTGTCCTGTTTGTCAGATGATAAGTACTTCCTTCTTTGAGGTGTATCTATCCTGAATATCAATTCAATTAACTTATATAAAAAATAATTACAAAAATTTAGCTCTGTAGTATCCTTTTTTGGCTTTGCTCTTTGAATATACAGTAGTAATCCTGAAAACTGTTCTAAACTTCTAAGTCCCTCAAGTCTGTGTGTGTGTGTGTGTGAGAGAGAGAGAGAGAGAGAGAGATCATGTTTGTGTATTTGTTCAAGCAAATTAGGGTTGAACCAGTTTCTTTTAAGCTCTGCTTTGACTGATATACTTGTTGAATATATGAAAAGTACGTACTGTAGTATAAAATAATAAAATGATTCAAATAGGTTGGAACAGATGGAGTAAATTAGTAACAAGTTATTCATAATTTATGAGGTTAGTTAAGTATATTGTATATTGAAGAACTTCACTTAAAATAATTAACTGCAAAGTAACTAATGATCTGATCAAATATTAAGAACAACTAGGCCGGTCTGGTTTAGTTGAGCTTGTGAAAACCCGGTTCAAGTGTACCGTTGCCAATTTTAATTACATAAGTAACGATGATTGGAGACGACGAAGCGTAGCTCAGTCGGTAAGACGTTTTTCCTTCAACCAATAGATCGGAGGTTCGAGTCATCTCGGGTGTGTGTGTGTGAGTGTGTGTTGTACTAAAAAAAACATATGATTGGGGTTAAAAAAAAAAAGTATGATTCAAAAATTGTGAGTGTGTGTTGTACTAAAAAAAACGTATGATTGGGGTTTTAGAAAAAAAAGTATGATTCAAAAATTCGGCAAAACAGCTGTCCCGAAATTTTAATCCGCAACGTTAATAAACTCTTTAAAAATAGAACACCATCAACGTTATTAAATTTTTAATTATCTACCAATTCTCGAGTATTCCCGATCAATTCACCAAAGAAACGAATTAAGTAAAGTTGCTTTTAAATTTATTCTGAATTCTCACGTTTCCTTTTAGCTGAAATTCCAAACAATAAAATCTTGACGACGAATCCATTTGAAGTCGAAAGCAAAAAAGAAAAAGTAACCAAAAATTCATAATTTATCAGCTCGTATTCACATCATCACAAAACTACAACAAAGTGATTGGGGGGCAAAAAATGGGAATATAAATATATATAATTCAAAATAGCCAAAAACGATGTCGTTAGAACGAGGCGGAGTGGTCCTTCTTCATAAACTTCCTCCTCCTCCCAGTCGCCGCCGCTCCAATGTCTTCATCTCCCGCCGCGTACCGGAAATGGTGAGTCGACCCGTCCGACTCGATGTACAGGTTCTTCAACCCGGGGAAGATCCACCGGATCCCCTCCTCGAGAACGGCGAGGTTCAGGATTCCGCTCCGGACATGGATCTTCAGCTCCTTCAGGCCGTGGATCTGCGGCAGCAGCCGCTTTCGCAGATCGGCCGGAATTATCAGATCTATGTCGTGCTCGCACCGGATCCAGAGCTTCCTGCACCGCTCGAACTTGGCGCACATTGCCTTGAGCTTCGCGTACCAGCGGTTCGAGATCTCCGCCCCGTCCATGTGGATGACGGCGTCGAGGTTCGGCGAGGAGACCACCGACGGGAAGGAGATCATGTGGCCGGAGTATTCCAGCGCCGTTAGGATCGGAGCCTCGATCTTCGCGCTGATTAGCTGCTTGCATTTGAAGAGGACGAGCATCCATAATTTTGGGGATTTTATCACCGTGTTCCGGAGCGCGGAGCAGTGGCTCAGGATCATTACTTCTAGATCTGGATTTTGAGTGATTACTTTGTTTAGGTAATCGTCAGTGAGATTCGAAGCGCGCTGCAGCCACACGAATTTGAGCTTCCGGCAATCGGTTATGTCGATTCTGTCCATGGTATGCCTCTTTCCTCTGAAGAGTAACGATTCGAGATTCGGAGCGCTGATTGAGACTTCCGATAGAGGCGCGCACTTTAGTACCACCGCCATTTTCAGTTTCTCGCCGGTGATTTTTAGCCTTTTGAGGCCGCAGACGAGGGAGAGGCTCATCTTCTCGAGGAGAGGGGATTTGGCGAGGATCGTTTCCAGAACTGAATCGTTTAAATGGACATTCACCATCTCGATGTTCATGAGGGAAGGGAGATCGATGGAGGAGGGGACTGACACGTGGCTCAGATCGCAGAAGACGAGCTCGAGGCTCTGAATCGATCTCGCCGAGAAAACAGATTCCGGCAACTGGTACGGCACTCGGAAGGGCTGAAAAAACTCGGCGATGGCGATCAGATCCTTCATCTCCGCGATCACGCTGAGTTCCTTGACGTTCTTCTCCAGCGCGAAGGCGATCCACTGGTCGAGGTGCGGGGCCAGCTCCTCGAAGAACCGCATCGAAACCCTGAACCTGTCGACGGTGAGGTCGTCGAAGAGGCTTCGGCGGGAGGCGATGGCTTCTTCGACGAAGCGGATGAAGTTGAGGCGGCTGCGGTAGCGGTGGAGGAGGGGGAGGGGGCGGCCGTGGAACTCCCGCTCGTCGAAGTCGAAGGAGGCGCAGGCGCACCAGATGTACCGCCACCGCCGCGAGAGGAACGCCGTCCGCCGCGCGTCGGTGGCCGGGAGGAACGACACGATGTGCTGGCAGAGGGAGTCGGGGAGGGCGGAGAGGCGATCCTCGCCTCCTCCGCCGGTGTCGTTTATATCTTCATTGCCGCCGCCGCCGCCGCTGCTCCTCGCTCTCAATTCTCCTCCGTCGTCGCAGCGCCGTGATCGGCGGTGGAAGGGAGAGTATGCGTTGACAACAAATGGGGAATGTTTCTCCATTAGAGGAGGAATCGATGTTTCATTTGTTGCCGTTGAGCATACTCTCGCGGGAGGAGGATTGTGGGCCAGAGCGAGCGTCGATTTTGTTTTTCTTTTTATTTTTATGTCAAAAAAAGAAAGAAAAAAAAAGGGTGCTGTTTGGATTATGGCGGGAATTGCTCTCTGTTGGTGGTTTGCCAACTAACTACTTTTCGTTCCATTTTTCACATCCTTTTCTTTTCTTTTTTATCTTTTTTTTAATTTAATTATTATTGAAGCATTACTATTTTACTCCAATTTGGTTATATCCAAACATTATTTAACTCTAATCTTTTTGTTAGTGTAGTTGGTTGCTAAAAGGAGAATTTGGCATAGCGGAATATGACGACTTATAACTAGTTTAGTTTGATACATAATTTTTTTATCATGATCTATAAAAATTTGTGCAGCCCTTTATATTACTATGATATAAAATGGTGTGATTTTTTTGTACTCCCTTCGTCCCGTTTGATCTCACCCGTTTCTTGAATATATGTGAGTGTAAAATAATAGAAACATGTCAGGTCAAACTGGACAAAGGGAGTACTAAATTTACCACTTTTGTAAAAAGATTCTTCTAGCATACTATTTTTCAATAATAAAAAAAAGTAAGGACAATTTAGACATTTCATATTTTATCCAATAATTTCCTGCAAAGTAAACAACACACACACACATATATATATATAGATAATATAAATACATTAACATTAAAAGTAAACATGATATACATATCGTGGGTCCTGTTACTTGTTATAAATTTATAACGTATTATATTATTCTCATCTACTCCTCTAAATAATACTCCCTTTGTTTTAGTTGAGTATCCGCTTTCTTTGGGGCACAGGTTTTAATAAACGGTAGGTTAGTGATGTTAATGGAAAAAGAGGCTCACATTAATGTGAGTGTAATAGTTTATAAAAATAAAAAATGAATACTCAAACGAAATGGAAGGAGTAGTATAAATGGTAAACTCACCCTCTGGTTTCAAATTTGGCCAATATTTAGAGAAGTTGGTTGTTAGGATTAGGGGTGGACAAATTTACCAAAACGAAAGTATACCGGACATACCGTACCGAAAAAACAAAAATATCGTAATTAACGGTATACCGATTTTTTCGGTACGGTATTAGGTTTTTAGTATGGTAACGGTATAAGTTTTTCGATATCGCGGTATACCGGTCAATACCGAAGATTCGGTATACCGAAAAAATTCGGTAGATACCAAACATTCGGTATGCCGAAACTTTAGCACATACAGATTATACCGAGATACCGAATGTTCGGTATGTACCAATTTTCAGTACATACCGTAAATTATCAAAAAATTACATATTTTTCTAATATTAATTATATATTAATTTTATTTTATAATTTGAGAATATTTTAAATTTAAATACAATCTTAATAAATCTTTAATTTTTTAACTAATTTTGAATATATTATCTAGAAAATATTAAAATATAATATACGTAATTTATCTTTTAATATTTAGTGATCAAATATTAGAATACATATACTAATAAAGAATCTTTAGCGATCAAATATTTTTTTTCTATTTTTCGTTATTTTGGAGTTTGATGAGATGTGGACAATATTTATTTGTTTGTGTTTGACTTTATTTGTTTGGTGTTATTATACTATTTTTATGTAGTCAATATTGTATGAAAAAAACTAAATAGATTTTTTTCGGGTATATATTCAATTTTTCAGTATAATGAAATACCGAATTTCGGTACGGTATACTGAAAAATCAATATGGTATTAGTATGGACTTTATTCTATATTGAATTTACGGTATATCGAAGATCGGTATACTGAAATGTTTGGTTCGATAACGGTATGAAAAAATGCATACTGAAAATTTTCGGTACGTTATTGGTATGGCGAAAAATGTTCAATATACCGTACAGGTCCATCCCTAATTAGGATAGGGATTATTCTTTTCTGTTTTTATTCTTCATTTTCAATCTATTTTTGTTATTAGGAACCATTATTTAGAGAAGAAATTACCACCTTTATTGTGTTCTTTTTCACTCATGTATACTTTTATCCAACTTTTTACTACCAATCCGTCAGCTAGAGCGATCAAATAATATTGGGCCTAAAATAGATTACTCCCAAATCTCAAATGAGTCAATATGCAGCTTAAAATAATGAACCATGCATAAAGCAAGAACGTTTTTTGTTTTTTGTTTTTTGAACCCAAGCAAGTACATTTATAAACATCAAGATTTTGGAATTGTATTTATTGGGCCTAGTTGAATATAATGTCTCGAGCATAAAAAGTAATGAATATACTACAATACGAATTTATCTTATCTAAACACATGAGAAAAAGGCCCATTAAAAAGTGTAACACCTGATCCATATGTATATAAACTAGTGAAATTTGGGTCACTATCTAAGAGTGCACTTTTTCTTTTTTTCTTTTTTTGGTGATAGCTATTTAAGAGTGCTCTTTGAATAAAAACCAAATTCCCAACTTTTTATGCAACGGACATCATGAAGTCATTATTATGATATGAAAAAAATAACTACTATAATGTTGAATAAAGAGAAAGAATCCAAAATTATTTATCTTGGATAATAAATCAGAGGGACATATATAGTAGTAGGTGGCAAGGGAGAGCAAGAGGACCATGTACTCTCACAATTGTTGCATTAAAATCATCCATCTCTACTTATATACTCCCAAGCTAGTAATTCAGTTTCTTGAATATATACAAAGTATAAATAATGAAAATAGACTAGTAGGTCAGGATGGATGAAATAATAAAAACAATTGTTTTTTCCCATAAATAATAGTACTCATTGTTTCTTTTGGACATAAAATTTAGGAGAATATATAAAAATATGAAAAAGTGATAAGGTTTGCACATTCTAAAGAGTTAATTGTTTTCAAAAAGAGAAATGAAAAACTATTTATGGATCAACACAATTAGCAAAACGAGATGTTATCTTCTTCTTTTTTTTTAAACAATTAACTATTAGATTTGAAGAATGTGTCACGAAGGACTCGAATCCGAAACTTTTGATCTCAACCATTAACTCCTACTACTGAGGCAACACACGCATACAAGATTATCATGAGATATTATCCACTACTGGCTATAATGACTTAAAATGTCAATAAATAATATGCTCTTTTTTATAATACATTTGAATGCATGTGTGTTGGTAACAAGATGAAAGTGTAGTTTAGTATTTTGTCAGACACGTAACCACCAAAGCATCGAGTAGGTTTTCAAATGCATCTTACTATTTGCATATCAAATATTTTAATGATATTTTCTGAAGTGTCATAGTGGAATACAATGTCATTTTTCTAGTTGATCTTTTAACTTGCCATAATAAAATTAACTAGTCGTTTTCAGTCAGTTATGGAAAAACATAACATTGATTCTTGATGTAAAATAACACTACTCGTACAAATGAATATATAGAGATTTATTCATCATATTTCCACGATGAGAGAGAAAAACATATCAAAGAGCGGCTCCTCGTATGCTTTTGAGGCCAAATATATCTTGCAAAGAATGTTTCACTCTATTAGTAGTATGCATACATACATGTATTTTGGTACATCTTCTTCATTACCATTTGTTTATGCCAGTGCATCTAAATACAAGTTGGGAAATTTTGTACCTACTACCAATCTCTTGGGATTTAATACATGCAACTTTAGGGCATCCAAATTTAGATGCTGGACCAGCAGAAATGCTATAGTTTTAATGCATTAAACTGACACATTATGTTGCCTGATGATCATGATGTCCCCATCCACCATTAATAGGTAAATAAATAGACCTGCTTTTCCCCTCCTTTCTCCATGTTTTATTATAATTTTTGCCCTTTTTTCTTTGTGTATATTGTATGCATTCCCATACATATCCTTGTTGGGCTGTTCTTTGACACAAAATTAGAGGCCCACAAAATAAATATAATCGGGCATTATTTTGAATTTGAATTTTGTGTAAACAATCGTGCTTATTTATATACAATTCGACGCTAACGTATATGCTTGTTGCGTACTATAATCATGTCTATTTTAATAATAACCATAGATCATACTGAGATTAAGGGTCCAAATATGTTTATATTTCTTACACCAAAACTTCTTTATATATAAACCTTTAGGGATAAGACCCCGTACAAAAGATATTTTTCGTAAAAAATAAAAAATGATGCATCTTATGTATATTTATAATGCATGATATGCACAACTATAATGTCTCGGCATCATAATGCATTGTCTATACAATCATAATACATCAGTCATCATAATGCATTTTTAGTATAATCATAATGCACCGGTCAATCTTGACCGTAGATCCAGCCCCGGTCCTGACATTTTAGGGGCCCTAGGCGAAAAAAAAAATCGGGCCCGTTAATTTTTTCTAAATGCCTTTAAAATACTTTTTTTTTGCCAGTGCAATCTATTCCAAAATCTAAAAAAACAAATATAAATACGTATAGTATTTATACACAAAAGCACACTACAGCATATACATACATGTGTATACTAAAGAGGGGAAAAAAAAACTCAAACAAAATACAAATAAATAAAGATTTTTATATGTAAATATGCACATTTTCCCCAAACCCACATAGAGAGAGAGAAACGAGACAGGGAGGCAAGATTAGATTCGGGAAAAATAAAAAAAGAAATAAGAGGAATAATGAAAAAAAAATCCATTTATTTGACAACATGGACCCTTTCAGTTGGGCCCAAAATAACTTATGCTACAAATTTAATACTGCAAAAACAAAATCGGGACCCTTTCCTGACCTGGGCCCTAGGCGGGCGCACCCCTCGCCTAGGCCCAGGACCGGGCCTGCGTAGATCACACTAAGATCAGTGATTCAGATCATTTATTATTTCTTACGAAATATTTCTTTTGTACATAATATCTCCACTAAACCTATATATATATATATATATATATATATATATATATATATATATATATATATATATATGATTGCAAGATACGATGGAAAGACGAACACTTGTACATTATCAAAATTAAAAATTAAAAAAAAAAAAAAGACGAGGACCGCATCACGCATGTAGAAGTAGACGTAGAAGTAGAGAATAGTCATGCTCAAGAGTGGGGCCCCACTCCTGACTTTGGCTCTTCGTCTAATAAGTGTATCCGTGTGTGCACAAAGCATAAGCACAAACACGTACGTACCCTCAATATGTGGCTATAGCTAGACCTGCTGCCGGTTCAAAGCCCGCCGGTTCCGGGCCCGGCCCGCCGGGCTGCGGTTCGTAGAAGCTTGAACCTAGCCCGGACCGTGTAGAAGGTTGCCGGTTCCGGGCCCGGCTAAAAAACCGCCGGTTCCGGGCCGGGCTAAACCCGACGGGTTCCCGGTCCAAGGCACGGACCGTGCTCCCCATTTTCCTCTCCTTTTTTCAAATTTTATTTGCCCAATTCTCCATTACTGAAATGTCTCACAAGATTCACACATCTCCCAAGTTCTAATCTCCTCTCTCTCTTATTTTTTCTCTCTTTAGTTTCTAGAAAAAGAAGATTGTTTTATAAAATAAAATAAAAACACAAGAAGAAGAAGAGAAGATTAATGGAGGTGGAGCTGCTGCTCCTCTTTCTCTTTCCATTGGAGTAGCCGTCGCCGGAGAAGAGGAGGAGGCGGAGGGAGGCAGGCCGCGAGCGGAGGCTGTGAGCTACTTGCCGATCTCGTGGACCGGGCGACTGAAAGCGCGAGAAGAAGAAGCAGTGAAGGAAAAGGTGGAGAGATTTGGAGAGATGAGAGAGGCATGTATCGGTGTATGTATCTTGGAAGAGAGATTAGGGTTTAGTTGGGTTGGGCTTGAATACAGTTGGGTTTAAATGGGTAGAGGGGTGGGCTTCTATTTAATTTTAATTAAATTTTAAGAATTTTGAAGGCCCGGCGGTTAACCGCCGGTTCCGGGCCGAAAATTTTGTAAACCTGAACCGGCCCGCCTCTCTTTGGTTCGGTCCGGGCCCCGTTGACCACCGGGCCGGGCTAAACCCGTTGACTTTCGGGCCGGGCTCGGTCCTAGCCCGTCGGTCAACAAAGCCCCTGCACGTCTAGCTATAGCCCATTCCATTTAGTGCCGCCTCTCTCTCTCTCTCACTCATCATAGAGTTAAGTGCATTATTGGCAAGTCTAACTGAGAGAGTGTTTGGCTAAGCTTATTTTAAAGAGCTTATAAGCATTAACAACTTATTTTTAAGCTGTAAAAATAAATTAGGGTAAGAGAACTTATTTTTAAGGAACTGATAAACTCTTATACTCCCTCCAGCTTAGAAATATTGACCTCTTTCATATTGATATATGTGGTATAAAATAATAAAATGGGTCAATACCTCTGAGCCATAGAGAGTAACTTATTTTTGGAGCTTATAAGCTCTCGAGGAGCTTATTTTGTCAAACACATTTCTAAAGCTTATAAATTATTCTAAGAAGCTTATAAGCTTAGCCAAACACCACTTAAATACTCGTTTCATTCAAGTAGAGGAATGTAATCAAGTTAAAAGATGGAATGTAGCAATAACCGATACTTTTACTATGTGTTTGGTTCACAGTGGAAAATAATCATTTGTAAGGGATTCCATTTATCCTTGTTTTCCTTCTATTTTTAGGGTAACAATTTGGTGGATTGAGTTACCCATTTAAAGATAACGAATAACCCATTACTCAAATCGGAAAACAAGTAATGGAATCAATTAATTTATTCATTTTCCAAACTTAGAAAAAATTGAACTAAACATGAGCTAAGTTCTATCCGAGTAATTTTAGTCTCTTTTCTCGAAAAGAAGAAGAGAGATTGTAAATTTTAGAATATTATGGGATTAACGTATCATGTATATATGATGGACTCGATCAAATATAAGAATTTGAGTATAAATGTTAATTCATGAATAGGTCAAATTTTTGTATAGTTTACTCTGATAATTATACAGTATATATTATCTCTCTCTCTCTCTCTCTCTCTCTCACATAAAGAATAAAGAAATAAACGAGAAATTGATTCTTTCGGCCGTGAAAGCAAAAGCAAAGATCCGTGAGATCCAATAGCTTTCGATTGGCCACAAACATGACTTGCACACTGCAACTAAAAACAAACATCCATTTACATTTTCTTATTTTATTTTATTTTTTTTGTTTTTGTCCTGCATTTTGATGTATTTAACCCACGAATGAAGGGTTTTTGATGCACATTTATAATACAAACAATAAATAAATAAAAAATAAATCAGAGGTGTGTATTTCTTATGGTGAACCGATAGCCACAAATTTTAACTCAACCAAATCCTCACTGTTACTAAATCTATTGGCCCTAAAGGGAAACTATTCTTCTCGTGAAAAAATGATAACAAGAACAATTATTATTATTATTATTATTATTATTATTATTATTATTATTATTATCGCTGTCATAGAACTTCTGGAATTCTCCATGAATTAATACCACTTTTTGTTGTAACAATCAGAATTTATATATGAGCTATGGAACGCGAGCAACGGGACATAAAATAATATGATTAATCATAATAATAATGAAAATGTGACAAAAATAATTAATATTGTGATGTTTTCCTTCCCGACATACGTCACTGTATATATTTCCTGTCAATTAAGAGATTATGGCATGGATCTTTGTATACGTCACGTATACAAAACAGACTTATAGAAATATAAATAAAAATTAGCGTATCAATATTATTTTGTCAATAGTCGCTTTAGTCTTATTTGTTTTATAAAATATAAAGTTGTACTTAGTTATAAAGGATATGTAACTATACTTTTCAGCCTACGACCTAAAAGACACAATGTTAAGACAAAGTGGGTAAAGGGAAACATATATTTAAAGTTAGGCTTAAAAAAACATTTGATTTTAACCTGCATTCTTTGGATCAACAACTAACGGTTTCTGTTGATAGTGAGGCGACGATAACAACATTCATAACATTTAAGAAAAAAATGCCTATTCTTTTAAAGTTTCAAAACTTTAAAGTGGTCAAGAAAGCACATATTAAATAAACACAACAAAATAGAATTTAAGTATTTCGTCCACCCATAAATATACAAAAATGCTCCCCTACCTACTGCGCCCGTACCCCCTTAAAAGGCCTTGTAAGAGCGAAATATCATCCAATCTATATGTAGAGTCTGAGTTTTTTCCCAAGTCGACGTGAGACTAAAGAGTGGCTCTAACACGCCCTAAACATCATCATCGTTCTTGGTCTGACTCTGATACCATATTAGAATTGTGTCATTCACCCTTTAAAAAGGAATTGTAAGAGTGAATGGTCATTCAATCTATCTGTAGAGTCCAAGTCTTTTCTCAAATCGATGTGAGACTAACGAGTGATTCTAACATGTATAATAATAATTTCAATTTTCTTAATTATATCATCGTCAAGTCGACCAGCCATGGACACATTAAGTAGGATCGAGCATTCCTCCTCATAATCATTCCTTCAAATTCTCAAATTTTCGGACCCCTAAGAGAATAAAAAGAAAAGGCAAAAAGTAGTGTATTAACGCAAAGAAGGGTGAAAGAAGGAGAGCAAAATGTGTGATAGAGGAAGAGTTTAAAAAGTAGGAAAAGACATAATCCATATACATCAAAGTTCACGAGATAAGCAAGCAAAAGTTCACGAGTATGTGTAACCAAAAATCAAAAGACGGCTAATTCCAATTCTTCTTTCTCTCCTCCCTCCAAATGTCCCTTCCACATTCATTTCCATTAATGTAATAATGTGGTCCTTTTTTTGATTTATTTTTTTATTTTATTTTATTTACTAGCTACTACCGTACAAATTCTGATTGGAATATTTTGTCAGTTACTTTGTTGAGATATGGTTAGGTTTTTTGCATCCTCGAATATGGGAGGAGTGTAGTAATTAGTTGAAATAAATTAACTTGTTGGTAATAATTAGTATCACATGATATAACGGCCTAACGCTAATTAAATAGCACATTAATTAATTAAATATACTCCACAATGATTTGATATTTTTACGTACGTTACAACCCCATGCAGCGCCATATTACAATTAAGTGGACCAATAAATTATCTTTTATCTTAAATATCAATTAAAATATACTATTAGCTATAATTAATCTAGCCATTTAAATATAATCTAAGAAGACAAACGAGAAAACCTACCACATTTGCCGAAAAGAAGAAGAAGATGAAGAAAATGTAACTTTTGGAATTATTTGTTAACTTTTACTTGTATTTTTTAATTATCCAAAAAAAAATGATTACTATTTTATTTATGTTAAGCGGATTCTGCCCTTTAGGGTTTCTGTCATTTCCTTATCGATGAATGTGGAGCCCACACATAAATTATTGGTAGTTGGAGTACTTGTACAAATTATAATTTCCATAATCTTATTATGCACGCAAATTCTTGAAAAACTAGGGGCGAATGTACTTTGGTTGTTTCCTCATGAGATCTTCCCTACTAAATTATTTGAGATTCTATTGCATTTCTCCATACAATCATAATTTTTTACACGATAGGAGCACGGAAAATTAGTTATATATATATATATATATATAAGAAACGTGTCGAGTTGAATAGGACGAATGGTATATCAAATTTGTTGAAAGAAACACGCGATCATCGAAAAATATCGTACAAGATAACATAATAATAGCTCGTATTGTAGTTCAATATACACCGGGGGGCCAGAGGCGGAGCCAAGGGTTGGCTTAAGCCCACCCCAACCAAAGCATTTATTTTTTTTTTCATTTTTTTAGTCTTAAAAATCATTCGTTATTGTCATTTGCTATGAATTGTAGTAGAAACGCTCACGCCATAAAATTAAATCATAAGAAAAAATATCTTTTAAAATATCGAATTTGAAATTTCAAAAGTTCAGCTCGTGTTATCGATTTTTACTAACCCCGCCACTGCCAAGGGCCGAGTAAGAAAAAACCGTAAGCGATAGCTGAACTAATCTAAATTTCGAATTCGAGTTTTCAAAACACATTTTGTCTAGGGTTAAGTTTGGTTTAAAAATTAAAAATAAAAATAAAGAAGAAAACAGAGTAGAGGAACCTAGTTTTGAGATTGTGGGGCCATAGGCTTTCAGATAATTCCTTGTGGTTTAGAACTTTAGAAGAGAAAGTACAAAAAATGAAGCCCGTGAAGGATTGCATTTGCATGTGATGGTAAAACTGAGCTGTTTTAATCACTTCATTTCTCATTTTATATTAATTTTATATTATTGTAGACCCACACCCAATCACGTGTATTTTTGGCCTTTTACATCACATAACTGTCATCACTTTTTTCTAATTACTTCACTAATTATTCCAACGCATCATATTTAGGTACAATTAGTAGATGCAGGTAATTATTGAATTTCCCTTTCGAATCAACTCCTTTATTTATTTATCTATCATAAATATCTGAAATTTAAAAGTCGCGCCACGAAAGACTGAAACTCGAGACTTTTGGTCTCGGCCATTAATCCTCTACTGCTAGACCAATAAACGTAGAGGCGATTCTGGGGGGTACTGGTGGAGGCTAAAGCCCCCCTCCCCACTATATTGCTTAATTTTTGTATGTATAATTTTGTGATTTTGAATAAAATTTGGAAATAGCCCTCACTACAGTGGTCGTTAGGACTTAAAATATAACTATTCTAAGTATAATTTAATATATATAATAAGCGAAACAATATCAAACTAACATCGTTTCACTAACAGTTTATAAAGAAACTAAATAAAAAAAATCATTTGTCAAGCTAACATAAAATAGGAAGCAAACGCTGCCCCTCGAGAAAAAAATTATAGATTCGCCATTGAACACACGCACGTCCTTTCGCACCAACTTGGCCCACTTGATTGTAATTAAAATCACGCATAAGTAATCAAACCATGCAAAAGTATTTAATGGTGACAATTGCTATTATTAAATTAGATGATAATTCATAATTAGGGTGCTAAAGACAACAACAACTATTATGTTGAAATCAATGTGTTTGCATGGACAAAATGCTACAAACAAATGCATTTACTTACATATGCTATAGTATTTATTTTTGTTGAGCCAAAAAAATTCAAAAAAAAAAAAATCACAAAAAAAGAATGCCTAACATTTAATACAAGAAAGAATACAGTAGCAACAGAACAACTTTTTTTTCCTCTCTCTCTCTCCTATATAAACCATAAGCTTACCTCCTCTGTTTCTGCCAAAGTCTGAAAAATGGGTGGTTTTAGCCTCAAAAGCTTCTCTCTCCTTCTCTTGATCCTTCTTCACATGTGGTGCTCTCACATGGAAACTTGCAATGCAAGGCGGCATTCGAGGAAGAGTCGAGGCGACGGCGCCGTCACCGTCGCCTCGTCTCTTTCCAAGAAGAAAGGAAGACTCCATGGCTCCTCCCACCATAGTAGCACCAAGTCCAAACAGAGAGCTCCGTCTCCGAAGGCGGCGCCACCACCGCCGCTGGCCGACACCCCCGTCGAAGAGAATGCACCCGATCCTACCGTCTTTGATGTGTTGGATTTTGGTGCCAAAGGTGATGGAACCACTGATGACACTAAGGTAAAATAAAAATAAAAATTAAAAAAAAGAAGATAGATACTCCACATTTATTTATTTTCAGGATTATTTTCTTTAATTGGCAATATTTTTAGAAAATGGCATAAATTTGGAGTTAATTAGTGCATTTATTTTATTCATTCCTAATTCCTTAATTCTTTGAGGTCCCCTGTTTACAATTACAACTCAAAAAGCTTTCTATCAAAAACTAAGGAAGCATGTGAGCTACTTTTTCCTATTCTCATGTAAAGTAAAATAATAAACCTACTAAAATAAATACTATTCTATAGTCATGAAAATGGTATAATTAGACCATAATTAATTTATTCTTTAGCAGCTTACGAGGAAATTCGAGCTATACATATTTCCAACTGTAAATTTAATTGTTAAAAATTATTCTCTCAGAAAAAGCTTAATTATTGTACGTGTGTATATATATATATATATTTGTTTCATTGTTTGGTAGCAAGAATACAAACAGTCGAGAGAAAAATAGACAGGAGAATCAAGAGGGTCCATAAAAAAACAGTTCTTGTTCATTTATTCCTCCTGATTAATTCCAACATTTTCCTTCATAATAAACCAACAAAATTTCTGAGGTTAAACTATAATTAATATTCAAATTTCACTAATTTAACAAAAAAAAAAAGGATTAAATTGAAAAATATATGTTGAAAATGCAGGCATTCCAAGCTGCATGGGCAGCTGCGTGTAAGGTTGAAGCCTCAGTAGTAAATATCCCAGCAGATTACGTATTTCATGTCGGCCCAATTTCTTTTTCCGGCCCATACTGCCAACACAACATTGTTTTTCAGGTAAATAAATAACAATAATAATAATATATTAATTCACATTTTCTTTTTCTTTTTTTCTATTTTTTGAATGTTATTTTAAAATAAATAAAATTGGTGAAATTGGTGCAGCTAGACGGCACGATCGTGGCACCGACGAGCTCGGGACCTTGGGGCTCAGGCATTCTGCAGTGGCTCGAGTTCACGAAACTGGTGGGGCTCACAATAAGAGGAAGCGGCACTGTTGATGGAAACGGCGCCGTTTGGTGGCAGACCGCTTCTTCCTCCGAAGACGACAACGACGACCAATCGGAAGCCGTCGTTCCCTTCAACGCCACTGCCGTGCAAAACCCTCCGTTTCCCGTACGAAAACTCGAGAATATATGTATATACTTTCACCACATTTAGCTTTGTAATTTACACTAACACTTTTTCTTTTTAATTAATAAATTTTCAGGTAAGTAGTTCGCTAGGGAAAATGCCAAGCATTAAACCAACCGTAAGGACCACTTTTTCAAACCAACTTGGTCTTTTTTATTCTGCTTTTTTTATATTCTTTTTAATATAATTAACTGAAATTTAAATGTTGCGTCGTATGATTACAAATGCAGGCAGTTAGATTTTACGGGAGTTTCAACGTAACGGTGACCGGAATCAGAATTCAGAATAGCCCCCAATGCCACTTGAAGTTCGATAACTGCATCGGAGTTTCGGTGTACAATTTTACCGTTTCGTCCCCCGGCGACAGCCCCAACACCGATGGAATCCATCTCCAGAACTCCAAAGACGTTCTCATTCGCTCCTCAAATCTTGCTTGTGGTAAGAAAATACATTTTACTATAATCTGTTCTTTTCTTTTTTGTTTTCAAATGCCAAATACATATCCAATCTCGACACAATCTTATCCTCGAAACCAAAGCCACTGAAAAAAATCGACACATTCCAACCATACAAACACTCCCTCCACAAGCTCAAGAGCCATGGCCCCCATTTCACTCGGGCGACGTCGTTTTCCGAGTAATAAAAAAGGGAAACGCGAGAACATGTCGAGTGGCCCCACCAAGAAAAGACAAAAGCCAATAAACCTCGACCAACATTGAGATGGGGACAGGCTCGTGTTCTGATCAATAGTTTGCCCTTTTATGCAGGGGACGATTGCGTGTCCATCCAAACCGGGTGCACGAACGTCTACATACACAACGTCAACTGCGGGCTGGGCCACGGCATCAGCATCGGCGGCCTCGGCAAGGAGAACACCAAGGCCTGCGTCTCCAACATCACGGTCCGCGACATTGTTATGCACAACACCACCAACGGCGTCCGGATCAAGACGTGGCAGGTAACGCCCTCCGCCACTAACTATGTGAAACGAGCACGAGTTTTAAGAAAGAATGTAGTATATTACGTTGTTTATTATAATTGGAGATTGCGTCTCATATATTGTGACTATAAAATACTATATTTGTACTCTCTCCGTCCACTGTAGATTACCCATTTCTTGAATATATGTGTGTGTAAAATAATAGAAATTGATCATCTAGAATGTGACGGAATTGAACTTTCTAATTTTAAATTGAGCAAAATGTTAGTTGTAGAAGTGTAATTGATTCTAAATTCAAACTCTTAAAATAGGCAGCATTCCATTCACAAAAACATGACTATTCTCTTCTTTTTCCATCTACGTGCTTAAAATCTTTCGACACACATTTTTTTAACATGTCGCAAAAATAATAATATAAAATTTAAGTCTAACTTGATATAGTATATTATCCTACAGCATGTACGGTATAATATGTTATGTCAAATGTGACATAAACTTTATATTTACATCTATTTTTTGACGCCTTAAAATTCGTACGAAAGATTCTGAGTACATAAATGGCGGACAGAGGGACGGAGAGAGTACATTTTACCCAACACAAAAACTCAATTGTGTAAAACCAGTTGGCATGTTAAATCGGATGATGTTTTATCAAAAGTAAAAAAAAAATATGTATAGTTTTTTAGATTTTGTATTTAAATGTCAACTCGTCCGTTGTTGCAGGGTGGATCGGATCGGTGCGGAATGTACAATTCTCCAACATTCAGGTGTCGGAGGTGCAGACGCCGATCATGATCGACCAGTTCTACTGCGACAAGAGCCACTGCAAGAACCAGAGCGCCGCCGTGGCACTGTCGGGGATAAACTACGAGAACATACGGGGAACTTACACGGTGAAGCCGGTGCACCTAGCCTGCAGCGAGACCACCCCCTGCACCGACCTCACCCTGAGCAACATACAGCTGCAGCCGCACCAAGAGCGCTACCACATGTACGACCCCTTCTGCTGGGCCACCTTCGGCCAGCTCTTCTCTCCGACGATCCCGCCCCTCGACTGCCTCCAGATCGGAAAACCGCCTAGTCAGATACAGGGAGACGACTACGTTTGCTGATTTTTATTTCAGTATAAAGAAAAGAAAAAAAAGAGAGAGAAAAACGAAAAGAAAAAAAAGTTTTATTTATTTATTTTTTTCAATTGGGAGAAAATTGATATGATTGAGTTGGTGAGGTCGGCATGGAATTTGGCTGGCCCCTGATTTGGCGCCAATTAAATTAGATGTTAGTGGTGAGATTAGAGAATATATATATATATATATAGTATTATATTTATATTTATAATTATAATCATGGATTAGTGTAGTGTTAGGTTACACGATTTGTTGGTTGTTACATTTTACGTGAGCTTTGGGTGGTATGGGAATATTTGTAAAGGGTTTGGTTTTGTTTGTAGAAACAGAGTGGGAATATGTATAAGTATAAAATATAGTAATAGATTGCCAGATTGAGAAATGTGGGAAGTTAGTTAAGTTCCAAATTTGCAACTTTGATCTTGTATTGCACTTTCATCTTACATCACTTATTGCATTAAGGAACGGTGAAATGGTGAAGGGTGGTGTGCGTGTGTTTGCCTAGCATTAGAAAGTTAAGTTTTTGGACTAAAGGTCTCGTATTCGAGTCCTTCGTGGCACGGCTTTTAAATTTAAGTTTAACTATGTTAAAAATAATAATAATAATAAAATGGTGAAGGGTCATTAAAAAATAATAATTAAAAAAAAAAATCTGTCAAATAAAAAGTGACCCATGTAGGCACGTAAATGGGCCTTGATGCTTCTTTTAAGCCCGTTAGTGCTGGTATGGCCCGATGTAGTGTATTTCGTATTGAAGTTTGCTTTTGGAAGGCCTTCCGCTTATTGGGCCCTAGCCCAAAAGATCCAATACGTATCTTTGATGGGTAATTCTATACACAACCCCCGTTTTACTCCTCACAGCCCCCGTTTTATAAAAATAAATAAAATTAATATTAAATTTATATATATACCCCTTAGCCCCCACGGTCTCCCACTACCACCGCGTGCATCCCCTCTTTCTGCTTTTCTTGACGATGTCACCACCATCATAGGCCACACAAAATAAATTGAAAAAGGAAATCAAATTTTTTTTATAGCATTCTAAAATTTCGTTGGGAGTCCAGATAAGTTGGAAGAAAAATTCAGATCAATTCTTAAAGCTGCAAATCAAAGATTGAAATGTATATGCACAATCGAATTTCTCAAAGGCCATAGACAAGTCATTAATTTATTTATGAGACATAACATACAAATATAACTTGAATCAGTCAAAACAAAATGGCGTCTTGCATTGCATTCCCAATTAAAAAACTTGAATGAGTGCCTAGGATTAACATTAGGAGACTTCAAAAACCTCTTATAATAGTTTCGGTGTCACCTGGAGAAACATTTTCTACGTATCTCACAATCGGAGACAAGTTCTTCATCAAAGTGAAGAATCTTTTCATCGAGTTCTTTTGTTTGCTTTGTTTTAGGGGAACTACTACCGTCTATCATAGATCGAACGGCTCGTCGACGGCTTCGAAACCATCCCTCGAACTTTTTTCAAGTTAAGAATCTAACTTTTTGAGGAATTGTTGTCAACGGTGGGTTGGTTTTGGAGAGTTTCCGATGGATGTATAAAAAAGTTAGGTACGTACGGCCGCCGTAGCGATGACATTGTAAGAAAAAGTTGCAGGAGGAGGGCTGTGCATTGTTGAAGATGATGAAGTTGGGGGCTGAGCTGTGGGGTATATTAGTACATTATTAATAAATTTATTTATGAAAATTAATAAGGAGGCTTTACGGAGTAAAACGGGGGTTGTGTATAGAATTACCCATCTTTGATTTAGCCAGAATTACACCTGCGCCCCAAACTTATAAGCTCTTTTAAATACGTTTATAAACCGTTCGACTGCTTATAAACTTTCTAAAAATGTTTAGTAAAATAAGGACGGTTGTAAATTATGTTTGGCTAAGCTAGTGAAAATTTAGGACAACGAAACACAGCTCAGTTGATAAGACGCTTCCCCCCCAACCCGAAGGTCGGGGTTTGAGTCACCTTAAGGGGGAAAATGGGAAACTATTATTGATCCTCTTAAAAAAAAAAAAAAAAAAAAAAAAAAAAACTAATGAAAATTTAGCTCAAATTCACTTAAGAAGGGCGTTGGATAAATAAGGGTATCATAAGATGTGTAATCCTTAGTGAGTAATAATATTTGTAACTCGAACAATATAATAGTGGATTGGCTCTTTGGCCACTTCCCTCCCAGACTTAGATTGTTGAACCGGACTGTATTACCGACTCTTGTATTAATCTTTGTGTTTGTTTACATTCATACACTTGTCTCACAAACTGTTTCATTTTACAAGTATAATGTGCTAGAGAGATAGTATATAATTTCATTAAGCATTTTTTTTATTTAAATCATATATTTTTATAATAATGTATTTTAAAGAGAGACGTAAATTATGAAAAGATCAATAGAGTTTTTATTTAATCATTTTTCTATGTATCAGGTGTTTATTAGTCTTTAAGCACATTAGCTCTTTAGCTTCATTTGACATGTTTGTTGAATATATGTGAAGTATAAATATACAAACATATCAAATAGAGCGAGACGGGAAAGAGTAGTATTCAATCTTCAAAATTCTCAAAAATTAGTATCAAATTAATGATCATTATAACGGCTGAAAGCTAAGTGTTGCATTGAATGTGAATTAGGTCTTCTAACGATATAGTCAAACTCAAATTTAATATATGTAGTTATGGATGTGGTGAAAAGAATACATTGACATAAAATCTTAGACTAAAACTTTCTGTCAGAGACTTATTAATAGTCATGTGAATGAAAATGCCACCCCACAAATTCGAATTTATAATCATATCGCTATTTAACGCTTCAATTATTATTATTTTTTCTAGGAAAAATAATTTTCGATGAAACTCAAATTAATGATTTCAACGCAATGGTTGCAATGATTTGGAACAAATAATTTTAAATAAGTTTGCTAAAATTATATATAGTCAAAACAAAGATTACGACAAAACTGAGCTATGCTACCCCCATTTTAGACTCAAAATATAAAGTTAAGAAAAATAAATAAGAAATTCCTATGTTGGAAGAGTCAGATAGGCTAGTTTTGACTTGCTAAAATCCTGAAAATTACAAAAATAAAATAATAATGAAATGTCTAATCTTTCATGTATTCTTGTTCATGGTTCTCAAAATTACCAGCCTCAAGTAAATTTATTAAATATAAATTTAATTCACCCAAGACTGAAGCATGAACCTGAACAAAAAGACATTACTCTTTCATGCCATATATCTCAATAAAATACTAGCAGGAATTCCTTGGTTATTAATTTTTGGTATTTCTCTTTATTTATGACTACCAAGTGCATGCCGCCTAGTATTGACCGGAGTTATATATAATATGATAAATAAATAAGTCACTTATCTTAGTCCAACTTGCATCAATTATCATGCTTATATATTAATTTCATAATACGACGAAAATAGAAGATAAATAATGGCTTGTTCATTAAAGGCTGCGATAAAATAAAATAAAAAGAAAATTGCGACCAAATTGTGTGAAGGTTGAATTATTGAAATTAGGTGTGTGGATCCAATCGCACATGAAGAGATGATTATTTATCGACTTTTAAAATCTAAAGAGAAATACTCTCTTACCCACTGCAAATATATTTAATATGTTCATGGTTGACATGATGATCATATATTTAAGAAAAAATATTATAGATATATGTATTATAAAAATAATACCTAACAAAAAAACTAAACTCGACAAAAAAAATATAAATAGAAAAGTTATTGACGTGAGACTGTCACATCAATTATAGACACATTAAATATGCTTACAACGTGACTGTAGGGAGCATTTCTGATTATACAATATATTATATATAAATGCATACATACATAAGAAAATCCTTAATTTTTTAAAAGGTAAAAATTCCTTTTTTTAGGGAATACATGGGGTGTTTACTATTTGAAGATAGATCAACTTCATAAAAATAACATAGACTAATCCATTATATTATAGTATATTCCAAAGGACCAATCAATCTTGACATTGTTTCATAATATAAGTATTTAAATTCAACTATTGAGAAAGAAAAATGCAGAATTTTCAAACTATAATTAAGACCTGAGAAGCAGTGGCGGACCCATGTAGGGACAAGGGGGTGCATGGGTACCCTCCATTTTTATTTTTTTTTTATAACTATAATTTTGATAAAATTTTGAAAAAATTACACTACAGCTCCCTCGGCCTTGTCCCTACAGTTCCCTCGGCCTTGTCCCGGCTCCCCTCGACATTTTCTTCTGGGTCCGCCCCTGCTGAGAAGCCAGGTTAGACCATTCTTTGTCAATAGAAATAAATAAGTCATGAAATTAAAAAGACTAACATACCATAGACGGGTCCACCATATATTTCATATAGATAGTCAGGTGGAAAATACAAGTGGAATATAATAATACAATAAAATAATCAAGGGGGCAATTCAGTCATTCTATGCCCCTCTCCAACTTATATAAGCGGCACTTGATTGATCAAATCAATCACTCATCCTCTTCACTACTAAAGAGTCTAAAACTGCAAAACCCCGCGAATACGCAGTTCCATTCCTTTCCTTTCTTTTTCCTCGACTCCGATGGCATCTGGAATGACGAACAAGGACATGGAGACCATCAACAGGCGGATGGCCTCTTTCGCGGCCCACCTCGTCCCCGCCCAGGCCCACAACAACGGGAACGATGACGTGGCCCTGTCGAACTGCAGCGGCGGCATGGACGACACCTACCACCGCGTCCACGGCGAGGTCCCGACGTACATCCCCGATTGGCAGCCGGCCTCCGACGACCCCACTCGCCCCTACACCGACATCATCTACGAAAAAGCTGAAGGCATTGCTAAGGTAATTTTTTTTAAAAAAAATTACTTTTAAGTTATTCTTAGAATATTCGATTTAATTAATTTTAATTTTATTTTATGGGAAATAGATTACGATAAATAGGCCGGAGAGGAGGAACGCGTTCAGGCCTCAGACAGTGAAGGAGCTGATGCGTGCGTTCAACGATGCTAGAGATGATAACAAAATTGGAGCTATTATTTTCACGGGAAAGGTAATTAATTAATTAAAGCTTTTTTATTTTCACTTACTCCGATAACAAGGAGTTTGCCATAACCACATTAGTATAATTTGATTAAGTCAACTTTTGTGTACAGTAAAGAAATACTACAGTATTATTCAAATTAAATATCCCCATTTCCCAGCCGCCTCTGCTGCTGTGTCGGCATATTATAATATTACCCTCGCTATATTTTTTTTTATACTCTCTCCGTCATGTCGCTTGTTTCATTAGTTTTATAAATTAAATATATTTAAGATATAAAATAATAGAACGAAACTAATAAAATAAGACAAAAGTAATATACTAATATATATAAGTACAAACATTTTTAGTACTCACTCTGTCTCACTTTATTTGGTTATTGGCCAAATGAAAGTAAACAAAATGAATAGTAATTTTTAAATATATCTGATTATTCTTTTATTTTTTATCCTAATTGGTTCTTATTGAACGTTGATGCAGGGAACACAGGCATTCTGCAGCGGCGGCGATCAATCCTTCAGAGGAAAAGACGGCTACGCCGATCACGACAATTTCGGTCGGCTCAATGTTTTGGATTTGCAGGTAATTAAACTTATTCTGTAAAATAAAACCAAAAAAAAAAAATTATCTTATTCTAGAAGTAATCCGATCCTCTCCACGAATGCAGGTGCAAATCCGTCGTCTTCCCAAACCAGTGATCGCCATGGTTGCAGGCTACGCAGTCGGCGGCGGACACGTGCTTCACATGGTCTGCGATCTCACAATCGCAGCAGAGAACGCCGTCTTCGGCCAGACCGGGCCCAAGGTTGGAAGCGTCGACGCCGGTTACGGAGCTTCCATCATGGACCGCCTGGTAAATTCTAGAACCTTCCACACGAATTTTCCTCCCTTCCCGCCCCTTTTTTTTTTCTGCAGTTAGAGAAAGCGCCTAACGCTACAATTCGAACAGGTCGGCCCGAAACGCGCGCGCGAGATGTGGTTCTTGGCGAGGTTTTACAATGCCGCTGAAGCCGACAAAATGGGGCTTGTAAACGTCGTCGTTCCGGTAAGTCCTCACCATTTATTTATTTTTTTCCCCTAAATTTTGAGTTGTGTTCAATTTTTTTTACCGTGGTCGGTGAAATTTTATTTACTGTTTTACAGTTGGAGAAGTTGGAGGAGGAGACAATTAAGTGGTGTAGGGAGATCCTGAGCAACAGCCCTATGGCGATTCGTGTTGCCAAATCTGCCCTCAATGCTGTCGACGACGGCCATTCTGGACATCAGCAAATCGGAGGAGACGCGACTCTGCTGTTCTACGGAACGGAAGAAGGTACCGAGGGAAGAACGCTTACTTGCAGCGCAGGAAACCCGACTTCTCGAAGTTTCCTCGTCTTCCTTGAGCTTCTTACTTACCGCGGGAAGCAACCCTTATTTTCTTATGAAATTCTACTGTGTTTTTGGGAAGAATAAATTTGTTCTTTAAGGGATGGAGCAAATATGCTCGTATAGTCTTGGTTGTGTTGCACTTTGTATAAGCAATTTCTTCATTGTACGCTTTGTAATTTCTCTTTAATAAAGAGACGTATTTTTTTATGTGCATTCAATAATTTATTGATAAGAAATTTCTGC
Organism: Mentha longifolia; assembly: GCA_001642375.2. Taxonomy (NCBI): domain Eukaryota; kingdom Viridiplantae; phylum Streptophyta; class Magnoliopsida; order Lamiales; family Lamiaceae; genus Mentha; species Mentha longifolia. The sequence continues at coordinate 24,307,351 of CM038121.1, forward strand.
ATCATTTGTTTATGGGAGACTTATATCGTGTTTAAATACTCTGGCCTCTAAAATAATGAAGGTCATTCGATTACATATTGATTCATTGTTTTAATCTACAAAAAAAAGAAAAAAAAAAAAGAAATTAGATTAAAATGATAAATTACTACTAAGAGTTATTTGCCAATAAATACATCAAATTTAATGATAGTTTGATTTTTAACATGAACTTAAAATTTCGTTTGACAATACACCAACTAATTACTAGTTTGATTTTTACTAACAAAATTACCCAAATTGAATCTGATGTGGATGCCGAAACTGCCAACTTGGTCAAATGGTCCAACCAACAAAACGATAAACAACGCCTTGTTTTACCCTTCAAAACATTTTTAAAAAATGTTCATCTTTTTGTTTATACATAATTATGTTTATTTAATTAATTTTTTCATTCTTCAAAAGTTGTCACCTAAGTGCGTTCATGCCCCGTCAGCTTTGATTTTGACCGAGTATTGATCGTATCAAAAATCAAACCGATAAATACAATATATTGTGAAGCTAAGTTTTAAGTTCATATTAATTTAAAATCAAAATTGCTTAATAGTCAACTCATAGCTTTGGACATGGGCTTGTAGTTGTTTCCTCTTACATTTTGAGTTTTTATATAGTGCTCTTTAATTGCGTGGTATCTTTTAGAGGTGTCAATTAGGCTTGGTCGGCCCAACTCGGCCAACCGTTATGGGGCGGCCGGGCCCAGTTCAATAGATGGTGTGGGCTAGGCTGTATTGCCAGTCGAAATGGGCCCTTATTGAGCTTTTTTTTTTTTTTTTCAGGCCCAAACCCAAATTTGGGGCGAGGCTTGCACTAAATAGACCTTAAGTGAGCCTAGCAAAAACTAATCCAGGCCCAGCCTGCTTCATTTGTGGGCTTGGTCAGGCTAGTCCTAATTGGTGGGCCAATGCAGTCCTGACCGAGCTGGGCGGGGCCGGCCCCAATTAATATCTCTTACTAATCTTGAGTATCGCAGAAGTATTAGTGTTGTTAATTCCAACTAACATGCTTTGAGCAAAAAACATGTTCATGTATCCTAAACGTGGTCCTAGGGTGAAAACTAGGGGTGGCAAAGTTTGCCCGGCCGGGCAGCCTGGCTAGGTTTAGGGCCGGGATGGGCATCATATTTTCAGGCCCGATTGAATTTCGGGCCCGCCCGAAAATGGCAAAAAGCCTAGGGGCCAGGAAAGCCCATCCCGGCCCGGTTATTTTACACTAAAAATATACTTCTGGGCCGGGCTGGGCATTGAAAATTGAGGCCCAAAATGATTTCAGTACGGCTCGGCCCTAAAATTCCAAAAGCCGGGTGGGCTCGGGCATGGCCGGTCCGGCCCGCTACTTTGCCAGCCCTAGTGAAAACTATTGATCCCATCCACAATCAAGTCTTTTAACTTGTATACATTTTTTAAAATTATTTTATTTCACAATTTTCAAATAGTTTAAACCATACAAATTCAAATGCTATTTGCAAATTTTTTCCTATTTTAAGGATACCCTAATTGTGTTCAAAATGACCCTTTAAATATATATATATGAAGAATCGCATAAACCTTAAATCAACCATAAATCACTAACCAAATGAGTCGAACCACAGTGCAATTACTGATTACACGTGTTGCAGTCTTCTTTTCAACTACACAAAGCGCACACTTTGAAATATCTTTTACAGTAAAAACTTTTCTCGTTCTCAAGTTTGCTTTGCTTTTCTTGGAATTATGTCCTAAAATAGTCTTCAAGCTGTTATTATTGCCTTGGAATGAGTAAAATTCTTTCAAATCATCATCTTAAAATGACCCATTTTCTGTGGCGTAGAGCAACCTAAATTGGTGTAGTGAGCCAATATATGATGAGCATTTTGAGTTTTGTAGTTTCTATATGCACAATCTCTCCATCCCCACCCGTCTTCTACATATGCTATTAGAGGATCGTGTTGATCAAAGGATAAAGAATTGAAAGCAGCCCATATCCAAACACAATCCCCTCCAAAGCCCCATATCTTTTATTCAAACTCAAGTTGTAAGGTCGTGGAAAGAGTTTTTAAAGGAGGTATCCCCTATCCACACTCCATCCCAAAAAATTGGAATTTCAACATTTGCTTGTTACAAAAAACATTTTGTTCATAAATTGAAATGACTAAATGTTATGTGTGTTTGCAAAGACTTAATGTCAACTAGAAAGAATTCAATCAATCCTTTTTTGTTGGCTAACATTAATCTTGTCATGAATGTGTATGGAGGAATTCTTAAAAATCAATAAACACGATTAATTTTGTCCGTTAGTGCAGAACGTTCAAGTACTATCTTTCAATAATTAAGAGGGTGTTTGGCTAAACTTAAGTTGTTTAAGAGCTTATAAGCCTTGAAAATGTGATTGGCAAAATAAGATGTTCAAGAGCTTTATAAGCTTCAAATATAAGCTATAAGAGCTTATAAGCTTTTTAAAAATAAGTTCCTCAACTTATTTTTACATTTTATAAGTTATTACTGCTTATAAGCTATATTTTAAATAAGTTAGTTAAACACTCTAAAAGGACCACAACGTAATCGCAAACTTTGCTAGAAATCTTATTGTTGTTGATGACCGAGCTATTTCACTCTTATGTATAAATCTTTATTGTGAATAAAAATTAGAAAACAATGTGTAAGTTGTTTTGTTTTTTTTTTTTTTTTTTTTAATTTTAAGAAACATCATATATATATATGATCAACTCCTTAGGAGGAACAAAGTTTGTGGCGAGGATGAACCAAAAGTATTCACCCTCCAAAGTACAACTCAATCACCTACAAAATAGAAGGCTGCTCAGGGGGGCATATATACAAACGAGTTAATCAGATAAAGAATGAGGCTCGACAAAAAATATGCACTAAAATCTAACTGTGCAATCTGAAATTAGGATAACTAAGCTGGTCCATCATAACCAGAGTCAAAAAGAGCCTCGGGGCTGAGCTGGTATCAAAGGTGGTCATCGTCTGAAGCCGATGACCGAGGCGCGCCATGTAGTCGGCCAGGCGATTGCCCTCCCGATGAATGTGAGAGATCTTAAGACGGATCCGGGTGATGGTGATACGAGTGAGCCCGGATCCATGGCGATCAGAGGTGAGCAGGGCCACGACGGCAGCATCGTCGAGCTCGATCCACACATGCGAGGAAAGCTGGGAGGCAATGAGAAGGCCGTGGTAGACAGCCTAGAGCTCGGCATCAAAGCTCAAGGCTGCCTGAAGAGGCAGGCTGAAGGCAGACAAGAGCGCAGCTCGGTGGTCACAAACCAAACCTCCACCGGCAACTCTCATCTGCCCTCTGTCGAATGAACCATCCGTGCTCAGCTTCACCCAGAGAGCTGGTGGCGGGCGCCATAGAACGGACGTGCAATATGTGAAGTGTGTGGTGTGCGATTTCTCCAAAAGGAGAGTGCGTGTGCGATATTTGTGGTGAGTGGTGGTGTGATGTGAAACCAGTGTGCAAAGTTCATCCAAACTTCCTTCCCAATATCTCCCAAGAGAAAGAGGTGGGAGAAAGACTCAATGTGAGGGGACTGAGGATAACAAGGACACTTGGAAGCAATACGAGTACCTTGTGATTGGACAAAGGAGTACACCGGGATACGATGGCGTGAGGCAATCATTCCATAAGGCACGAAGAAGGGGTTGGCGAGGGGATCTCTGCCGAACCTCCTCCCAAGCAGAAGATAATGAAAACTCACCATGGTGAGTCAAATTCCACCGCATGACGTCCCGCTCTCCCCACAAGATCGGCGTCCGACTCAAGGAATCAACAAGATCCTCAACAATATAAAAATCATGTGTATATATATATGCAATGCATGAACATGCCAAGAATGATGATGATGAAAATGAGAAACATGCACGTTAACAAGGTGCATATCAGAGTGTAAGTTATTGATAATAAATGAACTATCAAAAAAAAAAATGAACACTCGAAAAAAGAAAAAAACACGGAAGAATGAAATTATGACGTGGCAAGATCCTCTTCACTGGCCAGCACAACCCAATGGGAATCGACGGCGAATAAATTTCGAAAACAGTGTCATTCATAAGAGGGCAACGCTGTTATTTCAGACGCGAGGTGGGGGCAATTTGGCAAATGAACATCTGGTGGGGGGCATTCCAGTATAAATAACCGCTGGCTGAAAATTCTCATTACTTCTCCTAAAAAGGAAATTAGAAAAGTTTATAAATCTATCGCGTTTTTCTGAAGCAGCTCCCTATTTCTCCGCGCACACTCTCTACCACTTCCCCAGATCTATCGTTTTCCGGTACGTAAATTTGAGATCGGATTCCAATTCTTAGATCTGATTTTAGCTTGAATTTCTTATGCTCGCGATCGTGTTTTTCGCTTCAATTTTCTTCTCTGTGGAGGGAAATCTGATCGGAATTTCGAGATTTCTCTGATTTGTTCTGTTGTATTCGAGTTCCACTACCAGTAGGTTTCTATTACTCCACATTTGCTATGTTGATAGAATTCATGGATTGATTTATCTTTTCGGTTCCTGAAAGAAAATTTTGATTTCGATTTAGCTAATTTTTGATGGAGTTGAGAATTTCTGGTGTTGTATCTCTCGTGATCTCTGATCTGGAAGTTTTGTTACCTAATGATCTCGATCTGAAACTCCATTTTTGAGAATTTTGGATTTTTTTTTGGAATCGATTTCTTGTTTGCCTAGTTTTTTGGGAGATGCGTTTTAATTGCATAAGGCTCTGTGATCCGTTAAACGTAGTGAAATTCTCTAAGCATTTGCACGTTTTTTTTCCCCGGTTCAGAGGTGTAAATTTTTGAATATCCTGTATTATTTTTTGGATGTCATTTTACAGATGTGATTACTGCCTCTGCCTGTAACTCTGTAAGGTGTCATTTGGTGGGTGAATTTCAAAATCAATCTTCAGTATCAGTGAACTATTCCATGCATGTTTCATAGGTCTGGAGTGCCTTGAATGCGTGAATTGTTGAATGACTTGTTTAATAGACTTTTTTTGTAATTAAAATCACGCTGTATTGGAAAACCATTTAAAATTTATGCAATCGTTATTTCTTTCAGTCCAGTCTCAACGAGGATTGTTGTGTGTATATGCAGTGCTGCTTTTGGTTTAATTCATTTTCTGCAGCATTCTGTCTGTATCAGATTACTTAGGAATAGCTAGCACTATAGTCCTTTTCAGCATCCATTCACTAGTCATTGTCCATGCTTTATGCACCCATTCATAATTTGATATTTTTTGCGGTAGATCTCTTGTTAGCTTAAATTGATAAGGATATGAATATGTAAACGTGAAGGGTGAATACTGGCATGAACTTTGCTTAATATACATACAAATATACTGAAGTGCAATTACTGAGATCAACTTCCTTTTTTTTTTTTCTGATCATATACAGGGACCTAAGAAATGGGGCTGACTTTCACAAAGCTGTTTAGCCGGCTTTTTGCCAAGAAGGAGATGCGTATTTTGATGGTTGGTCTCGATGCTGCTGGTAAGACCACCATCTTGTACAAGCTCAAGCTCGGAGAGATTGTCACCACAATTCCAACTATTGGTATGCGCTTTATCCTCTGTTGCTCTGCTAATTTGTGAATCTTCATCCAATGCTGTTTTAGTACTCTTTGATCTCGGCTTACTATCAGTATTTCTATGCAGGTTTCAATGTGGAGACTGTTGAATACAAGAACATTAGCTTCACTGTTTGGGATGTCGGGGGTCAGGACAAGGTGGGACAGTTGCTTATCTAATGTTCAGATTGTTTTGCTCTATTATATCTTGAACTAAATGCATACCAGCATCCCAATTGCTGTCAGAAAGATGATAGAGTTATTTCACCTTTTTGGATGGAAGCTTCCATTCTCATATTGAGTTGTTATCTACTTTTGTTCAGATCCGCCCATTGTGGAGGCACTACTTCCAAAACACTCAGGGTCTCATCTTCGTGGTAGATAGCAATGACAGGGACCGAGTTGTGGAGGCAAGAGATGAACTGCATAGGATGTTGAATGAGGTGATAATCCTAAATCCTTTGTTAACTCTGGCATGTATCAGAAGACTATTTATCTTTAAGGACAAGTCATGAAAAGTATAGGGGTTTAATGGGAAATTGATCTCAGAAATGCTACTTAAGTTTTATTTGGGGCTTTCATATTACACGGTGAATTCACAATGTTGTTCCTGGAATTTCATTTATGCATTTTATGGATGGAATGATTTGATTGTTTGTGCCTCTTTGAGTAGCCTGATGAAGAGTAGCTTAAGCTAATGTCTCATCATTGGCTTAGTTAGGAGGCCAACAGTAAATTAATGCCTTTTGAGTGGACTGTTGCATCATATCAACTGTCCTTCAAGCAGCCTTAAACATTCTGATCCTCTTACGAAATGAAAACGTCCGAGTGGTCCCTTTGACAGAATATACTGGTTGGGTGATGTTAAAAACTGAAATTGTCCTGGTTTTTGCGTATTTGTTGTCAGGATGAGCTGAGAGATGCTGTATTACTTGTATTTGCAAACAAGCAAGATCTTCCCAATGCTATGAATGCTGCTGAAATTACTGACAAGCTTGGCCTCCACTCACTCAGGCAGCGTCACTGGTACACATTCTCAACTAGTTTCCTTTTGAGAATTTTACTTCCAATTGTTTTACCTTTTGAGGTTATCCTAATATGTGTTGCTTCCAGGTACATCCAGAGTACCTGTGCTACCTCCGGGGAGGGGCTATATGAGGGCCTGGATTGGCTCTCGAACAATATTGCAAACAAGGCAAGTACTTCTACTAATATTATATAATCTAGTTTCTGCGCTGACTTGATGGACCTTATTTGATCATTTTCTGAATCGGTTGTAACAGGCTTAAGTGTTGGGAGTCTGCTTGGATAATGCGTGCAGCTGTGTTTTTCATCTAGCCTTATACTTTTTCTGTGTGGAATGTTATCTTTTCAATTTTGGGTACTTTTTTGGATTTGTTTAGGACCCTATGAATGGCTGTGTAAAACTAAATGAAACCGGTTCATATGTTTGCGGTGCATTAGTTATAAATGTAATTTGCTCTCTATATTCATTCATGAACACTAATCTTAATATTCACTGCATTCAGTACTCCCGTGTTTGAGTACACCGGGAATCTGGCTGTTGTCTGGTAATGGTATGGTATAGCAGGTATGACGCAGTCTGTTGAGTCTCTAGAATCTTACAATTGCCTCCATGAGAGCGCTATTTGTAAGAAAGTACCTAAACCTTTGGGGTGTAATCTTGTACATGTCCTTGCTTAATTCTTAGCTCGTGTTTGTTCTTTTAATACACAATCGGAAAAATGTTTTCCCCTTACTTATCAGTATTGTGCCGTTACAGTTGTGTGATGTTGGATGGTAATTCATTGTGCATCCATAGTTAAGTTAATCTCTGATGTTGTGAACATATGGAGGCCACTCTACTGGTTAAATAAGATGAATTTAGGCCAAGTTTGAAATAATTTGGACTAATATGGTTGTAGTAATCCACGTATGCTGGGTAGATAGATCATACCGTACTGCTTTGTGAAATCGCTGAAGAAATTAGCTGCTGCTGCTGCTATGTCTGAAGACAGCCTTTTCTTACTTCTCTCTTTCTCTCCTTCCTTCGTAAGTTCTGTAGGGGCGTGTCTGTGTTTAGACAAACATTGTTGTCAATAAAGTTTGGTTTTTAAGATACATGTGTCTTAAATTTTCTTTTTAATTAGTACTCCCTCTGTCCCCTATATATGTGTGTTTATTATCTGTTTGGGACATCTTCTATATATATGTGCATTTCATAAATAGAAAGATTTTCTTACCAAAATTATTTATTTACCCTCATTTTATTCTTATTTTTCCATTTTTTTCCTACTTTATCTTAATACTTCCTCCGTCCCCCATATTAGTGTGCTGAGAGAAACGACACGCAGTTTAAGACAAAATTGGTGTAAAGTAGGAAAAGTAAGATAAAGTAGAGAGAAAGTGGGAAAAAGTAGGTAGAAAGTGAGAAAAGTAAGAATAAAGTGACGGTGAATATGTCTTTTTGCTTAGAGAAACTTTCTATATTTAGAATGCACACTAATATGGGGGACGTCCCAAACGGGTAATATGCACACGAATATGGGGACGGAGGGAGTATTTTTTTTACTTTATACCAACTTTGTTTTAAACTGCGTGTCGTTTCTCTTTACACATATGTACGTGTGAGTATGACAGAGGGAGTATTACTTATTTTCCCATTATTTTACTAGTGACGCGAAATGGGTCGTTGAACGGGGAAAACTGATACGTGCTTAAAGCTACGCAGATGAGTGGGTGTCACGAATTCTTCATCATATATTAGCATTTCTCAAAATTAAAATCTTTATTTATATGGGTCCCAAAGTTCCCTATAAGAAAAATCGAAGAAATATTGAAAGTCTGGAACTCGAATTAGAATTGAGTGGCCGTACATTTTAAATTATGAAGACGGTTAACTCGCATAAAGCAAAGCTAAATATTGTTATTTTACCGCCAGTGGGTTAAATAATAATAACTGAGATCGAAGGTCTCAGGTTCAAGTCATCAATGACACGGTTTTAAAATTTCATATTTACTTGTTTCGAAAGAAAAATATACTATGAATATGGATTTGGCCTGATTTGCTCACTTTTTTTTTTTTTACAATTAGTAAGTTAATGTCAATTATTGCATAATTAGGAAATAGTACAATTTCTTAAGCATAAACTTTTAATAATAAATACTTAAATTCGACTAGGATATAGTACATTTTTATCATCCACAAAATTAGGTGACATGGTGGACGTGTAAATTTGACTAGTCTCTTGATTGTTCACACGATCACGATCAAATTCAATATTATTTTCTTGAACTATTATACTCATCCGTCCACGATTTGTTGGCAAAAAATAATTTATATATGATTTTGGAGTTTTGTAATGATATATTTTAAATTATATTTTTGAAGTTTAGTTTTTTTTAGAGGGTAGTACAACATTCGTGATACCTTGTAAAAAAATAGTGAACTCTAAAATATAATTTAAAATCTATCATCACAAACTTTAAAAAAAAGTCTAAAACAGATCGTGGTCGTAGGGAGTATTGTTTTTCTAAACCTTGGGTTTAGCCCAATGGCCACGGGACTTGCCTGCAAAGCAGGAGGTCCCGGGTTCGATCCCTGGAGAGAACGAATTCTAGGAGAAGTAATTCTGAGAGTTTGGGAGATGTACTAACTACTAACCGCTAACTACTAACTTTGCCTGATCAAAAAATAATAATAATAATAAAAAAATAAAAAAATAAAAAAATAAAAAACTAGATATTTAAAAGAATATATTTATAAACATATAACTTAAAAATGAACTTTATAAAAAAATTAAATTCTAAATAAAAAAATTATCAAATTGTAAAAGCGGTTATTAAATTCCATCTCGTCCATTCCCCTTTTGATCTGACCGTTGAGCGAATGAATCCACTGTCTCCGCCACCCTCTCCCATCTAACTCCATTAACTATTTCCGCATAATTTAATGGAGTCTTGGTGAATAAGTTAGGATTATGCCACTCTATCACCTTTCCGCCGTTAGGTAGCTTCAGTCAGCACTCCATAGTTGACAATCACTCTAGCATAAATATGTAGGTCACCATCCGAAGACTCCGCCCCATCAATTTTTGTTTTAATTCAACGCGATTGGAGTGATTGAGAATTGCGAAGATGGAGGGTGGTGATGGAATTGAAGTTGCGAAAATGGTAGAGGTGGAATCGAAGCATTGCGATCGTGATGACGTTTCGCATCTCGCTCTCGACATCGGAGGTATTCATCGTCGCCTTTTTGATTGCTGGGTTGTTTGTACTGTACTACTTTTGTTTGATTTGCTTAGTGCCTTACTCTCGAAATTGATTTCCGTTTTCTGCTGTTTTTGAGTTGGGATTTGGGTTTAGGGTTCTGGGCGCTTACTTTTGTTTGCCTTGAGCTTTACTTTGGCTTAATTGATCAATTGCGAGATATAAGCTGATTCTGGATTTTAGGACTTTGATTGAAGATCGTTAATCCCTCGTGTTCTTGGCAAAAGTATACATTTTTAGTTTTACTTCATCTAATTGGTCATGTGGAAGATAGTACTATTAGCTAGTTTCCGATTTTCGATCTTTATGAAGATTGTTTATCCCTTGTGGAAATGGTGATATAAACTATCCAATATTTGAAAATAGTGAGTTAATTAACCAATCAAGAAGTGCATTGATCCTTCATTTTTATCACCTATAGGTTCTCTAATAAAGATGGTTTACTTCTCAAGTAGCAGTGGCTGCTCCTCCGATGATCAGAAAAACAGCTGTTTAAAAGATGGAATTGACGCGCCCAATGGCACCTCCAATCCGAGGGGTCTAAGAGGGAGGCTTAACTTTCTGAAGTTTGAAACAAGCAAGATTAGTGAATGCATCAAGTTTATATCTTCGAAGCAACTTCAACACTATGGTACGCTTTTCTACGATGATCAACATATCAAGACATGTGATATGTGAAGTTAATTGTTTGTCGTATGTCCATCTACAAAAAGGTGCCTTTCTGCGTGCTCCTTCGGTGCTTATTGTAGCTGTGGAAAATGTTTAACTAAATAGAGACGGCTTGCTTCATACACTTGAATGTTTTTTGAATGTTCTCTTTTACCACATACAGTTAAAATGACAGTTTGGGTTGGAAGACCACATGTTGTCTTTATTTTTCTAGTGGGTGTACCCTTATTCTGGAATTTTCCTCTCGGGGAGGGGGTGGGGGGTTGCCTGTGATGAGATGCACGTATCTTCTTTTTTTGGCTGCCTCTATATCAAACTACAAGCTGTAAGGACTGCAAGTGAACCAATCTTCAAATTTTAAGATGGTAATGCATGATTTTGGTTAATATGTACTTAAATACTAATTTCCTACTGTGCTCCAAGGATTAGGAGGCCTAATACACTAGTCTGTTCTATTTTATTTTTTTTCGGAAGAGAAAGAATTATATTAAGAGAAAATACGGGTACGCGAACACTGGTCTGTTCTATTGTTACGATGAATATGGGATGGCAAATATTTACATATACATATCGCATGTTTAAGCATGAACATATGTGTTTGGTACATGTTGAAAAGCTGTATGAGATACTAGATGATCATGCATGTTCAGCTGAATACTCTCAGAATATCTGCATATTTCTGATTCCATAGAGGCACTCTGAATCCAGGTGAGCAGGATGATAAGGACCTTGACAGTGATGAAAATATCATTAAGGTAATTCTTTTTAATAGTGCCAGGTCAGAAAATTAGAATATGTCCTTCATCATACCTTTTCATGAAACCAAGTGGGTTTCTTCTAGTTAGTTTTGAGATACTTTAAGAGTTTATGGTTCTTTCTTGTTCCTTTTTTGAGAAAGTGTCGAGTTGGGTCGATGGTTTCCGAAGTCGTTTTCATTTGTAATTTCAAGAACATGAGAAAAATCATTGTAGTGGATTTGAAAACAATTTTACAAATCAATTTATAATTTGGGAATTGCTTCTCCATGTTCGAGTAAACCTGTGCAAGTCGCTGCTTGATTTTCGTTTGATCTTATTTTTATTTTCTGCTAATGATAGTGCACGAACGTCACATTAATTTCTAGTCAATCATAAAACATCGTCTTGGGACCTATGGGGATATATAAAATCAACAATCTGATTGAATATGTTTCTGAAGGCCACAGGTGGCGGGGCTTTTAAGTTTGCTGATTTATTTAAAGAAAAGCTAGGCATCATTCTGGACAAGGTAGATGAGATGAGCTGCCTTGTAGCTGGAGCCAATTTTCTCCTTAAGGTATAGACCTTTTATAATGCATAAAATTTTGAATGTTCTTTGGTTCTTCATTATCCGTGGATGACTCTTTCTAAGTTCCTCTGTTTTTGTCTATTTTGTTGAACTGTTCTTTGCTGATTATGCTTGCATCTGATGTTTGTATTTCACTTATATTGGTTAGGCAGTGAACCATGAAGCATTTACCTATATGGATGGCCAGAAGGACTATGTCCAGATTGACCACAAAGATCTCTACCCTTATCTTCTAGTTAATGTGGGGTCCGGAGTTAGCATGATCAAGGTAATCTCGTTCCGTTGCATTCTATCTTTCTTTGTTTTTCTTCCCCCTTTTTTTTTAGAATAAAGTTTGCTATTTATGACTAGCTAAAGACAGATTTGATTGAAACAAAATACTACTTCTTTTTCTTTTTAAAGAACTCTGTGTATGTTATAGGATGAAACTAGAACGAAAGGTGTCATTTAGTGATACTGAATTTATTGAGCTGGTATTCATTTTCAATGTTATCCTATGTCTTAATAGCAGACTTATACTAAATTGTTTCTTTTACATGTTTGGAAGTTTTTCGTCCCATTGTGTAATTTCTTATGTTGTCTTTTCCTTTTGGGTTTAGGTAAATGGTGACAACAATTTTGAACGAGTCAGTGGAACGAGTGTTGGTGGTGGTACATTCTGGGGTTTGGGAAAACTTTTGACCAAGTGCAAAAGGTTTGCTCTTGGACCTTTTATTGTAGTGAAATTGCCCGTCTCCCATAATAACCTTTTTATTATTATTATTATTATTTTTCAGTTTTGATGAGTTGCTAGAATTGAGTCACCAAGGAAACAACAGAGTCATAGACATGCTTGTTGGAGACATATATGGTGGAAGCGATTACTCAAAGGTACATTTGATTCGACAAATAGAGTTGGGTTTCACCATAATCATGTATATTCACCCATGTACTGTGGTGGTATGACAATATCTACTTTGCGTTGAATTACTTCAGGTTGGTCTTACGTCTACGACAATCGCATCTAGCTTTGGCAAGGCAGTATCTGAAAACAAAGAACTCGAAGATTACAGACCTGAGGACGTAGCTAGGTCCCTGTTACGAATGATCTCAAACAATATTGGACAGGTCAGTGAAATAAAAATGACAATCTTACTTAAAAAAAGCACAATTACATTGAATATAAAAAATAAGAACATAAAATCATCATTTGCTGATAAGATTTTGAAGCTTGCTCATTCAATTTCTGAAGCTGCATATTTCACAGAGAAGATTAAATTATTAGTATTTCCATGTTCAAAACTGGAACTGATAGTTAAATTCATGCTGGTTTTCAGGTTTACTTCTCTGTATTTTTTTTTAAACTGGTTCCCTTTATTCTGCTTTTATCAGATTGCTTACCTGAACGCATTACGTTTCGGATTGAAGAGGATATTCTTCGGAGGATTTTTCATTCGGGGACACGCATATACAATGGACACGATCTCCGTTGCAGTTCATTTCTGGTAATCACCCTTTTTCCTCAAATAAAATTAGTGATGCTTCGGAAATTGAAAAACATTCCTTCTTCGTGCGTTCATCGTCTCATATGGACTCCGAAGCAACAATTTTTGCATCAATTTTCAGGTCGAAAGGCGAGGCGAAAGCTTTATTTCTGCGACACGAAGGGTTTCTTGGGGCTTTGGGAGCCTTTATGAATTATGAGAAAAATGGATTCACAGACATCACTCATCAATTCATGGAACAATCTTGTGAAATAGCAGAATTACAGCTCAACACCTAGTGAGTGAATTATGTATAGAATTTCAATGTAGAGTTTGAAGTTAGATGATTGAGCTTTTTTTTTAGAGCGAGAAAGCAGCATATTACTATTACTTTGTATAGCAATTATTTAGCAGCTTGGTATAATTTACATGCCAATCCTTTCAGATACTTGTACCCATAATTTTAGTAAATTCTTCTTGTTGTTATATTATTATTATGAATACAATATTATTAATGTTCTATGATTGTAATATTTATTTATTTATTTTTTTTTTTTTTTGAGAAACTATGATTGTAATATTTAACAATAGCGTATGCATTTTTTTTTTATTTGAAGAACCGATTTTTCAGTCTTTTACCGCGAGGTTTATCATTATTGCAGTAATATTTGTAACCCGCCTAGCTGTAGGGGTTAAACCTATGTTTGAACCTTTACGAATGTTTTCGTAAGAAGAAATCCCCCATTTTGTCACGATTTAGCTCTAAACGCAGTAGATCAGCGTTTCGATTCAATCCTGAGTGTTTTGCATTGCAGGTGTTTGTTATATTTCCCAAGAGAAGAGTAGATACAGATCCATGGCTGGTGGAATTCGCTGCGGAGTTGATGTTTATCCGGTTACGAAACAACTCAAAATGATATGCAAATGGTGAGAGGCTTCTACCAATTACTTATCGATAATACTTTGTTTCTAGTCCTTCTCTTGCTATGAACAGTTTTAATGGAGTTTCATACGATAGTAGTATAAGATATGCAATCTCCTGAGCTAAAAATTTATAGTGGTCTATTGTTTTCATGGTTTCATGGTCATTGCATTATGGAATGAACGTTATTGCCTGTTTCCTAGTATGCTTTTCTATGAAGTTTGCAGAAGGATTGGACTTTCTGTGTTGCTGCATTTATAATTCCAATACGAGGGGCTACCTCCGATTCAGTAAGAAACGAGCTTGCTTTTACAAACTCACAAATTCTAGTTGCTTTACCAAGTACATCTCCGAATAGACCAAGCATGTAAGTTTTTCTTTATCGGCTTTTCAGTCTCGAGTGATAGATGAGGAGATATGTGTCATTCGAAATAATGAATTCATTATATCTGATTTAGATGGATTCGTGTAAGTTATTCGGCTTTCTTTCTTCAGTCTGCTAACTTTTGCCATGCTGCATTCGTCTTAGTCGCCCTTGACCAGTTTTAGTGTTACGAACTATCATATTGTGACTCGTGAGTTAATAGTTCTTAAGCCATGTATGTAGTCGTATATACCTGTCATTCCGTGATGTAGAAGCATTCTAGTTCACAAGTATGCTACCAATGAAGGAATCTCTTCAAGAATATCATCCATCAAATATCCACCTTGGTAAATATCATCTAGAAATTTGTCATTTTCTTCTTACTTAATGGCTTCTATCATCATGATTCATGAAGAACAAGCTAACGGAACCCCCCATGTACGAGGATTAGTTGCTCCAATATCATTTTCAATCCACGACGACTTGCATTGACATCACGAGATCTTGTATGCAACAACTTCTGCATTCTGTTTTTATCATTTGTAAACAACATTAGGCTCATTTCTTGATCCTCATTATCCTGCAG
Organism: Mentha longifolia; assembly: GCA_001642375.2. NCBI lineage: Eukaryota > Viridiplantae > Streptophyta > Magnoliopsida > Lamiales > Lamiaceae > Mentha > Mentha longifolia. The sequence continues at coordinate 24,322,540 of CM038121.1, forward strand.
CGCTTAAACGGACAACTGGAGTTCGTACTTAGATTCGCTAACTACAACTTGATTGAACGAGGTTTGTATACGTACACATACATGTGCAAATGCAATCAATTCATGTATAATTTGTACAGGGATTCCATGGGAGGGGGGTGGCGGCCCCCCTACGGTACCATTCGACATGAAAAAAAAGCATCCCATGTGAATAAATGAATAATGAATGATTGTTGTGTTAGCTTCTGCACAATTCTTGCTTGTGGACAAAAGAAGAACCAAACTTCTTTAGCCATTGCTCCTTTCCTACAATAACATCAACATATACATATACTTCTCCCAAATTTTATTCTCATTTTCTCCTTTAAATTGACAGTTTTTCACCCTTCCTTTATAACTTGGCTTGTTTTAAAGCAACAGATATTAGTTTATACATATATTTATTTATTTTTATTTTGAAATACGGATAAGTATTGTTGCAAGTTGGTTGGGGGGTGGGTATGAGATACAAGTATACCACCCTTCTTGATTTTTTATTTATTTTATTTGAATTAGTTGCTCCTGTCTTTATTTGTTTTGAGAAGATGTGTACACATGTACCTTGATATATCGACGTGTGTATTTAATTGACTTTTTCAATGTTTCTTGTAATTCATTGCTCTTTTTCTTTTTTTTCGTGGGTTTTCCATTTGATTGCATTTAGGGCTTTAAGTAGTTGGGAAGCAAAGTTAGGTTCGGCTTTGTAAGTTTTTGGGTGGTAACAAATCTGGGGCCATCATTTGTATAGCTTTTGTTTACCTAATGTAATAATTCATGCAGTTAGCGGTGAATATCTTTTTTTTATCTCCCTTTTTCAAGATTGGAATTTGTGGCGCCACGAGAGGTCCAATTGCGCACAGTGCACCTACTCTTTTCTTTCAACAATTTCCTTTTCTCAACACCAATAAATCGAAATTCCATTAAAGTGATAAACTGAAATGAAGAATTTACCCTAACCCTTAGTAATTTGTGGCGCCATGAGAGGTCCAATTGCGCACACTAGAAACAGCTATTTTTGACATTTTCATTCCCTAACCCTTAGTAATTTCTTGTAGGGATAATTGCCCCAAAGTATACTACTCCCTCCGTCCCTGATATTAGTGTGCATATTTCCCGTTTGGGACGTCCCTAATATTAGTGTGCAATCTAAAAATGGAAATATTCCCTAAGCAAAAATACATATTTACCCTTCCACTTTATTCTTTATTTCAATATTACCAAACTGAGCCCACCTTTTTTCCAGTATCTCCACATTTTTCTACTATTGGTGTGGGCCCCTTATTCCACTATCTCCACATTTTCCACTTTACACTATTTTTGTCTAAAACTGCGTGTCGTTTCTCTCACCACGCTAATATCAGGGACGGAGAGAGTATAATTTATCCTCAAATTCTTGTATTACATGCAAGCTTTAAAATATGCATATAATTACATAACTTTTTATTTGTTTCTGATTTTGTACATGAGGTCGATTTTTTTTTTTTCAATTTCGTCAGATTTCGATTGATATGAAAATCGGATTTGTCGAACGACATAATTTTAACATATCCAACTTTCGACTTCCATATCAGCATGCAATTTGATAAAAATTAGGATAAATAATTGATCTCGTGTTCAAAATCATAAGCAATTGAAATGTTATGTATTTATAAGCAGATTTTAAAGCTCGTATACAAAATCAGAATTTTTCTATGTATTTTTACAGCAATTTCTCCTTTCATGAAAAAGTTAGGTATTGTACTACCTCCATCCCACCATACTTGGCTTGTTTCATTTGATAGACATTTCGCGCACGCATTTCCACCGAAACCTAGTACGGGTTTTAAAATATAATTTTGAAATATTTTTTTTTTTACGGGATACTATGAGTGTCATAGTATCCCGTAAAAAAAAAATACTTCAAAATTATATTTTAAAACCCGTACTAGGTTTCGGTGGAAATGCGTGCGCGAAATGTCTATCAAATGAAACAAGCTAAGTATGGTGGGATGGAGGTAGTATCAGATTTCTCTCTCTCTCTCTCACACACACACACACACACACACACACACAGATCGTACCCGTTCATTGTCTGAATTATTGAGTAAACTTTTTCGCTTCTGACTGCTAAACCACGACAGCCGTGGCCAAAAGCTCTTCTTATTGTCTATACTTTTGACAATTGAGACATCACCTCCCTCCCCTACATAAATCGATAATTCTTACTTTCTTAGAGGACAAATCTGTAATTTCCTTAGAAATATTTTTGGGTATAGCCGAGCTGCAGCTCCAAAAAACACTGAATTCTAGATACTCTCTAATAAACATTTTATGTAACTATTAATTAATACGAATTTATTAATTGGATTAAATGTAGAATATTTTGTTCATTTTTTTTAAGGTGTTTTTTTGTCTTTGTAACAGAATGAGAACATCATTCCATACACTATACCATAATCAAAACTCACATATCATTCATATATATATTTATATATATATCGTTGTCGTTTATTTAAAAAATAAAATATTACTACAACCAAAGAATTAATAATCGTCTAGTGTCAGAAAATGCAGACCATAATCCTTTTTTAAATATGGCCGATTAAAAAAATGAGATATCATCATATACCTAAAAATAGAAACTAAAATAAAAATGTACAGTTAGAAGGGATGTACATTTTTGCTTAATCCACCATTTACATTAGTGAAAAACCCCATTAACTCCGGCCGGTACGGCAGATACGACCGCCGCCGCTCCCCTTCCTTCGCCTTGCTCTTCAGGTACACTTCGTGAGCCGACAACGACGCCGTTTTCCCCTTCTTCGCCTTTAATTTCACCGCCGCCTCCTTTTTCACGACGACCTTCTCATTTCCTTTCCGCCGCCGCCGGCGGATGCTCCGCCGCGGGGTGGCTGTTGTTTAAGAAGACGAAAGCGTCCCTTCCGTCGCTGTTACTCCTCCCGAGCAGATCCTTGAACCGCCAAATCTTAGAAAACCCGGTCGAGTTGCTCTTTTTGCAGACGTCGGGCGACGCCTCGACCGCCTTCCGGTCCGACCAGTCGCAGGACGGACCGGCGCCGCCCCGCTCGTTCTCCGCCGTCGCCTGGCCGCCATCGCCGGTCGTTTCGACGAAAACCTTCCTTACCGGTGGCCTCATCGGCAAATTATCGTGCAAGGCGCCCGGATCTCCGCCTGAGAAGAGCAAATCGAGGTTGAATAGGGGGAAAATCGGCTTGATCTGGCCGTTGACGAATGCGTCCTCCGCCGCTATGGGTGAGGTATTCGCTCCTCCGCACATAAACGAAAATTCCTCTTCTTCCTCCTCCTCCTCCTCCTCCTCATCGACGGCGGCAGCTTCATTTTCTACTAATTCCACCTCATCATCGGCTTTCGCATCAGTGCTTAGTTTCAGAAGCGTGACGAACTCTTGGCTGATTTTGGTTTCTGAGCACGTTTCAGTCTGCATATCTGAATTTTTTTTAGAGAGAGAAAGAGATGGAGAGAGAGAGAGAGAGAGAGAGAGAAGAAGAGGAGGGTTTGATGAGGATAATGGGATTAAATGAGAGGGGGAGTGGTTTTTATATATGGGTAGTTGGTTGTTGGTTAAGACTTAAGATAGTAATTTAAGTTTTGGCTTTGTATTAATGTTGATATATTTTTTAATATTATTGTTGCTGTCGAACTTTGAACACACACAATTATTCTATTCCAAATCATTTTTGTATCCGTCTAAGTTTGCAAACTTTATTTGGTTGTCACGAAATTTCCTTAGCAACCTACACTTAAATCTTTATGCCGCCAATCATGTGCCTATTTAACTACACTTTCACTTTTTATTATTATTGCAAATTTCTATTTTCTTTTCCAAAACACCCTAATTGGTGGGAGATTAGACAGACTTCCGACTTGTAAATAATTCAAAGAACGATCATACAGTGATAGTACTAAAAGCGAGTACTATCTCCAATGTGAATCGAAAAAATCGAACTAACCTAATAAGGAACAACATGGAATCCAACTATCTACAAAAGTGGAAAAAAAATATAAACTGGGACTGAGACACTAGGAATAGCCTAAAAGTGACCATCTCGTAAAGCTACAAGTAGACATATTAAAGTATGAAGAAAAAAAAAAAGAACTAACTAAATATGAATATTAAATTTTGATAGTCCAATTGATCCATTCGAACAGGTGACTAAATAGCGAGAAACGCTAGTAGCATCAAAATAAGTCAAGGTGTGTGTCAAGTCTGCAGCCCCCGATGCATCATAAAGTCAGCAGGGGCGATTCTCCTCCTTCTGAATGTGAAAAAAAACATGCAATCGAAGACGGATATAAGTCATGATATGTGGAATATCTAAATTTTTATTTACTACTTAAAGCAATTAATATCGTGATATCCAATCAGTTAGTAATACTTATTTAGCATTATTTCCCGTGCTATGTGAAATAGGTATACCGATTTTTATTTATTTTTTCCAAACCCGGAACATATTAACTACGTATAATACAATAATATAATTATAAAAAAAATTGAATATGACGTAAAATATTATTATAAGAGAAAATTCGAATAAGCTTCCTGCAGAAACTTCTCATGTATATTTGGTGAGGGATAAGTATGTAATTGCAAGGAAGTTTCTATGATAAATGGGTCTTTGTTTTGACGATTGACTCTTGAATAGAGATAGAGAGAGAGGGATTTTAGTGTGATATATAGCGCCCACGAGCAACGAATATTCCTCAATTTTTGTGGATAAATAATTAGTAGCATACAATGGTATTATTTAATTGCTAAAATATTTTTGGGCTATTTTTTTTCTAAAAAAAAAATTAAAAAAATTAAGAAGGCAAGCTTACACGAGCGAAATTACTAATTTACCACTAAAGTTAGCCAATATTCAATACTCCCTCCATCCATGATCTATAGACCCATTTTTTTTTGCACGTGTTTCCACGAGTGCTGATGATGGGTTTTATAATAATTTTTATAAAAACAAATTTTTTCACATATCATCGGCAAGCGTAGAAACACGTGCAAAAAAAATGGGTCTATAGATCGTAAACGGATGGAGTATTATTTTATGCACGATTAACTTTGTTTTATTCGAATTAAGTAGTTATTATACTTTTTGTTTAACGTTTCATCTCTGCTCATAAATTCTTGCAAGGGGAGAGATTTTAATCTGTGCACATTAAAGATAGCGATTACAGGCCCTATTACATAAAAAATAAATTAAAAAAACTAGGTCGCGTGTAATTACATTATGCATAATACTCCATATGTCTGTTATTTTTAGACATAGTTGACTTTTTAATTGACTTTAAGGTTTCGTAATGATGAATTAGGGTAACATAACACCCGTAATACCCTAAAAGAAAAAAAATTAAATTCTAAAAATCTATTTTAAAATCCATTACTACAAAATTTCAAAACCAATTAAAAATTCAACTATATCAAAAGATGGCGCACGTATTATATTTGAGCATATACACTATTGAGAAAAATAAAATAAAATAAAATGCTTGTAAAATTATTATTTATTTTTTGTAAATGAAGAAGCAAATCCGAATAGAGATAAGGTGGTGGCGGAGGAAACGTCTGAACTCATCCATGGCTTGTTGGCATCATGGGATTAAATCGAACTCTCAACTCTTGACATTTCACCCTATTTATATTTATTCAATTCCATAGATGCAAATATTTGCCATCATCACTGACGTCACTATTTACAAATTAAATTAATTATTCAATATTTACTTATGCTCCAAGCTACTACCACTAATCTAAAATATAATACTTATATTTTCTCAATGGCACCCCACGAAGACTTCTACTTAATTAATTTGTGAGATTAGATTTCGATCGTGAAACATATTAATTAGTATCTCATTTTATATGTTGTTGATTTGATCTTACCCTACATTTAGATTTTGGATTCATTTAAAATCAAAGATTTATCTATATTTTAAGATTGAATTTTTCTTCATCAAACCAATTAATAATACTGTTATAGAACTGTAGTTCGTCTTCTATTCTAATATCAGAGAGTGACCGTAATTATTTTTTAAATTCCTTAACTTTTCCTAGCAATGACTAGTTTCTAGTGGGTTTTTGTGAAATATTTAAATGTATGTGACTGCAACCATTTTATAAAGAGGATCTTATTCGTAAAATCAAGGTTCTATATGTCGCTGAAATAAATTTCTATATATAATGCTAATATAAATTATAAATATTTTGATAGAGATAAGTATATACATAATAAAAAATAATAAATGGAAATTTACATAACCTTTATTATACGATGATGTGCTGACGACATCATGAATTTATTTACACATATAAAAGCCTTTCAATGATTTTGCCAATGAATGCATTCCACGATTCACATGCAATTTTCCTATGTGATTCGAATATTTTATCCCTTAATTAAATGCAAAAGATTGTTCTAATGCTGGCTGTGGACACGTTTAATATGCTCATGGATGACGTAATAATGTTAAAATAGATTAAATTTTATAAAAAAAAAAAAAACAAACTACATCTTATCTAAGAAGATTAAATTTTAACTGGAAAAATGACTGTTTTGATATTTGTCACATTAGCAGTGAATATACTCCATATTCTGGGAGTATTAAGGCTGCGTTTGGTAATCATCTCAAGATGAAAAATGATGATTCATCTCAAGATGACTCATATGAATAGTGTCAAGATGAATCATTCATCTCACCATTTGGTAGCAAAAAATTCAGACCCGGATGATATCATATTGTGTTTGGTACAAATTGCAAAACTCTAGATTAAAATTTAAATTGACTATTTTACTCTTATTAAATACCCCTACCGATTTCACTTTTTATCGTTGAGATTAAATAGTACCCTTTATTATTTATTATTATTATTATTATTATTATTATTATTATTATTATTATTATTATTATTATATTGTTGAGTTATTATTTTTATTATTCTTGTTATTATTATAATTATTACTATTATTATAATTGTTACTATTACTATTATTATTATTATTATTTATTAAATTATTATTATTATTATTATTATTATTATTATTATTATTGATATTATTTATTTATTATTATGATTATTTTATTACATTAATATTATTATTTTATTACATTATTATTATTATTTATTATTATTACTATTATTATAATTATTACTATTACTATTACTATTACTATTATTATTATTATTATTATTTTATTACATTATTATTATTATTATTGATTATTATTATTATTATTACTATTATTGTTATTATTTATTGATTATTATTATTATTATTATACTATTAGTTATTATTTATTTATTATTATATATTATTATTTATTACATTATTATTATTATTATTATTATTATATTATTATTATTTTATTATATTATTATTTGAAATCGTATAAATACATAAGGGTAAAATGGTAAGAGAGAGAAGTATTGTGTTACTGTTTTAATGAGTTCACCTCATCCGACCAAAAACGTGAGATGACTAAACAAGGCGGAACAGTGAAATATCAACGGGCCTTGTATTCATCTCGGGCCCTCCAGTTTATTTTAGTTAGTTACCAAACAGTGAGATGAACCAAGATGATCTCTCTCATCTTGGTTCATCTTGGTTCATCTTCTTTACCAAACACACCCCTAAATATATCAACGGTACGCGGTGGAGCATTTCTGAATAAATATAAAGACATAAAATTCAGGTCACACGTGTCATATTTAATGAAAGGTATAAATTAAACACTAGTAGTAAAGTTTTAGGTGGAAATGTATATTGTGTGTATTTATAATAAAGAGAAATAGGCAGTAGTAAATAAATAGTGATAGGTAGAATAGGCAAGCTAATCTACACATTCATTGTCGCATATTTTTTGAAGATTAAAAGTTGCAAAAATATTAACTACACCATATCATCTAAAAGTAGAAATGCATATTATTGCAAATCAAGCCTAGATTTAGATAAATAATTAGAAGTCTCATAAAAATAAAAATGAAAGAAAATAATATCATAATCATGATTCACTATCAGAATGTTGCTTATGGTTCAATTACATTTAGGTAAAAAATGATTCATGATCAAAATTGTATACATGTATTTTTCAGCAAAAAAATAAAATAAAAATTGTATATGTATGTAATGAATTTATCACTCGCTGTCGTATAATGTGACAATTTATTCGGTCAATACAACTCAAAAAAAAATAAAAAATAGGCCAATTAGTTTTTTTTCCTTTTTATTATTTTTATTTTTTTTATGAGTGAGACTGGAATAATAATAATTTATTGAATTTGTTATATTAATGAAGGAGGGGACAAAATATTGGTGACAATGCAGTTGAATATGGGGAATACTACTCCAAGCTACTACGCCAAAATCATATAAGTTCAAATTATTTTGTCTAATTCTAGAGGAATAAAATTGACATTAAATTAATAAAATGAATTTAAAGAGGGGACCACACTTCCCGGATGTAATTATATATGAAATTTAGTTTTAAATGTTTAATTTGGACTTTTTAAATGTAAATGATACAAAAAGGAATATATATATATATATATATATATATATATATATATATATATATATATTCAAAGCCCTAGATTCAGTGTACATATGTATATTTTGCAGGTTCTGAATATATGTTCAAGAATTTTCAAATTCAAAAAAGAACGCATCTAGATCAATGGAGGCATTGTTCTTGACTTAATTGATCCGATTCTTGATATATAATCCAGAGTTATAATGGAAGAATATAAATTACTATTTATCCATATTAGTCTCATTTTGACTTTTGACTTTTCGGCACGCATTTCCCCGAAACCTAATATGGATTTTAAAATATAATTTTGAAGTATTTTTTCTTTCATAGTATCCCGTAAAAAAAAAATACTTCAAATTATATTTTAAAACTCGTACTAGTTTAAGTGAAACGCGTGCCGAAAAGTCAAAAGTCAAAGTGAGACTAATATGAGTAGGATGGAGGTAGTATATAATATACTATTATAATATGTTGAAGCTTCACAATAGTCATCGGAATCTTTAGATATTAATGTATGTTTTGTCAGAATTTTATATTCAAATTATGATGGTATACTTTTTTTTTTTTTTTTTTTGAATTAGTTCCCTCGATAAGTTAATTCTTGATCCGCCACTATATATCGGTAAATATATGTGTGTGTTACATGTTTGGAATTGGAACTACATATAGTTGGCCCTTAATGCGTTAATTTATTTATCTACAAGTTCTTAAAAATTGACTAATTTTGCTACTCACTTTTTATTGAAAAAAAATAATCATTATTGCAATACATATTGAACTATTGTTATGTTTATTTATTAAAATAATAAATGCAAAATAAGTCGATTTTAGTATTTTACCAACAAAAATACAAAATCATATAAATTTTCGAGGATGAAGAAATATACAATTTCCTTACGTATAATAATCTTTTTTTTTTTAGGATATATAATTAGTTTTCTAGGTCAACTGAGTAGATTACTACGTTCTATTGAAGCAATTTTGTAAATTTATTTGATAATTCCAACGTTGATTAAGCTTTGGTCTTCCATTAATTCTATATTTCTATGCTTTTCTCTCTTCCTTTCCTTTCCTTTCCTTTCCTTTAAGCCAAATTCCAATTATACCCTTGGTTTTTATAATTGGATGTGCCCCCAATTCTTTTTATTTCCTTGTTTTTCACATGCCAACTTGCCCACGCTTTGACTATTTTCTACTACTAGTATTTAATTGTTTTAGTTTTTCAGCCTAATGTTTTAAGAACTAGACCGAACTGATCGGTTGGACCGGTTGAATCAAGAACCGGTCATGATTTCGATTCGGCTATTTTGCCCGAATACGGCAGGTTCAACCATGTTTCAACCGTAAAATTTGTGAATCAAAAATTTCGACATTTCGACTTCTGGTATGGTTTTTGAAACATTGTTTCAATCTTATTTTCTTTTCAACTATATACACCTACTTATTATCCAATAAGGGAGTCAAATATTTAGCCTAGCTAGTGTACTCATGAATTCAACTTTGATTTCAAGTGTTCCTAAATATTAATAGTTGCAAGTTATTAGTTTTATTCCGTTCACAACCAATTTAATTGAATTCAATTGGATATGGGTGTTTTGAAATAGTCTTCATTATTATTGGTTTTTATTTTTTTATTTTTTTCTTGAGTTGGGATCTTAGTACTCCACTCATATTTCGTTCCGCAATCCACATCAATCAAGCTTGAAATATAGAGTATTCAAATGTAGGGATTTTTTTTCTTTTCGAAAGCATGTTGGTATTAATTTTAGTAAATGAAATGATGCAACTAGTTGTTACTGGTAGTGGAGGTGGATTGCTTTTCTTTATACCAGGCCGTAAAAAGTGCATAAAATAGACGATACTAGGGGTACATGTTTTTGTTTTGTTTTTTTTTCTTTTAACAAAATCAAGTACTCCTATGTTATTTGAAAAAAAACATAAAAATAAATAAATAAAAGGAGTGAGTGCAATAGTTAAGCCAAAAAATGTCCTATCACGGTGGAGAGCCTACGATATATGACACTTTCTCCACTATTTTGTGGGTTCACGCTCTCTTCAAAATCTTCCACACTGGTCGTGTTATCTTCAGATTTATCTCGATATATATATTTTTTAACTTTTATTTATTTTTGTATAAAAAATATTCATCCTAATCTTAATAAAATATAGTGTTACTCAACAAAAATAATAAAACTTCATAAAAATTTAGATTGAATTGCTAGTAGAGGAAGTCGAACATATGATTTTTTAGTCTTTCGCACAAAAAATTTAAGACTTTTTTCCATTCCACCGAAAAAATTACTACTATTATTCAAATATAAATATTTTCAAACTTAAAAACCTAATTTTTTAACCAAAAAAAAAAAGAAGCAATTTGGGGCTCGAGTACTGGCTTGCATCCGAGAGCCCCATTGCGAGCTTCACAAACTCCCCAACGCCGCGCGAGCCCTAAAAGGAGGCTCGGGCTCACTGGCATGCCCCCAAACGTTGGTGGATTGGGAGTACCCTTTATTTTTCATATTCCCCTCATTTCTCATTTCTCATTTATTTTTAATTTTATTTTTCAGGGAATTATTGAGTATTGATGTTTGTTTCCCATAATCCAAAAATCAAAAAGGGACAATTGTATTCACGTTTCTTGATCCAAATTCAAGTAATCGACGCTTTCTACTATGTTTGGCCTTATACTATATAGTGCTTTTTACATGTTACATGGACCCTTTGAAATTACATATAAGTAGTTCATTGAACTTATTTTAATCTAATTTATTTTGGGAAATTAGTTCAATGGACTTTTCCTTTTGCCGATGCAGTAATGTTGCTATTGTGCCTACTTTTTATTCACGTTTAACATTTTTACATCTTTCATCACAAGCAACTACCTAATTAATTATCCTTTCCCTATTCTCCTATCGCCCCCAACTAAATAAAAAGCTGTTTTCCATAATATGATTTATTAGGTATTGAACAATTTTATATTCAAGTTTCCATGCCTTCGAGATGATAATCTAGAATCAGATTACTTAGGAAGATAATTGATTGACTTTTAATCTTATGACTAATCCACTAATTATCCTCACGTTATTACTTAATCTAAAATATTGCACGTATTACTTATTTATTGAATTAATAGTGTCATCATTTCCAGAACAAACACAAAGCAACAGTCATCGTAAAATAAATGAATAGAAAATGTGAGTAGAAATAAGTCAAATCTAAATAACGCGTGGCAAGGTCCAAGTGGTAAAACCGGCCCCATTCCCCAGCTATACGCCGACGACGAAATTGGTGTCGAACGGTACGGTTCGGTATCGGTTTTCCGGTACCGGAAATTCAGATGAACTCATTTGGGGAACCGATCGTATACCGATCTATTATTTTGAGTACAATGCCGTTTTTCGGGGTTTTTTTTTTTTAAGTACAAAACTAAAATAACTTCATGATCTAAGGAAAAGGTCTTTTGTGAAATGGTTATTTTTTGTAATGACACAATGTTCTCCTTAGATCATGCTAATGGATATGTACGATTCTTAGAACGTTTATCTTTTTAAATAATTGGGCTTTATTCTCTTGAAAAGAAATTGGGCCTTTTCTTTTTAATTTCCATCACACAGTGACCGAAATAATAGCCCACTCTTTTATTTATGGTGAAATAAAAGCTTAGTTTTAAACATGCGGCCCGATTTGAGAGGTAATTAGGCTTAAATCATATTGTCCTGGCTGTTAATGGGGCAGGAGATGCTTTATGCTTAGGTGGAATAAAATTTAAATAGAGCAAATTTAAAATCAGGATTAATACTACAACGGTATTTGGATTGGCAAGCTAGCAACAACCGAACCGAAGCAATTTTCAGACCATTTATTACATTTTCGTATCATATTTTGTAATGCATCATGTGGTTAAAAATATTTTGAATGCGTGACTATTATCAAACGGTATAACATGAGATGTAGCAGTGAAATACAATAGATGATGCGAATCAGAGTGAAGGCCTTCCGAGTTCCAATGTTCAAAGTAATTTTTGTTTTATCATTTGTATTTCTCGACTAAGACAATCTGAAACTTAAATGTTCTTTTTTATAATTTGTCCAATGTTCATAAATGAAGAAAGAAAACCAATTGAAACATTATGGTATAAATTTTGACTACGATATCCTCATTTTTAATAGGCGAACAAAGCGCAATTGTTATAAAGCGTTGTTGATTTTTCCGATCCATTAAAAATTCCCAAAAAAAATAGAAAACTTCATGAATTTCATAAAAAGGGGAAAAACAAATTTTATTGATTGAAGAAAAAGATTACACAGTAGAACGTCTACTACAACTAGGAATATTTATACTACCTATTACGCATGAGCCAAAAAACTAACTAAAACGTGAAATGAAAAATGCGCTTTTAACTGCACAGTTCTAAAACCCTTTCATCATCTCCTTCATCCTTCAAAACCACCTCAAGCCATGCACCAATAATCTGTGTATACCACATTATTATTCTTCACACACTGAAACCCCTAACTTCCCAATCGGAAGAACTACTGCAAAATCGGAGAATCGGCTATTTTTGGCTACAATGGCGGAGGAGAAGGACGCCACGTCGATGCCCCTGAGTCAAACTGTTTGCGAAGACTGAAAAGGGGCAAAATCATGAAGATCCGTCTTGCTTCTCCCAATTCTTCCGCTCATAGGGTTAGTCAAAGTGTTAAGCTCATTTAATACGATTGTATTAACTATCACGTTAAAGAGAACGTGAAACTCCTGCTAAATCTCACGATCACGCAAGAAGAAGCCCTAGAACAAGAGTTCTTTACAAAATAGTTCGATAATCCCCTGTTGCGGCAGCCCAAGACTTTAAATATGTAAATAGGAATAAAGCTTCTAACATAAGGAAACTAACTATGGGCTTTATTCAGCCTAACAAAATAGATAAGCCCATTAACAAATAATCACATAAACCGTTTGGGCCTCGTGATCACTCTGCTTTCTCTCCCTTTTGTGATTCCCTCCACCACTTGCTTGTCCGGCACCTCTTCCGCCGTTGATGCCGTATCAACTCCTCCCTCCTCCAAAATATCCTTGTCCTCAAGGACAAAATCAGGAAATGTAATGCAAAAATCTGACAATACTTCCCATGTTGCAGCTTCCGGAGGTTGGCCTTGCCAATGCACTAAGATTTGAGGCTCTGCTTTTCCATGATGTAGCACCACTCGGGACGAAACAACCACCAAAGGAACTAGAGTAGGCAATCCTTCATCATCAACAAGAAGCGCAGTTAATTGGAGTTATCTCCGAGCCTATATATGGCTTTAATACAGACACATGAAAAACCAGATGCACACGACTTCCTTCGGGTAGCTGTAACATGTATGCGACTGAACCAATTCGCTCACGAATATAGTAAGACCCAAAATACCTCTTGGCTAACTTTTGTGAGGCTCTTCGGGACACAATCGATTGCCGATAAGGTTGCAATTTAATCCACACCAAATCACTCTCTTTAAACTCGACATCGCGACGTTTTTTATTTGCTTTTTGCTCTATTCGATGTTGCACCTGCTGCAAATATGTCCTGAGCTGCACCAACAATTTATCACGCTCTAATTTGCCACGAGCGATCTGCTGATGTAGCTTCACCATATCCTCATTCGTTTCGTTCTCTTGTCAGTAGCACTTCCAAAAATACTGGAATTGGCATGCTTTCAATTGTGAAACAACTTGACTCACCTTCTTCTCCCTCCGTTGCCAGTTGAATACTAGAAGATTCTTCATGTGGCGCACTGGACAAAGCATCAACGACTATGTTTTGCTTGTCGGGTTTGTACTCGATGACAAAATCGAAGCCTAGGAGTTTACACACATATTTTTGTTGTTCCGGCGTGTGAACTTGCTATGCAAAATTTCCTTGAGGCTGTGATGATCTGTACAGATTAGGAATCGACGGCCCAACAAATATTGGCGCCATTTTCCAATCGCTTCGGTGACCGCATATAATTCTTTGATATAGGTTGAGGCCCCTTGCAACCGCATGCCCAATTTCCTGCTGTGATATGCAATACGCAACCCCTCTTGGAGTAGCACCGCACCAATACCTACATTGGACATATCTGTTTCAATCGTAAAGTGCCTGCTAAAGTCCAGAAGTTGCAAAACAGGAGTCGTTGACATTGCTTGTTTTAGTGCCATAAAAGCTTGGGAGGATGCAACCGTCCATTCAAAACTCTCTTTCCGTAGTAAATCCATTAGAGGGGCAGCAATTGAAGCATAACCTTTCAGTCTTTCACAAATTTGCGATAATAGCCTGTGAATCCCATAAATCCACGAACGTGTTTCACAGTGCGAGGTTCTGGCCATTCAATCATAGCTTCAATTTTCTTTAGATCAACTTGAACACCCCATGCACTCACAACATGGCCCAAATACTCCACTGAATTCTTCCCAAAACTGCACTTAGAGAATTTAACTAACAATTTATTAGCTTGTAAACACTGTAAAACCAAACACAAGTGCTCCACATGTGCCTCTTCAGATGAACTATATATCAGAATATCGTCAAAGAATACCACTACAAAACGGCAGAAGGAATGCTTTAAGTAAGAAATTCATGGTAGTCTGGAAGGTTGATGGAGCATTAGTTAGGCCGAAGGGCATAGCTAGGAACTCGTAATGACCTCATGAGTCGAAGCAATTTTGAAAATATCCTTCTTATGCATTCGGATTTGATGATAATCAGCTTGAAAATCCAACTTGGAGAATATCTGTGAATGTCCCAACTCATCAAGTAACTCATATGGTGACTGCATTTAAGGCCATGTAATCAACACAAAAACGAAATGATCCATCTTTTTTTTTTTTACTAACAACACGGGGAAGAAAATGGGCTTTGGCTCGGTCTAATCAGACCTTGATCAATCATGTCTTTCACCAATTTTTCCATCTCATTTTTTTGATAATAAGGATAGCGGTAAGGGTGAACATTCACTGGTTTTGAGCCGGACTCCAGGTTAATCCGATGTTCAAAAACTCTTCAAGGCGGCAAGCTCTCGCGGTTCAGCAAAAACACCCACAAATTCAGTTAGAACCCCATGAAGGCTCAATAGAACAGAGTCCATGCTCTCATCAGAGTTTGGTAGATTGTTCGACAGCTCAACTTGACAAATATAAACTTCAAAAACATCAGCCACTAAATCATGTTTCATCAGACTATGTAACATATTAAGTGTAATAGCTCGATTGCCCAAAGGTTTTGTCTCCTTTTAACACCATTTTTTTCCCTTTCCATTGAAAACCCATTTGAGTGCATTTATAATCATGTGCCACACAACCTAGTTCTTCAAGCCATTGAACTCTCATAATGATGTCCGGACCTTGGATAGGTAGTTCTACTTGGGCACTAAGAGCACCAAATTTTTGCTGCCACTCCCCAGAGTTCGTCGCCATAGCACAACTCAATGGAAGCACCAATAATACGATTGTATTAACTACCACGTTAAAGAGAACGTGAAACTCCTGCTAAATCTCACGATCACGCAAGAAGAAGCCCCAGAACAAGAGTTATTTACAAAATAGTTCGATAATCCCCTGCTGCAGCAGCCCTAGACTTTAAATATGTAAATAGGAATACAGTTTCTAACGTAAGGAAACTAACTATGGGCTTTATTCAGCCTAACAAAATAGATAAGCCCATGAACAAATAATCACATAAACCGTTTGACCCTCATGATCACTCGGCGTTCTCTCCCTTTTGCGATTCCCATCACCACTTGCTTGTCCGGCACCTCTTCCGCCGTCGATGCCATATCATCATTTGACTTCTATTTATAGAAATGTGTTTGTATTTATTGATGTGAGCTGAGATTCAATTTTTGATTATGTGAATACTGTAGTATTTGAATTTATTGGGTTAGAATTTGATAATTGATAGTGGCGAAATGTGATATAGCGATAATTGTTTTAGGTTTTCATATTGAAGTGTTGGATGAACTTTGATAGGATTTTGTGGATCGAATAATCATGATCGTTTTTTCATAATCTGATTGAATGAATTGCTGATGGAAATGGATCCATAATAATCATCCAAATTTAGGTTCAATCCTTGTTATCTGGTTTTTCATGGACTTGTTAGTTCGGCATTGTAATATTCATCTTGTTGACTTCGAAGAATTTTACGAGATGTAGGTTGCGGTTTTCCTGATCTGATTATAAAAGTTGAAAGGGGAACATGTTCCACTTCATGTTATAGTCGGCATGCTTTAAGCAACGTTTGTAGTAGAGTGGCCTTCTGACTAGTTTGTTGTTCTTTTTTTGTCTTAGCTTTTCCTAAATATTCCTTGTGGTGGAGTCTAGGCTCCCTGCCCTGCATATAGCTTTATGATCATTTTCCAGCTTAGAGGTCTAAAATCGTTGATTCTGCAAGTTTTTCTGCTGCGTGTGTCATGACCGCGCTTCGCTAATGATAGCTTAGCTCGGTAATTCGTGAGTTAAGGAAATGAAATGAAGATTTAAAGAATAATTGAAGGAAATAGGGTCTAATGACTTGACTCAATCATATCAAGAGAAATCCAAATTCCAAACGTCGAATCACAAAAATGGAGGAATTGTTCAAAGTACGATGGTGACATCACCAAGCTGTCTTAGATTACAACCAAATTAAAATACGATATGAAATAGTTGAGTGTGCACAGCGGAAACGGATGCATATATGAAGACATACACCACCAAGAGACTTTAACTTTTACGGATCGACAAAAGCTCCACCCGCCACTTTACTCTATTTTGCTCAACTTGCACATGATAAATATGTACAGGGCTGAGTACTAGGTACCCAGTGGACACGCTGCCAAAATATTTTCTTTAATTGTCAGTCATGCAAGAGTAACACATATGGTTTTATTGAAAAGGCCTATGCGTACTTAAAACACTTGTGATACTTAAAAGCGACTGCAATCTATGTTCTTTAGTATTCAACCATATCTGAGCTAATTGTACCCGGGAAGTTGTACACCTTCCACGGATGCCGAACCGGCACACCCAAAAAGGTGCCCTGCCACTGCGTGCACGTAATCCAGGTAAGACCGCCACCTTACAAGGACCCGAATTCGATTCTATAAATTGGCAAAGCCAATACAGATAGACATCATACAAAAATCAAAATTATGGCATGACAATTCTTTAAAAAGAGCTACTTCAACTAATAAAACTTGTTTTATTTTAGAAAGCCCACCTCAATAGTTTATCTTTTCCTTATCGCTGAGCTGCAATGCTCCTCAGCTACGTTCTCCCTTCGCTTGACCTTTATTTAAAGAATCGGAATGAGATTCTTGATTCGATCGATAAATTGACTTAAGTGAATGGTTGCTATTTCTACTTAAATTATTAATGATTTTCTTAATATTTGTTGTTGAGACTTTTCTTATAGATTTACTTGAGGGGTTTCTCAATTAAGTAATTAATCAAAGCTCAAGGAAGAGGATTAAATATCAAAGGTTAACAAAGCTTTAAACCGGTAGAGTTGTTAATTTGGCAGATTTGCGAGGCTTCGAAGAAAGGGCTATAACTTGAGCAAATAATCCTCAAATCAAGAGTGTGACATATGGATGGAAAGCTAAGACTTGTGGCTACAATATGTTCAAATTTTAGATTTAATGCACATAAAAATTGAGAGCTATGAATATTTCTTTAAGGGGCTTAGACTCTGAAAATTGAAGTTGCACAGATTCAAGATACCAACTTCGAGTTAAGATAACTTGCTCGATACTAATTTTAATTCGACTCTAGCTCGATCTAATTCATCAAATCAACAAGAAAATCATAGAGATTTGTCAAGAGAATACACATGCAAGGGCTGGAGAATTTGATCAAGGAGGAACTCAAAGGGGTTTTCAATAATTCTTTCATAGATCATCATGAAATGAAGAGTAGAACTTGAATCTCAAAGAAAAATGGACATGCATCAACTTTAATGGAGGGGCCGAAAATTAATCCTCAAGAACTGAGTTTAAATCTTCAAATTCTATCTGAAATCATGCTCAAAACACTAAGGAGGAAAATGATTTACCTCAAGCTTGAAGAAATTCACACTCTATTTTATTTTCAAAATTTTCAAAACTTGTATGTAAGGCTTGGAGGGCTTTGATCATGAATCTAATGCTATATACTTGTTCTCCATCATAATTTAGTAGGGTTTGCAAAGATTTAGAGGAAGTGGAGGTGTGGAGATGAAGATTTGGTGTTGGAGCTTCAATGGAGTTTTAATGGAGAACCAATAGATGATGAAGAAGATAATGGTGGGGAAGAGATATAAATTGTTGGCTGCAAATGGGAAGGAGGTGTGGTGGTGAGGACTTTAATAATTTCATTCTCTCTCTCTCATCCATCTCTCTCTACTCTCTACTCTCTATTCTATTTTTATTTATTTCCCTCTCTTTTTTTGTGTACAAGACACATCCTATATATATACATATATATATATATATATATATATATATATATATATATATATATATATGAGTAGGGAGCAAGGAATTCTCCTCTTTCTACTACAAGACATCACCAAGTGATTTTATATTCCTCTTATTTACTTACTTAGTGTAGACTATTACTCCCCTGTTTTATCTGATTTGACATGTTTTATTATTATATACCACCCATATAATAAATAAACAAGCCAAGTTAGAGAAAACGGAGGGAGTATATACCATGATCTTCTCTGATTATTAATGTGACACTATAATATATTCTATGTGTCATGTATCGTCTCCGATAAATAATACTAGTCGTAGATGATAAATAATATAAGTGGTATCTCACCACTATGTGTATAATAATACACATGTTATCATCTAAGCATTTAAATAGATAATCAAATAAATAAACTCATGTTCGTATGCTAATAGTGATAATCGATCACTATGTGTATTAATAAAATATACATGTGCTAAAAATATATATATAATAAGCGATAGTAATCTCAAAATTATTATTCAAGCTAAATAAACAAATAATTATGCATACCTTCATGCATAAATTCTGTTTCTCTTGTTCCGTAGTCTCTTTACGTTGTGCTCGTTCTGGAATAAATAAATAATAAAATAGAGTTGCTTTTAGTTTCTAATTCCGAATGTCTCTTACTATAAGAATATCATGTTAATACTATTCAAATAGCTAATATAGCTACCCCGTAATTCTTCGGCTTATTATCGATACTCATCGAGCTAATAATAATAATAATCGATAAATAATTTGCTAATAGAATAAAGCTCGATACTTTATTAATATTAAAATTTCGAAAAGTTTGAAATTTTCCAGTGCGGATTCTCATAGCTGTTACAACCCATTTCTGACTAAATGGGCTGGGCCAAAATAATGCTAAATGACCTCAACCCAAAATTCTGATTCACGAAGGCTCGACCCAAGCAAATAAATTCAGATGGTTTGCTTTACATAATTCTAAATGGGCTAACCAAATTAATTAGGAGATAGAGCTCTCGCTCTTATCAATAATAAAATAAAAACCCACTTGGCTCCTAGTTAATCGAGGACGATTTATCACTCTATTCTTATAATATGAATGGACAAGAGTTAATTCACTAATCAAATAGCTATTTGATTTCACCTCACAACTTCTAATTATTCTTAAAATTGAGGGCTTGTCTCTATCGAGCAATTAATATTGTTTCTACTCTTGTGATTCATTTCGACGAACGCTACTCGACTTTTAATACGAGTCTTCCCACATGCTAATACCTAATTAGTAAAGCTTTTAATTAATAATTAAGGTAAAATAAATATTTAAATAAGCAGGGTATTACAGCATGCATATTGTCAATGCTGTTTAAGAGATTGTTGATTCTATTATGTTTGCGTTATATGTGATATTCAGCAAAAAAATTCATGTAGAAGAAAATTCGCCGGAAATGGTGATTTCCTAATTTTGTTGTAGATTTGTTTGATTCTTTGGTTTATCGTGTTGTTGCTTTAGAGTAAAAGTCTAGATTAAACTTGAATGTTATAGTTTTGTTTTAACTTTTCTTGTTGACAATCTGAGGTTTTCAATTTGCCAACTCTTTCATTAATGCGAATAAGATGCATGAGTTGAGCGACAATTGTTGCATTGATATTGATTGCTTTATTATTAGACATGCGTTGATTTCTTAACGTGTTAAATTTGAACCGAGCAGCCAAGGAAGGAGAAAGGGAAAGAGAATGAGAAGGATAAGGGGCAAGCAAAGCTGCACGAGGAGGGGATGGTGCTTGTATATACTTCTATTTGTTTATTCAAATCAGCTCATAGGATTTTTTTTTTTCCTTCTTTGTCCAACTTGTTACAAGATTTCCCTCTTGCTTATTTATGATTTAGTTTTCTATCTATTAATAAGAGTTATGGATTACTTATGTCTTGAATTGAGCAGCCAAGGATAAAGGGAAAGAGAAGGAGAAGGATAAGGGAAAGGGGAAAGCAAAGCTGCAAGAGGAAGAGGAAGAGGTGAAAGGAAAGGTGAAAGGGAAGGAGAAGGAGAAGAGGAAGAAGAAGGGAAAACAAAGCTGAATTACGAGGCGAAGAAGGCATCCTCATCTTCCTCCTCATCGGGGTCGGGAGGATTTAGAGTGAAGAGGAGGATGCAGCTGAGTTCCTCTTGGAGAAACCGGGTCGTTTTTTACGATGAGGATGAGGGTTTTGCTGAGATCGAGAACGCCGGTAAGGATGCAGTTGATGATATTCATGATATTCGTGATATTATCGGTCGCCTTGGCAAGAATTATCGCCCCAAGTAGAAGGGAGGTTGAGAAGTTGAACATCGAGTAAATAAATAGTCTTGAACTGATTCTAGTTTTATTGAACCGATTCTAGTTTTATAGAGTTGAGGTTGAGAACATAAATGTAAATAAGTAGTCTTACATCAAAATATTCCATTTGGAAAGCATATCTTATTAACTATCTTGGCCAATTCTAATCCCCAATGATTTAAGATGCATATTTAATACGGGAAATTATTTTTATGATATTTATATTCTTATTAAATTAAAGATTATAAATATAAATTTATTTTTATGATATTTATATTGTATCTCCCCCATCATTATCATTCCTATCTACTCCATCTAGCTATTCATTTCAACCATACTTTTTTTTTTATTTTTTTTATCAGAAAATAAAGGCTTCCATTCTAACGGCACAAGCAGTGCCAAAACCAGAGTACAACAGATACAGAACTTCCTTTCTACATCAGAACATTACAAAGTTTAGATTTGCTCCACCTTTCAAAACTCATATTCCTGACCTCCTCTCCATTTATAATACTCCAATGCAAAATTTGCACATAACCTCGTCCGCAATTCTCTTGAATTTCCATACGGTTTAGGAGAAAGCGAACCGAGTTCCTCATTTCCGAACCACATATTCCCAAAGGACCTCAAACATCTCTTCCCTTTCCTCCATCAATTAATTCATGAAGCTCTCCAAGGTTGGACTACATTCCGCAGCGGCAACCCCCACCTTACCCCATCCACCAATCATCAAGTTCCAAAGTTTTCCCACAGTCTCCACATTCCAAAAACGGGAGAACATTCCATACCTGAGGAGCAGAACAACATTCTTGAACCTCATCACCTAGGCGATTTTTTGTCCACGTTACGCAGTCGGGAGGCGATCAATAGCAACCCAAAGCATGCGGTGCTTTCAATACTTTGAGCACCATCTTGCAGGAGCCTGGGACAGATCTTGCTGCTACAGTGCAGTAATTTGTAAGCCTCTCTTACGGTATACACACCTTCTTTCTTATCACCCCACAACTAATGGTCTTGCGTATCTTTCGGCACCTTACAATTCCGTAAGAGGGCCCACAACTCACCTTCTCTCTCTCACTCCCTGTTGAATAAGCCTCTTCTCCACTCCACTTCCCACTTCCATTCCTCATTCTCTTATTTTCCCATGTCTTTTACCATACCATCTTTCTTCACGCTTAGATTAAAAAGCCTATAGAATCTGTCTTTTAACATTTTCTCCCCTATCCACGTTCCTTCCCAGAACATAATTTTGCTCTCATCCCCTAGCTTTTGTTTCAGCTTATCCCTGAACCACCTTCCCTTCTACTAACGAGAGCACCTTTCCCCAACATCCCAAAACGCCTTTCGAACTCTCCAGCGTCCCTAATCCACCTCTCACCCACTTAGGCAGCCCGTGTCTAGATTGGATCACCCTATTCCAAAGCCTCTCTTTTCCCCAAGAAACCTCCATACCCATTTACAAACTAACGCTTTGTTGAAGTCACCCAAATTCTTAATTCCAAGTCCTTATTCCATGGAAGATTTGAAAATTTCCTCCCAACTTAACCACGCAAGCTTCTTGTCGCCCTCGTCCTCCCCCCCTCCCTAAAAAAAAATATTACGTTGAAGAGCTTTTAATTCCCTTTCCACCTTTTTCGACAGCATCAAGAAGGACAACCAATAAATTGGGATTGCCGACAGTGTTGCCTTAACCAACGTTGACCTTCCCCCCATCGAGATTCCCTTGGCATCCCAACCCCTAAGCATTTTCTTGACCTTATCTACCACCTCTGCCCACACCTCAGCCCCGTTCACCCTCCCTCCCACCTTGAGATCTAAATAAGAGATCATCCCGAACCCCATTCTGCATCCCAACTAGACCACAATCTCCTCCAACCTCCCTTCTTCCAAATTTAACCCGAAAATACTACGTTTATCAAAATTGACCCTCAAACCTGAAACCAACTCGAAGCTTCTTAATAATAGCTTAAGAGCTCTTGCGTTTTCTAAACTACTTTCCACAACGAAGAGCGTGTCATCCGCGTACTGTATGTGTGAAACCTCAACCTTATCTCTCCCAATTATCATCGGTTTCAAAGCTACAATCCTAATCGCCTTCTTAGTGAGCAAGTTCAGACCCTCCGCCGCCACAAGGAACAAGAAGGGCGAGAGCGGGTCACCTTGCCTAATACCCCTTCCCAACTCAAACTCCCCCAACGGGTTCCCGTTAACTAAGACATTTGCCGACGCCGTGCAGATACATGTTCTAATCCAGTTAATCCACCTCCCAGGAAATTGCATTATTCTCATCAAATCCAAAAGGTAGTCCCAATCTATCGAATCAAACGCTTTGGCAAAGTCCACCTTGAACAGTATCCACCCCTTCTTCTTGCACCTAGCCTCCTCTATCACCTCATTAAGGACAACAACTCCATCTAAAATGTTCCTCCCTTTGAGAAAGGCGGATTGCGATTTTCCTATCAGTTTACCCACCACCCTTTACAATCTACGGGCAAGCACCTTCGCTATAATTTTATACACACTCCCAATAAGTTAAATCGGCTTCATATGGTTGATACCACACACCCCTTCCTTTTTTGGAATTAGGACAATGAATGAAGAATTAATCCCTGTTGCTAACTTCCCGTTAACATAAAATTCCCTCATGACCCGCATAATATCCTCTTTTACTACCTCCCAGCACCTTTTAAAGAATCCCAAATTAAATCCATCCGGCCCCGGGCTTTTAGCATCGTTACAATCCCACACAGCTTGTCTCACTTCTTCTTCCTCGAACGGCCTTGAAAGAAAATTCCCATCTACATCACCAAGCTGAGGCACCTCGAAACTGCCTTCTAACCTTGCTTTTGACCCTATTCTCTTCAGGAACAGCCCCCGAAAATGCTCTCTCACCGCTTCTTTGACCCTCTCCGGTTCCTCCACCCACTCCTCTCCCACCTCAATCCCTAACAGCCCATTTATCCTCCTCCTTGATTTAATAGCAGTGTGGAAAAGCTTGCTATTAGCATCCCCTTTCCGTCAACCATTGAAGTTTGCTTTTCTGCACTAGAAGACTTTTACGGTTGTACAGGTGTCGAAGTAAATTGGCCGCTGCTTTGCTCCTTGACATTGCTTCATCTTCTGACAACCCTACATTATCATCTTTCTCATCCAGCCTCTTCACTTCCTCTCTAGGTTCCTTGATGTTTTTCTCTAAATCCCCGAAATGCTGCACGTTCCATTCCTTCAGCGCCAACTTTAGCCTTTTCAATTTTTCCTTCACCACGAATCTGCCCCACCCGTCTATACCTCTTTCCTTCCACGATCTATCCACTACTTCCATAAAATCCGGATGGGAAATCCATGCATTAATGAACCGAAAAGGTCTTGGGCCCCAATCCTCCTCCTTTGTGCTAAGGATGATTGCACAATGATCCAAAATGGATCTCGGCAGCCCTCTGAGCAAAGTGTCTTGCCATTTTTCAGCCCAAAAACCATTAATTAATGCTCTGTACAGCCTGCTTTTACAAGTCCCGTTACTCTTGTACCACGTAAATTTTTCTCCCACTTAGGCTCACGTCGAGAAGCTTGCATCTCTCCAAAAACTCCCTAAACTTCCTCCTCTCCCTCCCTGCACCCTCGCCCCCTAAGCCCGCTCTTTCCCCTTCCTCCAGAATGGAGTTGAAGTCCCCAATAACGCAAGTATTAACCCCTTCCCATTGAGCAACAACAAGGGACAACCTATCCCAAAGCAACACCTTCTCTTCCCACGAGCACGGCGAATAGACATTTATTAAGCAATACTCTTCCCCCGTTAGAATCCATCTCCCCAGTACCACTACCGCTCTCCCTATACTCCAATGATAGAGCATGAAAATTTATCTTCGTAATGTATCATCGGATGATCATCACGTTTTTTAAATATTTTAAACACATGACAATCATCAAACTGTATAATATGAAATATTATATTGAAATACAATAAATAATGGGCCTTCCGAGTTCAATGTTCAAAGTAAATTTGTTTTATCATTATTTTGTATTTCTCGATAAAAACAATCTGAACTTAAATGTTTTTTGTTTTTGTTTTTGTTTTAATAATTTGTCCAATGTTCACAAATGAAGAAACAAAATCAATTGAAACATTATGGTATGAATTTCCGTTGACTACATACAAATCTAGAACAAAATCGAACAGATTCCTAATCTCTAGAAACTTCTCGATCTACATTTTTCTTTCTATGAATTTTAAACAGTTGATTTGCAAAGTGCCTCACAATTTCCCAAGCATGCATCATCCCCTTCTCTCCACACACTGTAAACTCCATTGGCCACCTCTACATCCTCTGCAAGTATCAATTACTATAAATCAATAAAAAAATTAAAGACAAAGAACACATACTTGCGATAAGAGTTTAGGAAGCAAAAAACTTGGTTGTGAAGAAACCTAAGATTTTATCAAAATAAAAAAACGCAGAAAATACTCATCAACTCACCTCATCTCTGCACAATTTTATTACTGAAATCAACATCTGATCTCCCACCAAACTCCTCAATCTTCTTATCAACTGAGGCCTACCAATCTTGTTTTCCTATAAAAAGAATAGTAGAAATTAATATCATAATACACATTTATTTAATAAATATTCTATAAATTAACATCATACAATATTCAAATTCATACCCGAAAATTGTTGTAGCAGTTCATAATCACGGCCATCTCTGAAGAATCCAGAAACCGGGAGAGAACTTTCATGAGCACAGGGAACTTCATGCGTGGTGAATTAGGCAAATTTGTTTTTCCAGCACCTGCAAAAATTTGGGGGGGGGGGGGGGAAAGGTAAATACAGATCGAGATAATGCCGACATGAATAAATCCAAGCTAGTGCAGAAATACAGAGGTAGATGAATTACTTGTGAGAGAAGGGGAAGTGAAGCTGATGATGTAATTTGGGAAAATGTGCGAGTTCATATAAGCACTCCAGATTGTGTACTTTGTCGGTGCGAGAGGATTGTCGATTCCGGAGTCGAAATTGGCGGAGCTCGGCTGAAACTGCCGCGATCCGGCGGTGACCGTCTCTGTGTTCCCCAGTATCACGCGGCAGAGCAACATGTGCCTCACTCCGTATTCATCCTCCTTCGCCTTCATTGCGCTGCAAAAGCAAAACATCAGTTAATTTCTCAATTAGTATTAACCATCTCCTCCTTCAATTATCTTACCTCTACTGCTATTTCAAATTAAAATTCGATCTAAATCATATCGACGAGCAATGATTGATTGAGAGAGAGAGAGAGAGAGAGTAAATTACCAATTAAAAGGATTATTCGCCGGCGAAATGTAAACTCCAATGCCGTGAGAAACACCATCTTCAAAATCACCACATCTCCAAAATCCATGAGCAACAATCCCCAAAACCTCATCCCGCGCACCTCCGTACCAGGCGTACTTAACATTCGCATCGCCGCCGCGCTTCGCCGCCACCGCCTGAGAGAAAAGCCGGAAGGCTTCCATCCTAGCCTGCCCCGTGACGCTGGAGTAAGAATTCTTATGCACAGCAACCACATTAACTTCCTTCCTCCTATCCCCCATCCCCGCCAAAAAACTCTTCTCCACCACACCATACTCGCCGCGATCCTCCTCCATCCTCACCACTCCATTCCTCGAGAAATCCTCAAATCGCCGGCACACCGATTCCGACGACGATTCGCAGTCGGAATCCGCCATCGCCTCGTAGTCGTCCACCGTCATCGAAACCTGGCTTTCAAACTCCATCGTCACAAATTTTCGATCCGAATCGACGAATTCGAGCACACACTCGTGTGCTTAAAAACAAAAAAAATTAAAAAAAAATGAAGAAAACTTAGGCGGCAAGAAAGAAGAGAAGAAGAGTTGTTGGTTGCATAACTGATATTTTGAAAGGGAGAAGGGTCGCGAAATAGAAAGAAAAGCGGCCGTTAAAAAGAAGGGCGGTTTAAGGCGGTGTAACTTAACGTGCCGCCATATTTTTAGATGATTTCGTCACGTCTCTTTTCTTTTTTCGTGCTCGATAAGATATTTTTATTTGCTTAATTCGGTAACATTACATGCGTGCGTATGTTGAATTACTCTTTGGATTTAATATTAATATTTATATATTTATTTATTACTACTATGTGATGTTTGTAGATTGTTTGAATTTGGTCTTGAAATCCGGATGCTACCAAAGAGAATTTGTGAATGGGATTGAGAATTATTATAATATTAGAATTTATACCTTCACGTTGTCATAGAATAATATATAAATAGTATATTAAGAAAATATCAGTTCAGTAATTATAAATACTAGTAAAAAAATAAAGAAAAACATGAATTAATTTTTTTTATATATAAGGTGTAAGTTTAGCATAAGAATTCTTTAGTTATAATTCATGCAAAAGAATTTTAGGAAAAGATTAACTAATGCAAATAAATTTAGAAATTGTTGCTAACTCAAACTTTTAATTAATATAGATAAGATATTTTGAAGGTAAAACGTAGATAAAACTATTTTACTTTAATATATATAGTACTCCCTCCGTCTCCCTAATAAGTGTCCCGACAAACTAATTTTTTTGTTCCTGAATAAGTGTCTTATTTCAAAATTCTATTCAAAATTTATGTCAAACTATCATATTTACCCCTACAATCATTATGTATTCTTTACTTTCTCATTTTCTATGCAATAATTAGGGGTAAAGATAGTAAAATTACACACTTTCTTGGTTTTATCAAATTGGCGGCTGAGAACACTTATTGGGGGACGGAGGGAGTAGATTATAATTCTATGGTTAATTGCTTACTTATTTTAAAGGTTCGTATTGTTTCTACGTTTCAAAAGAATAAATGCTAATTCTCAAAAGAAAAGGGAAAAAGAAAAGAAGAATCAATGGTATTGTCAACTGTCTCGACAATGAATGATTAGAGAGGAATTCAAAGTAGATATTAATGCTATCTTAATAATTTTTCCTTGGGACGTTGCCACCCTACACCCTAATTCATTTATGGGCATCTATGATGGTGAATGTGTAGATTAATGGCCTCTAAGATAAGAAATTTGTACAATTATCAAATGTTAGATGACCTTTTAGTGTTTATACGATACTAGAAAAATGTTGCGCTACAAGTTTCTTTTATAAAGCATTAATAAGACGTGTACATATGTTGACCTAACGATAGAGAATTAATGTTTAAGACCAAATGTCTCAAGTTCGAATTCTCGTAACATAAACTTTAAATTTCATGTTTAATATTTCAAAAAAGAAATATCGATGAGACGATGATAAAATACAAGTTAATTGATGAGATAATTCTCTATCAACTAATAGTATGTGACAAATTAGCATATTGATTGTGATATAATGGGGAAAAAAAAAAGGTAATTTGCCATATGTCTTGAAACTTGAATCCCAAACTTGTAGAGAAGAAGAGGCAAGAGAGTGATCGAAATGCGGCGCCGCTCCCAATTTTGACCATCTTCGTTTCCGTCTATTTCTTTGGTTAATTAACTAGTGGGTTTTCTATATAATAAACTAGTTTGTATCCCGTCGAAATTCGACGGGTATCATTTTATTGTATATTTATTAAAATAGTAGTATTATGATAATTTGTTAAAATGATTCTCATTTTATTTCTAATTTATTGTATAGTGTCTTAAATTGAAAATATACACTTTTGTTATAAAAATTTACAAGTATAGCTATCGATACTAACTAAATGAATTCTAAAAATTTATTGGCTAATGAGCCACCTCAAAACCAATTTTGTGTCTAATATATTCTCATGTGGTTTAAATTCAAAATATACATTTTGTTACAAACATTTGACAATTATAGCTATCGATACATACTAAAAGAATTTTAAAAATATATTGGCCAACATGTCACCTCAAAATCGAATATGAATTACCCGTGGCTATGCACACTTGATGCCGATTTAGGCAAAAAAGTATTGGTCGACGGGCTGCCTCAAAATTGGATATAGTCGTCCGTGGCTTGGTGCACTTGTTGCATCCGCCGAATTTAAGGGTCTAACAAACCTCCCCCACCAAAACTCGAAGACGTCATCGTCATGTGGGATAACTCTCTTGTCTTCGATCCATTTTCAACAACAACTCGCTCACCACATGCGAGTTCTCCCGGCACACCACGTCTGTTGCTTGACGCAGCTCCCGCCAAGACTTTTTTATACGTGAGCACACCATGGCTCATACTTGGCTTTTTCATCACCATGTCCTTCCCAGGCTCTACACGGTCCACTCTCGGCATGTCTTGACCCTCATCTAACACTTGCATACCCAAAATATACTATATCGTGTTGATCTGAGCCTCCTCATCCATTGATTCAACGACTACAGCCATTCAACTTCTCCCCACATTAGCCTTCCGCTACAGACAGTCCCGTATTTGGTGGTCTCCATCACATATGAAGCACCCGCAAAGCTTGTTCCAGCCCGTGAAGCATGACTCACCGCACCACCATCGATGGGTCGTTAAAAGTCTCCTTGTTCCAACCTTTCCCCTTATCCTTAACACATCCTGCATCCCCATGTTCGGGCTCGGAAGAGTCACCTGCCTTCAAGTCCACCAACTCCTCGGCAGCGGCTAGCGCGGACGGCAAATCCTTGACACCCATAAACACCTCATCTCAATTTGGGCCAAATGCTGCAATACATAAGAGCATTTTAAAATCTTTTTGGCCAACGGACCACCTCAAAATCAAAATAGTATTGAAGCCATAAACAAAAAAATTTAAAAACTTCTTGGCCAACGGACCATCTCAATACTGAAATAGTGTTAGAGCAAAAATATTTTTTACTAAAAATCAGTCTAGTCTGATTAACCCGAACTGAAAAATAGTATTATGATAATTTGTTAGAGAATATGTTTTACAAAATCGCGTTAAATTTTATTAGAAAAATAGTTTAATGCATGGTGTACTCCATTATCGAGTAGTTGTACTATATTTATACGTATTAATAAAAAAAATCAAATAGTTGAAGGAAATCTCCATTATGAAAATTTTCATGGCCAATGGGCCACCTCAAAATCAATATAGTATTAGGGCCAAAATACTTTAACCAAAAAAAATAAAATAATAGCCACTCCGAATTGAAAATAGCTCACAAAGCTCATTTTTGTGTCTAATTATTGTCAATTATTTTAAATTAAAAAAAAAAATTCCAAAAATTCGACAATTAAAACTATCTATACATACTAAAAGAATTTAGAAAATTTATTGGCAAATGGGTCACCTCAAAATTGATTTTGTGTTTAATAATTAAAAATATCTTTTTCGTTACAAAAATTTATCAATTGTTATTATCGATACAAACTAAAAGAATATCAAAATCTTTTGAGCAGGCCACCTCAAAATTAAAATGCTGTTAGATAGCCCGAGCCAAAATATTTTACTTTCTTTTTCTTTCCTTTGTTTTCTATTTTGGGAAGAGTAGCAAAAACACCCTCAACATTGAAATATTTTTCTGGTCATGGTTCGATTGGTTGAACCATTTAATAAATTAATTAATAAAAATATCTATTGTGTATTTATAAATATCAAAAAATTATGATTTATATAGATAGGTTCATAAAAATTTAAGAAACATGTGTTAAAATCAATAAAATAAATAAATAAAATAAAAAAACATATTCATATTATATATATTTATACTCAAAACATATATTTATAATTTTATAAAATGAACATAATGTAGTTGATAATGATTCAAAGCTGATTGAATAATGGATATATATATTGTAAGCCCTAAATAAGTATTATTTAGTAATGTGGTGTAGTGGTACAAAACATAGCCTATCATGTGGGAGATCATAAGTTCGAATCCTTCAATTCTCGTAATTAAATTTTTAAATTTTATATATAATATAAATAGATTATAATAATAATTAATATATTAATATATATAAATAATTAATATGTATAAATATATATGGATGGTAATAAGAGATTGATGAAATCTATGTATAAATATATATTGATGTTAATAAGAGATTGACGTGGTGAAAGAAAAAAAAAAGAAGAAGAATTTATTGAACAGAATATTAAAGCCTGTTCAAACTCTTAGTTTGGGCCGTATCCTCACAAGACTTGGGCCTCAGCCTAGGGATTTTCTCTTAATTATGGTAAGGAACTCTAGTTTTATTAAAAAATTATTGAGGTTTTTGTTGTATAACTAAAAAGATGTAATAAGATTAAACTTAAGAATAGCGAGCGAAATTTGTGTGCAATGAGAGATTTTTCATATATATATATATACAGTAAAACCTCATTATTTATTATAGGAATACTCTATATAAGAATAACCTCCATATAGTAATAACAAATCATAGTCCCGATTCGAGACCAGTTATATTTAGTAATAACCTCTACATTGTAATAAAACTTTTTTTTCCGGTCCCGTCTTAAGAATTTATGCCTCCATATAGGAATAAATTACAATATATATAATATAATTACACAAAATTTAAGATGACCTAAAATACTTATTTATAATTGATTGTGACAACATTTTAATTTAATGAGTTGTCACGATATCCTTCAATTTGTGCGTATGTAATAACTCATCTAAATATACATCCTCTCATTTTAACAAGTTTAATGCATAATTTTGTCAAATTTATATTAATTAGGTATTATAATATGCTAAATATATCTATATGATATAGTATTTAATTGAATAATTTTTTTATAAAAAATAAAATAAAATTTCTATGTAAAACTCTATATAAGAATAACCTCCCTATAGTAATAATTTCTTTTAATCCGGACAATATGATTATATATATATATATATATATTGGTGGATCACGAGGTTAAAAAAGAGAAATAGTATTATGTAGGGTGTGTGTCCAAAACTACGTGGGTATAAATTTCTTGGACTGACAAAAAATTGAAAGTAGCAATAATCGATTATTGTGGATGGAGGAAACGTAGTAGTAGTAATTAGTATTATGGTCAATGTTGACAAAAACACTAATATGTAAAAATGTAACGTGTGTATATGTGTTCTTCTAGCTAGCACATTTGTAATAGACAAAATTGGTCAAGGTTTACAAAAAAGATTTGTAAGTACTCTCTCCGTTTTTCTTTAAGTATCTTAGTTACTATTTTTGTTGTTTATTTTTAAGTGTCACATTTCGGAATTCGATGACATATTAGATATATTTTTCCAGTTTTTCCCTATAATTAATGTCATATACTACCTCCATCCCACCATATTAGGCACTATTAATTTGATTGACATTTTCGGCACGCATTTCTACCGAAATCTAGTACGAGCTTTAAAATATAATTTTGAAGTATTTTTTTTACGGTAAAAAAAAAACTTCAAAATTATATTTTAAAATCCGTATTAGGTTTCGGTAGAAATACGTGCTGAAAATGTCAATCAAATTAATAGTGCCTAACATAGTGGGATGAAGGTAGTATAAGTTGGTGCTCAGAAAAAAAAAATAAAATTAAATATAAATTTACAATTTTTCTTGATATTTGCAATTTGGGGACAGCGCCACTAAAAAAAACAAAGACGGAGTATCACTCAATCGGGTGAGAGAGAGACTTGACCAATGTAATGCATATGAGGAAGAGGAATCGTGCACAAAACTTAGAGAAAGCGTTTACATAACATGATTAGTGTCGTACATTTTAAGGCATCGCATAATGAATTTAATGATTAAAATGCCCACACAATCATATAAAAAGTTGTCCTTGTCTTGTCAGTTACCTGTTCGAATTATCACACTGTCCCACATCGGTGGTCTAAGGAACCATTGTTCCTATTGCTTCACATTCACAAATATTACTATATCTTATTTTTCCTAAATTAAATTCAAATGAACGAAACCCCAATTCGTTATGCTAAAAATTCCAATTTTCTAATTTAGTGGTCCTATATGACTTTTTATGAATTTTCTCAAAATTAAATAAAAATGCAAAGTAATCCCTTAACTCCAATTTAATATCACATCAAATCATTACAATTTTACCGTTCTTTGCAAATGACTCCATTACCCCCACACTACAATACTAATCAAGCGAGAACTTAATTAATTAAACCATACATTTTGGTAAACATAAAATTAAACCCAAAGTAATAATAAAAAAAACTACTACTCCACTATACTACCACCACCACTAAAAAGAGTATACCCCATGCATGCAACCCGACTATCGAAAACCCTAGATTAATTAAACATTATTCGAGAATCTAATATCCGGTTTATGTCCGCCGCTCTGGTGCGGCGGCTTGTTCGGCTTTCCTCCGCCGCCTTTCGGCATCTTTCCGGGCGGCGGCATTCGCTTGTCGAAGCCGAATTCTATGTCGACGCCATCTCTCATGTTGAAGCTCGGTTTCTGCTTGGACTCCCACTCCTTTGGGAGGCCATGGCTCTGCTTACCGCCGCCCTTGTTGGGGTGGTGCGCCGCCTCCTTCACGCGGCGGCCCCGCTTGCTGCACAGCCGTCCAAGCACGCACGCCACCGCCGATATCACCACGATCACGGCCAAGACTGCGAAAACAGGCCCGAAAGAGCCGTTGGAATGGGAGGAATTGGGCTGCTTAGTTATCTCAGGATTTGGATATTCTTCAATATTGGGTTGTGACATTTTTCTTCAAGAAAATGAAGAAAAATTTTTAAAGAAAGAAGAAAATTTTGTTCTTGGAGTGAAGGTGAAGGTAGGATTTATGGAGAGAGGGGGAGAGAGAGAGAAACAAAAAATAATGGGGGGAAGAGATGGTTTTATGCAAGAATTGAGGGTGTGAAGTTTGAATTCAAAAAGGAGGGGCTTTTCTTTAATAAAGGAAGATAATATTCTTGGAGTCTTTTCTTTATTATTTATATTTATATTTTAGTTGTGAGTGTGAGAGTGATTAATATTTGTTGCTTAGTAAGTAGAAAAAAGAAAGATTTTGGGTGTCCTTTAAAACATCACAATAATCTATGAAAGATGGGAAGGAACATTTTGTGGAAGTGCTTTTGCTTTATTGTTGGTTTGAACAATTGATACATCGCTGTTGCTTTCAATGTGTATAGGCTAG
This sequence comes from Mentha longifolia, assembly GCA_001642375.2. Classification (NCBI taxonomy): domain Eukaryota; kingdom Viridiplantae; phylum Streptophyta; class Magnoliopsida; order Lamiales; family Lamiaceae; genus Mentha; species Mentha longifolia. The sequence continues at coordinate 24,356,935 of CM038121.1, forward strand.
AGAGAGACCAATGTTTTTCCAATATTGCTAAAGCATCTTTCCGACTTTCACGTTTTATTTATTTTTTTATTTTTTATTTTTTAACAAGCCATAAAATTATTATTGAGATAATAAAAAAAATGTCCGTACAGTTTCCTTCTCTTGAAACTTGAAATTTTTCTCTTGAAAATTCGAATTGAAATGTTTTCGAGATACTCCCTCCGACCTAGTTCACTAATATTGTTTCTTTTCGGCATCAATTTTTAGGGGTGTGTTTAGTTAAAGGGAGAATGAGTCCACTAGAGTTTAATAAATTCTGATTGGTCTTTTTTTTTTTGAAAAAAAAGACTACTAGTGTAGGACGGCCTTATAAGGTATACTGAATGGAAAAAAAGACTACTAGTGTAGGATGGCCTTATAAGGTATACTGAACTAGTCAATTGGAACGTATGGAGTAAATAATACTATATAAATGAATAATGCTCTAATATTCACCGTGAACATGCTTAATATGCTCACATATGACGAACGTGATAATGATATAAATAAAGAAGTTGATAAAAATCTTACCATAAAACGTTAAACCCTACTATAAAACTAAACCCTACTTATAAAAAACTAATCCCTAATTGAAAAAATTGCCGACGTGTCACTACCACATCATCAGTAGGAAAATTAATCTGTATGATATTGATCTTTATTTAATTAGATCTTATCTTTAATTTTGATCGTAAGGGAGAAAGAAATCTTGATAAAGTTTTAATCTGGTCTTAGTTTAACCAAACACAAAAAAGAAAAAGAAAAAAAACTTGTGAAGATATCGAGTTTCCCAATAAACTATGCGATGCTTTAATTTGTCTTTCAATCTTTGTATGTTGCTTTTGTTAGGGTAGGGCTCGATATCTTAATGATTACTAACGAATATCAATATTGTATAGTATATACCTCGGTGGATGTAAAAAAGAAATCTTATTGTCTCTACCAATAAATCTTAATACAGATCCCACTTCAGATCCATCAATTTATAAAATACATGTACTCATAATTGACAATTCATATTATTATATACTTTCTTGGTCTCGGTCAGGTTAAGTTCCGTTTTGAGACGTTCTACTTGTCATAGGCTATTTTTAAAAATAAAAATAAGTAACCCAATAAATCAAAATAACAAGGACTCTTAATGACCCAATTAAATTCCCTAAATTTACTAACCTATTTTCACTAACCCTATAATTAAATTAAATTTAAATTATAAATATAAATCCTTAATCAAACTTCCTTCTTAATCAAAACATATAATACTCCCCTTATCCACAGTTAATCTAGATCTTCTTAATTTTCGCATAAAAAAAGTTGAGCCCTTATTAATGGGACTGAGAGAGTAATTCATAAGAAAGGATTAATTCATCTATATAATATTTCAATAGTGGGGAAATTAATATGTCGCGTATAATTAACTCAATTCATCAATCATTCTAAGGCTGTATTTAAATTTATTTTTTCTTCTAAGTCTTATCTGGAAATCTGAATTGAATTATACTATATGATGATTAGTGGCGCAGCCCAAAAATGATTTAAAAGTGCTAATCCATTACCTATCTAATGGAATTAAACAAATCACGCTTTTAGTGATTCTCGTTTCCACTATCAAACTACTCATTACTTAGACTGCCACCAGCATTTGTCCATGCTGTAGAACTGCATTTTAATCAAGTAATTTTACGGCACAAATATTATTGGTGTTTCTATTAATTAGTTAGATACTCCCTCCGTCTCGCTATGTTTGACACTTTTCTTTTCGGCATGGGAATTGATTAGTATGTAAAGTGTAATGTGTGTAAGGATATAGTGTTGTTTATGCATTTATATATATTTTAAAACAAGAGCATCATAGATGCATAAAAATATATTCATGTTTGATCTTAAATGAAAGATCGTATTGAGACCTTTAATTTGGTATAAAAATTATAAAAATCCGAGAACAAACGATCAAGTTATGACAATTTAAAGTTTTAGAATTTAAATTATATTGGGATATATGCTGAAAAGTGAAAAATGAGTGGATGGTGAGATTTAATTATAGAAAGTTAAGTGTAATAAGGGAGTGGATGTCAAACATAGTGAGACAACCCAAAAAGAAAAAAATGTCAAAGATAGCGAGACGGATGAAATACATTTTTATAGGAAATGGTTGGTGTGTAAATAAATCATGGCTTGTTAAAATGAGAAAAATGCTTAAAGGTATACAAAATCAACTTAAATATGCATAGAATTATACTTATTATATAATTGTGTTTTTTAATATACAAATTGATACTTAAATAAAATCATGGTTATTGTACTTTGAAATCATGCTTAAATCAATTACAGTCATAGATTTGACTATGATCAATGGTCCAGATTCATTCCTATTTAACACGCCATGATTTATTAACATATGAACCAAACTCCATTTTTATATTATGATTAGTGATATTATGAATTAATTTGGAGCAGAGGGCCAAATTAAGATATGAAAAAAAAAAAACACATAAGGTGCAATTGGTTTATAATGAAGCTAAAGATAAAGAAAACATTGAAAACCAAAGAAAAAGAAAAGCTGAAAATGAATTTGAAGGGGAGAATATTAGAGGGACAGGGGACAACAGTAAATGTGTAATACTACATCCATCCCCTCATTAGTCCAAACACTTTATTGACTTTTTCGGCACGTATTTCCATCGAAATCTAGTACGAGTTTTAAAATATAATTTTAAAATATTTTTTTTACGGAATACTTTGACACTCATAGTATCCTGTAAAAAAAAGAATACTTCAAAATTATATTATAAAACCCATATTAAGTTTCGGTGGAAATGTGTACCGAAAAAGTTAATAAAATGTTTGAAACTAATGAGGGGACGGAGGTAGTACTATTTGAGATGAGAAAGGAATCTTAGTGAATGTTTTTTGCTTTATGTCTGATTCAACTGTTTTTTGTCTGAACACACTCTTTCATAACATGCCTATTGCATTGCATGAGACAGATCCCCAGATGTTGTTTTAACCTCTAAAATATACTTTCTCGTTTTCTAATAGAACTTAGCTTAATCTAAGAGGTAATTTTAATCAAATTGAGTATGTTATAATATTCAAATAACTCTAGAATGAGACAGAGAAGGAGCTCCTCTACCTATTATGACCATACTTGTCAGTGACACGTCAATATTTTTTTTCCTTAAGTGATTAGTTTTTTTCGTAGTAATGTTTAGTTTTTTTCGGTTGGTAAGACGTTTTCTCCCCAACTAAGAGGTTGAGGGTTCAAGTCATTTCGGGTGCATGCGTGTATGAATGTGTTGTGTTTACCTATTTAAAAAAAATTCTTAATTACATCATCATTACGTCAGGTGTGGACACATTAAGTATATCGAACGCCTAATTTTACTAATTAGATGCAGAAAATTTTGTAGCAACTGCATGCATTCTCTCACACACACACACAAGAGATAAGATTCTAAACTCATGAAGTGAAGAAACCAACCTCGAAAAACAGCATAAAAATCCCTTTAACAAAATTGTACCAACTACAGATGATGATTCAAATTAAGAATACAGTTCATCAATCTTAAAACGCCATTATTAGACCTAAATCAAACCTAAACATAACATCACACTCATATATAATCACATATAATTCATGCATGCAGCAGCTCTCTGCATCAACAATGGCGATCAAGAAAAAGATAATTAGAATCACTCAACAAATCCTTCTACTCTCTCTCCTCTCTCTCTCATCCCTGCGTTCTTTAGCCGGCGCCGCACCGGTCGGAATCTGCTACGGCACGGTGGCCACCAACCTCCCGCCGCCGGCCACCGTCATCAACCTCCTCAAATCCAACGGAATTTCAAGAATCCGCCTCTTCAACCCGAACCCAGAAACCCTCGCCCCCTTCTCCGGCACAGGAATCGAGCTGATGATCGGCGTCCCGAACGAAATTCTCCCCACCCTAGCCAACGGCACCACCTCCACCTCCCTCCAATGGCTCCAATCCATCATTTTCTCACACGTCACACCTACCCAGCTCAAATACCTCGCCGTCGGAAACGAGGTTCTCCTCAAAGATCCCTTCTACACTCCGTTCATCGTGCCGGCGATCCTCAATCTGTATAAAGCCCTCCAAACCCTAGGCCTGAGCGAAGGGATCAAGCTCTCGACGCCGCACGCGGCGTCGATTCTCGCAAGCTCCTACCCTCCGTCGTCCGGCGCCTTCCACCCCGCCGTGAAAACGGTGTTACTCCCGCTGCTGCAGTTCCTGCGGGAGACAAAATCGCCTTTAATGGTCAACGTTTACCCTTTTTTCAGCTACGTCAACGACGGCGGCGACCTGGGCTACGCGACTTTCCGGTCGCCGGAGGTCCACGTGGACCGGGAGTTGGGGTACGGGAACATGTTCGACGCGACGGTCGACGCGTTCGTGTGGGCGATGGAGAGAGAGGAGTTTGAAGGGATACCGGTGGTGGTGACGGAGACCGGGTGGCCGACGGGCGGCGGAGAAGGCGGAGGGGCGGAGAACGCGATGGCGTATAATGGGAATGTGGTGAGGAGGGCGGTGGCGGATGTGGGGACACCCAAGAGGCCAGGTGTGGGAGTGGAGGTTTTCTTGTTTGATTTGTTTGATGAGAATGGGAAGAGTGGGAGTGATTATGAGAAGCATTTTGGGATTTTTGGGCTTGATGGGAATAAGGCCTATGATATTAGCTTCAATTGATGAGATTATATTTATCATGCATGGATCGTTAGTGTAGTGTTCAATTGTGGGATTTGCAAATCAAATAAATAATTGTAAGTTTCATAATTTGAGGTAAAAACTTGTACTCCTTATGTCCCACCCAACAATGCGGCAAAGATTGTGATACAAATTTTAAGAAAATATAAGGATAATGATGTTAATGGGAAAAAGGTATCACATTAAGGGTAAAGTATCAATAAAAAGTAAAGACAAAAACTTGTGTCAGCCGGAGGCACCGTGCAGCCGGGCCCAAAGTGTCAATCTTTATACAGAAAAGTGTCAATCTATATGAATAAAAGTGTCAATCTTTAACATAATTATTTTACGAATAAAATGATAATTTTTAAAAGTGCAAATCTTTATACAGAAAAGTGTCAATCTATATGAATAAAAGTGTCATTATTTTAGCCCGGCCGCACGGTGCCTCCGACTGACCCAAGTATGTCCCAAAGTAAATGATAGTGATGTTAGTAGAGAAAATGTATAATATTTTTATAAATAAAAGATTAAAGTAGGGGTAAAGAAAAAATAAGTGATAGTGGGATAGTATACCAAAAAAAAAAAGTGCACTGTTAGGTGGAACATACTAATACAACAAATTGTGCATTGTTGGGTGGGACGGAGGGAGTATTCTCTATATGAGGTATTAGTTTTAAAAAATTACTTCTAGATGTAGAAAATATTGATAGAGGTTTTTTTTATCTCTTTCTAAAAACAGATGTGATCATCTGTCTCAATTATCCCAAATTATTTTACTATTTTTATAATATTTTCTATAAAAATAAAAATTACTATAGTTTAGTGTGTCATAATTAATATTTATAAATAACAATTAAAAAAATGTATACCGTAATTTGAGTTTATTAATAAAGTTGAATTAAATGCTAAAAATAATCATAAACCCTAATTCAGATGAATGAATCTTACTTAATTATTGCAAACTTAAATTAAATCATAGTAGTAACATATTGAAATTGAAGGAAAAAAAAAATATTCATAAAATTTTGAATTTGGATACTAGAGAGGAAAAGGCCGCTGAAGCGTGGGCCTCAAATTTTTAAATATGCAGTTTGGTTTGGGCCTGTTGGTCCAATGCTAAATTATATTGGGCTTTAAACAATCAAATTTACGCCCATTATAAGCATGAGGAAATTTAAGGCTTCAAACGAATTTAATCTGTTATCCGTTGATTTCTCATAGTTTCTTTTACCAAAATTAGAATTTTCTCAGCTTCTTTGAAGAAAGTTCAACTGAAGAAAGCAGAGAAATCCCTCATTCAATGAACAGAGTTTAGCGAATCTTCAGCTCGCTTCTTTGGATTCTTACAGCAAATTGTGGAAGGTGATAGAAATTTTCACTACTCAAATTTCTATAACTGTAAATATCTGTATTTTAGTTTTGGGTAATACTCGCACCTTGAATCTGAGCATAAGCAGCCATGGTTTCAATTCCTGCAGTTTTTCCGATTAATTTTCTCTTCATCTGATTCTTATGAAGACTGCTTTGCTTCCTTGTGATTTTGAAGTTTTTTTTTTTTTGGGGTTAAATTCTGCAACATTTCCGTTTGAAGGTTTGTGAGTATCCTGCCTTGCTTTGAGCCCTAATTCTCTACAATGTTGATTCACTATCAATTACTAGCTTGGATTAGCATCACACTTTTGTTGACTGTACTGTTTCTGAATCCGGCATTGGTGTAGGTTTAGATGGGTGAATCGAGCTCTGAAAATTCGAACTTAGAAAAACCTAATTTGGTGGCTGAAACATTACATAATTTCACCTCATACTTCCCAAAGCATTTTGAGGTGAGTCACTCACTCTCCTCGTTTTAACTTGAAGAATGGAAGTTCGGTTTTCGATTCGAATTTATGCACGATGTGTTTTTCGCAGCAGTTCGGTTTCAAACCATTGAAGAACAAAAACCATTTTAGATCCTCTGAATTATCTGCCACAGAACACAAAGAGTCATCATCATCATCATCAATATCTACCACAAGTTTGAGTTTAGAGAAGCAAATGGAAGCATGGAAACACAATCCAGAGTGGGTGGATCATCCTCCGATTATAAAGGTGACAAAACATCGACCTTTTTTCAGGGAGATCGAATCCTTCTTCATTACAATAAGGTTCAATGTTCATGTAAGACTAGAGTTTCTTGAATCTTCGATATCAGCTGTGTTACTGATCGATTCTAAAAGGTAGGTATTTTCTTGAATGTTGAGGTTTGAATTTTTGCAGGTCACCATCCCTAAAGGTTCGCTTTCGTACCTTAGTTTGAACGTTGATGTCGGGTTGCCTCCAGATGCTGTATATGACATTGTGACAGACCCCGATAACAAGAGAGTTTTCAAAAACATCAAGGTAAGAAGCTTTGAAATTAAATGATCATATATCATTTGGTCGTTGCTATTTCGTCTACAAATATAACAGTCTTGGAAATACCCTCAGGAAGTAGTGTCGAGAAAGGTATTAGTAGACGAAGGATTAAGGCAGGTTGTTGAGGTGGAGCAAGCAGCGATCTGGAGATTTCTTTGGTGGTCAGGAACAATCTCGGTTCATGTTTTAGTCGACCAAAACAGAGAAAATCATACCGTAAGGACAGAATCATGATATGTGAAATTGCATTATGCTTGTTAGTTCTTGATACTTGTATCCCCTCCCTATCAGATGAAGTTCAAACAGATGAAATCGGGATTCATGGAAAGATTCGAAGGAAGCTGGAGAATGGAGCCTCTATTCGTGGACGAAGAGCTATGCCATCCCTTGAAACCGAAGTCTGTGAGAGAGTACGTCGCTTGCAGCAATGGAAGAGGAAGAATCGGGTCGAGGTTGAAGCTAGAGCAACTGATTCAACCAGCCATAGTTCCTCCACCTCCCATTTCATGGTATCTCAGAGGAATCACTACAAAGACTACTGAAATGCTGATCACCGATTTGCTCGCGGAAGCAGCCAGAATCCGACGGGCTTCCTCCACTACTGCAGATTCTGAGGAAAAATCTAGTGAAACTGAAGAAGGTTATTTGTGTAAAATCAAAGAGAGATGGGCGCTCAGAAGAAAAAATGCAAGGCATTCACATAGAAGGTTGTCCCACAATTCAAAGTTTTGTTGAATATGGATTCATTTTTATTTTATTTTTTTCATTTGATTAAATACTAGTATTTGTGATGATGTGCAATTGTATTTTAGAGGAAAATTGCTAAAGCTAGAAAGTAAAGGAAATAAAAAGCATGAATTTGTACGAATTTATACTCTTTCCTAATTTCTTTTCATTGGCCTGTCTTAATCTTTTTTAAAAAAAATAGTATCGAAATACAGTTGCTATAAAAAATTTCCCGCTAAAAAAATATGTCCAGATACATTGAATTCAGATCGGTGATAGACTCGTCTATTTCATTTCCATATTACATTTTCTGTTATATCGATATATGATTGCTACATGTTAAAAATTATTAATTATTGTTGATTATAAAATTATTTTTTAACACAAAACAATTATATGTCAATAGTAGAGTAGAAAATCGAATACGGAAATGTAATAGAGGATCCCGACCGAGATAATTTTTGGGTTGTTCTAGATGTTACTACTAAATTGTGGGCCATGAATGGATGGGATGAATGACACATACTAAAAAAACATAAGATTAAGATGATATAAAAAGATGAGGTTGGAATTGATAAGATGGCGAAAACCGTTGGAGCCATGGATTCAGTCCTCTCCTCCGCCACTTTCCAACTGAGGAAGCCTCTTCTCGCTCCATTTCCGTCCTCTAAAATCGCCATTACCAAGCTCAACAAATCCACTCACCGTCCAAAGAGAACCACGATTTCTCCTCTCAGAATTTCCGCGACTTCACAATCTGCAGAGGCCGCCGTCGCGACTTCTTCGTCTTCGTACGTTCCGTCGCAAATGAAGGCATGGTCGTACTCCGAGTACGGAGGAATCGACGTGTTGAAGCTCGAATCCAATGTTGCAGTTCCTGAGATCAAGGAGGATCAGGTTCTGATCAAAGTCGCCGCCGCCGCTCTCAACCCCGTCGATTTCAAGCGGCGAGCTGGGAAATTCAAGGCCACCGATTCGCCTCTACCTGTAATTTCTTCTCCCTCCCCTTTTTCTGTGAAGATTTCACCGATTTAGGGATTCGAATTGTGCAATTCTGTTTTTTCCGAGTGATTCGCTTGTTAATTTTAAGGCTTCGATTTCCGATTACTAACTCGAATGTTAACATAGGAATTTGTTGTTTGATTCTGATAAAAATAAAAATAAAAATGGAGTTGTTATTTTCAGACTGTTCCTGGGTATGATGTTGCTGGAGTGGTGGTTAAAGTAGGAAGCCAAGTGAAAGAGCTCAAGGAAGGAGACGAAGTCTATGGAGATGTTAGTGAGAAAGCTTTAGATGGGCCTAAACAGTTTGGATCATTAGGCGAATACACAGCAGTTGAGGAGAAGCTCTTAGCTCTCAAGCCCAGCAATCTTGGATTTGCAGAGGCAGCTTCCCTCCCTCTTGCACTTGAAACTGCCTATGAAGGTCTTGAAAGAGCTGCATTTTCCCAGGGCAAATCCGTACTCGTTCTCGGTGGGGCCGGTGGCGTCGGATCCCTCGTCGTTCAGGTCCAGTTCCGTGCCATTGATCAGTGATCACTTGATCTTTCATATGTGTTTATGGAATTATAGCATTAAGTGCAGGAATGGATTAGCTATTGTGAAATGTGACTTGCTCTTTCTTGCAGTTGGCAAAGCAAGTGTTTGGAGCTTCTAAAGTCGCTGCTACTGCTAGCACAGCGAAATTGGAATTCTTGAAAAGCTTAGGAGCTGATGTGGCCATCGACTACACGAAGGAAAGCTTCGAAGACTTGCCAGAGAAGTTCGATCTTGTTTATGACACAGTTGGTAAGACGGAGATGATCATCGCGCCCCGTTGATGGAAAAATCGGAACGTTTATGTTTATGTATCTAAGCATGATTTTGTTATGTGGCGACAGGACAAGGCGATAAGGCAGTTAAGGTGTTGAAGGAAGGAGGAAGCGCGGTCGTCCTAACTGGCTCGGTCGAGCCACCTGGTTTTCGGTTCGTGGTGACTTCAACCGGAGAGACGTTGAAGAAGCTTAATCCTTACCTTGAAAGTGGGAAATTGAAGGCTATCGTCGATCCCAAAGGACCGTTCCCCTTCGACAAGGTTAACGAAGCTTTCTCGTATCTCGAAACCGGTCGAGCTACGGGAAAAGTGGTCATATTTCCTATTCCTTGATTATTAACACAATGCAGGAACTATAGCTAGGATGAATAAATAAATCATGTGAAAATCATTGTGCCCTTTTGGAGATAATTGCAAGAAGGGAAATGTTTGTGGTGTTAAAAATACAAATACAAATCGAATCACTTCACAAATTACATGTGGAGCTAAGGTTCACTCTACAAGTGCAAATGGAAGGGAAGAATAATAATAAGTACAATTAAAGCAACTTCACTTTACACTCGGCTTCTTACGACAATAAACCTTATTCTTTTCTACAATATTCGATTCCGGAAGATGGATGATCATACCGATAAAGCGGGAGAGAGGTTGAAGTCGAGGTTCCATAGCTCGAATGAGCCTTTAACGAAGTCGTAATGGCCTCCTTTGAGTGAAAGAGTCTTCTTTACAACACCCTCTCTCACAAATGGATAGGTTAAGAGATTTCCCAATGACACATTCACTGCCTCCTGCTCATCACCACCAAAATTAAAACAAGTTTGCATCAGTTTCTTTCATCTTCCTTTTTTCCCTTGCAGTATTAACATAAAATCAAGAATCCATGAAATTTTACCTTTTCTAGATGGGTGCATTGTTCCCCAAAATCTAAGTCTTTGCATTCTGTCTGCACCTTTGTTTTAGCCACCTTACAAATGTTGACCCACTCTTCTATGAAATCACTACAAATACATGGAAAGATTCGATAATTGTAAACCAAAAGATTCACAACATGAATTGGAATAGGATTAATCAAAGGGTTGTCAAGACTTTGAGAAAATTAGTCACATTTCTTTTAAATGTAAAATTAACAAATCCTTTCAAAGCTTTCAACAAAAAAAAAAAAAAAATCCTTTCAAAATCATAAGGAGTTTAAAATTAATTCGAGGTGATCGATCCATATAATCCAAAATAGGAAAGAAACCAATCCAAAATGATGAAATTCTGCTTCTTTAATTAAGTCACGTTTCTATGATTAAGAAAAGTCCTAACAAGAAAATTCAGAAATGAAACTAAAGTACGAAATTAGGCAGCAAAGCTCACAAAAAAAAAAAAAAAAAAAAAAGGAAATGAGACAAGATAAAGAAGCATAAAATAAGCACATTCTTTCTTCTTCTTCTTTTTCTTTCTTCTTTGAGGGGAATAAGCACACATTCTCTTAACAAGTAGTGATAGTTTCGTACAAAAACCCATACCAAAAATTAAAAAAAAAGGGATTTAATAATTAGGGGAACAAAACACAACAACTAACCTCTGAACGGTCCCATCATCAGGGATAGACATGAGGCCTTTTATCCCTCCACAACAGCTGTGCCCAATCACTAATATATTCTCCACCTAACAATTAAATAAATACCAATCATTAAGTATCTCAAGGAATAATCAGCCCCAATTACTAAACTACACATTTCATCTCAATTATTAACACTAGTCATTTGGCTTTGTCTATCAACATTAGCAAATATGAAAACCATAGAACAAAGTTATGATTGTTTGGAATCTATTCCTTCTTTGGTGAAGGGTACAAAAGGTACGATTACATGATTAGCAATACAGTAATTAAGATATTATCTTATGCAGAATATACCTAAGATTAGTTTCTTGATCATGCTCTAAGAAGATGGAACTTTACACTTTTTATTTTATTTTATTTTTATTTTATTTTTATTTTATTTTTATTTTTATTTTTATTTTTATTTTTATTTTTATTTTTATTTTTATTTTTATTTTTATTTTTATTTTTATTTTTATTTTTATTTTTATTTTTATTTTATTTTTATTTTTATTTTTATTTTTATTTTTATTTTTTATTTTTTATTTTTACTTTTACTTTTATTTTTATTTTTTATTTTTGAGTGATGCAACTTTAAACTCAAATTGGGTTTCATTTAATTTGACTTGTGATTAAGAATTTAACATTATGAATATTTGACTTCTACATTAAGAAACACTTTATCCTAAAGGAGAAAGCAACTCTAGCAAAAAAGCATTATCTGGAATTAGGTTGTTGAGTGGCTAAGAAAGTGGCACATAACATAAATAAAGAAGCTTGTGGTATAGTAGGTGTATAGACTTTTCTCTCACATAATAACCACAAGGTCCACAACTCTTTCTTATAATATCAGGCTCATTAATTTGTAGATAATCTATTGTCAATAAGAAAAGGTAAAACAAATAAAAGGGATTATGCATGAAATCGAAAAAATTAAAAGTTCTTTTAAATAAATTGCAAATGATGCAAAACTTTAAGCAATCTTATGCAATCAATCCAAATTTAAATACTCGAAAAAAAGATAAAAATAACCTTCAGATGAACAACTGCGTATTCAATTGCAGCCCCCATCCCTGAATATTTTTTCTGCAACCGAAAACACGATTAAGATTATAACAAGCCAATGTTTTTCTCCTTTGTTGGTAAAGAATAATGAAAAAAAAATAAAAATAGATGCATGCACCTCAAGATTTGTAATCAAATAATCAAATAAAATTACTCCCACTTGAGTAAAATATCAAGATATCAAAAGTTTAATAAAAACAGAAATTGAAAATTACTACTGTTTGCGTCCCGTCTCAGACATTACGTTTTTCTTTTTGGGATGTCCCACGAAAGATTTTACATTTTCTCATTAGGTAAAAGAATGCACAAGTAAACACTAATTACATGTGTGACCCACCCCACTTACACAATACATATAAATCACAAAATACACATTTCTTGAATTCCCGTACCCAAAAAGAAACGTAACGTCTCAAAGGGGACGGAGGGATATTTAATTTTGGTGTTACCTGATCATATGGTGGAACCATGCTAGCAATATTTCTAACCATGAAAGCCTCGCCAGGTTGGAAATTCAGTATGTGTGAAGGGCATACTCGGGAATCCGAGCAGGCAAATACCAAGAACTGCATTTTTTTTTAATCATTATATTAAATTAAAACATAAAATCCATTTTAAAGATTAATACTAGTAATTATTCATTTGGTAAAAAAAAAGTACTATTTTTTTACCTTTGGACTTTGGCCTCTGGCTAGTTCGTCGTACATGGCAGGATTTTTCCTATCATTGAAAAAGAAGAATAAAAAAATAAAATAAAATGACTTTGATCAATTGCATCTTACAATTAAAACAAATCGCGGTCCAAATACAACGTCCCATACTTTGATCATTTATAACTATATTTTTTATCATCATTTATAACTATATTTAATAATTTCAATAGTACTTTTCTTTTTTTTCTTAAAAAGTGCAGTTTAATGTCAAATGACGTAATATTTAGGTAACCCAAGTACATAATTAAGGAAAAATTATCAAGATCAATAAAAAGGGATAAGGCTTATCAAATTCTTGGATGCGCCTATCAATTATAAGCGTAAATCAAGGGGGGGCACTTATTTTATTTCCCACTTCGAATCCCATAAAAAAAATGGAAATTAAAAAGAAAGATCCAATCTAATTAATGCAATTACGTTCTGATTAAGAAATTGTCTCTACCCTAACTACTACTTCGTTAACTAAAAAAATATGGCATCTTGTAATAAATTATTCGATCAGATGAGGGTAATTCCGTAATTTCGACACCCAATCAATGATCCATCTCCAAGAAACTCGCAGTTCCCTACGCCCCCACAAGGTTCAAACACCTCAGCACGAAGTACAACTCTTTTCCCGATAATTTCAAAGGAGTTGATTTAAAAAACATGGCTATCTTGTGATAAAATTATTCGATCGAGGAGGCTAATTCCGTAATTTTCCACACCCCAATCAATGACTCCATCTCCAAGAATCTCGCAGTTTTCTACGCCCCCACAAGGTCCAAACACCTCAGCACGAAGTACGACTCTTTTTCCCGATGATTTCAAAGGCCAAACAAAAACAATTTAACTTACTCGTAGCTTTCCTTCTTGAAGTGCTCGAACCCGGCCCGGATTCTGGCGACCGGGTCGAAGGCGGCCTTCTCAGCGGCGCCCGTCAGCTCCGCCATCAGCTGCTTGACCTTCGAGGCGGCGGCGCCCTCCAATTCGCCATTCTCGCTGCAGGTAGAGAGAGAGAGAGAAAATCCGTCAGCTGAAGAGGGTGTGGGTCCCAGTTAATGAATCCACGGTAATTTCATGAACCGCCAGTGGGTGGGCCCCACGACCCACAGAAACAGTTAAAATTGTCGAAATTTTTGCAGGCCGCGTTATACGCGGTTGCATAGGAATGGATAGCTTCGTCTTTCTCGGGAATGTTCATCCGAAATGACGGAAAGGACAGAGTTTGACAGTTTGGGGGAGCGGATCCCGAGGGGTAGAAAAGGGAAATCGGACGAAAATACTGTACCTCAGAAGCTTCTTCAGGCCAGCTATGGCTTCCTCGTATACCTCCAACGACATATCCACTTTCTGAAAAAAAAAAAAAAAAAAAATCACCAGATTTCTTCAAAACCATAAAATGTGCATGATCTTACGCAGAGAAATTCACAAAATTCCAGTTCAAATCACAATCACACACCTAGAACACATCGAAATTAATAACTCTCACCGACACACGCCTTTTGCTTTTCAATCATTTTTTTTTTTCTTCCACGAATTATCCACCCAAAAAAAACACAGAAAAATAAAATTCAATCACAATTTTGTTCTCCGATCGTTTCGCCCAAAACACAATCACAATTCAAAAAACCACGAGATCACAACCTAAATGTTCGCGTTTGGCCACAAAAATTGAATCGACGTAGCAGCAAAATATCTGAATCCAAAAAAAAACAAAAAAAAAAAAAGAGGAGAGAGAGAGAGAGGATGATGATGATGAGTTGTGGGGGATGATGATGCAGACCTTTTTCAAAGATCGGAATCAAGCTGCTTGAAAATTCTCTTTTTCTCTGACTTGGAAAAAACCAAAGCGCGATATCGAAGGATGCAATTCGTCCGATCTTGGTGTATTATAAGCAGGGGGTAACCATGGTTAGGTTATGAACTAACCGTGGTTAGTCGGTGGTGGGGGGTAGAAAAATGGGATGTTGAGCTCACCATTCTTTATTTAGCGAGTGAGGACTGAATATTCAACGTTACAGTGTAATGAGGAAATCAACGTGTGGGGGTGGAGGTGGACTCCGCCTTTTTTTTTTTTTTGGGCTTATTATTTTATTAATCTTTTGAGTAATATTTGGGGTGCTTACTATATATGTACAGATCAATTATTTAATTTTGTAATATGATGAACATGATGTACTATATAATTAATTAATTAATTGTGAAGGTCTATTACCGCGATGCTAAATCTGATTCTTTAGTTGATAGTATTTGAGGATTTTGAGTAGAGTTGACCAAATAAAATCTGTGAGCAATTTGTGAGGATTATAATTTATTTGCATTCTAGTGAATTGACCTCATTTCCATATCAACTAGGGACACACAAACACACATGTTGGTAAAATTGTAGTATTTTATTTGGAAAATAAAATTGGTTTGTCATTTTTTTGAGTATTTTTTATTCTTTTAATTTTATATTTGATTATTTCGTAAATATTTATCGAAACATATAATGTTGTACACGGTAACAAGGTGATCAAATGAATATTACGAGCTTCTTCTTCTTTTTTCTTATTGAGACGTCTCGTTCATCTCGAACTCCTTCTTAATAAGAAAATAATTAGAAATTTATTACTATAATTCATTAATCTAATATATCAACTCGTTAACTACTATCTATTTGTACATATCTCAATATAAATTGAAATGCAAAATTTTTAATTGTTATAACTTGTTCGTTTGATATTCGATTTTACAATTTTTATACCAAATTAAAGGTCTGGATATGATATTTTATTTATGACCAATCATCAATATATTTATACGGATCTATGATGTTGTAGCTTTTTTTTTTTAAATAATGCTTGTAGTTTTTAAATTTTAAATATTAAAATTTGTATTAAAAGATTAAACCTCTATACTTTATCTTTAGTTAATACTCTCTCAAAAACTTGGGCCTAAAAGAAAAGAAACTCATTATAAACAGACGGAAAGAGTATTATTTTATGAAGGTAAACCAAAGCTATGTATAAAATGAGAGATTGATAGAAAATTTGTATTGTAAATTGACCTTCCCTAGAAATTAATTGCAATGGGGACCATTACCCCCCCCCCCCCCCCCCCCCAAAAAAAAACGGATTGTAGCCTATGCTTGATCTATCAAATTACCAATTTGCTAACACTAAAAAAACTAGCATTTATTTCGATAATTTATGAAATAAAATTAAAAAGGATACAACTTAAATATCTCTATATTTAATTGGTAAATAAATTTCACAATTTCTATTTTAATTATGTAAACACTAGACGATACAATGGGGATGGATCGAAACTAACCAAGTCAAAGTAAACTAATAAAGAAATAATAATTAAAAAATAACTTTCCTATTTAAAAGGATGAGAATATATATATTTTTTAATAATGGGTGTGGAGTGGAGTACTGGCTAGTGGGGTATATGGATGGGCAAGTAAATGTATGGGAAAAAAAGGTCCAAATTGGCCTTAACCTTTCGATTCTTTGATGATATACTTTGCTTTTTATTTTCTTATAAAGTAGTATTTCTTGAATTCTATCCTATCTATTCAATAATTTGTTATTTTATTAATGTATTTTTACATTTTGGGAACTAGTGATTTTATTTTCTTAGAGAAAAAGGAACTCGTGATTAATTGAGGTATTTGTTAATTTCTTGAAATATAACTATGGGAGTAAGTGGAAAAATGGTTGTATTTTCCTTTAATCAACTCCATTATTGCATACATATGAAACAATTAAGAAAGGATGGCATTTGATAGGTGGGCTTGGCCTAACAATAATCGATTATTAAATTAGTCTATTGATTGATATTTATCTTGGGCTTGGAGAAAACATATCTAAATCATAAACTTCAACTGATTTGAGTCAGAAACACTGAATGTGCCCACGACTAATGTGACTGTATCGCGTTAATAATTTTTTATTTAGAATTTAATTTTTTTTAATAGTGTTTAATTTTTTTATAAAATTTATTTTAAAAGGATGTATTTATAATATTTTTCTTAAATATATTAGCGTTATTTACGCTAGTTGTACCACATTAAATATACCTATAGTGATTAAGAGATCATTCTTCATATACTAATAAGTTAAAGAAAGAAGATCCTAGAATTTGTGAACATAATTGGTCAACTTGTATCAACCATGAACTGGTGTCACTCCAAAAGTGGAAATATTGACATTTATACAGTGCCTATAGCTTTATTTTTGGTGCTTGATTGTGATTCATTTCAATAGAATAAAGTAATGGCTCTTACCAAAATAAAGTATCTTTTATTATTGAGAAATGAAAGAAATGCTAATAACATTTATTGCTCAACTGCCAAAACTTGAAAATAATTATCATAGAAGGAAAAGAGAAAGCTAGAAAATGATCACCAATTAAGAGATGGCACCAAAAAAAAATTGCTTAGATTTTTTTATTTTTTGTGGGCAAACATTAGAGTGATTATATTTTTAATTGAAATTTTCAAGAAGAAAAACTAGAATATATAAATTTTTCTTTTTTAAAAAAAAAAGAAAGAAGAAGGAAAATTTCTCAATAAAAGTAAAATAAATGTAGGGCTGAAAACCGTGGTTTTCAAAATAGAAAAGGCATAGGCCCATATTTAGATATTATTTTCTCTTTTGTTTTTTTAATTTTAATTTGGCTAGGCTCATTCAAAATTTGACTTGGCCGAGGCCCATTAAGATATAGTAATTGAAGCCTCTATAATTTTCATGTGGGTGTTCTATTTTCTACTCCGTAGTTCACAACTCATTAATACAGAATATTTTGGCAATGTTCTGATATTATATCTCAGTTTCTTCTTGTTAAGAAATTATTAAAAATATCTTAATTTTTTTTTTATGTTTAAATTAAATGCAAAATGCATCCTATGTCGGCAATGTCAGGATAAATGTGTACTATTAATTATTGGGTTCATGGCAATAATAAATATATGGTGTAATATAATAGATCACCACTAATTTAAATAAGTATAACCAACATAAAGTACGAATAGAATACGAGACCCACGTAAAAATGCAACTGAAGAATATTTAATTTAATTGTTTATATTGTGAGTGGAATAAAAGTCCTACTAAAGTGGAATTAAGTGATATTATCAACATAAAAGAGTATTATAAAGTTAAATATTAAATGAAAATATTAAGTGAGTTTGTGTAGGATGTATGTCGAAAAACGGAATAAGTAGAAATTTCAAGAACGGATCTTGTTGTGGTCAAAAAAATTGTGAAAGAAAAAGGTATCTTTTCGTCCACAATATTTAAGCGCAATGTTCTTTTTTTGTCTGTCGATAATATTTCTGCATAGACTATTTTCAGACGTCGATCCCATATTCATAATTCACTCTCTAGCAAAAAAAACTCAACAAAAATACACTAATATTCACTTCACTTACATTAGTTGGGACTCAAAATCAAATTTAACATCCACTTATTACAAATATTAAAATCTATAACGAAAGATTCAATACATAAATAATGTGGACGGAATGAGTAATTAATAACGATGCATTAGAACATAGATTATTATGTATATTTATTGTTTTCTTGCCCTACAAAGCGGAACATGTAGAAAAAGTAGTTAATCGTGAAGCTTTAATGTGCTTTCTTTTAGTACTACCATTTAATATTTTACTACTATATAATAATGATATAGCACGAGAATAGTATGTAATGCTGACAAGTCTGGGTATAGATGTTTTTTGTGCAGATATAATTACTATTTTTATCTTTCACTTCCTAAATTATTGCTTCTAAAACTTTTTGTTCCAACTGTAAATTGATATTTATAGGCATATTTTGTAGACTTTCCATTGATTATAGACTTATAAGTGCACCCACTTTCCATTTAATTTTCACCAAAAAAACATGTACTTAAATTTTGAATTTATTATATTTTCCAGACATGAATAAAAATTGATATTCATCATGATATTAAATAATCCCTATCAAAATTAGCCAATTGAAAATTTTAAACAAATTAAGGTGGAAGCTTAATAAATCATGATGATCGACAAACTCTTTGTTTATGCATGTTATGCAGTGACGGGCCTACATGTTGTCGTCCACGAGGATTAAGCCCACATCGTAACTAATTATTTTTTTCTTTTCTCTTCTTATAAATTTGTAAAATTTTGGTATTATTATTTTATATACATCAGCCTCACTAACAAGTTGATACGGAGATTAAGTGTAGATTTTGGAGTTGGTGCGTCGTGCGGGGCGACGCCAATCCGAATATTAGCTATTCGAGTTGGTCGGATTCAAATTTGAAGCATTTATGGAATGTAAAAAAAGCCTCACTTAACAAGTTGAATTTATGATATTGCGACGGATTTGAAAATTTAAGAAACTTGGCTCCTATTGAGCAATTCTTTAACGTCCGCCCTTGAGAAAAAAATTTAAATAAAAATTTTGTTGAAAGAAAAAAAAAAAGAGAGAGAGAGAGAGAGAGTATGTATTTTCCTCGTTTCAGCCTTCACTTTTTTTTCTTTTCTTTTTTTCCATATGTAACCCATCTCTTTATTATGCTTTATACTTTTAAGCAACAATTATTTCTCACTTTATTATATTCTTGTAGCTTTTGTGTTTTTATTTTTCCACAAAGTGTATGGTGCATGGCATCAAAGAAGGGACCATAGATACATATATTGTGTTGTGATAAGTTTGTATCATGAAACTTTAAATTGCACAAGAATATGAAAGACCTAATTTTAAGTCAATACATATTCCAAGAAAGAAAGAATAATTTTGCAACTGTAATTTCCTTTTCAATACTTTAAACCATGCGAAAAATTCACAATGAAAGAGGAAAAGACATTCAAAATTTTGATTTTGATGTAGGACCTGACAAATGTTAAGAACCCTACACTATTTTGTTGGAATGAGATGATTGAGAAATTTCCATGGCTTTGAATTAAACATCTTTTTCTTTTTTTTTGGAGAATATATGTCTTTGAAATAATTTGAAACAGTACTAATTATTGCATTATTTGACGACTCTAATATTATTAAAGCATAAAAAAAACATAAAAGTACTAAACATTGTACACAATGATTGAGTCCCTAATAGAATTCTTTTTTTTTTTCCCTAAAAAAAATACTAGTAGTGTAAATAGTCGTTGATTTCATGCGTCATGCTAATGTATGTCCTAGATCATTTTATATAACTACATATAAAATTATAAAAATTGTAGTTATGATTATTTTTTTTTACATAATTATAAAAATTGTAGCATTGCATTAATAACAATAATAACTTCTATTTTTTTTTATAATTAAAATGTCGATAAAATTATCGGCAATGATCTCCCAATGTACTATCTTATGAGCAAATGGTAACTATTTTTATGCAAAAATTAGCTAAAATATTTTATAAGCTAGGTAGGTACTCAATTGCTTATGAGCTTTATTCTAAAAATAATTATACATGTAATATATGGAAAAAAGTAGATTAATTGATGATATATTTAATCTCTTATTAATTATAGCCTTTTGTTATCAAATTAATCATTTCAACTAACACATGCACGTATTGTAACTCAAATAAATAAATGTGGTTAGTATAGTCGCACTACAACAAAAATCTCTAATAGTGACACAATTTTAGTGACATCATGAGAGGGTGTCATAAAATTTGCTACACCTTTAGTGTAACAAAATTTAGTTACATCCATACATGCATCTATAATATTTTGTGACACATAAAAATGTAAGTAAATTAGTTACATCTAGAAATGTAACAAATTTTGTGACATCTATACATGTCACTAAATTTTGCTACACCTTATAGAGTCACAAAATATTTTTGTTACACACGTAGGTGTCACAATCTCTCTATGACACAAACACCTATATAAATAAGAATTGTCCTACATCAAAAAAATATAAGAAAAAAACATACATTATATGAGAATGATCATGAAACAATGTCAAAAACTAATTCCTCCAAGTGAAAATAAGAGTAGACACTTGGAAATTGAAGAAGAAAACGCACATGCCACACACATACATATACATATTATAATCTATATAGTATATATATATACACATGTGCACACACACGGGAGAGAAGTCATTATATATATATATATATATATATATATATATATAATTTTATTATTAATAAAAAAAAAATTAAGCAATAATTATAAATAAATTGTCAAAAAAATAGCTACACTTTCACATGTCACAAATATAACTACACTTTTATATGTCATAAAGTTAGTTACACCTTCAAATGTCACTAAATTTAGTGACATGTTTTGTTTTTGTGACACGTGTATTAGTCGCTCAACCATAAAGTGTCACAATTTTTTTTAGTGACATTTATAAGTGTCACAATTCCTTTAAAATTGTGTCACTTTTTGAGCATTTTGTTGTAGTGTCACCCAATGAGCCAAAAATTTCACATCTTAAACGAAATACTTCTCGAGTCCCATAAATTTATTTCGGATAAGCAGACATATATATTAAGAAAATGAATTGTTTGTATAAAATTAAAAAGGTGAAATAATTCTTTCAGAATCTAATTTAAAATAAGATAGAAAAATGAGGAAATGTAGTGTTTTGTCCCCTTAGAGATAAGAAAACCAATATTTGTCCAAAATATAAGAAACACACAAATTTTGTCCTTTTTATGTGGTGGGACAAAAATGCCCCTAGAGGTTGATATAAAAAAAAATTGTCCTCCCTTTCATTTCATTCTTCTCTCTTTGTCCCTAACCATCTTCCCTCTTCTCTCTGCACCCTCTTCTCTCTCATATCTTCTTCTCTCCATTTCTCTGCAAGTGACGGTGGCAAGAAGTCGACGGCCACGAAGAGAAGGCAGACAATGACGGAGCCCGTGAATCCTGCGGCAAAGTCTTCACCGCCGGCTCTTTCTCTCTTCTCTCTCGGGGGCTAGGGTTTGGAAGGATAGCTTTCGACGCCGGCGATGGTTGGGCTGCTGCGATCTCTCTCTTTCTCTCTCTCTCTCTCTCTCTCATCAGATCTAGGGTTTTTTTTACACATATTTGGTTTTTGTAAATAGATCTAGGGTTTTTACTCTTCTTCTCTTCTCTTCTCTTCTTCTTCTTCTCTTCGCCCAGATCTGGATTCGAACTTGCATTGGAGGATGAAGGTAAGGTGCTTGATGATATTCCCAACCGAAAATTTGCAATTTCAGTGGTAAGAAAATTCAAAACTTTTGGTAAGAAAATTACAATTTCGTGGTAAGAAATTTTAGTTTAGGGTTTTAAATTATTGATAATTGGTTAGACTCTGACATTTTTTCTTACTATTTTTTGTCTGATTTTACTGTAACAAATTCTAGAAATTTTAGGATTTACGAATTGACTGCTTCTTTTTTGTAAGAATCGGCCGAAGATTCGTACTATAATTCTAGATTTAGGGTTTGATAATTTTATTTGTGAATTGACTACTTCTTTTTGGTAAGAATCGACCGAAGATTCTTACTATAATTTTAGTAATTTTTACTATAATTCTAGAATTAGGGTTTGATGTATTTTTTTTACGAATTCACTACTTCTTTTTGGTAAGTATCGACCGAAGATATGGTTAGAATCTGATGATATTTTGTTAGAATCTCATATTTTCTTATCGTGTTTTGTTTGTTAATTTATGGTAAGAATTTGGCATTTTTCTTACGTTATTTAGGATTTACGAATTGACTGCTTCTTTTTTGTAAGAATCGACCGAAGATTCTTACATTATTTGGCATTTTCTTACTTTATTTTGTTTGATAAATTGGTAAGAATTTGACATTTTTCTTACGCTATTTTGGTAATAAAAGACTGAGTATTTAAGGCTTAAAATTGATGGTTATTTGACGTTCTTGACATGTTTTGATGCGGTAGTTGCAAATCCTTACTGTTTTTCAGGTTACATAAGAATTGCTTCATTTCTTATTGTAGGAATTATTCGGTTGACGACGGCTATGAGACGCGAAAGACGAGAAGATATCAAATTTTCTTACTATATCTGTAGTTTTTTTGATAATTTTTTGTTGTTTCTTGGTAAGAAAATTATTAGTTTTTCTTACCAACACATGTAATTTATTATCATTTCTGAAACTAATAATAATGTCTTAAGTGGTAAGAAATGTGATGTATTTTCTTATTATCCCCTGTACAATTAAATATATATATATATCAAGAAATTGGAAATTTTGTCAAATTTGTTACCAAATTTATTCGTAAGAAATTCCTAAAATATTGTAAGAAATTAAAATATTTCTTACTAAGTTATTTGGTAAAATTTCTTACCAAATTCATTTTGTCAAAAATTCTTACCATTTTGTCAAAAACTGAAACACGAGTGAAAGACGAAAATTGAAAAAAAAAATTAAAAAAAAAATAGCTTGAGGGGCATTTTAGTCCCACCATATAAAAAAGGGACAAAATTTGTGTTTTCTTATATTTTGGGCAAATTTAGCTTTTTATCTTCAAAATGGACTAAATACTAGTGGGAAAAGTTAAATAATGTTTGAAGAACCGCACACAATGATATATTGAGTAATTTTAGAGAATTTTAACATTATTTATTTTGTGTAGTGATGGGTTATTAATATTACAATGCGATTAAATTTGTTGGATGTCCAAAGTATAGTAATTGAAACTAAATTTGTGGGACATAGTATTTTTTTTAAGGAAAACCAAATATTAAGTGCATGTATTCAAAATAAGCAATTTTTGTACTTAATATTTAATGCAATGCATCAATTTTAAACGCTACCTACTAATACCGATCAATTTCCATAATAAATATGTGTCCCAATCATATCATGTGCGAAACGACAGCAAAATAATGAAGAGGTTTTTCGCGGCAGATATATTTTTTTTAAATTAAAATATCATTTCCCTATTTACTCTTACAATTTATTGAAATTGTAGAAGATTTTAAGATGTCGATTTTTTTTATGTCTTGTCCTATTATTGAAACTCAGAAGCTCTCCATATGAGTGACATGTGCAGAAAAATATTATTTGGTCCCCCTTAAAAAAAAAAAAAAAAAAAAAGTTCCTAGTATATCAAAAGGTAGAAATCTCCATTCAGCCTCATATATTTAATATGTGAGATATAAAATATACAAACAGACCAAATGAAGCAAAATAGAGAGAGTTCATATTATGATACTACTATGTACTACTTTTTAGTAATTTGAATTTGAGATGTATTTAAAAATAAATGCTATGAACATAATAATAACAACAACAACAACATTAATAATAATAATAATAATAATAATAATAATAATAATAATAATAATAATAATAATAATAATAATAATAATAATAATAATAATAATAATAATAATAATAATAATAATAATAATAAAGACTGTTCTTTACAGCCAATTGCTTTCAAATTGCTAAAATAGTTGACACCTTCAATTTCTTCATAGCTTGGTCCTGCAATTTCTTGATTGCCCCATCTTGCATTTATTTTATACTCCAACATTAAAGAAAATAGAAAGAAAAAAAAAAACTAATAGTATGAGATATTTTTTTATTTTTATTTTTTGTGTCCAAATCTTTAATAAACTCTCTTGTTAGTATTTAATTGATCGCAATAATATTCGATGCTAAGCTTTTAAATTGAACCTGGTTCCTTTCATTTAGCAAATATTTGTACTTATATTATTATATTATTAATTAGATAAATCTCATTTTAATTGTCAGACTCTTAATTAATTAATTTGATACTAGGCATGCACATGAAAAAAGAGGCAAAATTATTGAAATCCCCAATAATGCATTTGTACTTATAATACTCCAACTCAGTGAGATATAACTCAGTGAGATATAATCCCTACCTGAGATGAAACTCTATCATAATGTTGGCTACCTCATACATATATGTTTGATAATAAATAAATAAATAAATGAAAAATTTACACACATATGTGTGTCAGTGTGTGTATCATTGATTTGTAGTCAAAATAAGAAAATTAAAATGATCATTAGAAAAAAGTGAATTATGATCATCAGCATGTGCAATTCCACTTGATGAAATAAACTGTATACTTATTGATGGGTTGGATTTTGAAATTCATCTTC
Organism: Mentha longifolia; assembly: GCA_001642375.2. Classification (NCBI taxonomy): domain Eukaryota; kingdom Viridiplantae; phylum Streptophyta; class Magnoliopsida; order Lamiales; family Lamiaceae; genus Mentha; species Mentha longifolia. Next base: position 24,382,024 of record CM038121.1, read on the forward strand.
TGTGATAGCTAAAAATATTGAAAATGAACACAATAATTCCTCTCAATTATTCATTTCAAAACTGGTCAATTTTTTTGTTTGTTATTTTTCACATTTTTATCACATGGATTATTTTGTATACAGTTGAAACCGAAGTATTGTACCCTAAATTAATATTAGTATTTGATTTTTAAAAAAAAATAAAATTGGGAGGGGGCATCAATCAACTGCACCATGTGAGGATTACAACATTACAGGCTGTATTCCAACTTAGTATTAGTAATTAATCAATTAAATTGCAAATCAAAACATATAAATGTGTGTAATGTTATGCACTATAATATTTGGTCAATAAATAAATAATTATCCACTTCCATTAAATATAAAGTAATTTAGATGGATCAAGATTTTGTTGGAAATTTGGTTTTTGACCAAATAAATAATAACAAATATTTAATTTATTACATAAATTAAATATTAGATTATTGTTCTACTCGCGGAGTAGATGAGCGTGGTATATTTATAGGCTCAAAACCGATTTCCGGTGAGTGAGATATAAATGTTCAAAGTTTGGTGGAGAGTTACTTCATTAGTTAATGAAGTGTAAGTTAATGTGGTGTGCTGTTTAAAAGTGTTTAAACATGTGGGCTTAATAACAAGTGGGCCAAGTAAGTGGATAAGTGTGTGGTTGGACGGCTCGGGCTCGGGCTCGGGCTCGGGCCTCGGCCTCGGGTTCGGGTTCGGGTTTCGTGGCCGTGGACTTGGATCTTGGCAATTGGTCCTTTGGGCCTTTGGCTTGGGCTTGGGCTTGGGGTCTTGTGTACTATAATTTTTGGACCACAAAATATATAGTATTTTGGGCCATGTGGAAGCCCAATTGCCCAGCCCAATTCTAATGAGGCCTACCCGTCCAGCCCAATTCGTGGCCCATCCGGAAGAAGACTCTGGAAGGTGTCTCTTCAGCTGAACAGTCAGCCTCTTCCACTCCACCACTAACCCACTACCTTAGTGGCTGTTAATGCCTTTATGGCATTGATGTCCCTACTGAATGAGCAGCCTATAAATAGAAGGCTCTGCAGGTCATTCTAGGACACACAACTCAAAGCATTTGCATCATCTCTTCTACAACATTCAGTTTTTGAGCTCAGTTCCTTCGCCTTTTATTTCCAGTTCGCCGGAGCTTCTTAGTTTGCGGTGCTGCTACTAAGAAGACGAGAAGTCGTTTTATCTTTGGGGACGAAGCGCCAAATCCGTGAGCACTACCCGGGGCGTAATTCGTCTTGCGGAAAGAGGGTTTCCTCGACTCGACTTCAAATTTCATTTTGTTTGTAGTTTTACTCATTTCACTTGTAATCTTCGATTATTCTATTGTAATTGTACGTCCGGCAAGTTCTACATTTCCGACAATCGCAAGACGAATTATACTTGCCGTTCCAAGGAGTTTTGAATCAACTATTCAAAGATGACAAGTGCTGCAGCTTCCACCGACTCGTCCATTGAAGCTTCGACATTGCCATCTACTATGTCGTCAACTGTTCCATCAACCATGTCAACGCCGTTGCCAACCTACACTACTGCATCGGCAATGAACTCCAACATTGGCGGTTCAACCGGAGGCTCGACTATGCCTTCAAGTTCGTGGGTTTGGAATAACCCATTTTTGTCAAGCGGTGGTTCCGCTTCAAGCGGCACCGTGGGTTCCACTTTTAGTGGAACTGTTGGAGCGTCATTCATGGGCTCGACTGTGGGGGCGGCCTATGGGCCTAACCCAAGTGGCTCCCTTATGGGAGCGAACTCGGCATCAAGGGTGATGCCACCCGCCGAGAAGCCGCCGAAGTTTAGCGGAGCTGACTTCAAAAGGTGGCAACAAAAGATGTTGTTCTACTTGACAACATTGGGAGTGGCAAACTTCCTCACGGAAGATGAGCCGGCTGCGCCAAATGCCAATGAGGCGAACTTCCATGTTCGTGCTTTGTATGACAATTGGCGAAATGGAGACTACTTGTGCAAGAATTTCATTCTCAATGCCTTGGATGATAGCTTGTACAATGTATACTCTGGTGTCAACACCTCCAAAGGAATATGGGAGGCGTTAGACAAGAAGTACCGTAGCGATGACGCGGGTACGAAGAAGTTCGTTGTAGCCCGATACTTGGACTACAAGATGGTCGATTCTCGACCAATGATGGAGCAAGTACAAGAGTTTCAACTCATTGTGCATGACGTCCATGCTGAGGGGATGGTCCTTCCGGATGCGTTCGTTGTGGCGACCGTGATCGAGAAGCTACCCCCAAATTGGAAAGACTTCAAGAGCTACCTCAAGCACAAGCGAAAGGAGATGACTCTTGAAGACTTGATTGTGAAGCTACGCATCGAGTCGGATGTGCGCGATCAAGACAAACCAAAGGCACCGTCTGATGCCAAGGTGAACTTGATGGAGAAGGGCGGTCCCTCCAACAAGCGTGATCGCCCAAATGCCAAAGACAAAGGCAAGGCGAAGGGACCATCGAAGAAGTTTGATGGTGATTGCTACAATTGTGGCAAGCATGGGCATACTGCGAAGGACTGCAAGAAGCCCAAGAACAAGAAGAAGAAGAAACATGCTGCCAACGTCGCCGAAAAAGATGGCGAGTGGGTGAAAGAAGACTTTACGGCTGTGGTCACCGAGGAGGTCAACCAAGTCGAAAAGCCGGGAAGCTGGTTCATCGACACTGGCGCTACTGCGCACGTGTGTGCCGATAGGAACAAGTTTGTTACCTATCAAGTTGTTGAGGGGAGGAAGCTCAACATGGGGAACCAAGCTTCGTCCGTGGTTGTCGGAGTTGGAGATGTGGTGCTAAAGCTTACATCCGGGAATTCTCTAACTTTGAAGAACGTGCTGCATGTTCCCGACATCCGAAAGAACTTGTCTCGGGCTCTATTCTAGTTAATAAGGGGTTTAGACTAGTTTTTGAGTCTGACAAGTTTATTTTGTCAAAGAGTGGTACTTTTCTTGGAAAGGGTTACCTCTCTGATGGTCTCTTTAGGTTGAATGTATTGGCTATACGCCATGTACCAAAATCTATTGAGAGTAATGAAAATGCTACTACTTCCTCTTACATTGTTGAGTGCTCTAATTTATGGCATTGTAGATTAGGACATGTTAATCTAAATGCTATAAAACGATTAGTAAATTTAGATTTACTAAAGTTAAATGAAGTTAACACTCAAAACAAATGTGAAGTTTGTGTTGAGGCAAAAATGACAAAACCACCGTTTTATTCGGTTGAGCGGAGCACGAAACCCCTTGATTTAATTCACACCGATGTGTGTGATTTAAAGTATGTGCAAACTCGTGGTGGTAAAAAGTACTTTATCACGTTCATCGATGATTGCACGAGATATTGTTATCTTTATCTTTTAAGAGGTAAAGATGAGGCTATTGAAGCGTTCAAACACTTCAAGAATGAAGCCGAAAATCAACTAAGTGGTCGAATTAAGAGTGTTCGAAGTGACAGAGGTGGCGAATATGTCGCTCCGTTTGAGGAATTATGCAACGAAAGTGGTATAATTCATCAAACAACGGCTCCATACTCACCTCAATCAAATGGCGTTGCTGAACGTAAAAATCGAACTCTTAAGGAGATGATGAATGCTTTGTTGATTAGTTCAGGGTTGCCCAAAAATATGTGGGGAGAAGCTGTCTTGACAGCCAACTATATATTAAACAAGATTCCACTCAAAGGTAAAGATGTTACTCCTTATGAGTTATGGAAAGGTTGGAAACCGTCGTACAAATACCTTAAAGTGTGGGGGTGTTTGGCGAAGGTTGAAGTGCCTCTACCTAAACAAGTTACAATTGGCCCTAAAACGGTTGATTGTATCTTTATTGGGTATGCACATAACAGCAGCGCCTATCGCTTTGTTATCCACAAGTCGGAAGTACCCGACATGACTGTGGGTACAACGATCGAGTCAAGGAATGCAATATTCTTTGAACACATATATCCTTGTAAAGACAAGGGTAATGTAGAAACCAATTCTAGCAATAGAATTGAAGGTGAAGCCACGAGTTCTAAATCCGAGGATGAAGAACCTACGTCACGCAAACGACAAAGGTCTAATCCGGAAGATAGTGAACCGAGACGTGGTAGTAGAGTTCGGAAACCAAAGCAATTTGGTCCGGATTATGTAGTGTTCATGTTGGATCAAGAACCTACGACGATCAAAGAAGCTTTTTCTAGATCGGACAGTCCGTTTTGGAGAGAAGCGGTACAAAGTGAAATTGAGTCCATTAGGCAAAACCACACTTGGGTGCTGGTTGATTTGCCCGAAGGGTGTAAACCCTTGGGGTGCAAATGGATCCTTAAAAGGAAATACAAAGCTGATGGATCAATTGACAAGTACAAAGCCCGTTTGGTTGTCAAAGGGTTTAAGCAGAAAGAAGGGTACTGATTATTTCGATACCTATGCTCCTGTAACAAGGATTACATCCATTCGGGTGCTTCTCGCAATTGCTGCTTTGCACAATCTCGAGATACATCAAATGGATGTGAAAACTGCTTTCCTCTATGGAGAATTAGAGGAGGAAATCTATATGGAACAACCAGAAGGATTTGTAGAACCTGGTAAAGAGAAGAAGGTTTGCAAACTGGTTAAATCCCTCTATGGATTGAAGCAAGCGCCACTTCAATGGCACTTGAAATTTGATAATGTGATGTTGTCAAATGGGTTTAAGATAAACGAGTGTGATAAATGTGTTTACATTAAGAACACGAATAACGGGTATGTTATTGTGTGTCTTTATGTAGATGACATGTTAATCATGGGTAGTAATATCCGTGTAATTAATGAAACTAAGAACATGTTAAAGAGGAACTTTGACATGAAAGACTTGGGTTTAGCGGATGTTATTCTTGGTATGAAAATACTAAGGAAATCCGATGGGATTGTCTTGTCACAATCTCACTATGTTGAGAAAGTGCTCAAGAAGTTTAACGCTTTTGAAAGCGTGCCCGCTAAAACTCCTATTGAACTTAATGTTCATTTGAGCAAGAACCGAGGTGAGTCGGTTGCTCAAGAAGACTATGCTCGTGTCATAGGGTGTTTAATGTATCTTACAAATTGCACTAGACCCGACATAGCATGTGCCGTGAATAAATTGAGTAGATACACGAGCAATCCAAGCAAGGAGCATTGGAGAGCTCTTGTACGAGTTTTGAGATACTTGAAGTATACTCAAAGTCATGGGCTACATTTTTCGAGATACCCCCCGGTACTTGAAGGGTACTGTGATGCGAATTGGATTTCGGACACGAAAGATTCACTTTCTACAAGTGGGTATGTGTTTACAATTGGGGGTGGAGCTGTTACGTGGAGATCCGCAAAACAAACGTGTATAGCCCGATCCACCATGGAGTCCGAATTCATAGCTTTAGATATAGCTGGTGAACAAGCCGAATGGCTAAGAAACTTTCTTGAGGACATACCATGTTGGGAGAAACCATTACCTCCGGTGATAATTCACTGCGATAGCCAAGCGGCTATTGGTAGGGCAAAAAGTGGTTTGTATAATGGTAAGTCTCGACATATTCGTCGACGACATAATACCGTGAGACATTTGATCACAACTGGGATTATCTCAGTCGACTATGTGAAGTCGTTGGATAATCTGGTGGATCCACTAACCAAAGGTTAAACCGTGATCAAATGAATAAGTTGCTTGAGGGAATGGGAGTAAAATCCACAAATTAAGAACTATCATAGTGGTAACCCAACCATGATGATTGGAAACCCTAAGAACTTGGTTCAATGGGAAAACTAAGCTGTGAAAGTTCGGGTGAAAACACTCACACTTATCTATTCCCTAGAAAGCGTTTGAGTGTTGAAAGCTTGCCTAGTGGTGAGGATAAGTCTATGACTTTTAATGATTCCTAAATACCTCGAGGAGGTTGAGTATGGCAAGATACTCGGTAAAGAATCACCTATGTAAGTGTGAAGTAAGGCCGCTTTGTTAAGATACACTTATGAAACCAAAGGGGTGTCCAAGGCCGAAATGGACACAAAACGTGAGAACGGATGAGGTTGAGGTGTATAAGCGTTAACATCGTTGTCTCGGTGCACGCCATGGAGGGATAGTTCAAAGCATTGAGCTACTATGCCGCCTGTGTACTCGATGGTGTTGACTATGGAAGGTTCAAAGCCACAAACTACCTATCCTAATACTTTTATACCTCGTAAGGACTGAGCTCTTGCATTTGCATACATTTGCATATGACTATCTCACTCATGTGGGGGATTGTTGGAAATTTGGTTTTTGACCAAATAAATAATAACAAATATTTAATTTTTAAATAAATTAAATATTAGATTATTGTTCTACTCGCGGAGTAGATGAGCGTGGTATATTTATAGGCTCAAAACCGATTTCCGGTGAGTGAGATATAAATGTTCAAAGTTTGGTGGAGAGTTACTTCATTAGTTAATGAAGTGTAAGTTATACCACATTGATTAAATATTAATGTGGTGTGCTGTTTAAAAGTGTTTAAACATGTGGGCTTAATAACAAGTGGGCCAAGTAAGTGGATAAGTGTGTGGTTGGACTCTCGCGTGAGCACACACTCGATCAGACCCCGCCGTCCGTGCCGGACGGCACGGACGGCTCCGGCTCCGGCTCCGGCTCGGGCCTCGGCCTCGGGTTCGGGTTCGGGTTCGTGGCCGTGGACTTGGACTTGGACTTGGACTTGGACTTGGATCTTGGCAATTGGTCCTTTGGGTGGTCCTTTGGGCCTTTGGCTTGGGCTTGGGCTTGGGCTTGGGGTTGGGTTGGGGTCTTGTGTACTATATTTTTTGGACCAGAAAATATATAGTATTTTGGGCCATGTGGAAGTCCAATTGCCCAGCCCAATTCTAATGAGGCCTACCCGTCCAGCCCAATTCGTGGCCCGTCCGGAAGAAGACTCTGGAAGGTGTCTCTTCAGCTGAACAGTCAGCCTCTTCCACTCCACCACTAACCCACTACCTTAGTGGCTGTTAATGCCTTTATGGCATTGATGTCCCTACTGAATGAGCAGCCTATAAATAGAAGACTCTGCAGGCCATTCTAGGACACACAACTCAAAGCATTTGCATCATCTCTTCTACAACATTCAGTTTTTGAGCTCAGTTCCTTCGCCTTTTATTTCCAGTTCGCCGGAGCTTCTTAGTTTGCGGTGCTGCTACTAAGAAGACGAGAAGTCGTTTTATCTTTGGGGACGAAGCGCCAAATCCGTGAGCACTACCCGGGGCGTAATTCGTCTTGCGGAAAGAGGGTTTCCTCGACTCGACTTCAAATTTCATTTTGTTTGTAGTTTTACTCATTTCACTTGTAATCTTCGATTATTCTATTGTAATTGTACGCCCGGCAAGTTCTACATTTCCAACAGATTTTGCGTAAGAAATATTCTAGACATTGGCTAGCTAGGTCCTTGTTTTGCTCCACATGATTTACAAATATAAATTAATTTTTGATTTATATATTTATATACACATAATCATTTAGATTCCTCAATGACTACTTCTTCATGCATGAGAAATGTTGCTTAATTAAAATTTGCTTAAAAAATAAAAGTTGGAATGTGATAAACAGAAACTCAATATATATTTAAGATTACTTTTTTTTAAAACTTTTTGGCAGAATATATATCAATAAATCATAACCTAAGTCCTAATTAGGGTTTGAAAGAGAGAATGACACGTGTAGAGTTAATTAGCTTTAATTAAGATTTAATATACTTTTATATAGGATAATGTTTTTTATTAAATAATTTAGTGTAGGCAACTATATCTGGAGATTCTATTTAATTGAAAAAATAGAATATACTATTTTTCCCCCCTAAAAAATGCAAGTTTGTGGGGATGACGAGGCAAACACTAAAAATTAATAGCACCAGAAAGTAGAAACTGCTGCCTCTAGCACTCCACACCAAATTAAATTATCGACATAATCTAATTTCTGCCATATTAATTAATTGTTTCATAGTATCTTTTTAAAAATAAAATAAAATGCATACATAAGGTTTATGATGTCATCATGACGCCACTATGAGGTAATAGAAAAGAACAACTACCACGATCCTGAATTATAAATTTATATTTATAAATTGAGTATATCATTATAAATTGATACAGTATTTACTATGTTTATATATATCACAAAATGCAAACGTTAACTCTAAATAAATAAAATATATCCCCTAAAAAATAAAAAATACAGAAAAAAAAAAACCCAGCCGATATAAGTAACAGAAAAAACTTCATATTCAAATATTGACTTTCAATATTTATAAAAGGAAGCAAAACATCAAACATAATATTCAACATAGGAATATAAACTCTGATTATCTAATTTGGAAGAAACAAGACAACAATAATTCCTCCAATTCCAATTGCATATTTTGTTTATTTTTCTAGGAAAAATTTTACTGGACCAAAAAAAGGAAAATTTTGAAAGGAGACATTTGAAATATACGCTTCAAAATTCACTATAATTGTAATTCAGTACACTAATATGTCTCCTAAAATGAAAGAAGAAGAATAAAAAAAAAATGCGGCAGATCCGTCGAAAATGACAACGTCTTTTTATCGTCGTCGGCGACGAGAAATAGTGTAAAATCACGTTAACAGTTACCAAAATTGATGTTTTGTGTCGATATCAAAATTTCTGAATAAGTAATCTGGTCGTGATATGTCTGTATCAATTTTCTTTTTTAGTTTCTTCCCTTTTTCTAGTCAAACGCATTTATGTCTACTGCGTGATTAGCTAGCCTTTGCATTTTACAGTACTATATATATTATATTGAGTTATATTTGCCGTCACAATTAATATCATACTCCACACAAGGGTGAAAACTACTCCATACGCCACATGTCCGCAGTGAGAATCGAACATAAGACCTCTCACTAGACCAAGACTTCCTCGGCCTTAAGATAGCATTTTTATAAAAAAATATTAAAAAAATATTTTTAATAAAAAAAACACATTTAATTTTGCGTTTCTCTAGTAGTGTGAGAATTCGATCCATCATAATTTGATTTAAATCTTCTATTGCATTTGTGTGACATCTTCTATTATATCAATAAATGACCATTATATACATTATATTTCTAAAATTAGTAATAACCTGCTTTAGAAAATATTATAGATATACACATACAAGTGAAATTTTGAAATCGTCACATAAGTTAACAAAACACAAATTATGTAGAGGAACTTCAAAAACTCAAGTTTTAGTCACTTTTTGCCTTTTTGGACCAATATACTCTTACTTATGAGGACTTCGACTAAAATTTGATTTTTTTTTTCGATTTTTTTTCTAATGTTTTTTATTTTCTAAAAAGAAAATTGTAGTAGTAATTGTTTTCGGACGTTTTTTACATTTTTTTTTAATCTTACGAGAATTTTGTGTTTTTTTTGAATTTTTCTAACGTTTTATTTTCTGATCTTGGCACTATTAATGGTGTTATTGTGTATTTGGCACTATTGACCGCTATAGTGTCAACTATTTACTAAGGGCATTTTTGTCCATAAATGAAAAGAATGACTATAATTTGTATTTTGTTAACTTCTATGACTAAATCTATACATTATCACATACAACAATTATCTGTTAATATAATAAGAAATATCATACGGAAATACAATAAATAATCCGAATCGATCGTAATTTACCAAATGAATTGAAAGGTCTAATAAGCAAGATTTCCATTAATCTTTATAATTCTTTTTATTTTTATTGAAGAGTTAGTAATTAATGAATATGATTTGAATGCATTAAGAGCCCCACTAAACCTGTTAAGAGGGAGTGCTGAGTAAATAATTAAGGCATATCATAATTAAAAGTTTGATGTCTTTATAGTGGATTAAACATCATGATTCATGACTGATCCCATAGCAAAACAGAATCTGATATACTTGGCATAAAATAAAATGTCACGGTCTTCGCTAACATTATTTAAATATCAAAATTAATTTAGTGGATAAATAAGCCCATCAATATAAAACGATAATTACGACCGACATCTTCATTTTATTAATAATAATAATTTTCGCATTTCCTTTTTTTTTTAGAATGAAAAATAATATCCTTCCAATTTCGTAAACTTGGGATATTTATTTTTTATCATAATAATGACGCATTATTTACTTTATTTGATTCTACTGCATTGACAACAGGCGCAGGTAGTTGGGCTCTAAATAAATCCAAAATAATTTAGTTCTGTTTTATTTTGAAAATAATTTTCTGCCTTTATTTTCGCGTTGAAAAAGTCCATCAGAAAATACAACTAACAACTGTAAAAGAGTTTATTTTGATTTTTTAGTGTGTACTTATATATTTGACATATTTATACAAGTAAAATCAAATTATTGAAATAAATTAACTCTCTTTTTATTTTTTTATTTTTTATCAGTTGATCGATACACGCGTCGCTTTCACACGAAAACATACAAAATAAGACCTCAAGAACAATAGTAGCAAAAGCAAATTGATAATAATTTATAAAATAATAAAAATAATTATAAAGAAAAGGTAAAAGGAAAAAAAGAGAGGAAATATGTAGAAGAAAAAGACAGCAATAATTTGATTGGGCGGTCTACGAGCCACATAAATGAGGCTGGAATGACGAGAGTGCCCCTCAAGCCCCTCTGAGAATTACGGATTTTGCCCCTGGTCACGGGCATTTGTCCCTAGCAAGAAATGTACTAACTCCCACTTCTTTCATATCATCTCTTCACGCTGAGAATATTATTATTTATCAATTATTAATTATAATAATAACGAAATTTGCAAATTTGTTGCGAGTAGAGTGAGTTGATAGAATAAAATAATATAAAAATAAAATCACACGAAAAAACATTCGCTGCATAAAAACAAAACACAGATTGCAAACAGCTGAAACCGCGTTTTTATCCGTTCTTCGAAGGCTTGACATTTAGCCAATGGGCGCCATCCACGTGTCAATAACGCGTTTTTACCTTCCTGGGCTTCTCTGGTTTAAGTTGAGTTTTGTCATACTACACTCGACTTATTTTATTTGGCTCGTTTATTAAATGTATGTGAATCACAAAATAATAAAATGAGTCGATTGAAAGGAAACATATGAAGTATTAGGTTGTATATAGAGCAATAGAATTTTGATAAATTTTGTTCACTAATGAGAATTATTGGGCTTGATTCCATGTTGATTTGAGTTAATTAGTACTTTGTTTGTCCCTTTCAATAGTAGTGTTTCGTTGTTAAAGTGAGTTTGGTAATTGGGGAGTATTGATTAGTGATAGACGGTTCTTTGCAATATTTGTAAAATTGTGATGTGATTGACAGTAATTCTAAAAAAAACTCATAATATTTTCATATAAATATTTTAGTGAATATTTTTAAGAGACTATTGAAATGACATCCTTATATATATATATCTTAAAATAAATATATTTCAAAAAAAAAAAAAAAAATCCATACAGAATCGCGAGAATATTTATAGCTATTGTATGATTTAATGCAGTTTCTTAGAATGATACTTATACTAAGAATATTGAAATTTGACTATGCTTCACGCTAACATGGATAGCTAATTAAAGAGCATTGTTTCAAGCTATTCTATAATTGTATATATGAAATCATAACATGTTATCATGTTAAGGAATAAGGATGATCTAAAAATGCATTTGCTTTTAAAAACTTAAAGGGGCAAATTTTAGATCAGGAAACATATTATCTTGGTGATGTTATCTAGTATTTCCACTGTACACGATCTTTAGATCTCGTTGATTTTCTAGTTGATTTTGGAGTTTTGTAACGATGAATTCTAAAATCGACTTTTGGGTTGTAGTATCCTACAAAAAAAACAAAATTCGAAAAATCCGTTTTCAAATCCATCATTACAAAGCAACAAAATCAGCTAAAAATCAACATGATATAAAGATCGTAGACGAATGTAGTATATATTATAACTTAAAAGAGTGTAAACAAATTACTACTACATATTTTACTTTTTTCCAATTTTTTTTAATATATCTTGCCGTTAAAAATTACACATGCCAAGGAAATAGTCAAACTTTTGTTCACAATCCTGTTTATTACTCTCTTTTATATACCCTATGTTCTTTTCAAGTTGTTACAATTTCTATTTTGGGTCGTCCCTTTCAAGTTGTTACACTTCCTCTTTTAGCAAAGATTAGCAACTAAAACACCCAATTAGTAAAAAAATTAGGGCACACAAATTGGGCCCTTACTTTTTTAATTAACACATTTAAATTGATAACTGAGAATCAATTCATTTCGCAAAAAACAAAACATAAAAAAAATTATCAGCAAAAAATAATTAAAATAATTAATTAAATATAATTAGAAAATTGAAAAAATAAATGATTGATATTTCAGTTTTTTATTTGTAATAAATAAAATATTAATTATAATCCTAATTCATTAATCTCTTCAATTACCAAACCATTTAAAAAACTAAACACCCTTACTTAATTCTCGTGCCGAAAAGAAGTGTAACAACTTCAAAATCACATAGGGAGTATGATAAACATATTGATAAAATTGAGTATACGGGTAAAATAGTAAAAAAATACAACTATTCTACTACTCCCTCCGTCTCAAGTATTAAGATACATTTTCTTTTCAGCACGGAACTTAAGATGAGAGTGTTTAGTGTGTAAAATGTAAGGTGTGTAGGGATGTGATGTGGTTTATGTATGTAGACATATTTTTAAATTAGAGCATCATAGATGCATAAAAACATATCCATGTTTGATCTTAAATGAAAGATCGTATCAAAACCTTTAATTTGGTATAAAAACCGAATAACAAACTAGAAAGTTATGACAGTTTAAACTTTTAGGATTTAAATTATATTGGATACATTCTGAGAGATGAGTGGATGATGAGATTTAATTAGATAATATTAAGTGTAATAAGGGATTTACTAATTATACTATTAATTAGCTAATTATTTCCCAAAAAGGAAAGATATCAGAATACTTGAGACGACCCAATAATAAAAGGGTGTCAGAATAATTGAGACGGAGGGAGTATAAATTTTGAAGAAACCACTTAAAAAGAAATAAAAACAATCATGATATAAAATACTTAAAATAAGAGGGAGTTACGTAAATAGTAAACTAGTCAAAAGGCCAACATTTTGGGTTTGAAGAGTAAATAAAAATGTGCTAGTTAAACGACTAGGAACTTGTAAGGCAATTAATCCGACAACAAATTACTACTAATATAGATTGTGTGTCACTCTTATGACGCGTTGTCCTTAATCAAGTTACAAATTCATGTCGGACCTAAATTTTAACCGTCTTTTAACTTTCTTACTAAACAGGATATTGCACTAATTTAAGAAAATACGAACAATACTTACAAGTGTATAGAGTAATTTTTACAAGATGATGTATAAAATCGACATGTTAGCCACGTTTACATCAACGACAACTATAAATCAAATTAAGATCAATCAGTGGCGACTCAACATGGGGCATTGGGGGTACAGTTGTACCCAAATAAATAAATATTAGTATTATGTATTATGTATATATATATATATTAACAAAAAAACTTACTAGTATTATGTATATATACATATTGTAAGATGGTACTATTAATGTTATATAATTATTTTTCACACCCCCGAATTATAATTTCTGGAGTCGCCACTGGAATCAATGATCCGGATCTATTCATATTTTTCATATTGAAATTTGTTTAACATGTATTGATTTTGGACACTCCTAGATAAATTGGAAATTAAAAATTAGCTCATCAAAATAAAATAAAAAAATGTTAGAAATTGGTCTTGAATTTCCCGATCATAGCAACTATGATACAATACCATAATGTCGAGATATTATACAAGAATAAAAAAGAAATACACGATCACCTATAATAATGAAGAAGAGAAATGATGCTACTCACCTCCCGGTGGACACCTTCGTGGGCACCTCGTCGTTTTATCACGTTTGCATTGCTTTTTTTTAATTTTTATTTTTATTCTATTCTAATATCTTAGAAATTAATTTACAAATCATAAAATCTAAAAAATCAATGTTCAATTTATTTATTTTTATTTTTAAATTCAAAAAATGAGTAATAAAATAAATCGAGCTTCGATTTTTATGTATTTTTTAGATTTTATGATTTGTAAATTAATTTCTAAGATACTAGAATATAGAATAAAAATAAAAATTAAAAAAAAAGCAATGCAAACGTGATAAAACGACGAGGTGCCCACGAAGGTGCCCACCGGGAGGTGAGTAGCATATCATTTCTCTAATAATGAAATATTAATTTTTTGGCACCACATATATATATAATATATGATAATCCTTTTTAATTTTGTTTATGAGGAGGGAGCTCGAGAGGGCGAGGACATTAAATATTCATGGATAGTGCCTTCAACCATAAAAAAAAAAAAGGAAAAAAAAAAATAAGCAAAGCATTACAGTTACACTATTCAAAAATCAAAATGCTTCACAACTCAACTCAAACTCAACCCCACCCAACATTTCTCCTTCATCTCTCTCCAGTAGTATAAAAAATGTTGGCTCCAACCAGCAACCAACCCACCAACATTCTCCCTCTTCTCTCTCTCTCTAAAACTATGCGCTCCACCGCCATCTCCTTCCTCTTCCTCGCCTTCTGCTCCACTTCTTCTTCTCTCAATGTGAGTAATCCCGCGATCTCTGTACTACTTCTATATTGTTTTTGTTGCTCTGTGTTCGTTCAGGCATTTTATCGAACACCTGTGTAGATTGAATGGGCTTGTTGTTTTGTGAATGCAGGTGGCGGCGGCCGCCGATTCGGCTGCCGGAGAGAATCCATTCACGCCCAAGGGGTATGTGATACGTTACTGGAAGAAGCAGATCTCCAACGATTTGCCGAGGCCGGAGTTTTTGTTCAGCAAAGCGTCGCCGCTGACCGCCGCGCAATTCGCCGCCTTCTCGAAGCTCACCGATCAGAACTCGCTGTCGACGCACCTCCCCGAGTTCTGCTCCAAGGCTAATCTGCTATGTTTTCACGATTTGGCACCTAGCTTGGAGAAGCATAACGATAATGTGAACTTTGCCTCGTATTTGAATAAGAATTTTACCAACTACGGCACCGATCACGTCGGCGGCACCGACGCTTTCCGGAGCTACTCCGAGAACGACAATGTCGTCAGCGACACGTTCCGCCGCTACAGCCGCGACTCGAGCGGCCACGACGACAAGTTCACGGCCTACGCGACGGAGTCGAACGTGGTGGACCAGAGCTTCAACACCTACGGCGCCGCCGCCACCGGCGGCAAGGGCGCGTTCACCAACTACAACGACGAGGTCAATGTGCCCAACCTCGGCTTCACCTCCTACTCCGACGGCGGCAACGGCCGCGTCCAAACGTTCACGCAGTACACAGACGAGGCCAATGCCGGCAACGAGAAGTTCACCAGCTACGGCAAGGGCGGCAACGGCGACGGCAACGAATTCTCCAGCTACGGCAAGGAATCCAACGTCATCGGCTCCGCCTTCAACAACTACGGCGAGAAGGCCAACGGCGCCAACGACACCTTCACATCGTACGGCACCAACACCAACGTCCCCGAAAACAACTTCAACAACTACGGCGCCGGCGGCAACGCGGCGACGGAAACGTTCTCGAATTACAGAGATCAAGCCAACGTCGGCGACGACAGCTTCAACTCCTACGGCAAAGGCTCCAATTCCGCCAAAGCCAAATTCACCAACTACGGCCAGTCATTCAACGAAGGCACCGACAAATTCACCAGCTACGGCAAGGATTCCTCCGGCGCCACCGCCGATTTCAAAATCTACGGCGTGAACAACACCTTCAAGGAATACTCCAAGCAAGGAACCACATTCTCAAGGTACATCAACGAAACCTCATCCGTATCGGCATCCCTAACCTCATCCAGTGGCAAAAAGGTAAATAAGTGGATAGTCGAGCCCGGTAAATTCTTCAGAGAATCACAGTTAAAAACCGGCACCGTCATGCCCATGCCCGACATCCGCGATAAAATGCCTAAAAGGTCGTTTCTACCCCGCGTCATCCTCTCCAAACTACCCTTCTCCACCTCCAAACTCGCCGACCTGAGGAGAATCTTCCACGCCGCCGACGAGTCAGGCAGCATGGCGAAGATGCTCTCCGACTCCCTCAAGGAGTGCGAGCGGGCGCCCACCGGCGGCGAGGAGAAGCGGTGCGTGGGGTCCATCGAGGACATGGTCGACTTCGCCACGTCGGTGCTGGGGCGGAACGTGGCGGCGCGGACGACGGCGAACACCCGGGGGTACAACAGTCAAATCAAAATCGGAAAAGTCAAAGGGATCAACGGCGGGAGGGTAACAAAGTCGGTGTCGTGTCACCAAAGCTTGTTTCCCTACCTTCTTTACTACTGCCACTCCGTCCCCAAAGTCCGGGTCTACGAAGCGGATATACTCGACCCGAAATCCGGATCCGAGATCAACCGGGGCGTCGCCATCTGCCACCTGGACACCTCCGCGTGGGGCCCGGGTCATGGGGCGTTCGTTTCGTTGGGTTCGGGTCCCGGGAAAATTGAGGTTTGCCACTGGATCTTCGAGAACGATCTGACGTGGGCGGTCGCGAATTAACGGTCGGTCGGTCGGGTACGGGTCGGTTTCCGGATACGGGTTAGAGTTGGACCAGTTGCGTTACAGAACGGGTGAACCACTGGTTCGACCTTATTTATAATTTGAGCTCAATTTATATTTAAGTTTTTTAAGTTATTAATTTTTATTAATTTATTTTTCTCTTTTCAACTGTAGACTCTCTCTCTCTCTCAATAGTTGATCAACTGAATGTTCGATGTTAATGAATCGATTTATATAATTTTTCGAATTTTTTTGTATAAGTGAGTATTTATTTATTTATTTATTTTCTTTCTTGAGTGCAACAGTGTTTTCACGATTATTTTATAGAGATACACTTGGGTCAGCCGAAGGCACCGTGCGGCCGGGCTAAAATAATGACACTTTTATTCATATAGATTGATATTTTTCTGTATAAAGATTGACACTTTTAAAAATTGTCATTTTATTCGTAAAATAATTATGTTAAAGATTGACACTTTTCTGTATAAAGATTGACACTTTGGGCCCGGCCGCACGGTGCCTCCGGCTGACACAAGTTTTTGTCATTTTATAAGACGCCAAAAAACCAATTACAAAATGATTAAACATTAAAAATTCGTTGGTTTTGGATTTTGTTGGACAAAGATATCGAATGTTGTTTTGGTCAAACCTTGAATTTTAAAATTTTATAATTTTTTTTAGATTTTTGAGCTAAGCAATGGAAATAGCTTAAAATGTAGATAGATTAAGCAAAAGGGTAATAAATAGGAAAATCTACCAATGTTTTTAAAATTTCAAAAATAAATTGGAGAAGGAAAAAACAAATTTGATGGAGATATAAATAGAGAGGAAGTAAATTAAATGAAAGAATGTCAAAAGGATTGAATTCAGAGGCGGTTGGGAGAGTAGTGAATATATATATGTATGTGGCAAGAATTTTGTGGTCCACATTAATCACTTTTGTTTATTATTATTACACTTACTCACTATCTCTTCCCTTCTTTTATTTTATGTGTGTGTGAGAGAGAGAATGTGGAAAGGGGGGAATAAAGCCATTTTCCAGCTGTTTTTGGGCCACTATATTTTTGTAATTTATGTTATGCTCCCAACTATAATTTTTGATTTTTTGTACTCTATGAAAAAACTTTGCAAACTTAAATATTTTTAATAGTATATCTTATCAATTTCATGAACACAAGTATAGTTTATCTTCTTGCAAAAGTAAGAAATTAATAAGGAACAATGGTGTTCCTTGGTGATGATTGTGAGGGGTGGAGATGTGGGAAATATGAATTATCCATTGCTATTTTAATTACTTTCTCTTTTACTAGTAAAGAATTATTTGAATATTACTAATAGAGTTAATTTCAATAAAATGATCTCTTTATGAATGAGACAAAGTGATTATAAAGTATGAGCCAAGATCAGATAGGTCACATATAACTTTTTACGTAATTTGTATTCCCTCTATCCCATTAAATGGTGTTTAATTTTATTATTTTATATCTCACATGCATTTAACAAATGAGACATGCTTAGTGGGGGAAAATGTGATATTTTTTTATTAAGAACAAATGATGTCGGTATCATCTACCATCTATCATCAAATTTACAACTTGATAAATTAAAATGTACTCCATCATTAAAAAACATGAAAAACGTGCTAGAAAGTCTCAAAAGCAAAAGTGTTAAATTGGGTGAAATTGAGGGGGTATAAACTAAAAGAAGTGTGTGTGTCTTGGCCTAGTGGTAGGAGGTAAGACCTCAGACCAAAGGTCGTGGGTTCGAGTCCTCCATGACACGGTCAAAAAATTTGCTTGATAAAAAAAGAAAAAAAAAGAAAGAAAAGAATATGAATTTATTTATCTAGTGTTGGGTTAAATTAATGAAATAAACTTTTTCATTGAATTTTTGCACTTTCAATCTTTTCTCATACCAAATTCTTTTCTCATATCTAGTGTTGGATTAAATTAATGAAATAAACTTTTTCATTGAATTTTTGCACTTTCAATCTTTTCTCATACCAAATTCTTCGCCCATTACCTTAGTTTTTAGAACACTTTAAAAAAGGATGTTACAAGATTTTCAAGATAGAGCGATTTTTTTCAAGATATTTTATTTATTTATTTGATTTATTGTTAAGGTATTCTTGGATCACAAAAATCAGATAATGTTTGATTCACATGTGAAACTTACTTGTAGTCTTGTAATAATTTATACTCTCTAGTCTCTACTAATTCACGGACCATATGTTGGCACACTGTCCTTGCATTTTCTTGTGACTCTTTATATTTTCATGTCCTTTTATTTCGATTTTATTCATTAAATTTTATTCCAAATTTTTTTTAGAGAGCACGGCACATAGTGATTAATCGGAATTACTCTGATTTTCGGTTTATAATATCTGTTCTGTATTTGTCAGAATAATTTTCTATCCTATTTAATTGGCAATTTTCTAATTAAATTTATTACAAGAATGGGGGGAAATAGTGGCATGCACTTAAAATTGTGCCTAAATAAAATGATTTTCACTTGGAAGGTTGTACTTGTTTTTGAAATCTTGCTTATTGTTTGCTTATGTCTAAAGAATCGAATTTATTTTTGTCTCACACTATTATTCATTTATGTGGAATTGGAATATTAGTAGTTAATATTTTTTTCAAGAAACTTTATTAATTCAGCGGGACCCCCTTTGTGTTGAGAACCCTGTTTCAAAAATAAATATGATTTGAATTCATTTCTTCAGATTTATGGATTGACGATTTACCCCTCGAATTGTCTACAGCTCCAAATTTAGTTCATTGCATCTTCTTCCCAGTGAACTCGAATTACATATCAATGGAGTCCTCTCGAATTAGGCTTCAGCACCGGCTTTTTCTTCGTGCAATTCATCGTCCGGAAATCGGAGATGACGGCAGAGAGGAGGATGAAGATGGTTGAATTTGGAAGTTGATGGGGCATGTTTTTCCTTTTTGAATTTCCATTTCTTTATTTATTTTTGCATTTTAATTGCTCTCACATTATACAAGATGAAATATGGAATTCATAATGGAAAACGTGCAAGACAAGAAACAATATCCGAAAAAAAAAAAAATCAGAATATTTCTTTTTCTTTTTTTTGTTTCTCCTTTTTTTTGGGTTTTTTTTTCTTCTTTACCTTACAAGTCAAAATACAGTTTAGGGGATCATCACCATAAATGGTAGCACTGGAATCTTGCATCTACTCTCTACTTCTATGTTCTTGCAAGTTAAAAGACAAACGCAGATTATATAATCATCATCATCATCATCATACCTGGTTCCTCAACATGAAATTTGCAGCTTCAGCTGAGACAGGAAATCCAAATGCAGAAATTGCTCCAAACAATCAACCTCCAGAATACCGAAGAGCCATCATTTTCGTCTACGTTGCTGATTTTTTGTCAGGAGCCCTCACAGAAATCCATTCTATATTCAGTCTTCACTAACCAACCATAGAGGAGAAGACTAGTACCTCTGAAAGCAATTATACTGCGTCGTTCTTCATACGTGATTCTCTTGCACGTGCCTTTTGTGGTCTCTTTCTGAATAGTTGTGCCTCCCCAATCCATTTCTCTCCAATGGGCTACCTGCCTTCCTCTTTCGCGTTGACTTGTTAGGCGACCGGTGCTCCTGGTCAACCTCATCAGATAGCTTGACTTCCCCTTCTTCAACATTGTCGATATCATCTTCGTGTGAGGATTTGATGCTTTGCTTTCTCTCACGCTTGCTCTTGTCGTTGTCACTTGGGACTTCTACATCTTCCAGTTCTCTCTCGAGCTCGTCCAAGGGATCTATTTTACGGGTTATATCTCCTCGGGCCTTCCTTCTTTCGAAAGCAGCTTTGAGCTTCTCCCTGTCCAGCTTCTTAGTAGATTCTTGAGGTGTTTGATTAGTTGAATTGTCCTTGTTAGGCAGGTTTCGTCCGTGAATTTTATCCCTCGATTCTACTGCATCCCGGTCGTGATCGTTATCATCTCCATGCCCAGCTTTTGCTTTATTCTCCGAGTTCCCATGCTGAGGCATGACTTCTCGCTCATGTATCTCATCTTCTACTTGGCTGTTATTTTCAGAACTTCCATATTCACTGTTCCGAGTTTGAGTAGTCCTAGGAGGTTCACTGTGATTATCAATATGGTGTCCATCCGAGCTTGGCCTCGATGGTGCTGGCTTATGACGCGTTAAATGTTCTTCATTAGCGAGAGCTTTAGATGGAGGACGTTGACCGTCTCCGGCACTCCCATCTGCTTCATTCGCCTGTGTTGGTTTGTTTTGTTCGTACAACTCCAACATCTGGTTGCTAACCTCTGCACGGAAGCAACTCTTATCAAAAGGGAAACACATTAGCAAATGCATAAACATCATTGCAATTAACCAAACATACTTGACCCTCCCACCTTTTTCTCCATTTATGCCTGAAATATATAGGTAACTAAATCATGTAATACTAGATACCATCTTCTCAAACATCTAAAATATATTATAGAAGTGAGGAATAATAGTCTACTAATAGCACGATATGCCGATACTATTTAGCATCATGAGATCGATCAATCTGTATATGCAAGCAAAGGCAGGTAGGTAGGGCTCCAACCCTCTAATTGGCGTGGGGTGACGTCAAACTCCTGCCACCAAACCTTCTCGCCATCAGCCGGAAGCTTTACTTTAAGAAACTTGGCAGCAAGGAAAATGGCACCTGCTGCAATGTGGTGAGGCTTAAATTGCAAGCACAGAGATGTCCGAAGCCTGCATTCCGCTTTCTCGGGTCAAAAGGAGAAAGAAAAATGTAGGATGGCCAAAGGATAAGGGGTAATTTATAACTATGTTGACTAGTACATCATACCCATCATTTACAAAGTTCCATGCAACTTGTGCTAAGGTATTTTGAGCAACCTTGAATTTTTTTATTGCCTCAACAAGGGGCTTATAAGGATGGTGTACGTTGAGATCATAACCGAGTGTTCCAAGAACAACCCTTTCTCCCAACAGAACAAGTTCCTTTTGTTGCTCATACACCTCCTGTATAAAGGACCCGGTATCAAATACTGATGCAGAAAAGAAATTTCTCATTCCTTTTGTAGTATTATCATGTACATGTGTTTGAATCCGGATTTATTATGACCTTCACAGCCATGAGCATATGGAAGGTATAAAAGGTCAAATGCAATGAGAAAAAAAGTAAAGCTTAGCAGTACCTTTTGCTTGATTTTTTGCACAGCAGCAGGATCTTTTTTGTGATTAATCTCATATGACACCAGAATTACATCTTTTAGAGGACGAGGAGTTTCTTCAACCTTACCCGCTAAAAACATACATACTGTGGCAATGGTCTAAAAAAACATGAAAATTAATCAGCTTGGAAATTTATACTTAAGAGAAAGCAGCATCAAATGATTTAACATTATCAGCACCTGAACCAATTATTTTGGGATCAATTAGAAATGTGTTTCCCACCTCAATGTCCGATTGTGCATATATATTTTAAATGGGAGTCTCTAGTATTATAAAGCAGTATGAAAGTGTCTTACAGATATGTAAGAAAAGGAAAGATGGAAATAATTATGATGGACATAACATCACTATCAACTAACTGCACAACAATAAGCCAACTACTATAAGAGGGTACAGCTTCCAAGTATATATCGGGTCATATGAACATTAATTGTAAGAAAGTCATAACAAAATTTGAAATAGAAACAATACATCAGTTAGAAAAAGGCCTTAGTACTGTTTGACAAATTTGTAACACTTGATTATTTGTAAACGAACTTGCAGTGTTAAATATTTACAACAGAAAAAGAGAATGAATTATGCTTCACTATAGCAAAGAGATGTCTCCAATTCCAAACTTACAGTGAGATGCACAATCCAGTAGATACTAATAACAAAATGTAAGTAATTCTTTACTGGAGAAAGAACATCATATTCAATCAACGAGATAGAATTCTCTTATGCAACCTATATACTCCCTCCATTTCACTTAAAATGACACATTTCAATAGTGGCTTTTCTGGCACGCTTTTCCACGCTTCTTGATGATGGGTTTTAAGATGGATTTTTGAAGAATTCTTTCTTTTACGGGATACTATGACGTCGTAGTATCCCGTAAAAGAAAGAATTCTTCAAAAATCCATCTTAAAACCCATCATCAAGAAGCGTGGAAAAGCGTGCCAGAAAAGGCAAAAAAGAAAAGTGTCATTTTATATGAAATGGAGAGAGTATTAATCTTTTTTCAAATGATAGAAAATCAAAAGTTCACTCACTCTTCTGTCATTTTTCGTGTGGGACTGACGATGGAAGAAGCGATGACAAAATATAATTGCAGTAGCAATTGTCACCTGAGGCCTGCATCATAAGCAGTACACAAATAAAATTCAAGAGGTAGCACGGTATATCACTGCAGAACTCAAATGCATTGTAATAACAGAATTAACTACAGCAGGATAGATTATATCAGCGCATGGATCTATTATAATATGCTTGTCTGTTTCCTTAATGAGGATATATGCATAAAAATTAACATAATAGTTCATCAGAAGCTAGAACCTCCGTATATTAAAATTCATCGAGAGGACCAAAGTGACTGACAGTGGAGGAAACTGATACCTAATCAGATTCATTCACAATGTAACACAAAATTCAGAACAGCTTTATCCATTTACAATTAATGAGATGAAATACGACGAGCAATAAGTCAACTGGACCTCATTGTTGTCACAACGTAACAACTTGCTAACAGAGCAAGGATATGCATATAGTGATTCCGGCTTCATGCAGGCGTTTATGCCTCACACGGATATTGAACCTCATGCATATATTAGAAAAAGAAAATCATAAAAGACACTGTAGACAACTTACACTTTAAGCCTCATGCCTAAATCCTGTAAAAATGTGCAATATGATTTCCGCAGGTAAGTCTCTTTCTTCAAGTCAATGCCATCTTGTCTAGACGGGGAATTCTCTTCAAGTTCCTTCCTCGAGAAATACCAATTCCCACCAACTTCTTCTGGTTTTTCCTGAGAACCCTTAAGAGTTCCATCAGGAGCTGCAAGACTGGAGGCGTCACCGGTCAACTGACTAGCCATATGCAGTTCCTTGCTTGCCCCAGAAGTCTTTTGAGGAATATGGATGACGTCTCTTAATCTAACATAATAAGCTCACAGCATCAGAGAACCCTTGTTCATCAGCTTCCACTCAGCAAACTGATATAATAGCAACATCAAAGCAAAGTGAACACATACCTCTAAATGCCAGTTAGAAAAAAGAATACATATACTCTGGAACCAAAGAACAAAAATCATTAAAAGACACAATGGGGGGGGGGGGGGGCAAGAATGTCATGAAGATCAAATGCAAGCAATACTGGAATGTCCTATGACTCCACTTATCGATGACGTTCTTTTCTTATGACAAAGCTTCATTGGTACCACAATCAAAGTAGGTTCCTAAGACAGTAAAGATGTAACCACACATTAACATTGTAACTAACCATCGATTTTCTTGATAGGATATCCAACAGCTTTAGTGAGAGAAAATGGTTGAATACAGACGAATTTGCTTCATAATTGCTGATACATATGAGAGCTAGAATAGGAATAGAAGATGCACCTAGAAAACCAAAGATTTTACACAAATTTATAGCAAGTGTTTGTGTGGGAGTTTGGGCAGGATTACTGGAATTGGTAGAATTTATCTGATGGTAAATAACTTGGTGAAAATTAGAGAATCACAATTTCAAACAATAACTTGTCATAATTCAACTATCATAATTGAAGCGATTGATAAGAAAAATCAAGCAGCTTCTCCTTGGAAGAAGTATTTCTACTATAAAAAATTGTTCGCCATAACTGATTTGCTGACTTCCTAGCATATGACAATAAGTTGACTATTATTAACCCAGTCACTTCTCTATAATTTAAAACAGATTCCAGAAGCACATATATAATACTAATAATGATATCTTATATGTCATAGATTGCATATGCAAGGAATTCTTGGTACACAAGGCTCTCTACTGGCAGAGATAGACCATAAGTAACTGAACATTCGCCCAGAAGCTTCCACAGCTTAGAACTCATGCAATATGTTCAAAATTTTAGCTAGCACCCGCAACATACAGCTGATGAACATTAAAGAAAACCAAGAAAAAAGAAATTTCATAGCTTAATCCTTTCCATCTTTCATATCTCACTCAACTCATCGGTGTTCTGACAAAGCATTCCAAGTTGTTCTAACTTATACCAACAACACACACAGTACCAATGGGATTAACATTATAGAACATAGACATGACATGCAATTTCTCCACTAACCAGGATTTGAACGAGTTTGTGCAAATCACATGTATTCTACGGATTAAGCATATGCAGCACCACAATATTTCGTTTCCTGTATGAAGACACGCAAATGGGTAAATTTAATTTAAAATGGACATGAATACAGTAGAAGGCACAGCCCAATTAGAAAGCAAATTAGGGATAAATCATATTTATATTTGGCACTTGGCAGACCTAATCAAAAAGAAGTATAGCTAGCATAACATATCTTCAATTGATGCACTGCCAAAGCCAACACGATATGAAAAGGAAACACATCAAATTCAAACTCAGTAAAACAGAGAGGAACTGCGATCCAAGAAGTTATCTATTGCAACAAGAATTGGACCCAGCAGAAAAGACATTTAGGGAAAAAGAAGAAAAATATACCCAAAAATTAGGGTTTATCAAAGACCCAATACACATCGGATAATTGTTAAAGCATGCCCGTAACATACAAAAATTAACTAAAAAATATCAAACGAGATACATTCGAATGGCCGGAAGCATGTCGACATAAAAAGCAAAGAACGAAAAATTCAATCTTTCACAGAACTTCAAATTTCAATTCTACTTGCACATGCTCAATTCTAACCTAAGAAGCGAAAGCAATACAAATTAGGGAAATTTAACTCCATACAGCAATAATCATTGCCAAAACATGAAACCTAATCCGTAATTTAGGGCAAATATGGTTGCAGCAACAAAACCTTACCGATAAGCGTCGGAATAGCTAGGCGCGGCGGCTTCCGGTGCGGTAGCGTAAACGACGCAAGGGCTTGCTGAATTGCAAAATTAATTTTATATAAGACGTCGACCAAAAATATCGGTTAACCGGGTCGATGTATGTTTGAATGCTGCTCGATGTATCAGTTCCCAACCGGGTCGGGTCGTGTATGAATGGCCCAATAGGGTTATAATCGAATTTACTACGTCGTCCATGAAAAACGTAAATGTTCTTTTTTTGGCACACAAATTTTATGTATCGAAAATTGATTTTAAGATAAAATTTACCTTTCAATTAAATATAATATATATATTTTTCATATATTA
Source organism: Mentha longifolia (assembly GCA_001642375.2). Taxonomy (NCBI): domain Eukaryota; kingdom Viridiplantae; phylum Streptophyta; class Magnoliopsida; order Lamiales; family Lamiaceae; genus Mentha; species Mentha longifolia. The sequence goes on from CM038121.1 coordinate 24,407,995, forward strand.
CTTTAGAATAATAAGTTACTCCTTCCGTCCCATCAAAAGATGTTATATGGAATATATATTTTTTGATTAGGAATTAAGAAAGTGTACTATGTGATTTACCCAAAGAAGAAACGTGACATCTTATAATGGACATCTCGAAAAGGAAAATGTAATGTTTTAGACGGGAGTATAAAGGATGAACAAATGCACCATCATCGTTGCCATAGATAGAAAAAGTAATCCTCAAATTTTATGAAAATTTATGGATTTTCCGACAGTCACCACACGAGCCCTCAAATCCCAAATGCCAACACCAAAACTCGAACAAATTTTCTCCCTTCTCATTTTTTTTTTTCTCACTATCGTCAAAAAATACAACTCAGTCATCACCTTAAATGGCAGAAACTCCAATCTTGCATCTCTCGTCTATTTTCTTGCCATTTTTAAGGCCAATGATAAATTATATAATCACCTCAACTTTTAACCTGGAACTTCTGTTCAAAGAGGTAAATTCACATCAAGAGCTCTTCTTGTCTAAATAATAGCTTCCCACTTCTCCAATTTGTAGAAGAAATTTTCCGAAGAACTCGCACCTTACTTCAAACACGTGTTCAAGCGAGTAATCCCATCGTATTTTCATACATGATTCTCCTGCAAATGCCGTTTGTGGTCTCGGTCCGAATACCCGATTCTCCCTAATCCATTCCTATCCAAAGGGCTATTGGGCTTCCTCTTTCGGCTTGTTCGAGGTGATGACCGGAATCCGCGGTCAGCTTCTTCGGATGCTTCGACTTCCCCTTCTTCTACAGTATCGAGATCTTCTCCGTGTGAGGATTGCCCCTTCATTGGCATGAAATGTGCATCTTCAGACTCGTTACCGTGTTTGATGCTCTTGGAGTTCTCGTGTTCTGTCCTCGACTGCTTGTGCCAACTTTGCTTTCTTTCGCGCTTCATCTTCTCACTGTCACTAGGAACTTCCACATTTTCGAGTTCCCTTTCGAGCTCATCCACAGGGTCGACTTTACGAGTAATATCACCCCGAGCCTTCCTTCTTTCAAAGGCTGCTTTAAGCTTTTCCCTGTCCAGCTTTTTCGTAGAATCTTGAGGTGACTGACTAACTGCAATTTCCTTGTTGGCATTTCTTCCATGATATTTAGCTTTAGGTGTGTTCCTTTCCTGATCCTCTTCTCCGTGCCCAAGCTTAGCTTTATTCTGGGACCCGTGAATCTCATCATCTCTTCGGTGATCTGGTATACTATTATATTCAGAACTTTCGTATTCATTGTTTCGTGCATGAGTGCTATTCCTGAGAGGTCCGCCGTGATTATCAGTGTATTGTTCATCAGGACCTGGCCTTGATGATTGGCTTGGAAGATGAAGCCTTCGGAGCAGCTCCTCCATGGAGGGAACTGTAACTCGTAACTTGTTCATCATTAGCCAGTGCCTTTGATGGAGGCCGTTGACTACCCCCACCACTCCCTTCCGCTTCACTCGCCTGAGGTTGTGGGACTTTGTTTTGTTCATACAGCTCCAACATTTGGTTGCTAACCTCTGCAAGGGACAAAAATTCAGTTAAAAAATGAAACATCATGTATTATGATAACTAAATAGCATGCAGAAAGTAATATCGTTGCACTAAATCTCATTACCCCCCCCCCCCCCCTCTTTTCTCCTAAGACAACATCAAAATTAGATACACATAATCTCAGATATTTTAATATCTCTATATAAAATCTCAGACCAATTTGTAGAATGGCAAGTAGTAAACCAACCCTCCAACTGCCGTGGGGTGACATCAAACTCTTGCCACCAAACCTTCTCACCATCATGTGGAAGCTTCACTTTCAGAAACTTGGCAGCAAGAAAAATGGCACCTGCTGCAATGTGGTGGGGCTTAAATTGCAAGCACAGAGAAGTTCGGAGCCTGCATGGGGCTTTCTCGGGTCAAAAGGAGAAAAGGTAGAATGGCCATGGATAAGCACCAAGTAGAAACTATATTGAGTACCCCATACCCATCATTTACAAAGTTCCATGCAACTTGAGCTAGGGCATTTTGAGCAACCTTGAACTTTTTAATTGCCTCAACAAGAGGCTTATATGGGTGATGTACGTTCATATCATAGCCAAGTGTTCCAAGTACAACCCTTTCTCCCAATAAAATAAGTTCCTTTTGTTGCTCATACACCTCCTGCAAAGGACTAAACATTAATCGGCTGATGTACAAGAGAACTACTAAAATTTTCTTATAATCTGTTATCATATGTATACTTTCAAGTGCTTAAACAACACTCAGAGTTACACTATAGAAGGTTTGATAGGGCAAATCCATTGAGAAAAAAGAATTGACATCCATCAGTGCCAAGCAAACAGTACAACAAAATAAAGGAAACCTCTTCAACTTAATGTTTGATATTCTAATAATCAATACCTCAAAAGCATTTTTCTTTTTTTTACCGACACACAAGAAAATATTTTGTTGCGAAGGTATGATAATTTTATTACCCCAACTAAATGTGGAAAGGTCAAGTCACTAATAATAACTCTTTTAACTAATGGATTTCTATGGTCATTAATTCACAGAAGTTTTATAGTACAGCACCTTTTGCTTGATCCTTTGCACAGCTGCAGCATCTTTTTTATGAATAATCTCATACGACACAAGAATCACATCTTTAAGAGGACGCGGAGTTTCTTCAACCTTACCCGCTAGAAACATACATACAGTGGCAATAGTCTGCAGAATACATGCAACATACATCAGCTTCCAAAATCTGCTTTTATACAAAGTGCATCATATAGTTGAGGGTCAAACAAGACACTGCTTTATATGTATCATCAACAGCTGAACCAATTTCTAGTATTTTTCTATCTTATCAGTTAGAAGTGTGCTCCCCACCTTCAATGTTGGGTTGGCAAGTGCATGTTGTGAGTTATAGACTTACATATTCGTTAGGTTTCATATATATTAGATTTTTTGTGAGTGCTACAAGCTCGCTAAGATTAGCTACGAATATGTGACTATTATTAGCATATGAAAAGTAACAAAATGCATGCACATGACACATTGACACCACACTCAAACTGACTACTTACTGAAAATCCACAACCGACTAAGAAACAGCAACCTACTGCCAATCAGTATTTTGTAAGATGGTAAAAACTTCCAAGTATATAACACCCGACTAATGTCAAAGTTGGACCTCTAGGCTCATACAACATTGACTGCAATGACATGCATACAGCACAACTTAGAAAATCACAAATCACCAGAAAATTCCTCAATTTTATTACTCCCTCCGTCCTCCATTTATTGGACCTTTTTTTTCGGCACGCATATACTGAATATTCAATCAATCTACAATATATGGCCTAAAACAATCTCTTAGCACAAAACAACATAAAGTTGAGATGATAATTAGATGGAAAAAAAGAGATAAAGAAAAAAAAAGAAAAGAAACCAAAGAAAGTTTGAAAATGCACTCACCCTTCTGTCATTTTTCGCATGGGATTGGCGAATGAAGAAACGATGACAAAATATGATTGCAGTAGCAATTGTAACCTGTGGCCTGCAACATGAAGAACCCGCCCGGTGCACTAAGAAAATTGCTCATGCATAAACATCTATAGAATTTGATTGCAAGATAGAAAGCATTCTGATAAGAAATAAATTGAGACGAGAGACAACATAATATTATTGCATAAACCTTGTATAAGACGGGTTATGTGCTTCTCTACATGATAATGCATGCAAAAAAAACTACTTCCTCTGTTTCAAGATTGTTGACACGTTTCTTTTCCTTTCTTTTTGGCACACATTTTCACACTTCTCGATTATGGATTTTAAAATAAATTTTGAAGTATCTTTTCTTTTACGAGATACTACGTGTGTCGTAGTATCCCGTAAATAAAAAAATACTTCAAAAAATTATTTTAAAATCAATCATCGAGAAGCGTGGAAATGTGTGCCAAAAAGAAAGAAAAAGAAACGTGTCAACAATCTTGAAACAGAGGAAGTAATTAGCTATTTATTAGCTATGTAGCATTGTAGCTACGGACAGAATTAAATACCATGTTCATCTACTCACATTAAGTGGGATGAAATACAACAGGTGACTTGCAAGTTTTCAAGATGTAATTTGGGACTCATTATGACTTAAAACATTGTTACTGGCAAATAAACATGGAATGCATCATTGCACTTTGCACAATGTAAACAGAACAGAGGACAGTCATTATAGACACACCAGCAGAAATTCTAACCAACAAGAAGTAATGAATCATCAAACATGTTAAATATGAAATCCACACAAACCTCCGGAAAAAAACTTACACTTTAAGCCTCATGCCTAAATCTTGTAAAAATGTACAATATGATTTTCGCAGGTAAGCCTCTTTCTTCAAGTCGATACCATCTTGTCTAGATGGAGAGTTCTCTTCAATCTCCTTCCTTGAGAGATACCATTGCCCATCAACTTCTTCTAGTTTTTCCTGAGCAATCTTAAAATTTCCATCAAGTGCTCCATGATGGGAAGGGTCACCAGTCAACAGGCTAGCCATTTATGGTTCCTTTCTCCACCAGGATCCTTCAAAGAATACCAGATCAGCTCTCCTGATTTAATGTAATATGTTCATAGCCTCAGAGAACCTTCATTCATTAACTTTCACTCAGCAAGCTAACAGAATGGCAGCATCAAGGTGGAGAAAACAAGCACCTTTTAGTATAAGTTAGAAGGTGAAAACTAATTAATGAAATGTGGAATGTAACATAGTAGCAGCATCAAGAGTGGTAATAATAAAACTAATCAATGAAGTGTGAAATAATTAACAACATTAGAAGCATCAAAGTGAATGAACCAAGCAACTCATAATGTAAAATCTAAAAATACAACTATTGGTATAGCAAACAGGATCATCAATAACTAAGTCATCGGCAAGGAACACCAAAAATCACGATTTTGTAAGCAATACTGCGTATCTTGACAAAGAATTAACTGCACGTTACCATTATGTACAGCAGTTTATTTATTAAATCACAGCTAAGAAAGCATGCTAGTTATTTAAATTTGTTATATTAATTACCAAAACATAGCAATATCTAAATTGGAAATGGAAGGTGTATCCTGAACATTAAAGCTTACATACAAAATCACTTACAAAATTCATACGAGAAAATTTGGTGAAGCAATTGAAAATAACATGATTTTTTACTAGCAACTTTTCAACTTACATGGTTAAAACATTAAACAAAAAAAGGAGCCTAAAGTCAGAAAAATGTCTCTGTATAACTGAAACAACTTTTGAGAGATTGATATAACAGAAGTTGGCATATGTGATTATTGTGCCTACAGTGAAATTATTTATTCAAGGCTCACTACATGTAGATTTATACCATAAGCAGGTCAAGATCAACCCCAAAACTCCACAAGTTGAAACAGAATGCAATATCTTACAAAATCTAACCCATAATTAACCCACATCACGAAAATATGGGCTTATGGTAAATCAAGAACCTTTTACTTTAGTTTCTTAAGTCCATTTATCTTTCATATCGCACTCGTGTAATCAGTGTGTAATTTTCTTAAGTCAATTCAAATCTTGCCAAGAGATATATACATAAATGTAAGCATATGCATGAACAGCTTGGATTTTGTCCACGAACTGGTATCTCTTAATTAAAAATCCTTGATAAGACAACCAATAAAAGTAAAAGGAGGCATGAAACTACCAGATAAACAGTATGAAAACACATCAAAGTCTAGACTTGGTTGTCGCGCAAAAAACCAAAAAAAATAGACCTTAGACCAAAAGAACTACATCTTTAGCCTCTTAGTGATGCACATGTTCTCAATTGCTCCAAACAGCTGAAGTTACAGGGGAAAAGCTCGAGGAAAAAGAAGAAGAGGAACAAAGAAAAACTTAACTATACCAAAAAATATATATTACCAATCCATGACTAAAAACCATATCGAGTAAGACAGTTGTCAGTTGTCACCGCCGCCCATATTACAAAACATCAAAACGAATTATATCCTCACAAAAAAAAGAATAATGCTAGTTTCTTGAAACTACAGAGAGAATAGCAAAAAAAATCTTCAATAGAAACTTCATTTTCAACTCTACTTACTCAATCAAGCCCGAAACACATCAAATTACAGAAAAATCAAGGAATTTCAACTCCAAAACAATAATAGCCACAACCAGCAGTACATGAAAAAATCAAATTTAGGGCAAATTACAGTTCGTACAAATAACGCACCCAACACTGCAAAAACAGCAAAACCGTACCTATTACCGGATGATAGTACCTATTATCGGACGATAGGCGGTGGAATTTCCCTGCGGCGCGGCCTCCGGTGCGGTAACTTAAACGGCGAGGCTTGGTAGTGAGGGCTTCGATGAGACCTTAGAAGCAGATTCCGAAATGCAAAAAAGTATTTTATATATGACGTAGACGAATAAAATAGTTTAGCATTAACAGTTTCCTTTCCTTCAGTAACTAAAACTGTACGCGCTCAAACGCAGGTGGCTAATTGGGCCCTTCATTACTCGGCCTTTGTATGCTGAACTTGAAAGCCCAAAGCCCAGTAAGAAACGGCCCAAATATTAATTAAAAGCCACAAATATTCAAAAATTATTGGATTACGTCAGCAACCGAGGCCCACCAAGAAGATTCATGACCGTTATTCGCAACGTTCCAAATTCCCCGCATTTTAAAAATCTTCCTTCGCTGCCGACCGTTGAGCTTCACTCCACCTCTCATCACCGCTCCCCATTTACTTCACTCCACCTCCACAATTGAAAAGGAAAAAACAAAATTAAGAAGAAAATCTCGAAGAATTATCATCCCCCCTTTTTTTTTTCTCGATTTCCGATTCTTGGACTGAAGAATCGAAGGAATTTCGCTTTCAGTAATGGCGGCGCTGGCACCGGGGATTCTGCTGAAGCTCTTGGACGGGATGAACACGGGGGTGAAACCGACCGGAGAGCACCGGAGCTCGCTGGTGCAGGTGACCGACATCGTGCCGGCGGATCTCGACGAGAAGAATCTGCTGCCGAAGCACGGCTTCTACATCAAGGTCTCCGACTCGTCGCACTCGATCTACGTCAGCCTCCCGTTCGAGCAGGACGATCTGGTGATGAGCAACAAGATGCAGCTAGGGCAGTTCATCTACGTCGACCGCCTCGAACCAGGCTCGCCGGTTCCGGTTGTGAGGGGAGCGAAACCGCTCCCCGGCCGGCACCCCTTGGTGGGGACGCCGGAGCTGCTGATGGCGCTGAGGGCGAGAGGGGAGAGGAGCGTCGCGAAATTCTCCGCTACGAAGAGGGCTTCGTGGGAGACCGGGGGCGGCGAGGGCGGCGAATCGCCGCGAGGTTTGAAGCCGGTGCCGTTGGATTTCGACCAGTGCACGCCGGTGAAGGAGCGGCCGCCGAGCGCGGTGAAATTCTCCGGGAATTTTCCGATGTCGCCGGCGATCAGAGGTAGGGCGATGAGGGATGGCAGCGCCGTTAGGTCCTCCGCCGGCGGCGCTCTCCTCTCCAAAATGGCCGAGTCGCCGATGATGCGGAAGAGCTGCGCCTTCACGCCGTCGTCGGCGAAGTATTCCCGGAGCCGAAGCGTCTGTGACAGAGAGCAGCGGATTTCTAAGAGTACCTTCAACATAGCTGTAGGTACACCTTTGCTCTGCGCAATTTCTAAGAGTACCCATTTCTTCCATTCTGACATAAAAAAATCATTATTTTTTTATGTTCTTTTCCAGGAGAAGAAGAGTTCGACTCCGCCTCCGGCGTTGCGGAATGAGCCGCCGCAAGCAACCTCTCCCGCCGCCGCCCGCCGCCGAGATTCATTCGAAGCAGAAGATTAATTTACAATCTCAAATTCCAACTGGTGATTCGAGCTCTGTAAACACAAGTCTTCACATGAATTTACCAGGAAAGCTCAGCATTCTTGGAAAGGTAAAGACTCACCTTAAAATCAAAATCTTTCTTCAAATATTTCTAGAGATTATTTACTCCATTAGTGTTTAATTCTTCGTTTTATGAATTTAGGAAGCCGTGCAACAGAGAGAAACAGCGCAGAAGATTGCACTTCAAGCACTAAGAGACGCATCAGCAACTGAGAATCTAGTTCGTTCTCTCAAGTAAGAAGAAAACACAGTTCTTTCTTTCGCCTTCATCTTCTTCTTCTTGCTTGTAACCTTGTGATTCTCTTTCTTGCAGGATATTTTCAAACCTAACGAAAAAGGCGAAGACGGAATCACCAGCGCCTTGTTTCAATCAGTTCCTCGAATTCCATAGCCAAATTCTTCAAGTAGTGGCAGAAATGACCTCCATTCAAGCTGCAACTGCTTCCAACGAAGCAGGCAAGAGATCAAATGCAGAATCAAGAGAAGATGACACTTCTGTGTTAAATGAAATTGCCCCCAACTCCATGGACAGCCATCCGAGCTCAGACTCCGCTGCATCGAAAAGAAGGAACACCCCTTTCAAAGAACGAGATCAGAAGACAGTATTGGGGAAGCATTTGAGATCATCAGCTCTGAACCAGAAGGAGAAAAAGGGATCAGTTCCCTCCGAAGCAGTTTCTGAGAACGACGAGAACAAAAAACCGGCTTCTTCTTCGTCTTGCAGTTTATCGAGCTCCATCAGACTGGGGAAGCAGATAGAGAGTGAAGCCGGTAACTGGTTCATGGAGTTTCTGGATAAGGCATTGGAGAGAGGAACAAGGAAAACTAAAGAAACGGAGAAAGTTCCTCAGTCACTTATACTGAAAGTGATAAACTGGGTTGAAGTGGAACAGAGTGATCCAAGCAAAAGGCCAGTTCATCCTCGAGCTGCAGTCATAGCCAGGAAGCTAAGAATCAAGATGAAGAACCCCTCAGTTTGAATGAATGAATTATTTAGGTTTATATATATCATTTGATTGATTACTTTGTGAAAATATTATGTTATAATCTGTTATCATACTATAGAACTCTTCTTGTTTTCTTCTGAATAATACAGAATTCAGCAATCTCATTTTATATTTTAAAGCAAGTTTTGTTATATGCAGCATTCAAAAACAGAGTAAAAGCACAGAATTTCACCCTTGTGATTAAAAATGAGGGATAATTGTCATGAATTCACACAACATTCCCTCAAATTCTGAATTTTATACGGTGATAGAATCTTTCAATTGTTTCTGATTTTGCACTGTGATATCAATTTTGCCCCAATTTCGTCGAATTTCGTGTTGTTATGGAAATCAGATATATCATACGATTAACAAGATTTTAATTTGCTCACGTATATGAAAGACATACTTTCAAAGCAAGTTTTGTCATATGCAGCATTCAGAAACAGAGTAAAAGCACAGAATTCCACACTTGTGATTAAAGACGAGGATAATTGACATGAATTCATAACATTTCCTCAAATTCTGAATTTACAAGTAATATAATTTTTCAATTATTTCTGATTTTGCACGTGATGTCGATTTCGCCCTAATTTTGTCAAATTTTGTGTTGATATGTAAGTCAAATTTATCAGGCGATTAACGAGATTTTAATTTGCTCATGTATATGAATGACATGCTTTCCAACAAATTTAATCTCCGACTTCCTTTTCAGCATAAAATCTGATGAATAGGCAAAAAATCAATCTCGTACGCAAAATCAAACTAGGCATAATTTTCCCTAGAGAAAAAACTGCACTAAATCAGAACTCAAAATGATCAGAGCAATACAAGAAATCAAAGTACAGCAAAGTAATGAACTTTTTCAAAATCAATTCAATCATTTATCAGATTGTGGCCATACACTGATCTTTTCCTTCTCATACTTAACATAAATTGCAGAAACAGCGGCGACGAAGTAAATCTGAATGAAAACAATGTAAGGAGTATGGTAGTTAATCACGCCCTGACCCGTAGCCAGCTCCACCAAGAACAGAGCGGTTAACCCCAGAAGCGCAATCCGCCCATTGACCCGCTCCGAATACGGGCTGAACCCGAATTCCACCTTCAGCCCTTCCGAAACCGGCTCCTTCAGCGCCACGGGCGGCAGAAACACGCTCGACCCGGACCCGGAGCCCGACCCGGTCTTCTTCCCCTTCCGGCTCTTCCGCACCTCGGCTTTCTTCCCGGATCCGCTCCGGTACCGGATTCGGACTTGCGAGAGGCGGTTCTCGAAGCTGTCTTCGCCGTCGGGTGCCGGCGCGGGCTCGGATGAGGTTGGGGCGGAGGAGGAGGGGGACGGGTCTTCCGGTGCGGCGCGGGGCGGCGCGTGGAGTTTGATTGGGTGGTGCGGACGTGGTGAGGATGAAAATGCTGCGTTCGGTTTAGGGAGTTGGAGAGTCGAAGGTGGTAGAGTCGCCATTGTTGGTTACTGTGGTGGTTGATTTCTTCTTCTGAACCTTTATTTAGTTTTTTATTTTTTATTTCTTATTTGAGTATTTTCTGAGGTTTGAGTGGATATGAACGTTTGAAGTAATTGTGAGATATCACGGGAGGCCCCCGTAATATGATCTATTTCCTTGGTCGCCTCAATTGATTCTGATAATTATAATTGGATCCCTTGAATTTTCTCCCAATCAGTTGAATTTAACTCTTTGCATGGGGATTTATTTTAGATTATTTTGTTTCAAATCATTATCAAGAAGCTACGTTCCATTTTGTTTTGCAATATCCACGAACCAATTGATTCTGTTAGATGCAATAAATTAAATTTAGTTGGAATGAAATGAATTTAATAATAAAATGAGGATGAAAAATGAATGATATTCAATTCTTGTATTCATAAGAAATGGATATTTATCATTTTTAATCAAATTACATCACTATAATGTAAAATATCATACTAGCCGAAACTCATTGAGTTTATAGACCTAGTTTGGGTTAAGCTCATTGTTGTAGTGACCAGGACACGGGCCATACTTTTTTAAGGTTTTTTTTGTGGACTTGGGCTGGATATGAGTTAGGGCTTGAAAATAGGAATAGATGAAACATATTTCAAGATATAGCCCACCAGTCCAACCGCTTTGAGCAATTTAGCCGAGCTTGTGTCGGCTCGTAACGGGCCCGTGTAGGGCTGAACCGGTTTAACCTACATAACAATTATAGAGTTGTATGTTGGCAAGACATTAAGGTTGTAAAAAAATTCGGCCTATTTGACCAAAAGCACATCGGCCTCAGGGCGGGTCGATTTGGCTAATATTTCGCTATATTTATTTGCTAGTAGTGTCCAAAAAAAATACACTTAAAAATTATTTAAATCGAATTTGTTCATTTGGGCTAATGGGCCCTAAGCGGCCTCTCCCAATCGACTCGACCTATTTCATACGAAGTTCTCGACAAAGTTTAATAAACGATATCTAAATCTATAAGCCATATACACTCTCTAATAAGTAATAAACTTATTTATACACTCCATTTAATTTTTGAGTATAGTGATGATCATTGTGTCTTCCAATCATGCTTAATTTAAGAAAAATCGTTAATCATATTAAAATTAATAATTTTAATCTATTGACTCTATTCATATTTATGTTTAAATATTTTTGATCTACTACCTCCATCCTATATATTTAGACTACTTTACTTTATGCACGTATTTCTCACCGAAACTTATCCCGTAAAAAAAACGACACTATAAAATTATATTTTAAAATCCGTACTAAGTTTCGATGGAAATACGTGCATAAAGTAAAGTGGTTTAAATATATGGGATGTATGTAGTATTAATTTTGAATTAATAATAAACCATTAAGAATTACCACTAGTAGTAAATCAGTTTATTACTCGGTGAAGTCGTTATAGAAACGTAGTTCTAAAAGGATTTTTTTTTAAAACGCGACTCTATTTAAAAACCCAACACTGTAAATCTAGCCGCCATATTCGTCAATCTATCTTTCCCCCAATTTCTCGTAAGCCCTAATCATGGATCTCCTCCAATCGTACAAAGATACCGACATGGAAGACGACGGCGAACTCCGCACTTCTTCTACCGTCGCAGATGACGAGCCATCGCCGGATTCATCGCCGGTGCGCCCCCTCCCTGCCAAGTCCGCCGCGCCGAAGGTCGACGACACCATGCTCTCCCTCACCGTCGCCGGCCAGGTCCATTCTCGGGCGCAGAAGCCAATCGACCCGACCCAACACCTCGTCTCCTTCAACCCCACCTACGACCAGCTGTGGGCCCCAATTGTCGGCCCCTCTCACCCGTACGCCAAGGATGGCCTGGCGCAGGGCCTCCGCAATCACAAGCTAGGGTTTGTGGAGGATGCGAGTATCGAGCCCTTTGTGTTTGATGAGCAGTACAATACTTTCTACAAGTTCGGGTACGCTGCGGATCCGTCGGAGAACAATTACGTTGGCGATGTGGAAGGGTTTAAGAACAACGATGGGATCTCGGTGTATAATATTCCGCAGCACGAGCAGAAGAAGAGGAAATTGGAGAAGAAGAAGGAGATGCTGAAGGAGAATGAGGAAAGTGGCGAGGTGGATTCGACGGAGCTGGAGAATCCAGCGTCGGATACGTGGTTGATGAAGAATAGGAAGAGCCCGTGGGCGGGGAAGAAGGACTGGGTTCAGGGAGAGTTGACGGAGGAGCAGAAGAAGTATGCCGAAGAGCACGCCAAGAAGAAGGGAGAGAAGGAAGGAGGTGAGAAGGAGAAAGGGGAAGCGTTTGTTGACAAGACTACCTTCCATGGGAAAGAGGAGAAGGATTATCAAGGGCGGTCATGGATTGCTCCGCCTAAGGATGCAAAGGCGAGTAATGATCATTGTTATATACCGAAGAGGTTAGTGCACACTTGGAGCGGCCATACCAAGGGGGTTTCAGCTATCAGGTTCTTCCCAAAGCATGGTCATTTACTATTATCTGCTGGAATGGACACAAAGATTAAAATTTGGGACGTGTTCAATTCTGGGAAATGTATGAGAACCTACATGGGTCATGGCAAGGCTGTGCGTGATATATGGTTTAGTAATGATGGGTCGAAGTTCTTGAGCGCTGGGTATGATAAGAACATCAAGTATTGGGATACTGAAACTGGGCAAGTGATATCCACTTTTTCAACTGGCAAGATTCCTTATGTAGTGAGGCTCAACCCGGATGAGGATAAGCAGAATGTGTTGCTTGCAGGTATGAGTGATAAGAAGATTGTCCAGTGGGATATAAGCACAGGGCAGATCACACAGGAGTATGATCAGCATTTAGGGGCAGTAAATACAATCACTTTCGTGGATAATAATAGGAGATTTGTTACTTCAAGCGATGATAAGTCACTGCGTGTATGGGAGTATGGGATTCCGGTGGTGATAAAGTATATCAGCGAACCCCACATGCATTCAATGCCCTCCATTTCTTTGCACCCGAATTCGAATTGGCTGGCATGCCAGAGTTTGGATAACCAGATACTTATTTACAGCACGAGGGAGAGATTCCAGCTGAACAAAAAGAAGAGATTTGCAGGGCATATTGTAGCTGGGTATGCTTGTCAGGTTAACTTTTCTCCTGATGGAAGGTTTGTCATGTCTGGAGATGGCGAGGGGCGGTGCTGGTTTTGGGATTGGAAGAGTTGCAAAGTGTTTAGAACTCTCAAGTGCCACGACGGAGTTTGTATTGGTGCTGAATGGCATCCGCTGGAACAAAGTAAAGTTGCTACCTGTGGCTGGGATGGCTTGATCAAATACTGGTATGAAATCCCGACCTGTTCAACTTGACTTATTAGTCTAATGATTGTTTACTTCGATAAAGATAAGTGCATGTGTTTGTCAAAGTGTGGTGAAGTTTTAAATTACGGTTTAATAAGAAAACTCTGTTAGCTTTGTAGTAACTGTGTCTGTGTTGCATTAAGGCAGTTTAGTGTCCTGGAACGACTCAAATGATTAACGAAGTTAGTGATGAACAAAATTTTCAGCATGATGCTAGTTGCTAGAGAATTTCTAGGATTAGTCTCGTCATCATCGGACCAACAGGAATTCTATGCTTCGTTAGAAATTTTATGTACTTGTTTAGCTTAGAAGAAAAAATAATTCAAAAATTCATTTTAAAACTCATCCCACGGAAGCTTGGAAACGCGTGCAAGGCAAGAAATGGGGGGGGACGGAGGGAGTACTTTTTTTAGCTTAGAATCAATTATTAGTTGTGTAAGCCACAACAATACATAACTTGGGATAATAAACTTAGTGTTCTATTACTCTTAACTCTTAAGGACATCACTGCCATAGTTCATGACATAAATATAACTCTCAAAGACCAGTTTTTAATTACTTGTAATGTGAAATTCGAAACACCTGTGTCCTCAAATATTGTTTCTCAGTTTGTGATTAGTCGTTTTGGTAAATCTACGGCTACTTATAAAACCTGTAAGATTAGATATATATACAGCACCAAGAAGTTGCATAGTTTTAAATAATGAATTGAAATCTATTCTCATTTTGATTAAGGATTTTTTTTATCTGAGGAATCTGCTTGTCTCATTGTTGTAGTTTGATCTGTCCACTTGCCGGAATTATGACAGATTGTGTTCTCATTAATTTATATCGTTGGATATAGCATGTTTATGTTTACTTGTGTGAACTATTTGCATACGTGATGGCTTGCTGGTCTACCTCATTTGCAGCTTATTTCGTTATTGTCACTGCACTGTGTTTTCTTGTCTTGATATCATCACAGATTTTCCTCTTTACATGCCCATCTCTGTTCCTAACCGAAACCCCATTTTTATAAGCTTCTGCAAATCCTGGAAATGGTTATCATGATACCCATCTTTCGAATCATGCCTTTCTATTCTGTGTGAAAATTGAGTTGACGATGCATATGCTTTCTGGAATTGCTGCTATGCTAGATAATAAGTGGTGTCTTGTTATTGTACATGTGAGAACTTTCTCCAACTTGTTAGCTATGCACTTCTGTTGAAGCATGGATCAACTTGCTTTCTTGAAATGGCAAAGTTATTCTAACTCGGCTGTCATGATTTTTCAGGGATTAAAGTTGCAAGTGAGAGATTAGGCCTCGTTTCTATTGGTCGATCATCTTATTCCCCGTAAGCAGATGGAGGGCTACAAAGAAGAGAGTTACTTGTCGAGGTCGAGAATTGTGCAGAAGAAAGGCAGAGAGAAGCCAAATGCAGTGGCCGTTGAGCAGTGTGATTATAAAACCATTTAGACTCATGTAACGTTATGTCGTTTTGAAGATTTCCAAATAGAAATGTCGTAAAACACATAGTGAGATGTAATATCTTTTTTCTGTTAATCTATCTTTTTTCAAAAACCATGGTTGAGCTCTCAATATATATTGGATTTCGTTTTTGCACAAGATTTGGCACTCACTCTAAAAAAAAACTTTTTGTTGGATTTAATGCAATGCATATTCAATATCAAAATTAAAAAAAATATAAATAAATAAATAAAAAAAAGAAATAATTGTGCGTTTGCCGGGAGTCGAACCCGGGTCTATTGCTTGGAAGGCAATTATCCTAACCGTTGGACTACAAACGCTTGTTGAAGGCATGCACGCTTGTAAATATTAATAATAATCTGAAGTCTGAACTTATCCAAATTATCCAAAGATAGTATAAAGTCCCTGCTTATGGAACTCGGCGTCCATGGCACTGGAGATGACGCTCAGCCGCGGGCATTGGATTAGGCGGCAGCTCGACACCCTCTGCTTCCCCCCTCAACCTCTTCACTACTCCTCTTTTTCACCAATTCGCCTTCTCTCTCTCACTAATCCCCCAACTCTCTCCCACTCTCTCTCCTCCTTTCAGTTTCTCTCTAATGGCCGTTCTCTCGCTTCCTCAGCCGCTGCCACTCTTCACTCCTCCATCTCCCCCATCCCTTTAGGTAATCTTTTTTCACATACACGTAAACGTATAAAATCAAATCTTGCACGAAATTTGATGCGCTCGCTGCTGTTATTAATTTTTTTACTAGTTTTGTGGGATTTTCACGTTTTCCTTTCTTGTGCTTAGTGGGCAAGGAAAGCATTCAGATTCCATTGATGGGTTCCAGGGTGAATTTAAAAGGGATGAGATATCATGAGCTTGAGGTATTTATCCTTTTCTAATCCTTTATTTATTTATTTTTTATTTTATTTTTAGGGGAAAGTATTTTTCTTTCTCTTTGTATATGTTTCTGAAGGAAATCATAGGTTCACATGACTGAAGAATGATTGCGTTGTTATAATTTACTAGCCGCATCCTTTCTAATCAATTTTTTGTAGCATGAATGTTTATTTTCTAGTATTTTTTTTGGGGTTCTTTGTTTCTGATGTTTGCAGCTATAACAGAAATGGGTTGAGTCGCATGGTTATAGGCCTGCTCAAGCTATGATGCTATGGAAACGCCTCTATGGAAATAATATCTGGGCTCACTGCATTGAAGAATTAGAAGGTTGGGTTCAAGAATGCTCTATTTTTCTTTCAATCCTTGCATAAGATTAGAATGGAGAAACTGTGTTGATGAAAGGAAGTTCACCAAAACATTTTATAAAACTCTTCTTGATTCTTCTTGATTGGACACTGCTAGGTTTGAACAAGGATTTCAAGAAGATGTTGAGTGAGCATGCTGAATTCAAGGCATTGCAGTTCAAGGATATGATCACAGCATCGGATGGAACCAAGAAGGTATACATTTCATTTACGTGTTTAGTCACAAAATCTCGTGTGACTATGCTCTGTATTAGGCGTTGCACGTGTATTGCTTTCGACAGTTTTGAGAACCGTCTCATTCATTTGGAAATCGCAGGAACTTTACAGATACTCTTCTCTTTGGAGGATGGACTAGTGATAGAAACTGTCGTGATCCCTTGCCGTAGGGGTCGGACTACAGTGTGTGTTTCTAGTCAAGTAGGGTGTGCTATGAATTGCCAGTTCTGCTACACTGGGAGGCAAGATTTTCATCTTCCATTTTCTTTTCTTTTTCTTGCTTTTCAGTTTCTTATTACATATAGCGAGTGGACAAAGTGCCTTTCATGAAATCTTTTGATGTAAAAGTGCTAAGTATGTGGAGTTATAGTGCTAAACATTAATCTCCAACAGAAGAAGGTTATTCTGATTGTTTATTCGCGTTGATCTCATTTTGCAGAATGGGATTGAAAAGAAATTTATCGGCTGCTGAGATAGTGGAGCAGGCTGTTCTTGCAAGGCGACTACTTTCGCACGAAGTTGGTAGCATAACGAATGTTGTATTTATGGTAAGTGTATGATTCACTTGATTAAGGCACTTGTTATGCAACTAGTATTGAAGTTCTTAACTGACTTAATCCGATGTCTTTATAGGGGATGGGCGAACCACTTCACAACATCGAAAATGTTCTAAAAGCTGCTGACATATTGGTAGATGAGCAAGGTCTTCAATTCAGTCCTCGTAAGGTTACAGTTTCGACTAGTGGCCTCGTTCCAGAGTTAAAGCGCTTCCTTAAAGAATCCGACTGCTCACTAGCTGTCAGTTTAAATGCTACTACAGATGAGGTACTATACTACCTCTAGCCTTCTTCCTTGATTATATATTGAATTAGAGAAGTACTGAAAGATATTTTTTTTAGATCTTAATATTTCTAAATATTTTGCTGAAAAATGCAGGTCAGAAACTGGGTTATGCCAATAAACCGCAAATACAACCTCGAGCTGCTTCTCGGTACACTTAGGGAGGAACTTCGCTCGAAACGCAAATACAAGGTCTTATTTGAGTATGTAATGCTTGCTGGAGTTAATGACAGGTCAACTTTTGTTTTCCTACTGTTCTATTTGGTGTTATGCACGAATCATGATTCGTTTTGAGGGACGAAAGTCATAGCATCGATCCATTGTTGAAGAAGATGCATAAATTTGGGTTCAGATAAAATCTAAGTCTACTGTAATTCTTGAAATCAAATTTAGATTATGGTGATGATGATGATTTGTTCGAAATTTGCAGTATTGAAGACGCGAAGCGATTGATCAGTCTAGTCCAAGGCATTCCTTGCAAGATCAATCTGATTACCTTCAATCCTCACTGCGGGTCAAATTTTAAGCCGACGAAAGACGAGAAGATGGTCGAGTTTCGGAATATAGTTGCCGGAGCAGGGTGTGTGGTCTTGATGCGACCCAGTCGAGGCGACGATCAGATGGCTGCCTGCGGCCAACTTGGGAAGCCAGGTGAAATCCAGCCTCCATTGCTCAAGGTCCCACCAGAGTTTCAACTTGTGCTCGGCCCTTCACTTCGATGATGCATGGATTATGATGGAGTATTATTATTTGCACTTATGTATAGTAGTAGTTGTATTGATGGCTTCTATTCCCATTATGTAGCTCTCTTAATTCTACAGTCATTTTTTTTTCAATTGTTTATTTTATGTTTCAATCTAACTTTATACTAATTGACTTGGGTTCACCGAATCGAATTAAAATTTATTATTTATTTTTTAGTAGTATTAATTTAATTTTATTAGTTAAAAATAAAGTAAAATGCTAGAAAAATAATTATATACAATTAGAATAAAAATAATTTAATTTTATTAAATTAATGAACCATTATTAGTTAGTACTTATCCGCCCCACCTAATTTGTCCTAAGAGAAACGACACAGATATCAATACTGAAAAAGATAAAAAATATTAAAAACCCTTATTGTGTGTACAATTCTTACCATATTAGGTAAAGAAACATTTATATGAAATGTCACAATAAGAAAAGAGAGACAATTGGAGTGAGACGAATGGTGTATAAAATTAAATTAAATTAAATTATATTTATTCCGTCCCAAAGATAACGTCCTGTTTCTTTTGACAATAATTTTATGCTCCCTTCATCCCATAAATTTGGGCACCAGAATTAACGGAATGTGTAATCTTTTTTCAATTATGAATAATATACGTACAATATTATTCATATTTGGAAAAAAATTTACACATTCCATTAATTCTGGTGCCCAAATTTATGGGACGAATGAACATAAAATTATTGTCAAATGAAACAAGACGATATCTTTGGGACGGAGAGAGTATTACATCGAAATTAAAAGGAAAAAAAATGTACAAAAATAAAGAGGAATGAGAATACCGGTTTATGATAACGAAGCCCAGCTCAGTTGGTAAGACGCTTCCCTTCCAACCAAGAGGTTAGGGGTTCGAGTCATCTCGGGGGCGTGTGTAGGTGTGTGACTGTTGTGTTTACCTGATTAAAAAAAAATACTATCGGTTTATTTACCCGGATTTATATTTCCGAGTGTGAATGTGATTATAAAATAGAAAGAAAATATTTATGGGAAATAAATTAAACTTGTAGATCACGTTTACGAATAACCAACATAAATATAGGGAAAATAAAAATACAGAATTAGTGTCTGATTATAAGTCGGCCTTAAAAATAAAAATGAAACAAATATTGTTCCCTGAAAATTTACAATAGATTCTCAAATCCGAGAAAATCACTTTAATTACTTTATCCACACCGATTAGAGATGTTTTCTTGCAGTGTTTTAAAAACCGTATCGTACCGAACGGCTGAACCGGTTGAACCGTGAACTGGACATAGTTCCGATTTGCAATTTTGGCCGGTTTTGACCGGTTCGACCACGGTGAACCAAAAAAACTGTGAACCGAAGACCTTGTCGGTTTGACCTCCAGTTCGGTTTTTAAAATACTAGTTTCTTGCATTCCAAGGTACTATGTATATATCTGGTCACCCTTTCCTAGTCCACTTAGGATTAGAATAGCCTTCCCGTTCTGTCTCTCCCTCTCTCTCTCTCTCTCTCTCTCTCTATATATATATATATCTATCGTACCTTCTTCAAACACTGCAAATACAAAAGTTCAAGAAAACCAGAGAGAGAGAGAGAGAGTTTAGTTACGGCATGGAGGGTTTCAGCGATGATTCGCCTAAATTCAACAAGCGTGTATGCAGAGGGTCCAGACCATCAAAAAGGAGAAGATCGTACTTCCGAGTGCTAGATTCGAAACTGGAGACTTCCACCGACGAATCCAATACTATTCGAAGCGGAGATGCCTCCACTCCACCGTCGGAATCCAACCAAGATACCGGAAAATCGCCGGAGTATTCGCCGGGACCAGATTACAGACCTGGCGATTATTCTGAGGACGGAGCAGTAGCCGAGACTTCCATCGGAGAACCCGAAGCGGGATCCGAAGACGAGGCTTCCGACGGAGAACACGTCGATGAAGAAGCAGAATTTGAATTGAGGGCTTCCGATTATGCTTTTCGCGGCGAAACACAATCGAATCGTTACGAGACTGCACGTAAACCAGTAGAATCTCAGTTCGAGGGTTTCAATTGGAGGGCGGCGACGGAAAATAAACCAAATCCATGGATAGCAGAGTGCAATTACGGCACCGCCTTCCAAAAATACCCAATTCACGCCGCGAATCAACAGCTCAGCTCGAATTCTACTCAAGCGCCGGATCCGGGTTGGTTGAATCAACCCGCGCAGCCTCTGATTCGCGCCTCGTGGGAAGGGGATTTCGCCATCTACTCGGACCAGGCGGAGGTGCCGGCGAGATGCTACGGCTTGAAGGGCTGCGTTTCGGTCAAACTGTGCGCGCAGGCGCGGCGGGTGGTGCAGCGGATGCCGCCGGCGATCAGATGGGAGAAGGTGCCCAAGCACTGCGTGTGGCCCAAGAGTTTCGAGCGGTGGGGCCCCAACGACAACAACATCGCGGTGTTCTTCTTCCCGTCGCTGACGAAGTACGAGAGTGCGTACGACTCGCTGGTGTTGGAATTGGTTCGCGACGATATGGCGCTGAAGACGAGGGTGATGAGGTCGGACTCGGAGCTGCTGCTCTTCACCTCCGTTGAACTGCCGCCGCTCTTCACCAGGTTCCAAGGCAAGCTTTACTTGTGGGGAGTTTTCAGGGGAGACCGACCTCAACTGTGAATACCTGTTTGAATTTAGAAGGGTAATTAATTCTTTTTTTCCTTTTTTCTTTTTTCGTGTGACAAAAGATTTTAATTCCCAACTTTTTCTTTTTAATATCTCGTTTTGCATATTTGATGATGGTAAGGTAAGGTAATCGATGCTAATTAGGGTTTAGAGTCTGCATGAAAGATGACCACTGCATGAATTTTCATGGTTTAAATGCGTATCAGGATCTCTATTGCATGCCATTTTCATTTTCGCGTCGTTTTGTATTGCATTTTTTTATTTCATTATTGGATGCTCGACCCCTATTAAAATTATTTTAAAATTTAATACTCCCTTCATCCTCGATTTACTGACCCTGTTGACTTTTTAGATAATTTTAAAGCTTTATGATGATGGATTTAAATTGAATTTTTAGAGTTTAGTTTTTTTTACAAGGTACTACGAGTGTTGTAGTACCGTGTAAAAAAAACTAATCTCAAAAAATTCAATTTAAAATCGATCATCACGAAGCTCCAAAATCATCTAAAAAGTCAACAGGGTCAGTAAATCGAGGACAGAGGGAGTAGGATATTCTATTGTATGTTCGTATTATATCTCATATTATATTGTCAGATGTTAAAAAAATCAGCATCAAAGTTGAGCATCGGACGATAACAAATGCAACATAAAATGCAATAGAGGATCTGGATCGGTATAATAAACACTCAAGACTCCTATGTTCTAAATTTGTCCCAACGGTGGTGTCCCAAAATTTAATTTTATTAGTTTTATATTTTTTTTATAAAAATAAAGAATACTACTCCTCCTTCTGTCCACAACCTTTTGACCCTATTACTATATCATGACGTCCACCATCTTTGAACATTTTCCATTTTTGTAGTAGGCCTCGTGATAAAAAGAATTTGAGTGACTTAAGAAGTATAATACTATATTAAATCATACTCCCTCCATTTCATATAAAATGACACACTTCTTTTTGACTTTTTGACATTTTTTTCATACTTCTCGATGATGAGTTTTAAAATGAATTTTTGGAAAAACATGTCAGAAAAGCCAAAAAGAAGTGTGTCATTTTATATGAAATGGAGGGAGTGATTTATTATAGTATTATACTTCTTGAGTCACTCAAATTCTGTCGTAGTATCCCGTAAAAGAAAGAATTCTTCAAAAATCCATTTTAAAACCCATCATCGAGAAGCGTGGAAAAACGTGCCAGAAAAGCCCAAAAAAAGTGTCATTTTATATGAAATGGAGAGAGTAATAAACATTTATAAATAAAAATTGAAAATAAACGGTTATTTATGTAAGTTTATATGCATATGCACATAGACTAATAACTGCAATGTAACGAACGCTCTAAATCAATTTAGAATTGATTAGAATATTCCATCTTGCATGGCTTTTATCCCGCATTTAACTTTATGGGCCTGTTTGGTAGCTAGTATAACCCAGGAAAAGCCTAGATAAGAAAATTTATCTCGGCTTTTCCAATATTTGGTATCCGAGAAAAATAATATCATCGGCCCGCGAAAATGTTTGGGCCCGGACTAAATTCACTGTTACACTGGCATATACTATACCGCCTCTACCACCGGATAAGTTGTGGTAAGTTTTTATTTTCAATTCTAATTATAAATTTTTTATTTTCAATTTTAATTATCAATTTTTTTATTTTTTTATTTTAATTATCAATTTTTTATTTTCAATTTTAAATATCAATTTTTTATTTTTAATTATCAATTTTTTATTTTCAATTTTAATTATCAATTTTTATTTTTGATTTTAATTATCAATTTTTTATTTTAATTAAAAAAAATTATTTTCAATTTTAATTATCAATTTTTTATTTTTTATTTTAATTATCAATTTTTTATTTTCAATTTTAATTATCAATTTTTTATATTTCTTATCCCAACATATCTATGTTTGTACCAAACACACAATATATTTCTTATCACAACTTGTCATACTTTTTTTATCTCAACTTATCACACATTTTCTTATCCGTTCTTTTCTCAGTATTGTTACCAAACGAGCCCTATATATTCTTCACGTTGTCACAGATAGATAGAACTACCTCAGCCACTAAGCTTTCAAAATTAATACTGCTACAGTTTATATTTCAAAAAGTAACATATATAATAAATAGATAACTTCCATAATCCTTCTTAGAAAAGTTTTACTACAACTTATGCTCCTTGCACTTCTAAGTTATATTCTTTCACGTATTTTCCTTTCCCACCCCTAAATTATTACTATACGGTATAGAGTTTGAGAAGTTTAGCACAAAATATGCCTAATTATAATCGTTTGGGCAAACTTCTCTAATGTATATTCTTAACTAACTAGTACTCCACCGAATTCCGGCATGTGTAATATATTTATTAAATATTTAATACACCTTTAAAAAAAAATAAAAAAAATACACCTATATACTAAAAAAGACAAATTATTACCAAAAAAGAGAAAAAAAGAAGACAAATTACTACTCCGTATTAGAGAATTAAATAAAATTGACCGAAAAGGTCGACCCTAACAACTTTTGGGATGAATGTGCAAGAATAGTAAAATTTGAGGGCTGAATTGTAATTTACGATACCGTACCTGAGTAGACAACAGGACAGCTTTTTTGGCGGCATCACTTCACCACCACGATCGAAGCACCACTCCGAATTCCAGGCCAATAGTATAAACACTCCTTCCCTTTCCCCCCCCCCCCCCCCCCTCTCATAATTTCACTCTCTTTTTCTCTCTCTACAACTTCAAAATTTCCTCGCGCAAGCTCTGTTTCTGTTTCATTCGCCTCTGAAATTGAAAGTTCTCGGGAAGAAGAGGAGAGCATGGGAGCTAACTACCTCAAGGACGACGGCGGCTTCGCGCTTTCTACGGGCGACGAGAGGAGGTTCACGAAGCACGTCCACGATAATGTTCACGGCAACATCTACCTCGATCCTGTATTTCTCTCTCTCTATGCTTTCGTGCACGTTTCGATTTCTGTTTTTATTTTTATTTTTTTGGCAGTTCCTAAAGTTTGTTTTTGTTTTTTGCTGCATGCCTTAGCATATATGTTCATTTTCGAAATTTAAAATTGTTGTTACAGAATGTTAAGATTTAGCTCCTGCGCTTGTATTTTTTCGGAACCGAGAGAAGAATAACTTTTCGATTTATCTGTTGGTTTTTATCTGTATTATTTCCCCCTGAATGGTGCGTTGCGTGTTTAGGAAGCTGTATCATTGAACTGTAGCTTTTTGGAGAGAAGAAGCTCGGATTTTTTTTATTTTTTATTTTTTTTGTTTTGCTATGTTTTTTTTTAATCTCCGAGTGATAGAGCATCACGTTATCTGTATTTTGTTAATAAACATGATTTTCTTCTCGAAAGCAAGCTACAAAATATTTATCGCAGATATGTACTTGAGTGGCTGGAGATTTTTCGGTCGAGTTTTTGTCTCAGATTTGAAAAATCATATCTAGAGTTTTCTACTGTGCTCACCTGCATTCATGCATAAGTGCATATGCATTGGATATTGCTAGGTTTCATTGTGTGCACGATGATTTGTGAGGAAATACTGGTTTTGCGATAGATCGAGGTTCAAACACTAGGAAATTAAATGAGATTAGGATTCACATTTACATGTTACACTTGTTTTCATTCAGCTTTTATGCAAGTGCCATTTAGGAGGAAGTTTTAATTTCCACTCACTCAATTACTGATACACGTTGAACCGTCACTCATATTTCCCCCCTTTCTGTTGCAGCTCTCTTTGAAGTTTATTGACACGGAACAATTTCAGAGGTAAGGCAGAGAATAAATCTTACTATATTAGTCATTTTTTCCTTGTCCAGAATAAGGTTCTTCATTGATTCATTACCTATATTACTTCTATTTTGTATTAAGTAATTATTCATCTAATTCGTGTTGCAGACTTCGTGATCTGAAGCAGCTAGGTGCGTCTTGTGATTTTTTCCTGTATAAATTTGCAATACAGGCATGTTTTATAAATTCAAAACATAGGATTTAAATGTGAAATCAACTACAGGAGTGTCATACCTGGTCTATCCTGGGGCAGTACATTCTCGTTTTGAGCATTCACTTGGGGTATATTGGCTGGCTAGTGAAGCTATCAACAGATTGAAGACATATCAAGTAATGCAAATGTCTTGTTGATGCGCCTCTATACATCCGTTACCTTGAATAAGGGACTCATGCATGCTATCTTTGTAGGGCTTGGAGCTTGATATTGATCGTTTTGACATACAAACTGTCAAGATTGCTGGTATATCAGTGTTTGTTTGCTGTTGCTCTATTGCAGTTATAATTTCCATTCATGTGTTGCTTGCTGGTTGTGTGTAGGTCTACTGCATGATCTGGGCCATGGACCATTCAGCCACATGTTTGAGAAGGAATTCTTACCACGGGTTCTCGGTGGCCTCAAATGGTTATTGCAAATACTTTTTTTTTCCACTGTTAATATTTTGGTGCATTGTTTAGTATTTTGCTCACCTGTCTAATCCTAAAGTTTATGGTTTATCTAGCAGACTAGCACTATCATGCTTTTACTTCTTTATGTTTTGCAAGTACCAGTTGCTCTCAGCTCGTGAGATAGAATTTTAAATAATTTTTTCTCAGAACTTTATACCCAGTAGGAAAGAGAAGTTTTCATACATGGTGTTAGGATTGCTTGGAGCTAAAGTGAAGTCCATAGCATTTTTTCTACAGTTGTAATTTATGCATGAATAATTCAGACTTGGTCGAGAGATGCTCAATTTATGTGCTTGTATCACAAAGAGGAACATGTAAATTCTGGATAAGGGAACATGATTTCCTGCTCAATATTTGTATGTATCTCTGTTATTGCTTTTCAAAGATAACTTTTCAGAAATAAATATGATGTGTTCCTTAAGAGTAAGTTTCTCCTCAAGTTGTTTGACACCTGAGACATTTAGGACATTGTTGGAAGCTGTTCTTCAGTGCTTAAAGCTTAACTACTATAAAATTAAATACTGAATGATGTCTGCAGGTCTCATGAAGAAATGTCTCTGAAGACGATAGACTATATCGTAGATGAACATAACATTGACATTCCTCCTGAAATTCTTAAGAAAGTGAAGGTTAGCTAAATAGTATTAATTTTGTAATAGTATCTTGTTCTTTATTACGTATATTCATAATTTTTGTTTTAATTTCCATCCAAAGTTTTACAATGTTCACAACTTGAGACAGCAAGCAGGGTGTTAATAGGAGTCACATTCGTATCGGAGATATCGTATTGCCTATCCTGCAACTTTACAATCTGGGAATCAGACAACTACTACTAGAATATCAAAATACGGGAAAGCTACAAATGAGAATACATGACATCCATTGTCTAATGCTTAGGAGAGATTTTAGAATCTGAGCTTTGGAAACTCATCATACCCTAGTTGCCCTCGAATAATGTACCATTTTCCCATAGATGACACAAGTATTGATGTTAACCTTGTAGTGCTCTGATGTAAATTATATAATTTCCCTTTTTTTCTCTGTGTGTTTTCAGGAAATGATAATTGCTTCTGAGAAGGATGCTTCAAAAGTAAGTAGTGTATCAGTAATAATATATATCGTCTGCCTGCAGTTGAAGATTTTTTCTACCTGATCAGATAACCTTTACACTGTTGACTTTCTTTTTTAGAGCTCGAAAGAAAAGATTTTCTTATATGATATTGTTGCTAATGGACGCAATGGAATTGATGTTGACAAGTACATTTCTTTCTCATTTTTCCTTCTTGAAACCTATGCTCTGATAACATTTAACTTTGGCAGAAAGTAATTACCATTTTTCTACAGATTTGATTACATTGTTCGTGACTCCAGGGCTTGTGGTCTAGGCTGCAACTTTCAGTTTCAAAGGTCTGCTTGAATCTTAAGAAAACTATTGAAATAGTTTTCATCAAAGCTTTCCTTTTGGTTCTTTACTGTCTCCCAATTGATGGCATTGCCTATGTTCACTGCTGTTACTTGCAGAGTGTTGGAGACCATGAGAGTGATAGATGATGAAATATGCTATCGTGCTAAGGAGTGTAAGTGTTTGGAGCTACAAGTTTCTTCTTGTAGTAACAATTTATACATTGTATGTCTTGTGTCATATATCAGATCTTACCATCCACAAGTTATTTGCTGCTCGAGCAGATTTGCATCGCACTGTCTATATGCATGCAAAAGTGAAGGTGCCTGACATCCTATGATCTCTTGTTATTTTGAGACTTCCTTTGAAGCAGATAATCTATCCACGAGTCTTTTCAGGCAGTAGAACTCATGCTAGTTGATGCCATGACAAAAGCAAACGATGTTCTTCGTATTTCATCCTACATTGATGAACCAGCTCAATATTGGAAGGTTACCTGATAATCCCCTGATTAATCATAAGCACGTATTAATTTGAATTTTGGGCTTAAAGGTCTGTTCAATCAATCATTACAGTTAGATGACACAATACTAAAAACAATAGAAACTTCGTCCTCCCAAGATCTGAAGGAATCCAGAGATCTGATCCTCCGGATCAGGAGAAGGGACCTTTACCAGGTACCTTCTTGCTTCCATTTTCTCATTTTCAGAACCACAGCTATTCGGTGTTTCAAAAAATTGTAACACTTATCGTTGCTTCTAAATGTTCCTACAGTATTGCAATGAATTCTCAGTTCCAAAGGACAACCTGGAACATTTCAAAAATGTCACTCCCCAAGATATAGTTTGTTCACAGGTCCATTAGTCATATTTAATTTGATTAACCTATTATGCTGATAATAGATAAGAAAATTCATGAGGATATAAAATGTGATGCAGATTTCTGCCTACCCTACACTACTTGAGGAAGATGTTGCAGTGAGCAA
Organism: Mentha longifolia; assembly: GCA_001642375.2. Taxonomy (NCBI): domain Eukaryota; kingdom Viridiplantae; phylum Streptophyta; class Magnoliopsida; order Lamiales; family Lamiaceae; genus Mentha; species Mentha longifolia. The sequence continues at coordinate 24,435,679 of CM038121.1, forward strand.
TGTCCGAATCGATCTTACTCGTGGAAACAATAATCCACTTGAAAGGTATTACGGAAATAGTCAAATATTTATCCATGCTTTCATGTAAAAGATAGTTTTCACTATTTGAGCCTAAATCTACTTCTGCTCTTTCTGCTTTCTGCATTCCATGTGCTTCTCTCCACACCACCAGCATCAGATTTTTCGAGGTACTAAAACTTTCCTTAATGCTTAGAAACTTATTTTTCTTAAGAATATGTTATGAAATTATAATCCATTGCATTGTACAGATGCTAGCTTTCATTATTTTCCTATGAACTGTGCCATTTTGATGAAATGGGGATTTATTTGTGCGAATGTCTATGCATTGGCTCTCAGGACTATAATAGCAACAGAAAAATTGCTATTAGAGACGATTCAATCAGTCACTTGCTTCCTACATCTTTCCAAGACATGATTGTCAGGGTCTACTCCAAGAAGCCTCACCTGGTCTGAAATCTTATAGGAGTACCAGTTTTCTTATAGATCTCCAGTCGAGCAATAACCTTTTATTGACTGAATTTGTTCGGAAAAACGCACAGGTGGAAGCTGTTTCAAAGGCTTTTGAAAACTTCCAGATGAAGACATATGGGATGAGAACTCAAGTCCACGAAACTCCTGAAAAGAAAAGAAAGAAGCAATTAAGGTACAATCCAGGGAGTGTTTAGCTTGCATGCACCATTGTCTCGACTGAATTTTGTGCATATCAACCCCAAAAAGATCAGTACAGATAACCAGCTCTAACGAAGACAAGGTCTGTTTTTCATGTATCGTTGATCGCTTACTTAAACAATGTGGTCTAGTGGTAACATTTTGACAGTAGTGAAATTGGCATATAAAGTTTACATGACTTACGCTCTGCAAAAGCACATTGCTTTAGCATTCTGTAGATTTGCATCTTGTTTTGATATCTCCCTTTTCACTATCTGTTTATATAAATACCACAACGCATATACTAACCATTGGTTAATTTTAATGTTTTAATCTTCTTCTATCAGTATACTCTCTGCACTCAATTTACAAAGTATGAGCCCATGAATAATGACTAGACCCAGGAATTTTGCTGGGGTAGCCTAACTAATTGTAACACGAACATAAATATAAGTGCATTTTTGTTTTTTAAATATAACTAAAATTATAAACTACTCTCATGGACATTTTTTTTGGCACATATTTTTATGTGCCGAAAAGTTAATTTTAAGATAAATTTAAGGTTACATTTGATATGGTGTACTATACTCATCACTTTTTTTTTTTTTTTTTTTTGATCAGTACTATACTCATCACTTAGAATAAGAGTATACTGCATCAAGTGAAATCTAAATTTTATCATAAAAGAGGACGTTTATATTTTTTGTGGACATGAGTTTTTTTTTCTCCATATTTTTCGTGGACATGAGTTTTTTTTTTTTCGTGATGTTACTCCACTTATATTTGAACAATGAAAATAGTTGTTTCAAGACTATTATCTTCGATTTGTTTTTGTAAATGGCTCTTTATAAGTGGGACGGAAGGACTACTTAATTGTTCAAACAAATATTTACATTCAAATTCAATAAGAGAAGCATAATAAGAAGATATCCACCGACACCATCGTTGAAGGTTAACTGAGGCATGAATTTCACATTCTCTCGACTTCACCTTTGAGTGAAGCAAGAGTCCTAAAAATTGATAACTGCCCATCTTTACAGTGTAGTTACCATGAATTTACATCGAAATTCATTCCATAACGTATCAACACTAACGAGATCTAAAATGCTGGTCAGAGTAAGTTTTCTGGGCTCTGTAAATCCTGTACAAGAAATCGTTTCAAAATCTGTTTCGTCGAATGTGTGGCTTCACAAACGCAAAACTCACTGCAATCCTTCAATGTACATAGCAGCGGTTAGGGGTCCAATTTACACGCGTCTTTGTTTGCATTCCAAAACTCTTGTCTAAGTAAGCTGCGAATTTTACTCCTCAAACTGGAAGCTTGCTTAGGTCTGAACCATTGCCTTCCAAACTGAGAGAGGATAACAATGCCCAAAGCAAATAATGCTCGAGAGTGATGAACCAGAAGAGAAAGACGAGTATATGAATATGGAAACATTAGTATGTAAAGAAGTAGCACCTCTAAGTTTCGATCCTTTTGACGATCAGGGGCTTCGTCAATAAAACGTTCCATAAAAAAAAGAACGAAAAGGCCACAGTCATATCCATTTTCTTGTTGAGGCACCTGTTTAATGGAAAGAATAATTGCCTTAGTCGAATAAACGGGCCTAGTAAGTGCATGGTATACTGCAGTCGTGTGCACGAATAAAAATAGTTTATGGGGACAGAGATTACAGATTTTCCTTCTAAGGAAGAATAACTCTATACCTCAACTACTTTCTCATTGATTCTTCGAGAGAGCTTGTCCCAGATATGTTCTGTGAAAGGCTGAGGCAGCACATTTTCTTTTCTTAGAAAATTCCGTTCTTCTATTAGAAAGCTGCCAGATAAGAAGTTATGGTGACAGTCGAAAACATATAATATTCTGCAAAAGCAATCAATTGGACAACTTGATTTTGATAACTTTAGGCAAAAGGTCAAGCTATGTACAGCAAGCCAACTAAACAGCAAGATCTATACTATAGTTTTCTGAAGATAGCCAACTCTACATTAAACGTACTTTTGACAAAGCATACAGCACGTGCTGAATTATCCACTTTTTATTTGAAGAAAGTAAAACATGCTAATAGGACTGGAAATAAATAGAACAGAGAACCGAATGGATTCAGAAAAGTCACAAGAAAAAACTATGGCTAAGGTACTTGAGCTATTGATACACATTCATTTCTTTATTGATCAGTACAAAAACAGAAGGTAAGAACTGATATACGAGCAAAAGTTGATCATCATTAGAAGAACAGAGTTTACTGACCTCTTCACATTACTGAAAATTGACTTGCTGCTATGAAGTCCGAAAGAATCCAAATGAAGTATTATCGGCCCTGACTCATCTTCTTTATTTGGTATGCATATAATCACCAAGCTCCAGTGATGACTGCCACAAATGAGATAATGCAAAATATGGTCACTGAGGTAGCCTAGGCAATACAAAATGAGGTTAGAAAAATAGATAAGATAAATTTTACTGTTTTCGCAGACACTTGACATAACATGCAGCACACTGAATGGTAATGCACTCAGTTTAGGATAAATGCAAATTTTTATAACTCAGAGGTTATAGGGTAGCATAAACTTCAATCATCCTGTTCTAAAACTAGGGAGTTCTTGATGGAGAAAATCAGAAGGCTGATTCCATTATTTCAGTAGAAACTTATATCTTCTTTCTAGTCTGTTTAACTCTAGTAGTGATATTTTCTTTTTGCTATATGATTGCATTGATCCTGGTTTGACTATGGAGCTTTCTCCCCAAAAGGGAAAGGCAAACCCTACACAATGCAGGACAATAGTGTTGAGACCAACCTAAATGTGTGTAATCAGGGCAATCACCCTCATCATGGTAGTATAACTGTGAATTTGTCAACAATCAACAGGTAAAGAACAATAAAAACACTTCGAGGGACCTTTGAAATTATAACAACTGATCTTACAGCTTACTTTTCATGAATTGGTAGGAAGATGTATGCTTTCTCGAATATATTCACACCTTTCCACCACCTTCTGAACTTAGAAAATGAGTCATCTCCTTCATTCTGCATCAGGCAAAAACGTAAGTACTAAATGAAACACTTTAGGTAAATTAACTTTCATAAAAGCAATGACTCCAATGTTGCAAATGATGTTGACTTTAAAGAATAGAAATTGTTCACAACTTTTTTCATGATTTTAATGAACAAGCAACCAAAAAACATGCAGATAATAAACTGAAAAACAAACATCAAAAGTAAGACGATCAAGAAGCAGATATAATAGGACCAGTTTCCACCTAAGTGAACTAACACTTTGAAAAGTGTATTGAATTAAATCTGATAGTTATAGGGATTTGACCACGAAGGTCTTTGACTTGCACACGTTAAACATTCAACCAAAAACTTATGGCAATCAGGAAGTTATTGGAAAGATACAGACAAGAACATGAAATTCTCTGAACAAGAAATCTTCCCCATGCCTGTTATAGTAGAATCTCATATCAAACACACCAGGTGATCAATCCATTGTAAATGACATTGACGTCTTTCTTGTGCCATGAATATGAGAAGATTCTATGGCCATAACTAGAATTGAATTGATTGACCAAGTAGATAGGTGCTCCAAGAGTTTCAGAAGCTACCTTGGTCAGAACATCCTGTTTCAACTTCTCATAGAAAAAGGTATTAAAAATATGAATACCACGCTCCATGCTGGCACTTGGAGATGTTGGCTTCTGCATATATCTAAACAAAGTATATCAGTTAGTGAATAATCTCATTACAAGTATATAGCATACGACTCCCCCAAAATGCAATCCCAAATCAAACAGATAGCATATTGCAGTATCATTAGTAAGGAATATAGGAGATGACAGGACAACTGCAACATGTCTCTCAAGTTTTGATAAGAATCCTTAATTAATTAGTCACGCACAAGATGATCACTTGTTGGTGCAAGGATTGCTTACTGTAGTTGAAACCACTATTAAGTTATTAGTCTAATAAATAAGTGAGACCAGCGAAGAGACGGAAAACACAGAAAACTTGGCCATAAAGATTAAATAATTATTGAACAGGTTAATTGAACGAAATAAGTACTTCCTCAACTAGTAATAGCCAAATCAAAACACTTTTATTTTTTTTCCCCAAAGTGGTAGCTTAAGATAACTATCAGCTTTTGCTTTGATGGTTAATTGTCTCCTACATCTAGATTTAGTGGGTTAACCAAGCTTGGACATGAGTCAAACAAATAAAGTTAATAACTGCGAGCTGAAGTTTTTTAATTTTGTAAGGAAAATGTAAAGTAAATTACAAAGTTGCTCGCAGCACATAAAATAGATTAGACAAGATCAAAGGAGTTTGTAACAGCTCACAAAGCGAAACTCAACACTATCAATTGAAACAAAGCAGAGAGAGGAGAAGAAGATGCAGAAAGTCTTTCCATGATCAAGGACAAAAAAAATAATTGAAATTTACATGAATAAAAACTAATATCACAGTAACAAGGGTACCGAATTATAATAACTAACAACCTTTTACTGAGCTTACCGGATGTAAAAGTTCATGATTGGTGATGACAAATAAGACTCAGGAGCCAGACACTCCAAGTCAGAGTAACAAATTTCGATGGCTTCAGGATCATCCCTAATTTAAGAAACAGCAATTTAGGAACAAAAAATAGAACTTTATTAGAGCACTATTGCAGTAAGATAGTACCTTGAGGGGTAGTATATGGCATCTTTACTGCTGAAACAGATAAAGAGGAAGGGATGAGTAAATGCTGATCCTAATACCCAAGTAGAAAAATCATGTTGATAACTTTATTCTTCAAAGTAGATAACAAGGTTGCCAACTTACCAAATTGTTGGAGGATCTATAGTATACCTTTGACCCATTTGGTCTGTTTCATCTACTACATCATCCTCAAGTTCCTCCTCATCTACTATAACAAAAGGAGTCCGCTGAAATTTTATGTCAGCTCATCAGTAGGTGCACCCAATAAAGCTTGCAGATAAATGTATATTTAGCAGATACTGTAAATGTACAGTTAGAGGAAGGATTCTATTGGAAAAAGTCAGAACTAAGTGACTTACGTTGTTCCTTCTGGAGTTAAGTGAACGTAGATTATGACCACCAAAGTCCCTAAACACAGAAATAAAATAGGTCAAGAATACGCACGATTGATGTATTGCTGTTTATCGTAAGAGACATTCTGGTTCATTTCTCTTAGATTCTGAGAAGTGTAAAAGAAATATCAGATTTTGGCTGTAGAGACACCGTAGGGAGGAATCAACCATAATAGGGAAATTTCCCCAACACAACTAAGACCAACAAATTATTACTCACTCCGTCCACAAAAATTGTGGCTTGTTGCTCCAGCACGGGTTTTAGTAAAAGGTTGGTGGATGTTTTTATAGTGGAGAAAGGGGTCCACATGTGTGATTTTTTTATAAATAAAGAGAAGTGATGTGAGTGAGGTTTGTGGGGCTATGAGTGATTTTTTAATAAATATTGGTGGATAATGAGGATAAAAAGTGTAAATTGTGGGTGAGGCATGTCCAACAAAGGAAGTAGCCACAATTTTTGTGAACGGACCGATAAGGAAAGTAACCACAATTTTGACGGAGTAATTATTATCTTTAACTGAATCCCAGGTCCCACCTCCAACCCATTTCAACAAACAGCCTGAACCCAGAACATAGTGCTAGCATGAGATTTATGTATGTTTAGAAAAACATGCTTGCAGGTGTATATTGAGATTTGAGAGTGAGGAAAAATGCATGAGAAACACAATTGAGTAGTAGAAAAATAGCAGGGAATCGGAATGGAGAGAGGCAAATGATAGTTGGCTAGTAAACATATCTCTCTATTAAGAAAATGAGTTTGTGGGTCATATTATCCTCAGAACTGGAAAGGCACATTCATGAAAAATACTGACGTATTGTGATGGTAGCTGTGGGAGGGGAGTGGAGAGTAAAAGGTTATGGTGGCCATAAACCATTACCAGGGCCCACATGAACATACCTTTCCTCTAATCCAACACAATAGAGCAAGAGATTACAGGCTCAAATGAACTTCAAATATAGAGACAATAGATGCAGCCAGCATTATGAATGAAAAAATTGGTCAAAATATTATAATAAGATACAGGAGGAATATTACTACTTCACTTAATGACAAAGAACTTGAATATGCTCTGCTAAATACTTGCACAAACAATACTTACTTTTTTGTTGAATGGCAAAAAGCATCTTTATCAGACAGATGAGATAAAGGGTTAGAATCGCGTCTGCTTCCTCTTTGCTCACGATTGGTTTGCTGCTGGTTATCAATGTTTACTGAAAGATGACTTGGACATTTGAAAGGTATTTGTCTTGAAGATACACCGTTCTTTTGTGTTATCGGAGCTGGAAATGGCTTGTGCTGTCTGATAATTTTGTAATTTGACTGATTTAAAGTAGATAATTCTTCTCTGAAACTCTTTTTTGCTCTCTGTTTGAGAAGAAAAAGGAACAAATCAAGGGAACTGATACCACGTTATCTCATTGAATAATCAGGACTATCATGAAAATAACTCATGACAAAGGCATACTACATTGTCCAACTGGCTGCCAAATAGCACACCAAACTCTGAAGCACATCTAGATGATGGAGCTTGAGATCGTGATAAGACATCAGTGGGACCTACAAAATACATATAAGGCTTTAACTTCTGCTCTTAATACTCCCTCCATTTCACTCAATAGGCTACAAGTACTAATCACAAATTCTGGCACGTTTTTTTACGATTCTTGATAATGGGTTTTAAAATGGATTTTTGAAGATTTTTTTCTTTTACGGGATAGTCTAACAATCGTAGTATCCCGTAAAAGAAAAAATTCTTCAAAAGTCTATTTTAAAACCCATCATCAAGAAGCGTGGAAAGATGTGCCAGAATTTGCCAAACAGAAATGTAGCCTATTCAACGAAATGGAGGTAGTATTAGATAAAAGAATATAATACTTCATGCTGATGCTGCGTTTAGCTTATGCCTTGAGTTCCAAGAGATAGAAATAATCAAATAAATAATCATACTTTTGATTTAAGAAAAGCATAAAAAACATTTATATTCATTACAAAACCTATACATCCCACCTCCATTTTCAGAAATTAAGTTTTAATTTTTGTAAATATCTATTTTTCTCATTAGAAAACAAGCAAACACAACATCAAATCAAGATATCAAATAATAGGTCAAGTGACAAAACACGCAAATCACCTTTTTGCAGGTATCTTCTGAAAGGAAAATGTTAGAATGAGAATAAAATTAAAACAGAGTTTTGGATCCAATGTATCATGGAAACACAATCTGCTGTAGCATGACCATCGTTCTTTTGTGTGTGTGTAGCTAATTTATTTAAAAAAAAAAAAAACTGACATTTACAATCTAGACTGAAAGAGATCATTATATCATATCATGTTAACAAAAGCTCGGAAGAGCAATTAGGCATAGCATACACGTGCGAAAATACAAACAGGCAACAAGATCTACAGCAGGGCATAGAAAAATATAAAACAGAAGGAAGAAACGCAAAACCAACAGCAACAAAAATAAGATCACTCGTAGAAAGCCATGCAACCTCACCATTACGAGTAGGCTCATCAGCTAATGTTATCACTGTCGAGCATTTGTTGTCATCCTGAACAGAAATATCATCACTTAAAAATGAACAATATTTCCATTGCAATGCAAAAGAACAGATAGATAACCAAAAACCTCCACAGAATCATCACAGAAGGAGATCAACTAAACTAACGAACATGATAATTTAACGTCAATAAACTAGATCGAAACATGATTTACAGACAATTCAAGACACCAGCATTTCAGATGAATTAACCAATTTAAAACTAAGATAAATTCTTTAATTCAAACTGAAAACATTAGATAGGCCTTCAAATCCGTCGAAACTGCGGAAGATAGCCTTCATATGCCCATATACCACCAGTTATCCATTAAATCATTATGATGGCATCACCTCAACAGAATCCCAAAGATAATGCCATAAAATGAACCAAGTATCAGTATAGGGTAATTAAGTGTGTGCAAAACAAAAATCTTTTTTTCTTTTTTTTTCTAAAAATTATCTCTTGGATTATGTATAATGTTGATGAAATAATGCAGAGATTTTCTACCGGGCAATTCCTAATCCACCCCCATTTCCAGAACATCAAAATCAAGTATGGATATCTTCAATGCCGTATGAGCAAAACTCGCAACTCACACAAGTCCGATTCACGAACTGTTTCAGTTCTCACAGACACGCATAAAATTCCGAGGGTAAAGAGAATAGATCACACAACTTCTCAGTAAAAACTCAGTAAATCTCCAACCTTGAGACGCTCTCTTCGCTTTATTTCGGCTTCCACTTTCTCCAAGCGAATTCTCAATTTTTCACCGCCATCGTTCAACTTATTGTTCCGCATAAACATTCTCCACACCCTACTTTTATCGATGAGTTCTTTGTCCGAGAGTTTCTTGATGTTACTGTCGCTATACTCGTCCCTCTCCTCGGCGTCCTCCGGCGATATCGGCTTCCCTGCCGCATCCGTAATCATCAACTCCATAGGGGGCTCGTCGTCTCTGCCGAGTAGCGAATCGTAGTCAAGGTCTAAACCTGCTTTCCTCTTTCTCTCTCCTTCTCCTGCCATGCATCTGTTCTACAGTCAGGTGAGTGTAGTGAGAGAAAGTCCGCAGCTTCTCTCTGCTTCGTTTTCCCCCTTTTTTTGATTGAGGGGACAATGGCATTTGCAGAAAGAAGGGTTCTTTGCTTCAAACACAACATATATTATTTTTATTTTATTTCATTTTAATGCGTCTTTGATTTATTTTGTACTGGATTGCTTTTAGCATAAATCCCCTAATTAATGATTTTCCCATTTTTCAAATTTTTAAACTGATTGAATAAAAAAAAAATCTAGGTTTCTGCTTCCCTCTCAAATTCTAGAACGAATTGATTTGATATTTACATGAATAAAATAATAATGAGGCAGTCTCTAAAACAGCTCATTCCAATGAGTAAAAGTTACTCACTTTTAAGATATTAGAGTGTACCAATTGTGTGTCAAAATTAATATTTCTTAAGTTAATTTTTTTCTTTATTTTTTTGATATTATATTCAAATTTACTTTAACTAATTGGCTAGGGTTCACTCATCCGATTATAATTTATTAATTTTTTTTTATTTAATTTTAATTTTATTAGTTGAACAATGAAGAAAATTGCTAAAAAATAATTATATGCCCTAATTGATTTAATGAACCATTGTTAACTACTAATATTAGACTAAATCATATTACATTGAAATTGAAAAAAAAAAATCAAGAAAAATCAATTATGATTTGTTCACCATTGTTGGTATAGAAAATCACATCCGACCAGTAACTAAAAGGTTTTAACTTCTTTTTCTTTCTTTTTTTCATAAATTAAGACAATTATACCCTTATAAGATTGATTGAATCAGTCACATGTAAAAGATGAAAGAAAACATAATTACCTAGAGGAATAAAACGTGCGACTTAGTAGCGGAGGCTATACTCCGGCCAACGACAGCAGGGCACAAGCGGTGACACCAAGGTAGCAGTTGCGCCAGCAAGGGTCAGATTGTGATGGCAGGGGTCGTCTGGCACACGGCGACATTCTGAACGACGAAGACAAGGATTTGATTTTAAAAAAATCTCATGATTTCTAAATTTTTTTGGAAAAAAAGGAGGAGCAACAATCTAAATCATTTTTCGATTTTATGATCTAAATTTGGTGCCATGATGGCGTTTTGGCGGCAAGGATGGTTCGGGCACCGTTATGCATTCTACCACCCACTATTTCGTCGACTTTTCTAGCAACATATTGCAGTAAGTTTTCCGGCGACATATTTATGGCAATATAATTGTTTAATTGATTCGTTGGTAGCACAACCAAACACAACCACACAACTCACGACCTCTTCATGTACAATCACAACATTTTCATGCACGATCACAACCTCTTCATGCATTGTATTCAATATATTGTCTCGTTAAGAATTGTTGTTTCAAACTTTCAACCTCCCTTCACTTCCTCAATTTATTATGCGAAAAACACATTTTCATCATTCAACTTCTTTTTCTTTTTTTTTTGCCAAAAACAATAACTAATTTAACTCACAAATTTCTCAGATTATTTGCTATATAGTTTTTCGATATATATAAAACATATTCTTGGCAAAAATATAATTAAATACACTAACTATGTCTAACATTCTGTTGTAATCATGAGCTTTCGATTTTTTCTGTAAATTCACAAGCTTTGGCTCGTGTTCAGTTTTTCCATAAATTAAAATTTCCCTCAAATCGAAATTGATGTGGCGCTTATATGGCAGCCGGACATCTGACATGGCAGTCGAAATCTTACATATGTACACGTTTACTGGCAATTCGGATTAAAACTACATCGTTTTAAAACTACAGCCGATCATGGCAATCAAAATCTTACACATGTACATATTTTTCTGGCAATTCGGATTAAAACTACATTGTTTTAAAACTACAACCAATCCTCATAATCCTAGGGCACTGCTTGCTCCGGCCGGAGAAGAACGAGATGCTCTTTAAGGGTGGCAGTCGAAGCAAAAATTTCCACGTAGATTGCCATGTCACTTCGGATTGCCACATATTAGCTGGAAAACATGATCGGTGAAAAATTGAACACAGACCAAAATTCATGAATTTATAGAAAATATTAAAACTTCGTGATTAAAACGAAATGTCGGACATAATTGATGTATTTAATTGCATTTTTGCCTTAATTCTTCGATATAGTCACCCTCAAATACTTGATAGATTTTTGAAAAAGAATATTTGTCTTTTTTTTTTTTCTTTTTCTTTTAATGTTTGAATCTACACAAAGTCACATGACTGCATATGTCATGACCGTGTGCACACACAACTGTAAACAACCACACATAACCATATACAAACAAGAGATAACTTCATCTAAGGTTAGTCACAATGACGACCGTAATATGTCATGCATGCCCATATAGTAATCATTCACGACCATGCATAACAAAATCATTCACAACCAAATAGAAATCTAAATTAAACTTGGTAACAATAATGGATTAAATATATATGCAAAAAAACAAAATATGAAAATAGTCATAAAATATAGTTATCCGAATATGAAATACTATATCTAATCAATGGTATCTAAGGTGTCCTCGTCAGTACTGAAATGGTAGATAGTGTGCGCCATGTGCATACGATACGTCTTCACATCCTTTTGCTCAAATGATTCCATCATTCTGCTGAATATTGTGTCTGCTCGTTTCAATGCGAAAGCCCCACAACTCATAGAATCTCCTTGCATATGCAACTTAACCTCGTCTGAATATGAAGAATAAATGTATAAAATAAACAAAAGTTAAGACATAAATTAAAATGTGATAGACATGTGGCTTACCTACTCATTTCCCTTGCTAGATCTAGCTTGGCCCTGCACATGTTCCACAAACTCGGGCAACTTTTCCATGATTTCTTTCACAACACGAGATGCTGCATATTCTCCAATTTGTTCAAGAAACACCTTATCCTTGCGCAGCATATCGTGTGTCTTTTTCGCTATGTCATCAATTAAGATCCGCCTTTGAGACCAAGCGAAGCTGAAAATCGGGTCCTCAGGCCCGTAATAAACATGCCCCGGCACATAAGTTGTATGCTCAAAAGACGTATTGCATGTTTGGGGTGCATGCTCAAAGCCCTTGCGGTCAGTGTGTGATGCATGCTCATGACTGCTCAAAGAGTGGTCTCGGCGTTGAACCTTATGTGCTTGGCTCGATGGTAGCCTATCAGTGTTCTGTAATCCACATACTCCACGTTTTTCGTCCACTTTTGATATTGCACAATAGATCAAAGCCTATATTATTTGGAATACTTTAGATCTTATATCACTTAAAGATGAACAATATTTCCATTGCAATGCAAAAGAACAGACAGATAACAAGGAAACCACCACATAATCATCATAGAAGTAGATCAACTAAATTAAGTTAACTAACGAACATTATATTTTAAAGTCAATAAACTAGCGAAACATGATTTACAAGCAATTCAAGACACCAACATTTCAGGTGAAGTAACCAGAATTCACTTGAATTTAAGATAAATTCTTTAATTGAAACTGAAAACATTAGATAGGCCTTCAAATGTGCCGAAACTGCAGGTATAGGATAATTTAGTGTGTGCAAAACAAAAATCTTTTTTATTTTTTTATTTATTTTTATTTTAATTATCTGGGTTTATGTATAATGATGATGAAATAATGCATAAAATTCCGAGGGTAAAGAGAATAGATCACACAACTTCTCAGTAAAAACTCAGTAAATCTCCAACCTTGAGACGCTCTCTTCGCTTTATTTCGGCTTCCACTTTCTCCAAGCGAATTCTCAATTATTCACCGCCATCGTTCAACTTGTTGCTCCGCATAAACATTCTCCACACGCTACTTCTATCGATGAGTTCTTTGTCCGAGAGTTTCTTGATGTTACTGTCGCTATACTCGTCCCTCTCCTCGGCGTCCTCCGGCGATATCGGCTTCCCCGCAGCATCCGTAATCGTCAACTCCGGAGGGGGATCGTCGTCTCTGCCGAGTAGCGCATCGTAGTCAAGGTCTAAACCTGCTTTCCTCTTTCTCTCTCCTTCTCCTGCCATGGTAGTGAGAGAAAGTCCGCAGCTTCTCTGCTTCGTTTCCCCCCTTTTTTTGATTGAGGGCTTCTTGCTTCAAACACAATATATACTGTATTATTTTTATTTTTATTTTTATTTATCTTTGATTTATTTAGTACTAGCATAAACCCCCTAATTAATGATTTTCCCATTATTTAAAATTAATAAACTGATAGAATAAAAAAACAAATCTAGGTTTCTTCTTCCCTCTCAAATTCTAAAAAGAATTGATTCGATAATAATAAACTCAAGAAAAGATTTTATTACTACTATTTACCAAAAAGAAAATAGTAAGGTTGCGTTTGGTAATCATCTCAAGATGAAGAATGATGATTCATCTCAAGATGACTCATATGAATAGTGTCAAGATGAATCATTCATCTCACCATTTGGTAGCAAAAAATTCAGACCCGGATGATATCATATTGTGTTTGGTACAAATTGCAAAACTCTAGATTAAAATTTAAATTGACTATTTTACCCTTATTAAATACCCCTACCGATTTCACTTTTTATCATTGAGATTAAATAGTACCATTTATTATTTATTATTTATTATTATTATTATTATTATTATTATTATTATTATTATTATTATTATTATTATTATTATTATTATTATTATTATTATTATTATTATTATTATTATTATTATTATTATTATTATATTGTTGAGTTATTATTTTTATTATTCTTGTTATTATTATAATTATTACTATTATTGTTATTATTTATTATTATTATTAATATATTTATTATTATTATTATTATTATATTGTTAAGTTATTATTTTATTATTCTTGTTATTATTATAATTATTACTATTATTGTTATTATTATTTATTATTATTATTATTATATTTATTATTATTATTATTCTTGTTATTATTATAATTATTACTATTATTATTATTAAATTATTATTATTATTTATTATTATTATTACTATTATTATAATTGTTACTATTACTATTACTATTATTATTATTATTATTATTATTATTATTATTATATTATTATTATTTTATTAAATTATTAATATTTATTATTATTATTATTATTATTATTATTATTATTATTATTACTACTATTATTGATATTATTTATTTATTATTATGATTATTTTATTACATTAATATTATTATTTTATTACATTATTATTATTGATTTATTATTATTATTATTACTATTATTGTTATTATTTATTTATTATTATTATTATTTTATTACATTATTATTATTATTATTTTATTATATTATTATTATTATTATTATTATTTGAAATCGTATAAATACATAAGGGTAAAATGGTAAGAGAGAAAAATATTGTGTTACTGTTTGAATGAGTTCACCTCATCCGACCAAAAACGTGAGATGACTAAACAAGGCGGAACAGTGAAATATCAACGGGCCTTGTATTCATCTCGGGCCCTCCAGTTTATTGTAGTTGGTTACCAAACAGTGAGATGAACCAAGATGATCTCTCTCATCTTGGTTCATCTTGGTTCATCTTCTTTACCAAACACACTCTAAGTTGAATGATCAGACACTTCACATGAATAGTGTGGCAATGCAGGGGACGTTTATTATCCAATCAGGGGCCTACACGTCATCATCTATTAAATTAAAAATTCAATCTTTGCCGCATCACAAAAACCTAAATTAGGGCTCAAAATCTCAGTGCCCGCCCCGGAAAGACGAAAGCTTTATCACCTTCTATCAATGGCGGATTCAACACCCGCGCCGGAAACAACCGCTGCCGCTGCCGCCGCCGCCGTCGACCAGAATCCCGCTCTGGATCAACCCGCACCTGAATCTAGAGCAGCGCAGCCCGATCCGTCTCCCACATCGCTTCCCCCGTTTACGAACCCTAACCCTAGCGGGCCTCCGCCGCCGTCGATTCTCGCACCTCCTCCGCCGGCGATCCAGCCTTCCTTCCGCCCAGCTGGGGGGCCGGTTCCCTTGCCATCCGGCGTCGCTACTCCGCAATTCTCACATGTCCTGTATCAGACTCCTGGCGTCCCACCTCCAGGAGTGGTGCCAGCTCCGACGGTTGCTTCGGTGCATCCGGGGATGGCGCCGCCTTACGTCATGGCCGGCCAGCCAATGAGATACGGGCCGCCTATGTCTAATGGCTACCCTGGTATGCCTCAGCCTCTTCATCAAGGCGCCATGCCTCCGGGTGGGTTTTCTCTCTCTCTATTTTTTATGAACTATTTTCTTTGTTGAATGTCGAATGTCTTATTAATTCCGCGTAGGGTGCACTTCTTATGGCTTAGATGGTTTTAACTTTTGGTGGTTATATCATTTATTGATAACGAAATTGAGCTGTTACAAGAATCGTCTACTATGATCCTTGTAAAGAGCTAAGCTTTATCAATATGGTTTCGTCAATTGATATGATTTTATGGGCCTAAAAATGTGCTTCTATGCCTTATGCACACCAGAGATAGGGAGGGGTACATGTTAGTCAGATTAGGGGTATCGATGACGGGATGTTTTGTCTACAGTGTCTCATGATTGATTACGGTGGGAAAGGTTGGAAGGCTTCATTAGAGACTGACTATACTTCACACTTCAACCCCTTTTTGTTGGTATGCATACATTTTTTATTGGTTGGTTTCTTTGATTTAATTTGCATATGTTCTAATGAACTAGAAATAATATTTATGAGTCTGATGCATTAGAAAGAAGATAATGAGTTTCAATTAAGAGAGAGAGAGAGAGATAGAGAGAGAATAGGATCTTTAAAATTAATTTTACTACCTGAAAAATGTGATTTTGCCTTTTTAAATCTGAAAACGGTTATGGTTCTGTTGTTTGCTAAGTAGGCTGTTATTTTAGTGATACGAATGTTTAGCCCTTCTACGGGATATTAATTTTTGAATTGCCGACAGCAGACTATGCTAACAGTTGAGTGCACCTATGCCTCGCATTCAAGGTATCACAATCTTCCTGTGTGATTTTTTATGATTCACGTACTTGAGATTCTAAACCATTAAATATTAGTTTTTTAATGCCTGAAAAGTGTTGGTTTGAGTGAGAATTTGGTTTGGTCATCTCACTTCTCGATTAAACCCTCACCTATGGTGCCTCCTATTGGATAGTTTTGTCATGCCTTCTGTTTGCAAGTGGATGCTTAAGGTATGCCCTGTTCGTGCATTTCATGTTTCATGAATCCCAATGTTATTTTCTTGATGTTCCTTCAGGTTATATGTTCAGCTGGTGAGTGTTGTCATGCCTGTGCTGCAATCTCTTATTGCTTTGATACTTTTGGTAACAGTTGATTTATCTTGTTGGATCTTTTTATGCTTGCTTCAAGCTATAGTCAGTTAATATGTAATTTATTACCATGCCTGTTGACAATCTTCCTAGATATTGTGGCTATTTATGCAGGTGTTCTTCGTTATCCTTCACCATATCCACAAATGCTTCGGCCAACATTTCCTCCACGACCATTGGTTGGTGTTATGCCGTCATTAGCACGCCCTCCAGTCATTGGAATTCGTGGTCCAATTGTTACCCCTGTTGTTAGACCATCCATTACCCCAGGCGTAGCAACAGCAGAGGAGCCACAGACAACTGTTTACGTTGGGAAGATATCATCTACTGTGGAAAATGATTTCATGTTGTCTCTCCTGCAGGTGTGATATGCCTTGCAATATCTTGAACTGTTGTTCTCTTCTATTCTCATCTCTTTTGGGGTTCAATTTGTTTATGTTTGTTTAGTCCATGAAATTTGTTTGAATATCAATCAAGTCTGACTTCTCACCGTTTCTGAAGCTTTGCGGGCCTGTAAAGAATTGGAAACGCCCTCAAGATCCCACCGGAACTTTAAAAGGCTTTGGATTTTGTGAATTTGAGTCTGCGGAAGGAGTTCTTCGGGCATTGCGACTGCTTAATAAGCTAAGGGTTGATGGACAGGAGTTGATGGTATGATTGCATTGCCTTGTGTTGCAGATATCTATCTTCCTGTATATTTTCTGTTGATAATTTTTCCACAACTCTCTCTGTATTAGCCTTCACCATTTTCATGCAAGATGCCGATGTTTTATGCTACAACTTGGTATTTGACCTAAAATTATACCTAAATTATGAGTTCATGCTTTTCTGCCTTTAGTTTGCATGATACGTGTATTTCACTGGATACTCATATGAATTTATCTTCTCTACCTCCCTCTTATGGAAGTTTAAGAGATATTTGTATTTTTTCTGTTGATGTATTGTGTTCTTGATGGGTCTACAGTTAAATGTTAACCAAAAAACTCGGGAATATCTTGAGCGTTATGTCAACAAAAAGAGTGAAGGTTTGAAGCCCAAAGAATCTGCAGTTGAGGCTTCCGACGAAGAGGAAGCAAGAGAGTCAAGCACTGATACTGACAAAGCTGTTAAGTCGTCTGAAGGATCTCTCAAGCCTTCATCAGATGAACAGAAAAAGGACGACAGCGAGACAAATAAGGAAAACCCTGATGCTGCCAGTTTAGGCCTTGTAACTGATGAAGACAGGGACTCTGACCGCGAAGCTCTTGAAAAGCTAACAGGTATGATAGAGGAAAGGCTGAGGAACAGACCACTTCCTCCGCCACCCCCACACCCGCCAATGGGTATTGATGGACCTGGAAACACAAACTCGGAGCAGCCTTCTGGGTCAAAGGATAGGGAATCAGGAGATGATGGGGTGAAAAACGGTATGTGATTCTGTAAAACCTGATAATTTAACTGTGAACTTTTTTTATTAGCTTGATTTCCTTGGTTTCTGTTGCACGTTCTTATGAGTCCCAATGAAATGCTCAATCTTCACTGTGCAGAAACAGAAGACAAAAATGAGAATGAAAAGACTGCTGAGAGCAAACCCTCTAGTGAGCCTGACAGAGCTGGAACAGAATCTCCTGATAGGAATAGAAGGCGTGATAGGAGCAGGGACCGAGAGCGTGATCTAAAGCGAGAAAAGGAAAAGGAACTTGAAAGATACGAGAGAGAAAGGGAGCAAGAACGAGCTAAGAGGGAGAAGGACAGAGAATATAGGAGTCGAGAAGATGAAAGAAGGTATAAAGCACGTGAAAAGGAGTGGGAATCCAGGGAAAGAGAGAGAGAGCATTGGCGGAAGAGAGAGCGAGAAAGAGAGAAAGAGAGGGCTCATGAAAGGAAGTGGGAAGTTGTGGACCAAGAACGTGATGGTGATGATGGGTATGGAAAAAAGAGGAAATACAAGATCAGTGATGAAGAGAGGAAAAGAAGACAAAGGGAGAAGGAAGATGACTTAGCTGACAGACTTATAGAGGAGGAAGAGATTGCAGAAGCTAAAATGAGAGCTGAAGAAGAGCAGATGAAACAGCTTGAGCTTCGGAAAACTGCTTCACCAGCTAATGCACTTGAGGAAGCTATTTTGCCAAATGAATCCAATGTTGAAAACGAGGGCAAGGCTGATCAGACCTTTGAGCTTAAACCAAGTCCTGGGACTTGTGAAGGTATTCTTTTTTGCTTAACTTATGATCGTATTCCAATATCGGGCTTTCCATCTCAGATCTTACATATACTGTCTAATTACAGGCGAAGGAATCCTGCAGAATGGCACCAGTGATTCATCTAATTCTGCCTCAGACGTTCGGCAAAATAGCAATGCACCAACAAAAAAGTTAGGCTTCGGGCTTTCAGGGTTGGGAAAACGAGCTTCTGTACCTTCTGTTTTTAACGAGGATGAGGATGAGGATGCACGCAAGGAAAAGAAGATGAGACCTCTAGTTCCAATTGATTACTCAACTGAGGAACAACAAGCTGTTGAATCTTCCATGTCTGAAGCCCCATCAGCCAATATGGCTGCTGCAGCAGAATTCCTGAAGCGCATTTCAACTGCAAATCCTAAAGAAGATAAACATGATGTAGAAAAAGAAAAAAATAGACGTTCTCATGAGAGATCTAGCCACCGTGACCGTGACCGTGACAGACATGATGAGAACCATAGCAGCCGCGAAGAGAGCAGAAGAGATACTGAAAGAGAAAGATCACATAAAACAAAGACCCCAGAAAATCAAAAGTTTTTGGATGCTAAGCAGTTGATTGACACCATACCAAAGACCAAAGATGAATTGTTTTCGTATGAGATAAATTGGGCAATCTACGAGCAGGTGACTAACTAACCTTTAATGTGCCTATTTGAAGTCATGAATCATTCGCTTTTGAGTATATCATATCCTTTAGGGCGGAGGAGTATTTCATTTTCATATAATCTTTTTTTGTTTTATTGTTGAAAATTGGGGAGGCTGATAAAATGTCTTGGTGCATAAATAATTTGTCTGAACTATTTAAGGCCAAAAACATTGCATTTCATGTAGAAAGTTGTGAGATTCTAGATTCATTTATGGTATTTGACTGTTTTCTTATCGTGATCGAGATGTTATAGTCTCATAATAGTTTCTAAGGGAACTTACTTCTGTTCTTTACAGAATGCGCTACATGAGAGAATGAGACCATGGGTATCAAAGAAGATAACAGATTTTTTGGGAGAGGAAGAAGTGACGCTTGTGGACTATATCGTATCTAGCACTCAGGAGCACGTGGATGCAGGTGAGATGCTTGAGAGGCTCCAAACTATATTGGATGATGAAGCTGAAATGTTTGTGCTTAAGATGTGGAGAATGCTAATTTTTGAGATCAAGAAGGTAGAGACTGGGCTAGCCCCGAAGTCGAGGGCATGACCAAAATAGTTAGAAATGTTTCAATCAGTATATCAATCAATGGCACCATTTGTCCCTTTTTCTCCTTGTATTAGAGATGAATAATTTTGCTACAGGCATAATTTTGTAATTTTCAGTAAATTACCTCAGGTTCAGCTTCTTAATTGAAGCGCAGATTTATCTAATGCTCTTCCAAATTATAGGGTGAATGAAAAAGAACAAAAAAATGCTCATACATTGTTGCCACAGGTTACCCTCGAGATTATCTTCCCCCAAGGTGTTGTACATGTACTGTTTTTGTAAAATTTAATGAGGCATAAATTCCTTGCAATTGAAAAAGTAAATATTTGCCCGGTTTGGATCCTCTATTGCAATTATATGTAATGTCTTTTATTGTATCAATAGATGATTTCTACCGTCCACAATATTTCTAAAACTAGTCAGTTTTTGTTATGCAAAATTTTTATTATTGTTGGTTTTGAAATATTGCATCAGTGGATGATTGCTACTGTCTACAATATCTTTAAAACCAACCCTTTTTTTTAAGGGGAAATAGAGTTTCATTCGATTCGAAGTTAAATCATTATGTACAATATTTAGTAATCTAGCTGGAAAGCTAGATCTCTAAGCTATTACATGATCAATAGAAAACGCAAAATTTGCTAGTGAATGCATAGCATGGTTAGCTTCTCCTCATATGACAAAAATCCTCGATCCACCCTTCCCGAAATATAAGCTATTGATTTGATGTGATCACTGCATAACACTCTGTTACTTCCACTCATCCCCGTGATCTTTCTAATGGCAAGAATCGAGTCAGAGAAGACCAAGACAGAATTCACATCGAGATTCAAACACAAGTAGATGCTCCTAAGATGATAGTCTCTGTTTTAGCCAGAGGAATTGCCATAGCCACTATTAACTGCCCACAATGGTCTCGCGGCACAATGTTCAAGAATACCATGGCATCATCCATTGATGTCACACGGAATTATAATAGAGAATTCAAGTTCGTATATGATGCAGGGGAAATGTCTAATCCGTTGATTAAGATTAATAAAATACCGAAAGAGAACGCAGATAAAGTGAAATTTCATTGATTCTCTATTGAATACCGGAAGAACACAAGACAAGGGAAACAAACCCTAATTTTATTATCAAAATCCAACTCCCACAATACATATAGAATACTAATATTTATAGTCTAATAACAAAAGGATAAACATAGAAATTCCTTGGAAAATAAGTAAATGAAAACCTAATTAAGCAAATAATAATAATACTAATCTCCATCATTCTCCTCTGCATCGAAACGATTCGTCCTCGAATCGGAAGCAGCTTCTTCCAAATCCAAAAGAATTACTAGTTACTAAAGACATCAGAAACTCAAATTGTGTCTCACGTCGACGTACATCAGCATCCGCTTTATATTTAGCATTAACCTTTTAGCAAAACATATCATCACGTTTGCACAGACAAAAATAACCATCGATAGAGCATCGTGGTTCAAAGAATCGGTGATGGTCTATGTTGTCAACGAAATGATTTGAGGAAAAATAGGTGTATGTCACCATTGAAGCTTTTGCAACATCAGGCAGTAAAATTTCTTGGTGAAATATGGGACACGGGTCATCATAAATTGGAATATTGATAAAATCCTCAATGCGAGATACATCAAGAAAGAGACCGCCACACACATCATACGCACAAGGACACAAATAATCACCAATAAAGAAATCTACACCAAACACATCTAAATCCAATTGCAAGGGAAATGGGGGATAATCATCATATATTGGAGGACTCGTATATGCAACAACATGAGAATCATCAAAGAAAACGGGTTGCTCCTCATTTCAAAAATATTTTACTTATTCGCGATCAGATTTTGCATGATTGTAGTGGTAACCTCACGGAAGCACAATCTAAACTTGAATCTTGGTTTGCAGGTAACAGGGGCACTCAGGAGGCATACGAACACTTTAGGGCCAAAGGCGAGAAGAAGTTCTGGCACAAGGCTATATGGCGTTCTTATATTCCCCCAAAGTTCTCTGTTACGCTGTGGCTTGCCATTCAAGGGAGATTGAAGACTTTCGATCGTCTCAGGTTTTCTGATATTCCTCGACAGTGCATGCTTTGCAACAAGGCTGAAGAGACAAATGACCATTTATTCTTCAAGTGTGAGCAAACTGTGCCGATTTGGTCTGAGATATGTTCGTGGCTGAAGACAACACATCAGATGACAACCATCCCGAGTGCAATTCGGAGGTTCCAACAGGAAAAGGCTGGCTCAGGCATAATTAGGAAGGCCAAATGGATTGCCCTGGGTGCGACTGTGAGCTACTTGTGGTACGCCCGGAATAGCCTCTACATAGAGGGGAAGACCCTAGCAGTACGTGAGATTATCAAGGGGATCAAGCTGGACGTCTACCGTGTTCTCTACTCTCTCTTCCCGGCTGATGTTGTGATGTCCCATATGGACATTAACACTAGTTAGGGTTGTTTTATTTTCTGTTTTATTTTTTCCTTATTCCTGGCACTTGTCGGGCACCTACTGTATGACTCATGTACTAGTGTTTGGTTTTTGTGGGTGTGTGGAGGGGCCATTCTAGGTTTACCTAGACGGTGCACCTCATTCTCTCTCCCCCCTAGGATTGACATATGTTCATTGATAGATCACGGGCCCGCTGGTCACGGGAGTGAACTATCCGTGTAACATATGTTCTGTTCTTTCTGGGTGTGTGTTATTTATTGCTTTCTGCACGTTTTCTTTCTGAAGCCTACCTGTTTTGGCTTCGTTTTTCCATTTCGCCTTTTGAGCCGTTGTACCCCCTGGTAGTGTACCGGGTTCATATGTCTGTACCATCCTTTTTTTATTTATGCAATTACTTTTTTCTAAAAGAAGAAATCGCTAGACTCATTCAACGAAAAGATAGAAGAATCATCATCATAATTCGGAGGACCCAAATAATCTGTAGTCACATCAAACCTAGCATTATCGCGTCCAAATGTGCAAAAAGATGCTCCATCGCGTAGGAGGATTGTAGCAAGATTCTGGATACCAACTGATGCAGAGGAAACATCTAATCCGTTGATTAAGATTAACAAAATACCGGAAGAGAACGTAGATAAAGTGAAATTCCGTTAATTCTCTATTGAATACCGGAAGAGCACAAGACAAGGGAAACAAACCCTAATTTTATTATCAAAATCCAACTCCCACAATACATATAGAATACTAATATTTATAGTCTAATAACAAAAGGATAAACATAGAAATTCCTTGAAAAATAAGTAAATGAAAACCTAATTAAGCAAATAATAATAATAATATCTATACTATATTTAATCTCCATCAGTATACAAGTATAATTGTATAAATGACAAGCCTTCAAATAATTAATGAATTCCCCCAAAGAGGGAGAAATAAGAAGAGCAGCAGAAATTTAATAGCAGTCTCATAAGAGAAATCATAATTGACATTTCTTTAAACCAACCGTCCATTATACAACATTTTTTTGACCTTTCACATACATCAGCAAAAAAAAGAGCCTGAAATTACAGATAAATGTCATCTGCTGAAAGGATATGAGTTGAAATGATAGCATTATATACATTTCTACCTGTTTCCTGTGCCCTGTATACTGAGATTATTTGGAAGAAAACTGGAGTTGTCATTTCGCCTCTGCAACTCCATTCGATGTACATATACTCGAGAAAAATTGGTACACAACGAGTCATAGCATAACTAGCTCCATCTTATCCACCCAAAGGCATCAACGAGTCCCCATCACGAAGCAAATTTATCAGGATACTGCCGAAAAAATTTGTTAATAAGCTGATTGAGCATATTGCCACGTCACAGGCAGATAAATAGAAAATTGTTTTTCCTAAATCAAGTATTCTGATCCCTCCTTCGCTTGCTAGTTCTACTTCGAGTTCTTGGATTCTCAGAAGAATCTGGCTCGGGCGTTTTCTGCAGTGTTGGGCTACTAGGACTTGCGAGATTCTTTAGAGTTGGACTTTTCTGAATTTCCTCTTCTATTGCATTACTTGGCTCTGAAACCTCCATTGCAGCAGCAGTGGGGAGAGGTTCCTCGTAAGAGATGGCTGAATCAAGAGAGTATATCCGCAGAGAAAGAGCTGAGAGAGTCGTGATTCTAGCTGCAGTTGAAGGTGATGACCAATACCACCAATCATTTCGTAAATACTCGGTTTTGATCATGTCCTCAAATACGATAGTAGCCTGAACCATCTGAATAAGAGAGTATATGGAACAACAATGAGATGTTAATCGCCTAAAGAATGGTACCATTAATGAAAGTAGCAGCAGTTACAAGTCAGTAAAGCTAAGTGTTGTAAAAGCAGATTACTAATTAGTACTCAGAGATCTAAGCATATTGAGAGGCACAACGGTCAAAATTAAAAAGCAGAGAGTGCAGATGAGAAAATCTTCACTACAATGCATCTCTTACGACCTACATATCAAACTAAAACACAGATTGGTATACCATCAAGGAATGAAAAGGTGGAACTAACCTCGTATATTGATTTTGAAGATTTAACGAATGCATGCCATGCACATCTTCGATCTGGACTTGACCTTGATTTTCTAAAAGCATCTTCTGGCAGTGCAGCATCCATATCAAGTAGATTAATCTTAAGAACCCTTAATATTTCAGAAGCTCTGCCTACTAATGGTCTTGATGAAGATTCACGAATTATAGTGCTTTTAGACAACCCAAGTAATGAACTTCTATCCTTCATTGGAGTTACTTGATCCTTCTCACTCGTCAATATGGATTTCAATCTCCCAACAATAGACAGTTCATCGGAGAGGCCATTTTCTGCGGATCTTGATGACCTATTTGAGTCTTTGAACCCCCTACCGTTCATCACATCACCGGGCTCAGCATTCTTCTGCTTACTTCTCAAATCGTTAGACCTTGAACTGGCCTCATTTGTTCGTTCAAGGCCTACTGTTAAAGCAGAATCGCTTACATAAGGGGACTGGCCTTGCAGAAAGGAAGGGAGGCCACCGCTGCCAATAAGTCCTATTTCATTCACCCCATCCTTGACCGAGCTAGGAACGATGAACCTCGTCATGATCTCCTCAAAGTTAAATGGGCAATCAGCATTATAGCTTTCAACAGAAGCAGAACCATCAATTTGTTTCTCAAGTGTTGATCCTTGAGGCATGCCAACGCTTGCAGGGCGTTTTTCCTGAGAAACCGCATTTCTTGCTTTCTTGCGTTTAGACATATCTTCAGCTGCTTGGCTTCTCTTAGACCCAGATGCCACTGCTTTGCAGTTTTCTTTGACATGTTGTCTTAGTTCCTCAGAGGTAGAGAAACTCTGATGACAAGACCCACAATGGTCTTTAGAAGGCCACAACATCTCTAGGCATTCACATCTATGCATTCCGCCACTCTGGCTTGCCCCCATAACGAGATTCTGAGGTACAGCTGTCGTCTCGATCCTTTTGCAAGGACCAAATTTCTTCTCCAAAGCATTCATAGCATTCGTAGCCAAAAAATCAGCAGAGACAGTTTTTCTACCACCATGGTTTATTTCTCTTTTTTTGAGAATGTGATCTTCAGTATATTCCGAGTCTTTCAGTTTGTTAGCTTGGAACTGTGAAATGGATTCCTTTAATTCTTTCTCCCTGACATTATTCTCTCTCAGCCATCCAACTAGCTTCTCGATTTCGCTATCAGATTCATAGTACATCCACTTGTCAGAATCAGGAATACTGGAGAAATCTCTAGGAAACCTCTCCTTGTGAGCTGTACCACCACAAGCTATTATCCATGGCCGAGCACCAGGATAGCAAAAGGCCCAGTACACTCTGCCAATAGAATCTCTCCCCAAGAAATCCCTCCGAAGAGATATCTTGACGAGTTCCAGTTCTATGTCAGCAATCGAGTCCAGTAGATTAGTAATTTCTTGCTTTACAGTGCAGGCCTTCAGATTGTTGAGTTGTGATGAAGGCATATCACCTTGGTTGGGACACTGTACAAGCTCTGTCTCACGTTCAGATGTGGGGCTAGAGAAGAGAGGACTCTGCACATTATTTAAAAGACTGGTATGCCCTTGGTCACTTTGCGGCTGCTGAACAGAAATTGGTTTCTCAGATAGCCAGTTAGGTCCTTCTGATGTTTTGACAATGATCTTCTCAGGTTGACTTTGGTCCCCAACAAGCTGCGACAATAAGTATGATCCCGTAAGTCATCAAAGCATATGATTTTATTGCTCCTTGATGGAGGCAAAGACTGTTTACAGCCAAGAAACTGTTCATGGACGAACCAGAGAGGAGTGAAAAAAACAGACCTTTTCAGATGGTTTTCCTCTTGTAATATTTTCACTAGCATGCTGGGAAGACGATGCATCTGAGTTAAGATCTCCACGTACATTAAGTACACCAGAATTAGTTTTCTCGGCACTTAAACCAAGCAAGTCTTCCTTAGCTTTGAGAAGTTTCAATTCGGAAGTGAGAGACCGCAGTTTGTTCTGCAAATCAGCAGCTCGGGAAGCACATTGCTCCATATGGTCTCGAACAGTAGCAGAATTTAGTGCTTCATCGAACAAGAACTTCAAGAAGAATATCCTCTGCCAAAAAAAGAAAAAAGACATTGCCTCATCAGAAAAGGGTGAAGGGCTGCTGATTTTACAGAGTACTGAATATTAGCGGACAAAAATGTTCATCAAAGAAAAAGGGAAAATAGATTGTGATCAAGAAGAGTTTTCCAGTTGTTTCCACTGGATATCTCGTTGTCACAAAAAATATTGAACTTGGGAAGTTCTTGACAAACGCACCTCCTCAACTGTGAATTCCCAATGTTCTTTCATCTCCATCAATTTCGCGAATCGGGACAGCTCCTCCAAAAATTTGGATGAGAATTCGCCTTGATTTCTTCTTTTCCTGCGTTGATTTGAGCCCGACGCATAGCCTGTACCGGAAGGAAGAGACTGGCCAGTAACACAAGAAGGGCAATACCAGTTTCCTTCTGGAATTCTTAGAAGTGGAGGATCCAAGCAATATCTGTGATACTCAGAATCGCATTTATCACACAAGAGAACATTGTCATCATCTTTGTCCATTCCACAGACTTTGCATAATCCTTCATCCCAAGGAGCTCTAGGGAGCACACTATTACATACTTGAACAAGCAAATCATCTCTCTCTTTCAGAGAATCGGCACTTGAATCTTTAACATCAGAAATATCAGCAACTTTTTGAAGAAGGGTCAGAACCTGTGATATAATACAATCATATCAGTTTTAGGAAGATAAACAGATCCAAATCACTCTCAAAAACTCAAATCTACATGACAGTCTATGACCAGACAAGTACAAATATCAGTGCGTATATCATAAGATACAGACGCTATTAAACTGCATAAGAAAATGACAAGATGAAGCTTCAGGTTTGTTAAAAATAATAGATCATCTAAAAGTAAAGGCTTCTTTCAGCGTCAATAAAGAACCAAACTTAAGCAAATGGCAAGATCAGCATTATTCTGCAGGATCACATGGATTTAGTTTAGATGGAACGGGTTCACAGTATCATGAAGCAAAGACATTTCTTGATTGCAGTATTGTTTGTTTAACTAGCATGTAAAGTTCTCAAACTGACAGATAAGAGAGACTTGAGTCAAATGGAAGCAAACCCTAATTTCCGAGATGTGCACTACTAGATATCAATAATGGCCTTTCACAATGAAATATCAAATACTGCGAAAAATTATTAAGAAACACACATGCACTCAGAGAATAGGCAGATCAACCTGTTTCTCATACAAATCTTCAAACTTTTTGGACAAATTATCAGCCACGTCAATCAAATCAGATCGATCGCCATATGCAGTATGTATGTTGCGCCAAACCTGTATAGTAACAGAGTAAGAAATAAAAGGCATTTTGATCCCCAAAAGAATGGTATAATTAGATGTCAGTAACAAAAACTTTGATCACAAGACAAAGAAAAAAAGTAAAGGCATAAGTGAATCACTCACCTCCCGAACATCATCAACAAAAGCTTCATGAGATCCACCATAAGCACCAGAAGCTAATCTGAGATCAATAGTTCTAAAGTCTAAAGGACGAGATACCATGGCAGGATACCCAAGAAGCCCTTCATCATCATTATCGTTGGGATTCAATATTATTCTTCCCAATAGATTGCAGAAGACTTTATCTTCATCTGAAGCAGCAGCTCGTCGAAGCACAATACGACATTGTTTAGTGATAAGATCAGCCATACTGGTCTTAATCTTTACCTTTTCTTTTTTCTCAACCTTCTGCTGTGGATTCTCACTGGTAACTCTTGCAAGGACAGAAATAACAGCTCTCTGTATTCAAACAGCAGTACAAAATTAAATCACCTTATATTTCTATATACAGCTCACAAAACTTGCCTTATATTTGTTTCGAAGTGAATGCATCAAAAACATTTTCAACTAGAATAAAGACATCACCTTGGTTGGTCCTGATGCATTCCCCTTGTATACCTCCTTACTAATGGACTTTTCCAGTTCCAGTTTAGCCCATTCTGGAGGATTTCTGGTCAAAGCTTCATGGATACAATTTCGGATTCGGGCTCCAACATTCGTGGGTAATTTTCGCACAGGTTCAAGTACTTGAGCCCACTCAGGGATAACACCATCATTCACTTCAATCGTCTGAGCACCATTGGCATCAGACTCTCCCTGGCATAAACTTACAATGTCATTTTTAGTCTTTAATGAACCAAATGTTTCCTTCATAGCATCTGCAAGAACCTGCAAAATAAGATACAAAATGATATTATTAGTCAAATAATATTTACAGTTAAGGTTGAGGATATGAAGGTTTACAACAAACAGAATATTTGCAGGATGGTCACATCTGACCATCATAAAACCTAAAACCCAAACTTTGTTACAGAGTAAGGTAGGAAAGATAGGCAATTCATTGGAGATTATGATCTGATCAAAACTAAGCTCCATAGTAGCACTAAAGGAGCAATCACTTCATGTAGCGAACAGGTTTGACCATTAATCTCTTCATTAGTATTTATGCTGGCAATCTAGAGAGGAACTGCTTACGTAATTAAGTCTTATATAAGCATGTCATACATATTCCATACCTAGTTCAATCAGCTGTTTTGATATAGGTTTAATATGCAACCAAAAAATCAAAGATCTCGATGCCTGGAACCAGTCATGTAACTTGCTATTTTTTGGTCAGTTATCATGTTTCATTTTTTGTAGCATCAATAAGCAATCCCACATATTATATACTTTTAACTTTAGTTAGGCTCATAGAAGTAGTAAATAGAAACACAGAGAAGCGGTGCAAAACAAATGAAAATGCATTAGCAGGAAAACCAGAAATTCTGACAAATTAAGTTAATAACCATAACAAAATGCACAGTAAATGATGGTGCCTACCATTGCATCTCCCTCCAGTGCAGCTATGCCGGTTAGAGATCCACAAAGTACCCCACCATCACCTCGTAAGCAATGGAAAACTTTTCCACTTTCACGGCTAGCAATCTCTGCAGAATCAAGATTCCCATCCATGGACAACACAGCTAAAATGTATCGTCGAGCAACTTCGTGCCATGTAAGTTCATTAACAGGCAGCATATCAAGTTTCATTTTCTTTAACTCGGTCAACCAGTCCAAATCTTTTTTCCTGCCTCTCTTAGATTTAGACTCTCCAGCATCAAGATTAGGGCGCACATATACCGCTGCTTTTGACAACAGCTCAGTAACAAGCAGTTTAAGCAGCGACCCAAGAATCTTAGCCAAAAGAAGACCTGTACATCTGCCAATACGAGCTGATCCAGCTTGAGAAACCTTCTCAGAACTGGAAGAGGCACCACCTCCAGTCTCAACAATTTCATGTCTTGAATCCAAAGGGTAGCTATCTAACCAAGGGTTCACAAGCTCAGATTCAAGTTCCAGAAAAGTGAAAGGCTGCCCCAGGCCTAGCACCTCTAAGAAACGCCACGCTAGCTCCCAAACCTGAAAAAAATACTGACAAATATAAGCATGCAGAATATAAATGTAATACCAAACAAGAGAACTGTTTAGCACCTGCAGAGCATCTCCCATCAAGTATGAAGGGAGCCTTGAGGTAAGTTGCTTGCCTGAAGGGCAGGGATCCCGTTTTAAAGTATCTTCAGTCTCAGCCAATTTCAGCAGAGATCTCTTAGAAATTTCAGATGCATTGCTGGCCTTCTGTTCAACCCGCAGAAACCCACTGCCAACTGTTTGTACGCCTGAATTCTGCTTTCTTTCATTCAGATTTTCATATTCTGAACATGCACTAACTCGAGGAAGTTGTTCTAGAATTTCTTGAACAAAATCTTCATCCAAACCAAACCTGTCCTGCTTCAACCACGCCGAAAGCATTTCGCAGGCCATGTTAAGCTCATTTTCACTCTGAACCAATGGAGGGATGCTAACAGGTCCTTCAGAATAACAATATTTTGATAACGGATCAGCACCATCGAGGTTTTCATTATTCATACGGTATACAACATGAGTTACATGACTGCAGAAAAACCTAATTGCACCCTTTTGTTTGTACACCTCACGGCAAGCATACAAGAAAGCTTCAGAGACCTTTTCCCACACAGATGATATTGACCTATCCTCAACTTGAAATTCCCCTATGATATCATTCAGTCCAACAGCATCAGTTGATATGTTTGCAGGTCTCTGAAGTAGGGCTTCTTGATTTGAATTTGAAGAATTATCTTCTAGGGGATTATGCACCTCATCTTCTCCCTTTGACGTACAGAGACAACTGTCTAGGCATGGCGGTGTTTCTTCATTTAGCAGGGTAATTGTGGATATACTATCATCATCAACCACCGGGATTGTATCCAAATCATTTAAACCCTCAGTACCATCACCTTTGCGGGAAGCTGCTTTTTTCTTTACAAGGATAGTTGAGCCAACTGGTATTGACTGCATGGTGCATGGGTATCTTTTAACTTTAAAAATTGGGCCACTATCACCACCATCTGCAACATCACATAAAAGAGAGACCCGGTAATTCTATCATGCCAGCTACATCTGTATCCTACAGGCCAGATTTGGTTTGTGTTGTGGTATGATGGTCGTTGATCAATAATTCCAGCTGATATAAGACAGAAGTCATGATATTGAATTGGAAAGCCATCCTGGAAAACAGAGGAAATATTTGTCAAGTGGGGATGTAAGTATATCGAGTCCACAGTTATGTGGCCATCAATCATTATGTTCTACCATGCGATCAAGTTAAACAAGTAGAATTGCTATTACAGAAGCTGCCATATTCAGTTATTAAAACACTGTTAAAGAGCTATGCAAGTAAAGTTTCACTCCAGTTGGTTCTCACGGCATTAAAATGATGTTTAATCATAAAAGTGAAGATAGACAGTGATAACTAATAAGGCAAACAAGATTAAGCATAAAAATACGTGGGTAAGAGTAAGTTCCAACAACAGTTTGACCATATGTACTTACATGGCCGCTATCATGAAAACTGCCATGTTCTGAAGAGTCCAACTCCTTTAAACTCTTGTTATAATTATATTCGGGACAACTTTTGACCCCCAAGCTGGACAGAAAACCCTGGTTCTTGCTGGCCCTCGACACTTTCTGCCTCTGTCTGCAGTTTTGAACTGTCCCACTCCGAATGGAGGCAGGCTCTGTACTTACATTATCATTCTCCAAATAGTGATAGCGTGATGGCAGCCTGAAGTGGAGAGCAACATCTTCCATAGTCCTGAACCTACTGCCGTCGGGTGCAATATAAACAGCCGAGGTTTTATATCTTTTGTCACAAAATTCAAATTCAACACGCCAACCTTCTCCCAAGGTACCTGATCTTTCAGCGACATATTCTTTAAGGGTCTGTAGATACGACGCATTTGGACTCGCAGAAGGAAACTCCAGTGGAGTATGACTAGCTCGCAGCCGTGCAGCAAATGTAGGTTCTTTGTGAATTATACCTAGGTTTCCATCAGAGTGCAGTTTCTGCAGTAAAATATCTCGAAATCCAGAATATGCAGAATCTACTGCAACGGGCGAGGACTTTTGAAGATCGTGCCCAATACCATCCAGCATAGGGTTTAATTTCCTTGTAATTACATGATGGCTATAGAAAGAAGATTGGACATAAGCCTGTACTCTGCAGATTGGCAGTACATGTCAGTTGATAAAATTTTAACAGGAAAGGTTTAAAATCATAATATTGAGATTCATACGTAAACAAGATTCAAAATAAATAATAGAAAATAATAAAATTAAACTAAATGAATTTGGGGAGTTTCTACCACTAGATATCGAAGCACAATCTTTAAAAATAAAAAATAAAAAATAAAAATAAATAAAAAATCAAACGCTAACATAATCATCACACTTTGTCTCTCCTCAGAAATCGAATGTAGAGAAAAGAAGGACACCGTCCAGGACATGTGACAATAATAAGTGAATAAACATGGAAGATCTCACTTTTGTTACCTCAGCATTTAGCCATTAATTAAATCAAGAAGATAATGAAGATTGAAATAGTAAACATAAATGCATAAAAGAACTAATTCCAAAAATTCCCATGTCAGGGGTTGGGAGATTTCTTAGCATAGATAGCTGATATTCACATGGAAAAGATGCGCATTTAAATCAATGAATGATTGTTGCCTCATGTGAAAAGAGAAAAATACTAAATCAAACAAGTCTTGGGCTAGATCTGAGCATACTAAAAAAATACATACCAAGAGTTAGATAAATGACCAACAAAAGTATATATCTGGTAGAAATACGTGTCTGAGAGAAGGCATAAATAGCTGATTGACAAATTTGTGGTCTACCGATAAGGACACAAACAATGGGCAAGGTCCAGGTTCACAATAAAGGCTCATTATGAAGAACAAAAGGAGTGACGAGTGAGAATCGTGTAAGTCATAGGACAATCACAATCATGATCATGATGAACTAAACAGCCAAAAATCCAAGATATGCTAACAATCGGGGGGAAATTTCAACTAGTCTAAAAAACAATGGCAAGTTGTTGTATTTACTAATAGGGAAGAATAGCGCACTAAGTAATCCAAAATTAAATAGCTAATACGAGGCAATATTTATGCATTTCAAGAGCACACATAAATTGTTAAATCTACTATAATGATAAATTAAATTTGCTTCACCCGGAATCATTAATTACAGCAGAAATACAAGATCCAAATCCATATTTCAGCAGCTGGATGATGCATTTAACCTAGAAAATTAGAAACTATAAAGGAAAAACCAATTTGAGGATTGCATGAAAATGCATTTTTTATTCTACCGTTATACTTAGCATATACTCCCTCCATTTCACTTAAAATGACACATTTCAATAGTGGCTTTTCTGACACGCTTTTCCACACTTCTCGTTGATGGGTTTTAAGATGAATTTTTGAAGAATTTATTCTTTTACGGGATACCACGACTGTCGTAGTATCCTGTAAAAAAAAGAATTCTTCAAATATCCATCTTAAAACCCATCAACGAGAAGCGTGGAAAAGCGTGCCAGAAAAGCCACTATTGAAATGTGTCATTTTAAGTGAAATGGAGGGAGTAATTTTTTTTAAAAAAACTATTGACTTTCGATGGGTTAGGCTTTCAAAGATAAT
Source organism: Mentha longifolia (assembly GCA_001642375.2). Taxonomy (NCBI): domain Eukaryota; kingdom Viridiplantae; phylum Streptophyta; class Magnoliopsida; order Lamiales; family Lamiaceae; genus Mentha; species Mentha longifolia. The sequence goes on from CM038121.1 coordinate 24,469,380, forward strand.
TTTATCCAAGCGTTACGCATGTCCATGTTGTCAAACGATCATAAACAGCATTGCCCATTAATTCCAAAGTGGTGCTACACGCATGCATCTTACTACGGATACAAAGTATAATTACCCTCCCGTCATATCTTCACAATTTCGCAGTCAATCTTTTCCGGCCCAAAAGAAATAGCTTGTGGGGCCTCACTTTTTCAGCCCAAGAAGTTACGTGTAAGTTTGCCCAACGTCATAAGCAATGTTAGAAAACCCTAGCACCGCGTATAAAAGGTGAGGGGAGTCACAACTACTCAACTAAGAAAGAAGCCGAAACTTACACCTCCCACTTCTTTCTGCCTTTCCCCTTTCTACAACTGCAAAAGAGGCCTAGGTTGATGATCTGAATGGTGAACTATTTTACCTCATTTCTCATTATTTTCTCAAGATTGCTACACTTTAATGTATATGAGATATGTACAGGGGTAAAAAATTAACGATCTTCTGTTTTCCATGTCCTTAGGTTTCTTGTGATGCCTTGTCCATAACAGTGAAAAGTGCAAGCTTGATCCGGATAGATGAGAGGTACGCTCTTTTTTAATCTTCTTCTTCAGCTATCATTGTCTAATTCAACTGGAATGGAACTTATGGATCGTAAAGGTATCCCTTTTAACATCAATTTTATGTAATTGGCCTAGTTCATTTTAGCAATATAACATCATAGCCACTAGAAATGAAAGGGAAACTTTTTATTGTCCTAATTAGCTTGGAGCCAGAGGTAGCTCAGTGTTCAACAAACATTAAAGATTCTACAGAATTTTTTTTATTCTAAGAAAATCGTTAATCTTTATAGGAAAAAAAAGCTACTGCTCCCGAAAATCATGATTATTCGTTAAGATGATTATTTCATGGCTATTGAGAATGAATTAAATCAGATGGTTCTATTTCTCAATCTTTCTGACTTGCTCCAACGGAACCAAGGTCAAAAAGATTGAAAAAATCAGTCATTCACAACCACTAATGATGGATTCCTCGAAAAGTTAAGGATTAGTAATCTTTTTTTAGAAATCGAATGGATTCGATCTTATACATACGCGAGGAAGGTAATCAAAAAAGAAAGAAAATGAGTTCTTCTTTCTTTTATCACTTAGGAACCGTGTGAGATGAAAGGCTCATGCACAGTTTTGAAGGTAAACTTCGGTTCAAGTGTTAGGATCCACTTAAAACTAAGTGCAAGGAAGTTTTAGAATTCAAAAGTGCCATCGAGTGCTTATCTGGTACTAATAAAGCAAACACATTCTTGAGAGTGTTAGTTAAGCGAATAAGGGAATTCATTTATGAGGTTTGAGTATGCTAATTGTAATCCTACTCACACATATGTCAAACGTTCGAATATATACCATTTTAGCTTCGGTTATTAATTGAAAAGTGCCAAGCTTTACCGTGTGCACATACAGGAAGCCAGCTAATGTGTGACACACGCATTAAACATGACAAATCGCCACAAAAATTTAAACGAAAAAGAAAAAATACAATAAACTTTTACGTAGAAGAGAGGCGGTGAGGATAAGAAACGAACGAGAGAGATGAACAAAACACAAAAAAACCAACTCAAGTAAAACAAAGGGATCACCAGAAATCGTAGCACACAAAAGACTAAACTGCGCATAAAAAAAAAGAATTACAGTCGAGCGTCGCCACAAACAAGAATCATAATAATTAATGGTAAAAAATCGAATAAAATGGTAAAATCGAATAGTAAAAATCAGTACCTGCCCCCACCGGTTGCATCCCGGCCGGCCACAACCGTGATGACGTCACCGTCCTCCGCCTCACGTGGAGGCGATGCATTGATGTCAAACCGCCCCGCCTCGCCTCCACCGCCGCCGCTGTCGTTTCTGAGCAAGCACCGGAAACACTTGTTCTCCGGCCGCATCTCCCCCGTCACTTTATCAGGAACCTTCCCCACCGGAACCCCCTTGCGGCACACCACACAGACGGAAGCTCCGGCGTTCCGCAAAGCGGCGTCGTTGACTGCTTCCCGGGGCGACGGGATTGGCATTTCGTTTAGATCTATTTGAAACGCCATTTTAGCGCTCCCCTCCGCGTTGCTGGTTCCGGCCTCCATTAGTGAAATGGTTGGTTCAGCTCAAGCACTGCACTCGACTATATACAGAAAAAAAAAGTTTGAAGCGAGCGGGAGTTTGGTGGAAGATGACAATTAATTGAGGGGATTTAGGAAGGGGTTAAGGAGCGTAGAAATTGAATTTGGTGAAAGTGGACAAGGAAGAGCGACGACTGATGACGAATCGTTTGGTGGAATTAAAGAGAATTCAGAAGCTTGTGAGGTATGAAAGGATGGGAGCGGTGAGAATGAGACGAAGGACGCCCGCTTTTTTGAGGACAAATTAATGGAGAAATCGCAGAGAGAGAGAGAGGGAGAGAGGGAAGTACCGGGGCGGGGATTCTTGAAATCTGTATTAGAGTGAATTCGGAGAAGAGCGGGGGTGGTGGTGGGGTAGGGTTTGGGATTACCAAATTACCCCTGCTCTGGTTAAGCGGGTACATCCGGGTTTTTGCGTTGAAATCACTATATTACCCCTCCGACGACAGCTAAACTTTTTCTTTCACTTTGTTAATCAACGTTAATTTATACTAGTAATTGTTTTACTTTTTGTTGCATTTATATAAAAATAATATAGATCCAAAAATCAAGAGAGTGGTGAAATATACAACTGTAATTAATTCTGAGGAGATAGAGTTAATTGTAGTCAAGTATTCTTTGTCATTTTAGGAAATAGGTCTAATTATTGAGACGGACTAAAATGGCAAATGTGTCTAATTAAATGAGATGGAGGTAGTATTTTATAATTATTAGGTCAACGAACAAACTGAATAACGATTAACTGATTGATAGCAGTTAGGAGCAGTTTGAACGACAAGACGCCGCTAATATAAACTAGACAACAAAGTTTACGCATATGAATGTGCATTTATATAGTTCGGACACTATTTCAACGAAGTTAATGATTGCTTCGAGCAGTTTGAACGACAAGACGCACTAAAATAAACTAGACGACAAATTTTACATATATAAATATGCATTTATATACATTTTGGACAATATTTCAACGAAGTTAATGAAACGATCCAACATCGATCAATTGATTGATATCAGTTATGAGCAGTTTGAACGACAAAATGCTGCCAAAATAAAATAGACGACAAATTTTCAGAAGCGACAATGGTAATTAAAAATGATTGCATCATACCATAAATAATGAAACGGCAACGGTAATCATGAATGCACGTGATAGATAACTTGATTATTCAGTTGCATGTCATTAAAAACTAAAATGACAATTATAACCTTACTAATACACGTGTCTTACCGTTTAATTCTTCGATTACACGTGATAGGATATGCCACTAAAATACACGTGTCTCTGTATATCTCAACTGAAATAACCGTTTAATTCTTCAATTACACACGACGAAAATACCGTTAAAATACAGGTGTCTATACATATATTGCACGATCTCAACTGAAATATTTAACACATAATGGATTCGTTAAGAAATTACAGTACTACAATTCAATTTTATATATATATTAAAAATCTCCAAGGAAATTCCATAAGCAACATTAATATAACCTAATTATCCATACATAATATTTTTTTATTATTATTTCTTGATTTTAGAATTAATATGACAATGGATTCAAAATTAGTTCTAGTAAATAAACTTTCTCCAAGAATTTTATGTTATGGCCATTTGATGTTTACTTTTTAATAATGGAAGTAAGCAAAATTCTCAAATTTAGAAAATATTTAAAAATAATTTAGAATTGTTTTTAAGCCTCAAGGGGTAAAAAGGCTAATTCAACAAAACACCGGTATTCGCTTCGGCATGCTCGCCGGGTGTTTGCCGAACGCGCTAGCTGACGTGGCATTGTTGTTGGGGCGAGTGGACCACACGCGCGTCCACGGCGAGTGAGCTCTAACTGCGCGGTCTCGGTTTCGGACCAAAAGCACTTTAAATTAACTCGCGTCGATGACGAGCGGAGGAGCCGCTTCGCAAGCTTGTACGTTACAACTCGCCAATGCACGCACCGGTCACATGCTAAAAATAAATATTCTGGTATTTTCATAAATAAATAATAATATAAAAAAAAAGAAGAGAAATGTATTTTCCGTGACTGCGTCACGCATTACTGGGAAGAATCTCTCCATTAATTCCGAAATTAAAGCAACTTTGAATGTATTGAGCTCGTTTAGTAAGTAAAATTTAAGGGCATGCACCCATATATTTTTTATGGTTAGTTTGGAATCAAAAGTGGAAATTTTCATTTATTATTTATTGCCATTGACTGCTATTCAGAATTAAGAATAAAATTTCAAATATATTCGCGTTTATAGATTCGTAACGCATTTCCTATTTCTGACATTATCTTTAAAAAAAATACCATTTCATTAAATAATTAAATATATGGAAGGCATAACAAGATTGGCATCGCTGGCAATGCAGTGCTCACGCTATTTTCAACTGATTAATCCGTGAGGAATGATAAGCTGCAACCTTAATCGTGAGGATTTTCGTGAACACACATGGCCGTTTGTTTACACATTATTATTATTATTTTCGAATTTTTCAATTATTTTATATGTTAGTGACTTATTAATTAATATTGAAATCATTAAATTTACAAATACATAAAATTGAAACTCATTTTGTCTTATTATTCATTTTCTGAAGCTAGAGGCAATAAAAAATAAATCAATTTTCAATTTTTATATACTATTTTATAATTTTAATGATTTCAATATTAATTTCGAATGTACTAAAATATACAGTAAAACAATTGAAAAATTCGAACAAAATAATGCTAAATTGAGCAAATGGATGTGGGTGTGGCATATCACAACCTCTAATCCAAACAAAATTATTATTATATTATTATTATTATTATTATTATTATTATTATTATTCAGACCCCTAATCTGTGTATAAAGCGAGCAAAATCATACTATATCTATCTCATTGCTGTTGTCTTACTTTATTATTTTATACGTCACGTATGTTCAAAATACGAGACAAGTAAATGGGACGGAGGGAGTACTAAAAACAATATTTGCTATATATATATATTTTTTTTAAAAAAAATTGGGGTATTGGAAAACTTGAAAGGCGAGAAAAGAATAATAGTGAGTAGGAGAAAAGCAAGTTATGATGCAAGGGCATGATTTTGTTGAGATAGATCGTTCTAATTTGCTGCAAAAAGGCGTTCCATGCCTATAGCTTTTTTATTAACAAGAAACAATCATAGTACTGGCGCTGTGCAATCCACGTTTCCGTAGCACGTTTTCTCTACTACTGAGTAATTCACAAGTCTTCCGTGACATGATATATAAAACCCTAATTTTATTTTAATTTTCCACTCCAGTTCTTACCTGTAATACTAGCATTTATTATGTTGCACCATTTTCGAAAGTTTAAAAAAAAAAAATCAGATGGGATTTTCTAAAATTATAATTTAGAAAATTAATGGGCTCAAATTATGACTAAAAACTCAAATCAAGGAGGAGAAAAAAATACTAGTTAGCCGTATACTCATTATTAACTGGCCCATAGCTTATAAACAAGATGGATCACTAAATAGTCCATACATAAAAACCATTTCTTATCCTTTCAATAAATAAATAAATAAAAGATAAAGAAAAAAGTAAACCATTTCTTGAGGCCAGAAACTCAGTATATGTATTTACTGAAAAATCAAAACATTGAAGGCGATGCAAAAATATTCAAGAAACTGGAAATATATAATGAAGATTAAGGAGGTGAAGGATTGTGAAAACTACGAAGATTAAGATCAAAACAAGAAAGTAGATACTAGTAAAGACACATCAACTGATATAAGAATTGCAGTTTGCATGTTTAAACACAGATCTAATTACAGAACACTATTTTGTGTGAAGGAAGGAAGATGAACATTCGAACAGCATGAAGCATCAGAATAATTACAAATAGAACGCAGAATTCAATGTTACACAAACCTGAAGCTCCGAAGAAGCCAGTACAGAAAAACCACTGCATTTTGCCAGAGAGCCTTTGGATCATAAGACCCAAAACCAAGACAAAATGGAACCAATTGCCAACCCAACAATCAAGTAAAGCACGAGCACGATCCCTGCAGTCTCGGCATGCTGTAATCTCACAGTTTTTGGCGCCAAAATCATCAACACGCACGTAAAATAGCCGTTGGTGAGCCCGAGAAGGCAAGTTAAGATCATGACTGGAATCTCCGTTCTGAGAAAGTCGGGACCATGCAAGCAGCCATAGAAGATAGGTAGAAACAGTAGCCTTCCAAAAGAGGCACCAATAGCAGCTTTGGCATTCTCAACTATATATATTGGAGTCAGAATTTTACCAATCAGATCAAACACATTATAACCCGCGATTAGAATGATCGGGTACCAGTCTTTCAGAGTTTCAGAGTGCACATCTTCTGTAACAGAACCGGGGAAAATACTCAGTGTCACAACGTATATTATCATGATTCCGTATCCATACCATTTCACAGTCCCAACAATCTCCCACAGTGTTGATCTCCATAGTTTTCCCGTAAGTTCACCTTTCTGTTCCTTCTCCTCATTGGCAGCAACTTTTTTGAGATCGCTGTAGTATTTTATAACTGGGAGCTTATGTGCTAGATTATAGAAAACGATGTTGAGCAGCATCACCACAATGCTGACTACGAAGTAAAGGTTTGCGCTTTGCCTCAGTCCACTGGCATCTTGAGGATATACGGCCTTGGTTAGAACTCGTAATACTGACACAAGGACACCTGCAATGGACAAAATCCAATATTATTACAAAGTAGCAAGAATACATCTTCAAATATGAAAAGCACCTAAATAAAAAGTTGAAATTGAGCAAGTGTGCTAGCAATCTAGCATCCAAATTTCTGAAGCATAAACGTCGGAGGTTGTAACCAATATTTTGCTAGTGAGCAAATACAATATAACTATATAAGTACTCTATCTTGAAGAAAATATGTTATCTTTTTTCTTCAAGATACACGCAGTACAATCTCTCAATGCATCAGCTATCCATATCAAACATCCTAGCTATAATCAATTAGAAAAACATGCAATTGAAATACAAATCATGCCAAGACAATTGAGGGTCACAAATACAGAAGGCATGCACTAGCAAATAGTTAATCTCTGCATTGGACAGACGATATAATGCAACTTTGTTAGTGTTTTAAAAGCAAAAGCAAATGCAAACCAAGCATCCATAATTACTCCTAAATATTTATACTTCTGCCCCTAAAGAAAAGCTCTGCAATGATGTGAACTGTGACTCACTCAGCCCAACTAAAATGGTTAAGTTTTCAAAATGTGATGAGCTAAAATTGAAGGTGAATCAAATGCCTAAATTGAGTCAACTAGGTAGAAAATAAAAATATAAATCATTACTATAATATATACCCAAATTCACCAACTTTCCACTCTAATCAGTAATCAGAAACACCTTATCACAAAAAAAAAAGTTAAAAAAATTAAAATCATGATCAGTGGCGACTCAAAATTCCACTCTTGAATGACAATGCAATCAATCAAGTGATCAACTCATTTGGACGGAATTGAAATTGATCAACAGTTTTAAAAAACAAAGAGATTGATTCCAGTTTCCAACCAGGAAATAACCCCCAATTCAAATCAAAATCATCTAACAATCAAAAGTATTAGGAAAAAGGAGAAGTTTCTTCACCAGAAGCCGCAGTTCCAGCCACCACAGCCTGCATATATCTCTCCGGCAACTCCCCGGCATTCCCCACGACACCGCCCTGCACCAGCCCGTCCGCCACTCCACACAGCCCCACAACCCCCACCGTCACGTAATACGCGCCGTAAACCCCCACGCGCCCCTGCACGTACCACACGTCCATCAGCGGCACCACCACCAGCGCCACCAGGAACAGCGCGTACCCCGCATTGATCCTCACGACGGTGTCAGATCTGTGGGCGAACGCGATGATGATCAGCACCGACGTGAGCCCCACCAGCATGTACACCACGGCGAACACCCGATCGACGGACGCGTCAGGGTAGAGGAAGCTGAAGTAATCGACGGCGGTGATGAATGCGTTCCACGGGAGGAGATAACCCGTGCCGAGCGTGAAGTAAATGATGTAGGCTAAGTGGAACGTGTCTCTAGGGATCTTGTCCGTGTTAGGGCTCAGGAGGAGGGCGGCGGACTCCGAGTCTCCGCCGGCGGCGGCGGCGGTTATACCCATCGGCGTTTGTTGGTTGTTCTGGTTAGTTGAGATTGGACGAATCCTCAATTTTTGGGATATTTTTGCTGAAAATGGGGCAAATGTGCAATTTATGGAAGATGAGGGGCTTTTTTAATATTTTGACTTTTGACTTTGATTTTTGCTCTACTGTTAATTTTCCAATAGGGTACCTACCCCTAAATCATGTTTAGATATGTTTAGGTTCTAATTGGAGGAAATTGTACTAGAATAACAGTAGAAGAGTTTCTAGTGGTATCTTTTCAAGGATTGAGTAAATCTTTTTCGTGGATTTTTTTATAATAATTCTGGATCTGAATTTTTGTTAATTAATTTAATCAATAATCCACGTCCACCACTTCGCTACACTTCTACTCTACTGCACTTTGTTTCACAATTTTTGCCATTGGAATTGTTTATTACTAGTAACGTAGATAAATCGTAATAGCAAGTGTGCCATTAATGTCCAAGCATCTTTCATTTTTTTAAAAATAAATAATTAAATGGGCTGCACTTAGTTGCTTATTATTGGGCCAATAGGCCCAAACTAATACTAGTTTGTACAAATTAAATTCATTAGGCCCAATAAGATCTAAAGCCCATTAAATAAAGATCTAAAGCCCATGAACAGTAAGATCTAAAAGCCCATGAATAACTGCTACAAAGTCCACTATTTTTTTTTATGGATAGAAAATTAAGGGGGGGGGGGAATTAGGGAAATAGGCAAAAATAACCAATTTGGTATAACAAAATAAAATAATAGTCATTAGGATAAAAAAAAGAAGATAAAATATAGTCATTTTCTATGTTAAAATACATATATACCCTTAATGAATTTCAAACGGAAAATGAAAAAGAAAATAAAACTCCCAACACACAAACTCACGCACGCAGCACACACATATACGCTACTGTTCTTCTCTCCCAGACTTCCCCCTATCTTCTTCCTCATAACATCTCCTCTCTATTTTTCAAGCTCATGATGAATGGATATTAGGGAATCGAGAAGTCCAGCACCAATGTATTTTTAATCTGTTAATTGCACTAAGCTTTCTCTCACTATAACATCTCTAACTCCATCTAAATTCAGCATGGCGAAGATCACGACGGCCCTCAATCAGATTTCAAAACACGAACACACACTTGACGATGACGTAGGACAAGTCTTTGAGCGATTTTCAGCTAGAAAATTCATGGAACTCATTTTTTTATCGTTTATTCATCAATACACGAATTAGGGGTTCTTCAATTCACGAACTCGGAAAAACATTCGTGATTTGCTTCTTTTTCGGTATCAATTCATGAATTTGATTCGTGAATTCGTGATTTCGGACATTTATGTGAGTGAATTCACGAATCGAATTCGTAATTTCACTCACATTATATGAATAAATCACGAATATATCAGCCTAAATTTGTGATTTCGTGAATTAATGCCAAAAACATAATTAACACAAATTCACGACTTTTCAACTCGTGATTTCATCATGAGTCGTGATTTTTAACACAGAAATCTTGAAGCTCAATTTCCCGTCTTGCCGAAGAGGGAGAGAGAGAGAGAGAGTTCTGCGCTTGTGTGAGTTGTAAAGTATGTGATGTGGTTGAGAAGGGGTACTGTGTGTATGTGTGTGTTGTGCGTGAGTGTGCTATGTGTTGTGTGTGCATGAGAGAGAGAGAGAGTGAAACAGAAAGAGAGATTGAATGTGCTGGGCATGAGTGTGTTTAGTGTGTGTTTGAGGGAGAGAGAAAGAGATTGTGTGTGCTGTGCGTCAATGTATGTGTTGTGTGTGGGTGAGTGAGTTTTGTGAAGGAAGAAAATGAGTTCAATTTCGTTAAGGGTATTAATGTACTTTAATTGTAAAAATGGCTATTTTTTTTTTTTATCTGAGTGACTATTATTTATCTTTACTATTCTAAAGTAACTATTTTTATAGTTGCCCCAAAAAATTACACCTATTTTCCTGTATGCTTTTTTATGGATAATTTTTTACGGGCATTTTTTTTTTTGGACAGCCCCTTATCTGTCTTTCACTCGAAATCATGATAATATTTTTCACTCATTTGAAGTGATAATATTTTCCCAACTTTTCCACCTTAGTTAACATATAATAAAACAAATGGAGAACCACATTATGTAATACTAGTATTTTTTATTATTTTCTTATCCCTCATTTTACTCACCATTAGAGAGATGCTCTCATACCCACCACGTGTCTACGACTCACGTGGCGATGATATATTTAAAAAAATATATTATTAATATACCTAATTAACATGATACTATCATATCAGTCGTGGGCACGTGCCCACGTTGATAAGAGAAGCATTCATGTTTTCTTTTAAGCATCTCTGCTTAAAAAATGTTACAACTGGAATTCTTAATATATTCTCAAAAGCTCACCCCAGATTTTTTTTCTAATACTACTAGAAGTACTATATATCCCTTGCGTCGATGTAATTGCCCAATCAAATTTTTAAAATATAAATTATTTCTAAAATCAGCATGCATACCAAGACCAAGGCCTGTTAACGAATCGGATTAAGACATGGAAGCAGAAAACAAGAAGAAATATATTTGCTATCGCTATTATTATTATTATTATTATTATTATTATTATTATTATTCTTTACATGCATGAAAGCATTATATAAACAAACATAACTTGTCTTCGCCATTCCCTCTGCCGAATATATGATCGCTAACACATTATTACAATACGCAATAAGCATCGTTTATTTTGTAGTCACCTATCTATAGTCTTTTGTCTTCAACAATAAAATAAAAATAAAAATAGAGACTATTCCCCATCATTCAAATCTTGCCAGTTTGCCTTGTTTCAACATTTGTCTTTTGTTAAATAAAAAAAATTAGAGAATCCAAAAAATTGTTCCATTTTCAATGCCTTGTTTATTAGACTCATTCAAATCTTGTTCCAAAAATAGTACTAAAAGGAATGAACAATGATTTAGTCCAACTACTCCATTTGTCATAGCATAGATAAAAGAGAAACTCTTACCTTAATTTTCTTGTGATGATCAACAGTCCTTCATTATATTGCTTCACTTCATTCATTGTTTTAGTATTTTCAAGAAAATGAGAAATTATCAAATATTTAGTGGTTTTCTTCTAGCCTTAGCAATCAAAGCTTCATCATATGAAAAATGTGTTCTTGATATGAAAATCCCATCATCATGGAATGATTCAAATTCTATGGAAGGAAACTGGGGTGGATTTCTCAACAAGAGCTGTGCTTCAACGCTCGAACGATACTTATACGTGCTAGCCAAGAACACGAACAAAACCGGTGAAATTTTCTTGAACACCACTGAGCAAAAGAGTTGCTTTAATGCAATAAACATAACTGAGGAGGATGTTCTCAGCTGTGGCATTGAAAGGCTGAGTAGTGGGAGAGGAGGGTGCTCCGATTATTCCTTGAAAGACGTCGTTGGCAAAGAAGAAACACAGCTGCAGAGATTGGATGAAGGTTGCAAGAACTCAGGATCAAGAAGTAGTTCAAAGGAAGAGTGCAGTTCTTGTTTAAAGAGGTGGGAGCAGATAACTAGTAGTGGCTCGAGTCGAGAAGAAGTCTATGTTTGTAGATTTTCGATTCTTGTTTCACTTACTAGTAGAAGGATCAGTGATATGGGATGGATAGATTCGGTCTATACTTGCCTTAGAGATGGAGTTCCATTAGGTAAGTTGCAAAAATTTTGCAAATTTACAAATTTTTTCCTTTTTTTTTTTCTTTTAAAAGTGATTTGATTATCTAATTATTTTGCAGCTGATGAGGAAAAAGAAGAAAAGAAGATGACATTAACTACATGTATGAATATCAGATATCAGACTCAAAAGAAAGTCTTGTTTTGAAGAATTTTATGGTGATTTAATTCATAATTTAATTATAGGTATTGAAGTTCTTGCTGGTGGTGTTGGGGGAATTTCAATAGTAGGAGCAATTTTGTGGGTGATTTTCTTCAAGAAAAGAACCAAAACAAGGCCTTCTAAAGAAATTGAGGGTACAAATTCTTTAAATTTAGTTTTTACTGATTTTATGTTTGAGGATTAATGATTTTATTTCAAAATTTGCAGAAGGAAACAATTCATATTCTGAAGATTCTAGAAGCATCAAGATCTCTATCAAAGAAGTTCATTTAGCCACAAATAATCTAAGTGCAACAAACTTCATTGGTCAAGGCATAGCAGGTACTCTATCCGTCCCATTAACTTAGAGCCCATTTATTATTAGACTCAGTTTGAATAAAAATTGCTTTATACTAACGGAACGAAGGAATTATTGCTATAAAAGAGTTTCAAGAACTGCACTTAAAAAGGGCTATATATTCACACACACACACAAACAAAAGCATGTTTGCTTTTAGACATGATGAAGTGTATAGAACAGCTAGATTTCATCATGCTACAGTTAAAAAAAACTACCAAATTATGCATAAACATGCCTACTTTTGGACATAACAAACCTTAAAACAGAAGCACAAATGTTGCAATGGAATGAGCCATTTTTCTTGAATAGGGAAAGTATACAAAGGCATCCTATCGAATGGCCAGCGCGTGGCGATCAAGCACATAGTAAACGACGGGCACATGGAAACATTCGTGAGAGAAGTAACGAGCTTATCACACGTGAAGCATCCGAACCTAGTCGAGCTATTAGGCCACTGCGATGGAGAAGACGAAAGCTTCCTCGTGTACCAGCTCTGCCACAATGGCAACCTCTCAGAATGGCTCTTCAGTACACTTCTAACTTCCCTTTTCAGTGCAATGCAATATTCTATTCTCCTTTTCTTCTGATTTCCTATTCTTTTTCATGAATCTTTAGGCAAACATAGGCTCCTTACTTGGATTCAAAGGCTGGAAATTGCCATAGATTGTGCTAGAGGCCTTTGGTTTCTTCATACCTTTCCCCAAGGCTGCATTGTCCATCGTGATATCAAGGTACACACATATCAACGGGTGCATTATAATTTAACTGAGAATGCATTATAATGAACGATGCATGCAGCCAACAAACATCCTTCTAGGCAGAAATTTGGAGGCCAAACTCTCGGATTTCGGGCTGTCGAAGGTGATCAGCATGGGGTTCTCGCACGTGAGCTCCGAGGTACGTGGGACGTTCGGGTACGTGGACCCCGAGTACCAGAGGAACCGACAAGTGCATGCCTCCACCGACGTTTACAGTTTCGGAGTAGTTCTTCTGCAGCTCCTCTCAGGGCAGAGGGTCATCAACCTTGAAATCACCAAACCAATGCCTCTGAGCAAAATGGTACGTACTCATAACGCAATACGAGATGTAACACGAAAATAAAAATGGGATTTTTCATTAGGCCTCGTTTGGAGCCAAGAAAAGCTCATATAAATAAAATTATTTGGCATTTTCTGTCTGTTTAGTATCACAAATAAGTTATCTCGATGGCCCATGAAATAGGTCTGACCCGTGATAAAATCACTATTTCTCTATGGTAAATTATCCGACCTTACTCTCGGATAAAATTATCTTGGCTGAACAGTACCTCATCAAGATAAACTTTTCATGATTTTTATCTTATCTAGCCTTATTTATATAGCATTTTCTCATAAAACCTAACAAACGGGCCCTTATCGAGAATCATTTGATGCATGCAGGCTAAGAATCTGAGAAAGGGAGGGGACATAGCAGAATTTGCAGATCCAAAGCTTGATGGTGAATATTCAATGGAGGCTTTTGAGATTATATTGAAGTTAGCTTTATACTGTACTGGGCTTAAGCAACAACGTCCATCAATGGAGAAGGTGGTGGCGGTTTTGGAGAAAGCTCATCTCATTTCAGTCACAGCTAATTATTCTATAGATTCTTCATTTCAATCAGATTCCTTTAGGTGAAATTCTTTCCAATGCTAACTATCTAATTTGTGTGTATGTTAGTTTGATTTGTGCATGAAATATTTATTGGTGATGTAAAGAAAAACGAAACACTTCTATTTGTAATAGAGTAGTTTTATTTACCAAATTTGAAGACATATTTTTGTTAATAGATGTGTTTCTAAGAACTGCAATGCGAGGTGACAAGTGTTAAAACGTTTTTCTTTTAATCAAAAAGTTGAAAGTTCGAGTCATTATCCGATCCTCTTTAATTTAATAATAAATAAATAATAGTATAAAATGCTAGGTTGACTAGTACTTGAATCCTATTCCTAGCTATGGCGATTCCAATATATATTTGGACCATTTTTAAGGGGTGAATTTATTAAATATATTAATTTCTTCCGTACGTACGTCATAAATGACTTTAACCCTCCTCATGTCTTCATTAATTATTGTATTAGAGTTGATAAAAAATAAAAAATAAAAAATAAAACGATTTTGTTTCTTATCTGTCATACTTTGCCTTCCATGCATGCAGCCTTTAAATAAAGTTGATGTACTAATTGCATACTTAATTAATACTTCATTAGTCCACAAAAATAATGGTTTGTTGATTCGGTAAATGTTTTAATAAAAACGAAGAAAGATATGTGAGTGAGCTTTATTGGCCACGAGTAATTATTTGGCAAATATTGATAGATAATGAGGATAAAAAATAAAAATGATACGTAAAGTACATGCCAACCACGAGGTAGCCACAATTTTTATAGACAGGTCAATAAGGAAACGAGGCGCGGTTTTTGTGAAGGAAGAAAGTATTACTAGAAAAGATAAGCTTAGGCACTTCAATTATTTTTATATTTTTCATCTCTTTAAGTCTAGCTGAAGCACAGCTACAGCTACACAAGCATGCAATTTCAGGTAGTATGATAGGTAAAATTATATTTACATTAACATGTTGTAGGTATATTTGAACAATATTAATGAAAATTAAGGCATAGTCAGAAAATAAATAGGGAATTAAATGCTCATTAAATCATATGGTACCGAAAAACCAAATAGGTCAAGATGGGGTTGGCCTGCTCTCATAGTCTTACGACTCTTACCAAATCACAGCTGTTCTAAGACTAACAATTGTAGCCTCAATAATGAATATATTAGTCAATATCTTCACCTTTAACTTTAATTGATGTGACACCTAATAATAAGTTACAAAAAACATACTTCGCCTTCATTTAGTAATTAATTCATGTAAACTTATGTATATATGTGTTCAAATATATGGTCTTACTTTTGTTATGAAAGTATTTGCAATTAGTTGTATTTGATAATTACTCTCTTCATCTCATTTATAATGTGCCTGGTGAATATTATAACATACTTAGTTTTATTAAACCGAACTTATTATAAGCGGAACAGAGAGTCCAAAATTGTGGGGTACTACCATATGGAAGAAAGCTACACTAGAAAAAGATTCTTGAGAGTTGTATGGATGTTTACTTTATTAACCTTATTGATAGTTTTATTTATATTTCATGTTATATTATCTTGTTTTATATAGAGAGAGACATTAGTGGCAAACCCATAACTAAATTACGATGGAGGATAATATATAAAAGTTTCATTGACCAAATATATAATATTTCAAATTTAAAAATATAGAATGCCAGCAAAATCTACTCCCTAAATAGAGATTCTTACGACCACAGTGGGGATTTCAATCTGCACTAGCCCCCACCTAGGTCCGGCCCAGAGAGAGAGAATTTGATTTATATAGATATAAGTTATAGTGTGATAAATAGAAATAGATTTGGACAATTGATCTTAGCATGATTTACGATTATTATTGATATAAACATGATTACAGTACACAATAAGTATGGCGATGGAGAAAGCTGGAAAAGCATGCAAGTTATTTCCAAGAATGTCATACATTTCATTTGCACATGAAGACCTTCCTAGTTGCCTAAATCACATAATGTCACAATTAAATGAATCCAAAATAGACAGCCAGCTTGCAACAACTAAGCACACATTATACATTCAAACCCTTATAAATAGCAACACCAACATTGAATCCAATCCTCCTTCATACAAGAATGGCCTTTTCCCACCAAAGTTTACTCTTAACACTTCTTATTTTCTCCAACATAATCCATGTTTACTCACGAGGTCCGGTCTATTCGCCTCCGGATGTTGAGAGATTAACCGATAATTTTAGTCGATTATCGGTTAATCAGAGCTATAATGTGTTCTTTGGAGGTGATAACGTGCATGTCACAAGCAACGGGGCGAATGTTGAGCTGGGTTTGGACAAGTCCTCAGGTAATTCGAAACGTGGATTGTGAAAAATACGAGATTGTTTTTTTCGTTTCTTGTTTTCCTAATTCGAGGTTCCTCTTCGTCAGGTTCCGGATTGCTGTCGAAGAACAAGTATAACTACGGGTTCTTCAATGCGGCTATAAAGCTTCCTGCTGGTTTCACATCAGGAGTTGTGGTTGCATATTATGTAAGCCTTTTGAAACATGTTATCTAGATTTATGAAACTGAAAAACTATACTCTGTTTCCCTCTGGTTTTTTCATTTTTTAATTAAAGAAGACTACTCTGTTTTCCCCTGTTTTTCATGAATGTGAAAACTCAATGCAGACTACTCTGTTTTCCCCTGTTTTCTCAGTTATCAAATTCCGATGTTTTCCCTCACAACCACGATGAAATCGACTTCGAGCTTCTCGGGCACGAGAAGAGAAGGGAGTGGGTGCTGCAGACTAACATGTACGGAAACGGAAGCGTAAAAACCGGAAGAGAAGAGAAATTCTACCTATGGTTCGATCCAACGCAGAGTTACCACGACTACTCCATTCTCTGGAACAACCACCACATAGTGTAATAACAAGCTTCGCACATTTTCTCAAACCCTTGCAACATTCTTAAAATTGAGAAAACATGCAGGTTTCTGGTGGACAACGTACCGGTAAGAGAAGTGATTCACACCGATGCTGTATCCTCTGCTTATCCATCGAAGCCGATGTCAGTTTACGCAACTATATGGGATGGATCGGAGTGGGCAACTCATGGCGGAAAATACCCTGTTAATTACAAATATGCACCATTTGTGGCATCAATGGGTGGGATCCAGATGGAGGGCTGCATTTCGAAATCGAAGGATATGAATCCCTCGTGTTCTAGAAGCACCCCTTCGAGCCTGGACCCCGTCGATGGAGAGCGGTTTACTAAACTATCGAGGCAGCAGAGTAACGGGCTCGAGTGGGTGAGGAGAAAGCACATGTTCTACTCATATTGCCAAGATAAGTCCAGATACAAAGTCATGCCACCAGAATGCAATGGGAAATAGTGGAAATTCTTGATTTCATTCTTTGAATATTTAATAATGGAAACTGAATAATCACAGAACTATTGTAGAGAAATGATGAATCATCAAATAACAATCTGTAATGCATTATTATAAGACTGAATCTATCTTCATTCATATAAAATGATTTAATAGCAACATAATTGATAGATGATGTTTATTTCCGGGTATACAAATATGAAAGTCTTCAACTATCATCATTATCAAATTCATAGAATTGCAAATATATTCTTCAGAGAGAGCTTACAGCCATGCTGGATTCTTGATAGAGGTGACGACGGCCTTCACTTGCAAGTAATTCTTGAGACTGTATTCTCCCTTCTCCCTTCCGATACCACTCATCTTGTACCCACCGAATGGGATCGAGGCATCAAAAGTGTCGAAGCAATTGATCCAAACAGTCCCAACTCTCAGCGCTCTCATCAAAGTATTTGCAGTGTCGAGATTATGAGTGAAGACTCCTGCAGCAAGACCATACCTACTGTTGTTGGCCCTCTGGATTACTTCGTTGAGGTCCCTGAAATTTGCAAGAATATATAAATTAGTCGTTGCAGCAATTTCACGAAATAAATAAATAAAAATTGCACGTACTTAAATTTCAGGACAGTCTGCACGGGTCCGAAGATCTCATCCGTTGCAATTAGCATATCATCCTAGAAAGGATGAAGAAAACTACTATATTAGTGAAGGATGATCGATAGACTATCGTTCACTTACTATACAGCTGAGTGATTTACCTCGACATTAGAGAAAACAGTCGGCTGAATGTAATATCCCTTTGTACCAAATCTATCGCCTCCTGTTTCGAGGGTAGCCCCAGATTCCTGTCCATATCTGATGTACTTCAGGATCTTCTCAAATTGCTCTTTATCGATCTGAAGTTTAAGAGAAAATCTCAATTCATAAGATGGCAGTGTAAGATCTCACGAAAAACATCGAGTAGCTAATAATGCTAAAAGATGCAGCCGGTTATTTATTTTATTTTTTACCTGAGGGCCTTGCTCTATGCCAGCCTTGAAAGGATCCCCGACAGTACGCTTCATGGCGCGTGCTTTTGCTTTCTCCAAAAATTCATCGTAAACTTTTTCATGGACAAATGTTCGGGATCCAGCACAGCAGCATTGTCCCTGCACAAGTTCCATATGGTGAAGAAGAGTTTCGTTAGATTTTAATCCCAAACGGTGGTCAGTAGGTTAATGCCGAATAAGAGAAGGGGATACCTGATTGAAAAATAGAGCAAAGTGTGCTAGCTCAACGGCTAGATCCACGTCAGCATCCTCGCAAACAATAAAAGGAGATTTCCCTCCGAGTTCGAGAGTAACTGGCTTTAGATTGCTTTTGGCAGACAGCTCGAGAACAATTTTGCCAGTATCTGTCGAACCAGTGAAAGCAAGCTGCAAATGCCAAAACTGGGTCAGAGAAACATAGAGATACGCAGATATACGTATTTTTGGGAGTATCGTACACTTTAAACGCAAAGAGATACCGTACGATTTGCTCCATCGTTACTATTGCTCTAGAAACAGACTTCAAAATTGGTAATAAGATGAGTTTTCTAAAGGAAGTTTCACATGTAAAGATCATTCAAGTCCTCTCTTGATTAATAATCAACATGCTTATGACGTGAGCCTCACAAGAATAATCAGAAATAATATATGGAAACGAGGCATATTTGAATACAGCAGTCATAACCCTACTCATACGTAATCTACCAGTAGTATTATACAGTATCTATCAAAAATCGACAAAAGGTTGAATTTATCGACAGTAGAATTGAACTTAAAACTGGCGATACCTTGTCCACATCCATGTGGCTGCAAAGAGCAGCACCAGCCGTAGGACCAAATCCGGAAACAATATTCAAAACTCCATCAGGAAGCCCAGCCTGTCCAGAAACAATACGAATATCAACTACGATTCCAATTTTAGAAGCAATGTTAAAAACTAGATTTAGGCCTTGAGTGATACTAAGGTGACAGAAAGTCGATACTCTGGTACTCTTAATCTTTTATATGAAGCCAAAGCAACTACAAATGGTAATAACGAAACACAAAAGGAATATATACCTCATGCAAGAGCTTGGATACAAGTAATGCGGACAACGGAGTCTGCTCTGCTGTTTTAAGAACGATGGTGTTACCACAGGCCAGTGCAGGTCCAACTTTCCAAGCAAACATCAAGAGAGGGAAGTTCCATGGAATAATTTGGCCAGCTACACCGATTGGTTCGTGCAAAGTTTGAACATGGTGGGGCCCATCTGCTGGAATCGTGAGCCCGTGAATCTTGTCTGCCCAGCCTGTGGAATAAATAAGCACAAGATCAAAACTTGAGCCCGGAAAAAAAAAAAAAAAAACAAGAAGAACCATTTTACTCGTTTTTTCTCATTCTCGTGGAGACTCACCGGCATAGTAACGAAATAATCTGACAAACATCGGCACTTCTATCTGAGAAGACTGTTCGAATGGCTTCCCGTTATCCCAGGTCTCAAGTGCTGCGATTTCATCGTTATGCTTTTCAACCAAATCAGCAAAGCGTAACAAAATCCTCTGCCTCTCCTGCATCATTTGTACACAGAATTCAGCATTTGAACAAATCGAAATCCAGCAATAAACGCAGATATTAAAAAACTGAGACAAAGAAATGATTACATAAGCAGTCATCCGAGGCCAAGGCCCTTCGTCAAAAGCCTTACGAGCAGCAGAAACTGCCCGGTTTACATCTTCCGCATCGCCCTCAGCAACATGTGCAATCACCTCCCCAGTCCTAGGGTCCAAAGTAGGGAAAGTTTTCCCTAATTCAAGAAAGCATACAACACTTCACCTCAAGAAAACCTAAAATAGGCAACACCTTCCTCCACAAATCGAACATCACAAAAAAAGAAATCACCTGATACTGCAGCAACAAACTGTCCATTGATGAGAAGATTATCATGCTGTACACTAACAGGTGGCTTGATCGGATCCTCGAGAACCGCAGCAGTGCTATAACGGGACACTCCTCGACTCACATAAGCTTGTTTTCCTGGATAAAAAGAAATCGACTCCG
Source organism: Mentha longifolia (assembly GCA_001642375.2). Lineage (NCBI taxonomy): Eukaryota > Viridiplantae > Streptophyta > Magnoliopsida > Lamiales > Lamiaceae > Mentha > Mentha longifolia. The sequence goes on from CM038121.1 coordinate 24,489,932, forward strand.
CCTCAGTAAAATCAAGTTACAGAAACACATAAGTTTGTTTTCCTGGTTAAAAAAATCGACTTCGCCTCAGTAAAATCGAGTCACAGAAACACATAAGCTTGTTTTCCTGGATTAAAAAATCGAATTCGCCTCAGTAAAATCGAGTTACAAAAAGCTACATTGTTCCAAAATTTCATATAATTGCAAGAGGGCCAGGGCAAAGTATAATAACAATAAGAGGCAGAAGGAGTGGCCCATATTCACAAGCCACAAAGTTCCATTAATTCAGCACATGTCCAATAAGCATGATAGTGAAATTCAAGAAAATGGTTCCCAAAAAAAGAATAAAAAAAAGGGCAATTGTACTTGTTCTTAGTTTTTTATCATTTATGGAAATCAAGAGCCTTATACATATCTGGTTAATCAACAAACAAGCATGATTTTGCAAAGTAGGGGTACAAATTCTTGATTTTTCAGCTTGTACTCTAAATAAAGATAAGATTAAAGCAAAGAAATGGCGGAAACAGAATCAGTCAACACCAGTGTTCAAGAGACGAAACCACAATTTCTCAACCATAGATAAGATCACTCCGAATTAACAAAAGAAACAATCTTTTTCAAGCCAAGAAACGTCGGTAGACACGGATTGCAATCAAATTTTACCGTGTGATGAAAAGTGTATTTACCTCCACGAAGAGAAGGAAGGGAGCGAGCAACAAGAGATGAAATTCTCCGAGCTGCCATTGTCAACCCAAACAGCGCAAGCTCTCACCTTCTCTCTCTCTCTCTCTCTCTCTCTCTCTCTCTCTCTCAAACACACTCGAGTCGAGGGACTGTAAATTAATAAATACAACCCCAAGATTTGGGTAATGGATTGAGTCGATAGTTTTAAGTGGAAAACAGACGTAGATGGGAGGAGCAGTGCCCATACAGAAATATATATACACATGTAGAGAGAGAGGACTAAATATTCCAAATTACCAAAATCTTTTTGAGTTGCGATTGTCATGACCCACCAACGCCATTTTTTTCTCTTTATCCTATTGATGTAGAACTATGGAAGTGGCATAATTTTTCCATAAATAAATGAGGCATGATATGAATATGAATACTCTTTTCATCTTTATCCAACGCAGCTTCACCTAATCCCACGCAACTTTCTTAACTTGATTATTCAAATATATACAGCCCTTCTTCGCTTTAAAATCTTGAATTATTATAGATATAGTAATAGTCAGTCTTTCATTCTACCACGCCGTTAATACTGTCCGCCAATATAATATGTAACGAACGAATATTCTGTTTTTTTTTTTTTTTTTCTCTCTCTCTCCTTTGTTTTTAACTTTACTACTCCTCTCCCCTTCAAAATGTTGTTTTCTTTTTTTGGACCATACATTTAAAATATCTTAGTTTCTTTTTTTAGAAAAAATTAGCGTTTAAAAGATTATGGATTCTACTATTTTTTTATATTGTATTCTTTCTACTATTCTTTCTTAATTTTCGTGTTAAAAAAAAACAGACTTTTTGAAGATGACGTATGAAGTATTATGTTGACTTCAAAATGGGTTCATTATCATTGTTATTATTATTTAGATAAAAAAAATATTACTCTACGTTCAATGATGTACCGGTACATGAGCGATACGATACAGATATAAGGATATAAATTTTTAAGAATTTTAGGGTGTAAGTTGTCAAGAATATATAATATATATATATATATATATATATATATATAGGGATGAGATCCCGTACAAAAGAGATTTTCCGTAAGAAATAAAAAATGATGCATCTTATGCACAAGTATAATGCACGATATGTACAACTATAATGCATCTTGCATCATAATGCATTGTCTATACAATCATAATGCACTGGTCATCATAATGCAGTTTTAGTATAATCATAATGCATCAATCAATATTGACCATAGATCACACTAAGATCAATGGTTCGTATCACTTCTCATTTCTTACGGAACATGTCTTTTGTACGTGATCTCTCCAATATCTATATATATATATATATATATATATATATATACTTCATTCGTCTCACTTCAATAGTTTTGTACTACTCCATTTGTCTCATCTAATTAGTTCACTTTTATTATTTTATACCTCACATATGAATATAAAAGTGGACTAATTATGTGGGATGAAGGGAGTACTATATTGAGTTGTCCATCTTCGGTAGTCTTGTTTCATAAAATAGAAATAATTAGTCTACTAAATGGACCGCTAATCATCTCATCATCCATTCACCTTATTCAAATATAATTTAAATTTTAAAAGTTTATATTCTCATAACTTACTCGTTTTATCTCCGATTTTTATAATTTTTATACCAAATTAAAGGCCTTGATACGATCTTTCATTTAAGATCAGACATCAATATGTTTTTATGCATATATGATACTCTAATTTTAAAATAATGAAATTTTCATTAAAATATTCAACATTACACTTTATCTCTAAACACACTCTCCAAAAATATCGTGCCGAAAAGCAACAACACTACTGCAGTGGGACGGAGGGAGTATATCACATATTTATAAAAATGAATTTCATAAATTAAACACTCCGTACTACTTTATTTGTCTCGTTCAAGACGTTACATTTTATTGTTTTATACGAAGTATCTCACATCTATTCAAAAAATATAACGCCTCTAACGGGACGGATGTAGAACATTGCAAATATCAATTAAAATGAAAACTTCAATTAAACCGCATACTCCTATTTAGATACCGATACATTGATTTTGTAGTGAATTTAGATTTTAGAACAATACACGTTAAAGAATTACAAAAAAAATATCAAGAAATAAAAATTATTTTTAAAAAAAGTCTCAAACGTGCTCTAGCCGCACCTGATTCGCAAGGTAGACGCACCCCATATGCTTATCTAATTTTTTTGGTATATCACCACATGCGCACCATATTTAATACTGCAATATACTTCAATATCGTAATATAGGTTCACGCTAATTGTTTAAAAGTGAATAATTCTTAAACTCGCATAAATTTGAATCCTATTTCTAGTCAAATTTACAAAACATATTCAACGTGATGCGATAGATTGGAATGTGTGCCAAATTATGAATAATACATGTGCAGTAATAATAATAATAATATCCTAGAGTTTCAATAATACTTAATCATTGTTGAGGTGGCTTGGTTTGACAATACAGGTTCGATGAAAATTAAATATAGAATGCAATATCGTGCGTCAATAAGAAGGAATATATAAACGTAAAGGCAGATTGTATTTGATTTTGATTTTTATTTTTAGAGATTATGTTTGATTTATGTGTTAGTGTCGCAAATCGCAATGTAGCACAAACAAAGGTATCAATGTATCATATTATAATGACAGCTAAATGAATAAATTATGTATTCCCCCTCTTTTAATGAAAAACATTATTCATTATTGTTATATTAAGTAGGAGCAAGCATATTAACAAACGCACAAGTTACAAGATATATATTCTCAATCCACTCATTTGCTAAAAACACACGATTTTTCACGTAAATACACAATTGAAAGAATTTCGGACATTTATCAAAAAGTAATATTAATAAAAATATAAATATATATACTACTATTTCCGTCTTCAAAAACTATGTTGAAAATTCTGTTTTGACTCTTTCTCAAAATTACGCATCTTCTATGTTTTTTTAATAATATAAATTCACTATAATACTAATACAATTAAACAATTCAAATAAAAGTAAGACTCAATATTCGTTATAAAAAAATAAAAAAAACAAAAACTCATTATCAATAAATAATTATAAATTAATTATATATTTCTTCGTGTCGATGAAATGGGGAAATTTTTAGTGAATTAAAACAAAATCACCATCCTTTCTGACGGAGAAAAAAAAAATCACCATCATCCTGCGGCGGGACACGTGGAGCTATATGTGGCGCGCTAATCGACGTCTGATATTTGATTTTTAAACGGCACGTGAGAGCGTGTGTACACGTGCGAGCAGTTAATATGCGTTGAAATTCGGTGAGTGATGCCACTTCCAACTGTATTCTTATTTTATTTTGTTGAAAAGGATAAGCTATATTATTGAAAACATAATCTTATTGACCAACTGAAACGAACATTGATGGTGAAAGGAAAAATAAATAAATTATTTATGAACCGTAAAAAAAGTACCCCTTCCATTCCATAGTTATAATTCTATTTTTATTAGACACGCGAATTCAAGAAAAAAACATTTCATAAATATCATCATATTTTTTTAAGTGCGAAAATTAAATAAATGTGAAAAGGTTTTAAGGTCCATACTTTTTGAAGAAATAATTAAACTATTCACAAATAATATCTTGAACCCTCTTCCATGTTTCATTAGTCCCGATACAATATTTTATACTACCTCCATATATATTTAGACCTTTTTGCCTTTATGTATGTATTTCCACCGAAACCTACTACGGGTTTTAAAATATAATTTTTATAGTATCCCGTAAAAAAACGATACTATAAAATTATATTTTAAAACCCGTACTAAATTTCGGTGAAAATACGTGCATAAAGACAAAGAGGTCTAAATATATGAGATGGAGATAGTATCTCACATACTCAATAGTTAGATGGGAGAGGGCTTTTATTAGGGAACGGAGGGAGTATATTCAAACTATTGAGACTAATAAAGTGAGACAGAGGGAGTAGTACAAAACTTAACAAAAATACACGTGTCCTATTTCCGGTGACCGACCCCTAACATGTCCCGCCGGCATCCAACTTGGATTTTTCAATAAATTTATTAATATTTTTTTTTTAATGACATGGCACATTAACTCTCAAAATGGAAATTAAAAACAGGATATTGGACAAGATTAAACTCTCACAAATGGAAATTGATCTTCCACTTCAGGGGGAATACTTTCAATAGCATATGGAAGAGAACACACCCCATAAATGGGAGAATATTAAATGACTTAAAAAGAAAAGATAATGATGATGATAAAGTAGATTTCTTCCCTATCCTTCCAAAGGGAAATAAAGATGACAATTTTTATTTGGACGGAGGAAAGTGGAGACAGAAAATGAGCTAACCTTTTATAGGGAAATAATTCAAAACACAAAGTTATATCAAGAAAAAAGAAAAAGAAAAAAATGAAAAAATGGAATTAGCAACTAAGAGGGACTTGTTTTAAACCGCTTACTAGCCTAACAAAAATGAGACACCATAACTATTAGTAAATCATGTTCTATCTAGTCATCAAACATGATTGAGATCAAAACTATATGGAGCAATGGCAAGAATTCAGCACCAAATATAGGGCAAGGTCATCACTTTATAAACGGTATGCCGGAGGCCGTCTTTCTAGCATATGTCTCATAGCGAGTACCAAAATACTGACTCAAGAAAAATTCCTCATATGGTATCCGCATATGGAAAAAATGCCAAACCACGAGAGCAAATCCAAGAGTACATACCGGGTTACAGAGCATTACCTGAGTGCCAACGGACCAGATGAAGAATCCACAGTAACTTGGATGCCGGATGTACTTATAAAGCCCGTGAGTGATCAATACATGATCATCGTCAATATATCTCTTGATTAGATGGGTGAAGGATCTACCAGCAGTTAATATAGCCACTTTCCGTATGGTTTCACCAACGATTACTAGGGCAAGACCCGTGTGGCTTACTACCCATACCTCCTTCATCTCAGGGAAGAAATAAGCTTCGACTAAGTACTCTATCAGGGAGCAGACCATAGCCAGAACATAGTCTATGCTGATTAAGAGAGAACTGAAAGTTACTTTGTGTATCCCATGAAAATGGACTGCTAGAAGGAATTCGGAGCTGTGAAAGAAGAATATAGCGAAGAACAATTGAGATATTTGTCTCAACGCTGTGAAGTTGAGGATCTCGGTCATTTTTGAAAATTTCGACTGAATTAGTTTCCTCAAGATCTATAAACAAGTATCGGGATCTGAATCATCTCAAAAGAGCGAAACTTGGATAAGTTACTCTTTATTTATTTCAGACCTGATTTATTGCAGGGAATTAAGATATTAGTCGTAAAACATGGGGATCCACTTTATACAGTATATGTACTACACACGACATCCCTGGAGAAAGCACAAGCTTAAAATCAAATTTGATGAAAACAGATAAAAAGAACACTCATCAGTGTCAAGCATAACAACAGCATTGGATCAATTTCAAAATGTGTAAGCCAATAATAAACCTGTTATAGTAAAGAAGAGCCTTAAGTAAAACAAAGAAATGAAGAACGGATATTTTATCTGCACAAAACCATAACTAAGTACTCAGCATCCATAATCGCGAAATATTGCTTCCATGAAGCCCTAATCAACCAAAACTATCACACCATTAAACTACAGCTGAACGAGCTTCTAGCTCTTCGTGCCTAGTTGTGAATGCATGTAATTTGTCAATGGATTTTTGCGTTCCTGATTAAATATTCAACATGCCTGATCGGAGGTTTGTTTCGTAGTGTGTGCTACCATCAGCATCTTTACTAAATAAAACTCACATTCCCTCGCTGCCTAAGAAGGGAGGTTCTGTTTTAGATGACATAATATTTGAAGCTATTAAATTCCCAGGTCAATTCACTCTTTCCAATTCACTTCCTTGTTCATAGATTTTGTCCATTCGACAAGTACATATTTCACAATTTCAAAAGCAATCAAAGGCAAAGCTAACCACAATTGTATAGCAGAGATCTTACATACATGTTCCAGAGCGATCGAAACCTAAAGCAAAATAACACCAGCTGTATCCATATTCAGTACAGAAGCAATCGAAACCCTAACCAAATTCATTCAGTTAGGTCTAGACATGGCGACATACAGGATTGTAAAAACGATATTTTTTTCGCAGCTAAATCAATAACGATCATGCTCCGAAACTGAAAAATCACCTGACGTGGGCGAAGCCATGGGCGCGGCGGCGGCGGGGAAAAGGTGCGGCGACGGCGGAGACGGTCACTTCCGCGACGGATCGAAACTGTGTATTGGTGTAATTCTGCCAAGTGCAAACATTTCAGCCAGAGGATCTATATACAATCAATAACACCCATGATCTTCCATTACACAGGTTCAATCCGAAGAAGCTCAAATGGAGAGGAAAATGAGATTTCTGGACTAAAAATTCTTCCGGATTTCATCAAAAGACGGTGATCCAGAGGTCCTGTTATGAACGCATATTTGCTTTCATAAAAATGTGAGTTTTTATTTCTTAAAAAAAAATAAAAAAATGTGTGTGTGTGTGTGTGTGTGTTTTCCACAAATATGGATATGGAGTACTATTTACTTGTATGATTTAATTGTATAATTTATTCAAAAACATTAATTTTTGAATAATTATTTTGACTATTGGTTTTAATGTGTTTCTTGATTGTATTTGCCAATTTTCAATAGTATTAATCCCTCCGTCCCGTTCCATTTGGTCTTCCTATATTTAATATGTGAGCTACAAAATATAAACAAGTCAAATGGAATGGAATAAAAATAATACTATTAACTTATAAGCAGCAGCTATTTTCTATTTTTTATAACAAAAAATTATGTAAACAAGTTGCAAAAAGCATACGTAGATTGCATAATGCAAAAAAGTAGGAGAAAATTTTATATGAACATGGGCTACAAAGACTACAAAGACTAACCGCAGCATAACCAGAGCTCTCAAATGTTCTCAATGGCTACTAACCATTACTACTAAGCCTTGAAACCTTTAAAAGAAAAACTACACTAGCCTCAATTCCTACTGAAAACTGCCCCACGCTTGACTCCGACTATTTTGATATCCAATCGAGACAGTCATCCCGTCACGGTCTTTCTTCAGCGGCTCTAATCTTCGAGCAGTCGACATACTTGTTCCAACGCTGCGAACGTGGCAGATTCTGACAAAATCTGAGCTCCTTTTGCTATCTACGCATGAAATGGGCTGACTGCTCCAGAAGGTGGAGCATGTCATGCTACTGGGATTTTGGGTTCGCCTAGATTTACAAAAGCCTGTGCGCGAGCCATTCTTGCTGCTGCTGCTTCCCAAGATACAAGGTGATCCATGAATGCATTGACGTATTTCGCTCTATCATTCTGTTATCGGAGATGGAGGAGAGGAATTCGTGAGAACGTGCTTCTCTGGGAAATGTGAGGATGGAAATGTTAATGTTATAACTTATAACTCACCTTGTAATCCAAATAATACGCATGCTGCAAAACCAAGGAAGGATCAGAACACCTTTGTTGATAAAAACAAAAGTCGTGCTCAAGGTATGTAATGCAATATTTCCTAGTCACATAATTTGTGTGTGCGCAAGAAAGAGATGGATGCATGGATGGATATAGTGCATACCTCCCATAAATCGAGACCGATAATTGGCTGCAACATTTAACAGATCGTTAAAACTGCTGAAAAGAAAATCAGAGTGTAGGCTAGTACAAACATAACCATGATGCTAGAAACTTCTTACAATATCATTCCACACCAGAGGATTAACTGCATTCGACGTTTTAAGTATAGCAAGACATTTTTTCTCCCTTTTCACTGTAACAATATAATAGAAAATTAGTCCTGCCGCAGCATAACCAAAACCAAAGATTTCATTCTTGATTGGTGCAAAAGATATAACTTGAAAACAGCTGAAAGGACAATATATGGCTGTGATCCTCGATGGCTACATCGTGATAATCACTCCATCTATTGGATATTACAATCATGTTCAGATTTGAAATATATTCGACTGAGACAAATGGTCATAGATGACTTACAAGCCAACCAAACCCAGCAAGATCCAAATGATGTGAGGGCCGCTTCTATGAACTTCTCTTTGAAATTGGGAAATGAACCAAAATCTTTTTCTATCTGCTGCAGTAGGCCTAGTGTGGGCATTTCACCACCTCCAGGTTTCATTGATTCCCAAAAGAAGTCATGGTTCCACACCTTCAATTAATGACGACATGAAGAAGCACTTATTAAGCTAACCCGTTAAAATCAAAGTAAGAAAGAGATGTGCAAGGATACCAAGTGCTCAGGTACAACAATATTAAATTTAGAAAAAAAACTTCAATAAATGCAAATGATGCAGCTATCTAGGGAAATGAGGATTCAATTATGCAGAAAGCAGCTTCATCGCATCAAATATAAAGTTTGGAGCTTCTTATGAGTATGCAGTAAGTAAAATAATGGGACTTGTTATTTTGTCTTCTAGATATTCGATGTCTGTTATATTCGTTGTAATCTGTATTCCCAGCAGGCAGGCCCTACATAATTGCGAAAGAAGCCATCTCAGTGTTCCATTCTTTCTAGAACAACTTACACTCCAAATGAAACCAAGCATGATTGAGAAATCCCCAATTCGCCAATTCTTATAGATTTCCTAGCACCTAAAACATAATCATTTCGTACTCCAAACTTCATAAAATTGAATTCTACATCAATATCATCTACATTAATGCACGGGGTACTTGAAGTACTCGTCAATCATGAAGTTAGAAATGCTTATTGAAAAATAAAGCATGCAAGACTAATGAGCAATAACTACCTGAGCTGCACAGTTGAATTCAGGCAATGGGTTGCCATTGTTATAGGTCGCCTTGATCAGCTCATCCATCGTATATCCATACAGTAAATCACTTTTCTCAAGCTGTTTGTTTAGAGCTTCAACATAACCGCGATGGTGAGCACCCCAGTGCACCTCAAGCGTTTTCTGGCTCATGTATGGTTCCAGAGCATCCTAAGACGAACACAAGATTATGAAATCGAGGTGCAAACTTATACTTTAAAGTCTCAAGAACCTTTGAGGAACTTCATCATTAAGTATTTCTTCACCTTGAAAGTTGAAACAAGCAATTACACATTTCATGAGATCCCAAAAATGCAATAAACAATTAGGAAACCACAGCAAACCAAGCAACTATTACTAAGGGAAGTAGCAATCTCACTAGTTCGTAAGGTGGCTTCTTCAAACCATAATAAGCAGTGATGCTCGACATTCTGCGATTGTTTCTCGATTTATCTCTTCTCTGCCCCCATCCCTGCATCAACAATCACACAGTTTCATCACATATCAACAGTTACACTTTCACACCATGAGAAAAAATTCACCGCACAGTTTTAAGAACCCACAAACCAAAATTGAATTCACGCAAACATACTAGATGAGGAACGGCGGAAAAACTCTTCAAATCGTTTGAAGATTGGCCGTTAGAAGAGCGAGCCGTATAGTTGAAAGGGCATTGATTGCCACTGCAAGAAACCAAACTCATTTCCTGGTACAGTAACCTCAGTCTCCCTTGTCGCTCAAAGAAGTGCCAACGACAGCAACAAAAGAAATGGTACCTGAAACTAACATAGAAGCCAAATTAAGATGGATATGAGAGAGAAATGCGTGAAACCTCGGCGAATTTTCGTTTAGGCATTTCATCGAACATCTTCAGAGCATACCTACGCTGAGAGGATAAACAGCAGTAAAATAGTTTCTCTCAATGCAGTACGAACTCAGGTAGAAATCGTAGCTTTGAGTAGTTGTACATATTTATTTAATTATAGATGGGCTGAAGCTGGATGGGCCCATATCATCAGACCATACATTATGTTAAAATATTTATAGCCCGAGCTCTGAAATAAGTCAATAACAAGTCCTTGAAGGCTCTTATTCTTCGTACAATATTATACTTCCCCTTCGATATCAAAGAGTTTGATATTTTCGCTTTAGTACGTGGCCTTATATACTCCTTTATAGTATTCTAAACTTTTTTTCTTTTCATTATTTACAACTTTACTTTCTCTTTGATAGGCCTTATCCCCTTCGATATCAAAGAGTTTGATATTTTCACTTTAGTACATGGCCTTACATACTTCTTTATAGTATTCTAAACTTTTTTCTTTTCATTATTTATAACTTCACTTCACTTTCTCTCTGATAGGCCTTATACCCCTCTTCAATAAACTTTATCAATCGTATATCAAACTTTTTATTAAAAATCGTGCCACAAAGAGTGTATAGAACTGGCGGGCCCTACTTTTCTTCAAACTTGCTTATTTATTTCGGAGATATTTGCAAGCGTTGCCTAAAAGAAGAAAAGAATAAAGTAGGAGTACAATTTTTTTTTTATATATTTTATTTTTTTTTAAAAAAGGATCCATAAGTAGCACAATTTTTGCAGTCGATACTTACAAAAGTTTAAATTGAAACAAAAGTTTAAATTTTATTTCACTTAAGACGGTCTGAAGCTAAATGGGCCCGGTAATATCTTTTTGAAATGTTGAGCAAAATAAATGAGATATTATCTAAACTCCTCAAGACAAAACTCCTTAAGAAAATCCTCAAGACAAAAGTATTAAAAGTCATGAATAAAAAGAGCGAAATCCATCTAATAAAAATCTAACAATTAAATGAAACTACTTACCAAAAAAAAAAAAATCTTTTTTCTTGAAACAAAATCACAAGCAGCTGGCTCTCTCAAAATGAATAACCATCATTATGGGGCCGATCCTGACGATTTGGATTTTAAAATAATAATAATAATAAACAAAAAACAAAGTGTCATGCATTGATATAGGTTACAACTATCAACTGTAAATTGGTTTATAAGACTGATTAATAAAATTTGGATGTTCCATCAGCAGCATAGCCAAACTTCATGAATTTACTCGGATAGAAGTTTGATGAACAGAATGTTGTACTTAGAAAGCACGTAGAATATGTCCATCCATGACAGAAAACAAGAAACAAGAGCAGTAGAAAACAGAAGTAGCTACTAAAGTTTCATGCTGCTACTTACATCGCAATAAATCCAAATCTCACTGCGAGAATTAGTAACTTCATTTTCTTAGCTTCGTCCTTCTAACTGGAAGCAGATTACCATAGCAGGCGTTTCTTATGTTCTCTTGATCGGCGTTTCTTATGTTCTCTTGATCTTTGAAAAGGTTCCCGTCTCCGAAAAGTAAGTACTTTGAGTCCCACCAAACTGGTTTGCCTGAGGATTTGAAAGCTCAATTCCCTGGAAAAGCATGTGAAGTCACCACTCAATTAAACCAAGGTACAAATGAGTTGGCAGATGTAATGACAAATTAGGCTTGGGGACAATTGTGCGAATTTGAGGCTTTTCGTATTTCAGCACTAAATAAACAAACCAATGTCACAGGGAAGCATCAAACCTGCACGGGTGTGAAAGCCAGACTTGAAGTTAGTCCAGAAGTTGCGCCACTGCTTCCGTAACTTCTTTCCTTGAATCTGAAAATTATTAAATAGCATCAATAAATGAAAGCAACAAAAGTGAAACTGTGACCAAAGCTTTGAGCAAAGTAACACCTTAGCCTAAACGTTTGAAATTTGAAGGAATTACTAACTGTTACATTTCATTAAAACTGTAACAAAGATAAGAAACATAAAGAATAGCAGAGAAATCTTACTTCTTGGCTACTTTAGCAGCAAGTCTGCTCTGCCCAACTGATACACGAAGCTTCCCACTACCAGCCTGACCAAGCATTCCATATCCTTCACCCAGTCCATCACCTTCAAGAAATATCACAAAGTATAAGGACTGAACATATATAAACAGCCAAATATTTCAAAAATTAATATGAACAACACAAGAGATTAAAAAGAAAGAGAACTATCGGAACTGTACATATCATCATAATTAACAAGCAACATAGTAGTAACAGTACCTAGTGAGCTCTCCTCTGGAATTCCAAACTGCATCCTGTTTGCCAGCTTCCGCATGTCTGTAATAGCATATCTGATAGAAGATGGCAAATAGCATCAGATGTTTTACTTGAATGCAGATAAGGAAAATGGAAAAAGATAAATTTAGTGAATAAAAAATCAACAAGGAAATCTCCAATACCTTTCTTTCATCTTCCTTAAACGCCGACCACCTCTCTTCTTTCTAGGCTCTGAATCAGGAACTGGAAGTGGTTTAGGCTGCTTAGCAGGTGGCGGCTCTTGCCACTTCTCTATCTTTTTGTGAATCTCTGCACGTAGAGTTCTCCCAGTTTTTCCAGTCGGGTCTCCTCGAGTGGAATCAACACGTGCAGCAAGAGTAGACTTTGAAGCCAAAAGTCTACAAGCACGCATTCTCAAGGAAGGAGGAGTGCTCCCAAAAATCTCAGTTTGCTCCAAATAACCAACACGAAATTGGGATGTTGCAGTTGAAAAACCAGCTAAATTCTTCTTTTTTGCACCAAGAAGCTGAACATTACATGCAGGCATTTTTGCTAATGCTGAAAGACCACCAGCTGTACCAATTAGTTTTGCTGCAACAGCACTTCCAACTATAGCTGAGAGATTCGGAGCAATATAGCCCATTCGGCTCTCTACGAAATCAAGGACCTTCTTCTTTGCCGAATCCAGAGCAAGAGCGCGGTCACAAGCATCAATTGTCTTTTGCAAGACATCCTCTGGAAGTGGTTTGCCACTGGTGGTGGATGCTGTAACAGAAACTACCATAATAATTGCAGACGGTAGGAGCCCTTCGAGATCCACAAGCGTCAGATCTATTTCATTACCAATCTTTTTAACGACTCGAGCATAGTCGATAGGGTGGTGGACTAGGGATTCAAGTTCCGGAAACTTTAGCCTGTATTTGTCGCGGATAAAGTTGTGTATTATCACAATTTCATTCTCAATATCAACAGACAGTTGATTACAGTCAACTATCAGCTGATATTCTGGATCGTCTTCAAGTACAATTCCATGAGATGCATTCTCTGAGCCCTTCTCCAAAGCAGCTTCAACTTTCTGCAATAAACATTCAAACATTACTATGCCTGATAATGAGAAGGACAGAAGACTGTCATTAACTCTAAATACAGACCTATAGAAGGACATGGGTTGCTGAATAAGACAAGGGAAATGCAACAACAATACCACCCTAACGAAAAAGCAAGCATCATCAGATAGATTAACTATTAAATTTCATAAAGCCATAATATAATGGGTATTGGATAAATAGCTAGCATTCTAAACTGAACCAACCTGCATGATGTCTGTATACCGCTGAGTTTTTTGTAGTTTAGACACGCTATCGAGATCATCATAGTTGAGTGCTTCGATATCTGCTAAATCCCCATCTATATCTTCTTCCATGTTCTCAGCATTGTCATTGTCTTCTTCCTGAAAAGGAAGTGCGATCAAACTAGAGCCACATCCAAGAAAAGAGCAAAGAGTTGTTGCAAATGAAATTTGAGATACTAAGTGACAATGCAGAAGAAGAAAAAAAAAATGCAATGAACAGATACAAACACCATGCTTCGTAATGAAATACTGATATACTAACCAGAAGATCATCTTCATTATCAGACAATTCATCCAGATCGGCCAGAAAAGAGTCATTGAGAGTTGCCTGAAATAAAATAAGAACAAAAGAAAGTCCTGTTAGATCAAAATTGAAGAGATGGTCAATTTTTCAGTGCGCGGAGTATATAATTCTCCTCTAGAGTCTAGATGAATGTGGAAGTGTTCGTAAGGTGAACACCATAGTCCATACAACTTCCGACAGTGGCATATCTCATAAGTCATATCAAATGAATTATCACAGAGTAAGAAGATCCACAAACAAGACAATATGAATATATCTCTAATAAGCAGATAGAAATTAGTTAATCTAGGTGGTGTCAAATATACATGATCGGGAAATAAAGAAAGATCTACAAGTATATCAGTTGCACAAACAAGAAACTGTTGGCAGCCATAGCAATATGAGCTACCTATGTGGGAAAACATGGGTATCCGAGAAAAATAGGAACTGATCCTTAGATGGCACAATAAGATAACCAATTAATATAACAGCACAAACCAAGAAAATTATCAGCTCAATCCAGTATCCATCTTTCCTCTAACAGAAACCCCAAATCGAGAGTCGAGACTAACAAAGATTGTATAAAAATTATCGATGAACATGATTCGATCACATTGAGCGCACCCACATCATAAAATTTGAACCCTAACTAGTGTTTTAAGCGCTGCATACTCGCACACCAATCAATAAAAACATGGCTCACATCAATTTAATAAACCTCAACTCAGCACTAAACCTAAAACCCAGGTACGTACATATTACGCACAAAGGCGATTCAGATACATACAGAACTCCTTTTCATCTCCAATACAACTTCAATTCACACAGTATCGACAACAATTCATAACTAATTAACAGAAACAAGAGCAAGTAAATAATCCAGTCGAATTACCATTTACTAATACGCTAAATTCCTTGATACGAGCGGACTACTTCTCCAGTAGAGGAATGGAGTTCCTGCACATAATCAAACAGAAAAAAAATATTTTCAAATCAACAAATTATAAGGTAATACGAAATCCGAAGAACAAAAAAACAGGTGCAGATTAAGAACTTAGGGCTTCGGAAGAAAACGCGAACGTACCCGGGAAAATTTGTCGAATTAAAAACTCGAATCGCAATCTAATTAGGTCCGAACGAGAGCTCCGTTTAGCGTTTGGGTACCGCTAAAATTGGTAACGAGCAAAATAGCGGTCGATTATTTTATGTGCAAAGAATTAATGAAATATCTAAAAATAATATAGTAGTATGTCGGATTTCGAAAAAGAAAAAGGTTAATTTTTTATAAATACAAAAATTATAACATGAATTTCAATTTTTCTCATGACAAATAAAAATTTAATAGAAATATACAAACTTTCGATTGTTCTCTATTACTAATAGCATTGACATTTTTTTTTATTTTTGGAACGTCTCACACCAATTAACACATTTACTTATTGGGGAAGAATTAGAGTTTAAATGGTAAAATTAGTAAATCATTTATTACAACTTAACATTCTCTAATTAAATCTCATCATCTACTCACATTTCATGAATCTCAATATAATTTATATTTTAAAAGTTTAAATTATCATAACTTGCTCGTTTGTTCTCCGATTTATATAATTTTTATATAAAATTAAAGGTATTGATACGATCTTTCATTTAAGATTAGACATTAATATGTTTGTATGCATCTATGATGCTCTAGTTTTAAAATGTGTCTAAATACATAAATCACATTACATCTCTAAACACGATATACTTTACATCTCTAACACTTCCTCCTTAATTTCCGTATAAAAAACAAACGTGTCAATAGCTTGATACGGAAGGAGTATTATTTTTATCTTTCCAAACAAAGAAAATCATATAGTAAATCAATTCCGACTTAAATTTCATATAACTGCATCTTAGGTGGGCGAACAAGTAAGCAACAATAGTGGGCTCAAGCCCAAACGAACCTAAGAAAATTGTGGCCTACTATTCTTATAAAATGAGCATATAAGTTACTCCCTTCGCTTCTTTGTAGTTGTCACATCACTTTTTGATACGCGTTTTCCAACCATCTCGATAAAAGCTTCAAAAATTACTTCAAAAAATATTTTTAAAACTTATCATCGAGACGCTTAAAAAACGTGTGCCAAAAAGTTACTAACAACTTTAAAGGGACAGAGGGAGTACAAATAAACATGCTCCATAGCAAACCGTTGGAACGTTTAATGTGTCCACCAATAATGTAGTGATCTTACGTCGGCGATTGTTTTAGTTTGGTTCAGTTTCTTATGTAGGATTTAATTTTTTTATAAAAAATATATGAGCTTCTTTATTTTGTACTATTTCCACATTAATCGTAATCACATTAAGCATACCAACATCGAGTATTGGAGCATTCGTCAATGTACAAATACCACTCGAGGTTTACAATGAAAATAAAATAAACCGCATTTTATTTTTGTGCATACCCAACCACCATTACACGTTACAAAGTTTGAACTAGGATCCAATCTTAGCCATTCGTTTTATTAGATCTATGGTTATTAATTTTTCACATATTTATTTATTTATATTTCTCCATTAAATCTGGAAAGGTTAATAATGTCATTTTATTTTATTTGAGTAACCGTTTCCACTTATTAGGGAATTCACATTAATTCTTATTCTCTCACATGATTATGTAACGTTCGTTCCTACAAAAATGATTCCGCTTCCATGCATCATCAATCGAAATCACTCTGTCTGCATATAATGCCTATAAAATTGAAAGGCCCACAATTTTGCAGTAATAATTTATCAACACTAAAATTAAGCAAATATCCATATAATAAATGTATGAAACTTTCCCATACCCCGTGTCTCATACGTTTCTTCTGAATCTCATTCAAATCAAATCAAGAAGGGGCCTAAAAATGCATTTGAAACATTTCATTTTTTTGGCCATCCTGAATCACTTTTGATTTATTTATTTTATTGGTTACGGGACCCTATAAGTAATAGCATTGAGATAATAAGCATTTAAAAATGGGATAATAAACACTTGAAAAATGAGCAATGGAAACTAAAATAATAAGCACTTAAAATTGAGATTATAAGCACTTGAAAAATGAGCAATTGAAACTAAAATATTAAGCACTTGAAAGACGAGCAATTGAAACTAAAATAATAAGCACTTAAAATTGAGATAATAAGAACTTGAAAAATGAGCACTTGAAACTAAAACAATAAGCACTTGAAATTTACTAATAATAAGCATTTGAAAAATAAGTACTTGAACTTGAAATATAAGCACTTGGAATTGAGATAATAAGAACTTAAAAATAAGCACTTGCACTTGAGATAATAAGCACTTAAAATTTCGATAATAAACACTTGAAACTAAGATCGTAAGCACTTTAATATAAACACTTGAAATTGAGATAACTTTAAGCACATGGAAAATAAGAACTTGAAATTAAGCTAATAAACACTTGATAAATAAGTATTTGAACTTGAGATTATAAGCACTTGAAATTGAGATAATAAGCACTTTAATACAAGCACTTAAATTGAGCTAATAAACACCTGAAATCAAGGAATCAAGCACTTGAAAAATAAACAATTGAAATTAAGATAATGAGCACTTAAAATTGATATAATGTATCTTACAGCTTTCAATACATCATCAAAAAAAACGAGCATCTACAATATGTACTGTAGCAATAATCACCAAACACGTGTACATTATTAAGCAACACAAAATCAACAACATAAATTCCCACATCTATAAATTAAGCACCACGAATATATAAATTAAGCACTGTATAATGTAGAACTTACAACCATTAATATATACTCTATTTATTAAACAACACCATTTTCACAAAAAAAATTATACATTCCTCCAACTATAATGAACTAAGTTAGTTAGCATTACGAAAAGTGCTATAAATTGCACATTTTCAAAACAAATACGTGAAAATTGCTAACGGTCCACCAACGCCACTTTTCCATTCCTTTTAGGAGGCATCCGATTCACTGAGTCTCTTGAAAATTATATTATCCGTCCGGCTCTTTTTAATCAAATTATGTGCTGAACTCCGATTGCACCGCGATTTGCTTTGAGTTGCTATAAATTGCACTGAGATTTGCTTAGAGTTGCAGCAGGGAATGATTTGTATTATGATATATCGGATTTGAAATCCAATTTGTGAAAAAAAATGCGGTCGTATTAAGCGCCGATGATTAAGATTCTGCAATTTGATTTGGTACACAATTTCTAATATATCCTTAATCCAACCTATATTATTAGACATAGTAAAAAAAAACGCTTATAATTAAAGTAATTGGTTTACATATCTTAGTCGTCCATTTATGTAAGATCTAAGGTGCAAATTGGATCATAGTTACTATCTAAGAGATGGTTACTACGGGATCCACTCCATATATATATATATATATATATATATATATATATATATAGTAGATCACATGAAAACTAATTATTACGTGAAAATTGCAACACATTATAAAATATTACATTTTATGCATAAAATGTTGATACATTTTTTTCAGTATTTGTAGCAAGCGTTTTCGAGCGTCTCGATGATGAGTTTTAAAATAATTTTTAAATTTTTTTTTTTACGGGATACTACAACACTTGAAGTATCCCGTAAAAGAAAAAAAAATCTTTAAAAAGTTATTTTGAAACTCATCATTGAGATGCTAAAAAACGCTTGTCACAATGCTGAAAAAAAATGTATCAATTTGAAAAGACCGGAATGAATACTTATTTAGAAACTCAGCACGTGACAGGTCCCACTCACCTCGCATATGTACACGATGCTTTCGAATTTCAACAAAGGTCAAAAATCTTGCCAATTTAATTGGTGAAGGTTGTTACGATCTTCCTATTCATAGTAAGTACAAGTATTCCTTATTTATGCTTTTCTCCACGTATATTATTTCTTTGGACAATAATAATAATAAAGTAAGACACGGGCATATTTGACTAGAAAGAATCTTGCCTTTTCTTATTCTATGCTTGTTCTCCGACACTTTAATCAACCCTTTTTTTTCAAATTTATTATTAATATAAAAAAAAAGGAATTATAAATGATATTGGCTTTAGGCGATTCGCAAAGGCCATTCAAATATGTAACGGACCTTTACACCATATATGTGCACACGCTCGATTAAGCTTTTTAATAATCACCACTAAAATAATCATAGCAATCTATTATTGGTTTTTGATTGTAAATCTCTATAGTTTTTTCTTGGCTTTCTCCCATTTTTCTGACGGAGAGAGTTTACTTCTAAAACGAGTCACAGTTGGGCTCTCTCCAATTTTTTATTTTATTTTTTTAATTCAAAAAATTTAATTCCAATGTTTATTTATTTATTTATTTTAATTTCTATTTTGATTTTATTTATTTCGATTTATTTTGATTCCTATTTTTTATGAATTAGAAATATTAAAAATATTTAATTATGAGCTCTACGTGCCCACAATTCTTCGATCAAATCTAATACGAGTTGTCCGTGACGGTTCGAGTCACGTAAATTGGTAGTGCGCTCAATGTATTCTTCAAATGAAAATGGAACTCCTCGAGTGACTTGTTCAGTACTAGTGCCGGAACTTTCGGAAGCCTCGTCTTCAGTAGGAGCCCAATCCGTCGCCCTTGCCCCTTCGTCCTCAATTATCATGTTATGCAAGATGGTACAAGCGTACATAACATCTTGCATAACATCACGGAAGTTGCGTCTTGAAGGTCCTTGGATAATCCTCCAATGCATCTTAAGCACTCCGAAAGCTCATTCAACGTCTTTGCGAGTCGACTCCTACTTCGCCTTGAAATGTTCCACTTTCTTATCAGTTGCGAACGATGGGCTTGAGATCAAAACTGACCACTTCGGGTATATCCCGTATGCGAGATAGTAGCTCATGTTATGTGCTCGGCCATTTGCCGTGAATTGGATTGACAACGCTATCTCATTCACAACGTCACTGAAAATATCCGATTGGTTGAGGACATTGATGCCATTGTCAGAGCCGGCTACACCGAAAAATACGTACCAAATCCAGAGATCGTGCGAGGCGACTGCCTCAAGGATGATGGTGGGGTGGCCCTTTATCACCACGTGTGTATTGACCCTTCCAAGCCGTTGAGAATTGACTCCAAGCCTAGTGCATGCAATCGATGCTTCCTAGCATCCCCGGGAATCCGTGACAACCCTCGTGCATCTCCAACAATTTTTGACAATCTTCGCTAGTAGGTCGCCTCAAGTAATTGTCCCGAAAAACAGAAACAATTGACTTATAGAAGCGTTTCATCGTTTCTATGCCCGTCGTCTCTACCTTGCTCAAGTACTTGTCGTAGTGGTCCGTCGATTTGCCATTTCCGAGTTGACGTAGAGTGGCCGTGCACTTCTGTAGGGTTGTAAAACTGTCTCTTCCGGTAGCATCTGGGGGTTGCTGGAAATACGGCTTACGAGTTTCCCAACACTTGCACGATTTGCATGAATAATTACTTGGACATGCAAAAACATCGACGAAATAATCCTTAAACAATTGGACTGCACCGGCTTCTCGATCCCTTTCTATGAATTGTTTGAATTGAGGACGACGTCGCCCTCTCGCGGCTTCTTCTTATTTCGTGCTTCTACTAATTTATGACAAATTCGGAAGTCTTCTTGCAGTTGTTGGTAGAGCATTTGCATGTCGTTGGAATAGCTTGAAGAGGTTGATGATAAAGACATATTTTTTTTGATGTTTTTTTTAGGAAGAATTAAACATTAAAGATAAATTGAATGAAATTATGTGATATTTGTATGTGGTTTGTAAATTGAGGGGAAGGGGAGATTTATTTGTAGGGGGGGGGGGATTTTCAACCGTTGCAGCCTCAACGGCTACATAATTAAAAATATATATATTTATTTATATTTTTTTTATAAAAAATAATATTGCCCAGTTGATGTCATAATGTGTCAGTCCGGGCTCGCTCCTCTCTCTCAACTCCGAGACCTCCCCCACTGAGACCGGGCTCGCCAGTGGGGGCGGGGCTCACTTCGGGCTCCCTCCACGGCTGCGAGTCCGTCTCGCTCCGCCCCATTGGGGGAGGCCTAATGTCTCCCGTGAGCATACTTAATATGCTCATAAATGATGCGGTAATGCTATCAATAATGAAATTAATTTAAATATATATCTTAAAAATTAAACCTTACCTAAAAAGTTAAATTATACTAAAAATACTTAAACCCTAAATGGTAAGAATTACTGACGTGAACACATTAAATGTGCACTCGATGGGTAGAGAAGCGTTTCTGAATGATTATAACCATCAAAATATGCAGTCATGAATATTCTCCTATCCACCATGAACACTAATGTGCCCACAACTGATGGCAATGATTTTAATTTTTTATTTAGAGTTTAATTTTTTTATAATATACTATTGATAATTTTTCTTAAATATATAATCATCATATCATCCATGAACTATGTTCACTATGGGTAGAAGAACATTTCTCTCAAACTATGGCATATATCACACTTGTATGTATTTGACATAATAAAATAATGCTAAAACTTCATTTGAAAAATTCTCAAACAATATTTATATCTCTGAAATCTCAATACTAGTACAAACGTTAGTAGGAATAAAAGCTGATTAGACAAAAAGGAAAATAGAAAAGGGAAAATCACGCGTGAAACTCCGCATAACTATTCAATCAATAAAATTAATCACTTTACCGTAAACTTTATTCTCGAAAAGAACACTTTGGCACAATTAAAATGTTATAATCACGGCATAAAATATGGGGCAGCAGCAAACAGAGAAAAATAACATTAATTTAATTATCCCAAAACAAACACCATAAGAACAAGACGGAATTCCGGGTGGTCCCCACCCGTTTAATATGAAATGACGAAATTGACCCTCTTGCAAAACCCTAATCAAAAGTCGCAACGCAATCATGTAGATCTCCATGGGATTTGTGATATCCCCCTTCCCCCAATCCCACGAATTACTAATTAATCATTATATAAATTTCTGACCAAAATAATCACACAATCATTATTTTCCCACTAAATCTAGATTTTTAAAATTATTAGGTGTGTTTATGCGTAATATTGTACTATCATATATCCTTACTTAAATACAATCACTAAATATAAATGCAATTACTATATATATAGTACTATATCCGTCATTTTCAAGTTGTTACATTTTTTTCAACAATATTTTCAAGCGTTTTCGAGAGTATTGATGATGAGTTTTAAAATAACTATTTCCTTTTATGGGATACTACAAAATTCTTTAAAAAGTTAGTAGTAGTATTTTAAAACTCATCATCAAGATTTTTGAAAACGCTTAAAAAAATTACTAAAAAAAGTGTAACAAATTGAAATAACAGAGGTAGTACAATCTAATACTCCTCCATCCCGCTTCATTAGTCATATAAATCAAATATATGTGATATATACTCCCTCTGTCCACGATCTGTTAGCCAAAAATAATTTATACATCCGTAGTACCTTGTAGAAAAAAAAGTAAACTCTAAAATACAATTTAAAATCTATCATCACAAATTTAAAAAAAAAAATCAAAAAGTTAACTTGGCCACAGATCGTAGACGGAATGAGTATCATATTGCTCTGGAACTAATAAAGTAAGACTAATAAAGTGGAAAAGATAGAGTATATAATTAAAATCAATGTCCTACACATTCAAAATCAATGTCTTATGTAAGAGATTTGTGAGCCCAAATCAATCAAAATCAATGTCCTACTACACATATATATTCAAATTAAATTAAACGATTAGTTGAAAATGAATAAAAAAGTTTATAGTAGCAACCTTTTATGGAGGGGGTGGTGAAGATATTTTTGCTTTTATGAATAAAAAAAATTAAAAATATATAAATAAATGTTAGCAATTATATTTAGGTCTTTGGTAAGCGGATTCTCTCTAATCAATTCTCACACACTCACGCACACTCAACTGCGTGAACATATACATACACATATAGATACAGATACGCTCTCCCTATCCTCTACTAGTATATATAAGCAGTGGAGGTGGGCGTATGGCAGAGGCGGCTCAATCTGCGGGTGAATTGCCGGTGAAAAGACCGCGCGTGGACGAGGAGGAGGTGAACGGCGGCGCATCGGCGGAGATGGAAGTCAATAACGGCGCCGTCACGGAGCTGCCGGAGTCCATGTCGTCTGTTATACCGGGATGGTTCTCGGAGATTAGCCCAATGTGGCCAGGTGATTTTCATTTTGATTTTGTTATTCACACCGTCGTACACACTGATGCGGCGATGCGTATTTTTTTTTAATTATAATTATTGCGAATTTATATGTATTTGTGATTATATTTGTGTATATATATATTGAGATTTCGTCTGAATTCGCTTTGGTGGTTCTTAGTCTGGTCTGTGCGCATAAGCATTTTTTATTTGTGTTGTGGATTACTCTACTGGAAGTGGAGTTTATGGTGGCTTTTTTCTCTTTAAGATTTTGATTAGAGGCAGGGTTGCAGGAATGTGCAAATAAAGAATATGATTTGATTTGCATACTGCTAATGAATGGGAATAGAATATATTATTTGAGATGCAATTATTGCTGAAGTCTTTGTGACGCTTGTTTTCTCAGAATCTCATTGACTGATTGGAATATTATTGTGCACTAATAATTTAATTGCTACTTGTACGGAATGTTTTTCCTTTAAAATTGCCAGTACCTGAAAAATCATGACAAGAACTCTCTTTCGTACACCACCCACCCCATACGAGTAAGAGAGAGATTCTGTTAATCAATTTATACAATTTTTGGTTGTTCTGTACTATCTAGACCGAGTCGGCGTTTTTTATTTATTTATTTTTTTATTTTTTATGTTTGTCTAATATATAGTACTTGAATTAATCAAGAAAAAAATGTGAAAAGGAAAAAAATAAATGGTATATATCTTTCTGTTTATGGTCAGGTTGTGTTCACTCATTTCAGGTGCGTTGTCCCTGGTTGATGTTTGTAGCAAATACAATGTCTATGCAAGTGAAATTTGCTATGTTAGTTTTCAGCTTAAGTTGGGTGCCACATTGGTTGTGATGTCAAACTCAACTATTTTATTTTTGTTACCTGCTTCACAAATCAAATTTATGTGATTTACTGTGTAATAAAAAAGAGAACAGAGAACGGCAGGGAGATGTAAGTTGATAATTTGAAACCAAAAGCTTAAATCTTGCATTCAAGATTGCATAAGAAATCAGTTAATCTTTATATATTTACGGAGGTTTATCTGAACTCTCAGCATATATGCCGTAATATGTTACTTACTGCAACTTTTTCTGCAAAACTTGCAGGAGAAGCGCACTCACTGAAGGTAGAAAAGATATTGTTTCAGGGAAAATCAGATTATCAGAATGTCATTGTTTTCCAGGTACCTGATGCTTCTGGAAATACCTCATCTTCAGCATTAGTTTGTTGCTGTGCCTAGTGACTGCTTTCCTTTTGTCTTAATTCAAGCTTATGTCCTCGTGAAATGTTCTTCTGCAGTCATCCACGTACGGGAAAGTTCTTGTCTTGGACGGTGTGATTCAACTCACCGAAAGGGATGAATGTGCTTACCAAGAAATGATAACTCACCTCCCACTCTGCTCAATCCCAAACCCAAAAAAGGTATTCTCGCTCGAGGGAACCTATGAAATTATCTATTAACCAAATTAAAAGGATTTGACTTCATGAGATATATTAAAAGAAATGATGGACTATGAGAATGAATGGGCGTTTGTCTCTCTTAATAGTGTTGAGCAAAGAAACTGTTGTAACACTTAAAACAATCAAATATATTAGGCTATTCTTTTCTTTTCATTGGCCACTTGCAGGGGATTTTGAAAGGCCATTTCTTTGTAAGTCAAAATAATTTAATATATCTATTTCATTACTCTTAATATTAGGTCTGAACAGAATTTTCTTTTAGGTTTTGGTAATTGGAGGTGGAGATGGTGGTGTCCTGCGTGAAGTATCACGTCATGCCTCTGTTGAGAAGATAGACATATGTGAGATTGATAAGATGGTTGTCGATGTGAGTCAGTCTAATTTTTCTTCTCCCTTTTCATTTCCTTTGTCCCTCTCCACTTTTTAGCCTCATTATTGAGCTAATTTGATAAAACTAATCTGGTCCCTTCCCCACAGGTTTCTAAGGAATTTTTCCCGAAGGTAGCTGTGGGATTTGAAGATCCTCGAGTCACGCTGCATATCGGAGATGGTACTTTCGGTTATCTGTTGCATTAGTTGCCCCACCCAAAAGCAAAATTTTACAACCATGGTTTCTCTATATATTTAGTCGAATTGACAATTTCTATAACTCATTGCAGGTGTTGCATTCCTGAAGGCTGTGCCAGAGGGAACTTATGATGCAGTTATAGTGGATTCTTCAGATCCAATAGGTAAACTACTATCCTAAGCAGTAGCTGTTAATAAATACCCATTCAAATGTTGAAATTCCACATTTCTTGTGTCAGGCCCAGCCCAAGAGTTGTTCGAAAAGCCCTTTTTTGCATCAGTAGCCAAGGCTCTCCGACCAGGAGGCGTTGTGTGTACTCAGGCTGAAAGCATATGGCTTCACATGCACATTATTGAAGATATCGTTACAAATTGTCGCCAGATCTTCAAAGGCTCTGTCAATTACGCTTGGACCACAGTTCCCACATACCCAAGGTATTTTCCTTCACCCTTGCATTGGTAAAACATATGAGAAGAGTATTTGAAGGATCAGATGATCATACAAATTATTTTTTATCATTCCATTTTCTCCTATATTCCATATGATAAACAAACTTGAGGTTATTTGCCATTAGCGTGCTTTATTATGCATGTTGCTAATCAAACTGTTGATCTTTTATACTTTTCGTTTTCCAGTGGCGTCATCGGATTCATGCTTTGTTCTACTGAAGGTCCCTCGGTTGACTTCAAGAATCCAGTGAATCCCATAGATGCCGATGATAGTCATACCAAAACAAAAGGACCATTAAGGTTCTACAACTCCGAGGTATACTACACTCGACACCATTTGTTCATAAATCTAACTTATCTGCAAAATTGCTGTTTATAAATCTTAACACCAGCTTTTAGCCACTTTGACGAACTGTGGTCTTTCGATTTTCGTACTCAGCTCCACTCGGCTGCTTTCTGCTTGCCGTCGTTCGCTAAAAAGGTGATCGAAGCAAAAGCAGCTGCTGTTTGAAGAAATTCTGGAGCCAGTGGGGAAGAGAAGCAAAGGAATGAGGCTTGTTGTTTGGTTCCTAATTTAAAATATATCCTTATTTAAAAAGAATCGGTATTAGCAGTCTAGAAATGTAGTTTGAGGTTTGGACACGTTGTTGAGGTCTCTTTTACAATATCTTATGTTTATCTTTGTCGTACGATCGCATAATGCTTAAAACTATTAGGAAAATTCATTGAAACAGATTCACCCAAAACTACTTTTCTGCATCATTATTTGATTTTTAATTTTACAATTTACGTCGTCACATTTATTCGGATTCTTAATGTTTGTGAAACAGAAAAATAAATGACGACAGGAAAGTCGAAAAGTACCTTAACATTAATTACAAAAATGGTCAAACACCCACTAAACGTCTATTTTGCAAACATTCCCAGAACGTAAAAAATGTGCCCTATCGTGAGGCATCAAATAGAATTATTCCTTATTTGCAAAATACCTAGTCCGCTATCTATGCTCTTAGAATATGTCGAATAGTGGATATTAAGATAAAGTTTTGGTTTCAAAATATTTACCCGTCCGCCATCTCCTTAGAATATGTCGAATAGTGGATATAAAGATAAAGTTTTGGTTTCATTTGATATAGCGTATAATAAGTACACTTAGAGCATCTCCAGCGCCTCGGAAAGGAGGGCCTCGAGCCCGCTTGCGAGCCCAGGCCGCGCTGGCGAGCCCCTCCTCAGGCGAGCCCAACTCGCGCCCGAGAGCCTGGCTCGCGCCCATGTTCTGTGGTGTGCTGACGTCATTATGATGTCAGCCTTTTTTTTTTAAATCAGATTTTCAGGAATAAAAAAAATAAACATAAAATTTAAAATTCAAATTTAGCCGTCGGAAAGAAACGGCTACTTCCTCCTTCCTCCCTATAAATTCTCACACTCACATACACCATTTATACTCAATTTTTACACAATTATCACACAAACCTATCTCGAAAAATCTCTATTTTCTACAATTTCACTCCATCAATATGTCAAGCTCTTTTGAAATTTCATCTGATTCCTCCTCATCCTCCGGCAAACTCGAAGCGATGTAACAACACATCCGGAAGAATGCCGAAATTGCTCGGAAATATAAAGAAGCGAAGAAGAAGAAGAAGGAAAAAGCCACCGAGTCGACAAAATGCCGAAGGTATCCCGTTAGGCGAATGATCGATCGAGATCAAGTCACCGGAGCAAAGCAACCTTTCTCCGACTATTTCGCTGATAGGCCCACATACCCCGATAATTTATTCCGTCGACGTTTCCGATGTCGAAGCATATGTTCTTGCGCATCGTGGGGTGTTAGAGAATCGTGTCGAGTATTTCCAACAACGAGATGATGCAATAGGCAGGCCGGGTTTCACAACACTGCAGAAGTGCACCGCCGCTATACGTCAACTCGCCTACGGAGGTCCCGGCGACCAATTCGACGAGTACTTGCGGATGTCGAAGGCTACCGCTATAGATTCGTTGAAGCACTTTGCTAAGGCGATTCGAACCATCTTCGGTGGTCATTACCTGAGAAAGCCAACAGGAGATGATTGTCAACGAATTCTGGCAATGCACGAGGCTCGCCACAGCTTTCCGGGGATGCTCGGTTCGATCGACTGCATGCACTGGACATGGAAGAACTGTCCAGTGGGGTGGAGGGCCCAGTACACACGTGGGGATAAGGGCCATCCTACCATCATCCTTGAGGCCGTTGCATCTCACAATCTGTGGATATGGCACGCCTTTTTCGGGGGTAACTGGAGCGCTCAACGACATCAACGTTCTCAATCAATCACCGGTATTCAGTGACGTCGTCAAAGGAATAACACATCTGGTTCATTTCCTCTCCAACGGAAGGCAATACAACATGGGCTACTACCTTGCCGACGGGATTTATCCGGAGTGGCCCGTTTTTGTTGCAGCCCCACCACACGCCACTGACGAAAAAGTGGAGTGTTTCAAAGTTCTGCAAGAGGCGGCGCACAAAGATAAGGAACGCGCTTTTGGCGTTTTACAAATCCGTTGGGGCATGGTCAGCTGTAATATCCCACCTATTTATTAAGCTAATTATGAGATCATTTATCTTAAGTATTTACTTAGTATTACTAATTAAATATTAGTACTTGAGTCGAGCCTGTTTGAAGTAGAATTTACACCGCATTAGTGGAGTAAATTCGAATATAGTAGTAGAACATAAAGTGAGCCATTTATTCTATTACTTGTCTTTCCAAGTTTGTTTCGGCCTAGCGCCTATAGAATTTTAAACCGAGCCATTAGAATTTATTAACGTATTTCTTTAATTGAGCTTGTTGAAATTTGAGTGTAGTCAAGGATTTAGTTAAGACGAGCCCAACAAAGAAGCAAGCGGGCCAAGCTCGATGAGATGGTATTTAGTTGTTGGGCCAAGCCTCATACACCCTTCTAGTAAAGGCCCAATGGCCATCCCAAAATCTAAAAATCCAATAAAGTACAAGAATAAATGAAGAAAGCAAGTAAATAAATAAATAATTTCACCTCCTCCCCACAATCAGCACAAAAAAATAAATTCAAATAAAATTTACATTCCCTTCTCCACTAATTTGATTAAGAACGAGAATTACAGTAAATATAACCTTCAATTAGCTAAAATAATTACAATTCTGGGGAATGTAAAAAGAAGCCTGCAACACAGCCACCTACTCCTATTTGCCTCCTCCATCACTCCAACTTCTGCAACTTCTCCTCTTGAGAGAAGCACCCCCAATCGCAGCCCTCCATTTCCTTCCATTGCAATGATGAGAGCTCAACTCTCATTTCTACACTAAAACTCTTTCATCCCTGCAACACACATTCAAACACACACATCTTTAGCAACCAAACTCAGAGATTAGAGAGCATAAAGAGAGTGAAGAAAAAGAGTGAGAAGGGAAGTAAGGAGGAGGAGAAGAGAGGAGAGGAAGAAAGAGAATTCTACATGCAGCAGTTTCCGCTCCATTCCCAGCCTCTTCAGCACTTCAACTCCTTCACATTCGCTTCAAGGTAGTACCCCAACTCACACCACATTATCTCTTTTAAACATTTTCTCACCAACTCCATTTCCATGGGCTTTCAAGCTTGAACTCCCTGCACAAAATCAAACGCTCAGAAACGAGAAGGAAAGGAGAAAAGGGACCCAAAGCTACAGCCATCTGCAGCCCCAAGCCACACCATCTCATCCCCAAAACTCCACACCTTTCTTTCAAGGTATCAACCAACTCCTTCTATTCAAATATCTAGTCTACCCTAGCGTGTGAAAATCACTCGAAACTTAAGAACTAACTAATAACAAACATAGGCGGAGTTCAAGCAAAAAGGGGAGGAAAGCAAGAAAGAAAGAAGGAAGAGAGGGAGGAAACTGAAGTAGCAGCTACTGCAGCCCCAGCCCTTTCACACATCCAAAATTCCCAATTTCTTTCAAGGTAATACCCACAATGCCCATCTAACTTAGTTCTAGCCTACTCTAGCATGATTGGATCACTCAAATCAAGTGATTAATAGACTATAAAGAACTTAGACAGATTCTGAAAACTTAAAACAAACACAATATGCTTCCTCGTTTAGATTCTAAACTACTAAACAACAAGCATGTTACCACCTTTCTTCTAACCAAAAGCAATTAGAAACTCAAGCATAAATTATATTGATGTTTTATCACATATAGCATGTCAAATTCCGGCATGATTACTTCCTCTAAATCTAGAAAACAACAAGTTTCTACAAGAATTCCCTAAGCACTAACAAGAGCAGAAAACCATAATACACTTCAGTACTTCTATTTCATAAAATCCTAGTTAAATAATTAAATCGAGATAGAGGAGAGATTGCACCGAAGCGGAGGGTTTTCCTTCGCCGTTGGAGTCGAGTCGCAGCGGCGACAGTCCTGGAGCTCTCAACGACGATCGGTGTCGATGACGGAGCACCACAGCGGCAATAGCATCTTCTTCATCCTCGAAACCTGCAAACAATAATCAAAATAAAACACTAATAATCAAACTTATAAACATACGAAGAAGAGAATGTCCCCAATTTCGTGGAAATTGGGATTTTGATGTTCGAGCATAGCTCGCCGGATGCGGGAGTTACGCCGGCCACGTCAGCAAGTCGCGACGAAGGAGAAGGGGGCGCCAGACTGAAGTGAGGGAGACCGAGCGACGGCGGCACGACGCCATCTCAACCGCAATCCACCAAAAACGAGTCGTCGGGAATTCGACCCAAGCCTCGCGAGCGCCAATCGGAGGATATCACGCCGTTGAAAATCGAAGGGAAGAGAAGGTGTACAACTTTCCGGATGTAATTAAGTTTGGATATAGCTGATTACTAAAGAACATAGACTATAGTCGATTTAAGTTTCAAGTGTTTTAGTACGCATAAGCCTTTTTCTAAAACCCTATGTGATACTCTTGCATGACTGACAATTAAAGAAAATATTTTGGCAACGTGTTCACTGGGTACCTAGAGTACTCAGCCCTGTACATATTTCCCATGTGTTGAGCAATATGGAGTGAAGTGGCCGGTGGAGCTTTTGTCGATCTTAAGAAGTCGAAGTCTCTTGGTGGTGCATGTCTTCACACATGCACCCGTTTCCGCTGTGCTATTCAAATGTTATTCGATTTGGTTGTATCTTAAGTTAGATTGATGATGTCATCATTGCACTTCGTACAACTTGTTTAGTTTATGAACTTCTTTTGACATGATCGAGTCAAGTTATTAATTCTCCTTCGTCATTTATTTATTTTTAATCTTCGCAATATTTCCGTAAGTCACGAATTACCGAGCTAAACTATTAATTAGCAAAGCGCGGTTGTGACATCAGTGGCCCATCATGACTCTGGTATCGTGATGGTATACAAGATATCATGTATGTTTGTATTATCTTGCATAACATGATAATGAGGATGAAGGAACATGCGCAACAAATTAGGCTCCACCTGACGAGGAAGCCTCTACTTCTGCAAATGGTGAAGCGAATCGAGGAGCTCCCGGTTCATTTCGGAAGTACGTGGAGCGCAACGCGTCGCTACGCAATAGGGCCAAACACAACGATCTTTACAACGATTTGGTCGAAGAGATGTGGGGGCGTAGGGGCATAAATTAGTTTGCGTATTGTTACAATTATTTCAAATTATGTTGTACTTTGTTTTTTAAATCAATGTTTGTTTCAATTTAATAACAAAAAAATTCCAAAAATTTTGTAGCTTTTTAATTGAAAATAAAATTAATTAATTAATTAAAATCGAACGAAAAATAAATTTAAAAAACATATCAAAAATCGAATACATAACGAATTAAAAATAATATATTAAAATTGAGAGAGCTTGGGGGGAGGGGCTCTCGGCTGGAGATGACATCGGGGGAGAGTCCCTTCCCACCGGAAAGTGGCCGAGAGCCCTAAAAGGCGCCCTTGGCTGGAGATGCTATATCAAGTAAGACCAAAATTTTATCTTAACATTTATTTTTTGTGGATGTTAAGATAAAGTTTTAGTGCCGCTTCATATAATGTATAAGTAGACTTGTAAGCTATATCAAGTAAGACCAAAATTTTATCTTCACATATGTCGTAATTTTCAAAACATTGAAATGCGTGCAGAAAATTCTATATAGATGGCTGATTGAGGGATTATAGCAGAAGAAAAAAGAAAAAGAGGGATACATCTCTTCTTGCAATATTAAAGAAATTCATATTTTCCGGATGATATTGCCCCAATTTTCAGCCAATCACAGAGTAAACTAACCTAATCTAATTTAGGCTGATGCCCATATATATTTTTTTATATTTTTTTCTTTTCGTTTCTGTAAGAGTATACTAGGCCAATAAAGGCAATAATACATCAATTATTGTTTTTACCGCAAAATATGTAGATGTAAAAGAATATAAAAAGTACTAAATCCGAGTGTTGTCTGAAAGTTTTTAATCTCCGGCGACAGAATCACACACATGAAACTTTTTACTGGTTTGGACCCTTCTAAATATAGAAAGTTATCTTTATCAGTCTGAAGTGTATAAATTATTAATATAATTTTCTTGAGATTGGTGGGAAGGTATGATTTGTTGATTCGCGGAAATCGTTTTGAGGTGGAAACTGCTGATTTCTTGATAAGACAACAGCTGAGGAGTAAGGGGAGCGAATGGAAAGCGATGGGGTTGAGGAGATCAGCGTAAGGTTGTTAGGCAGCAGTGCAAGTGGCGGCGGAGGGGAGTCGCGGCGGTGGGTGGACGGCAGCGAGGTGGACTCCGATTCGCCGCCGTGGTCTTTCGTCGGCGATGAGGAAGGGAGGGAAGGGTTTGGAAGTGTGAGGAGAAGGCTGGTTAAGAAGCCCAAGAGAGTTGATTCCTTCGATGTTGAAGCCATGGAGATTGCCGCCTCCCATGGCCACCACCACAAGGTCTGCAATTTTCAAAATTCCACCCCCTCTATGTGTTTTACTGTGTGTGTTTGTGTGTTGAAGACTGAGTATTGGGTTCTTTTAGATTCATGGATTATGTGCACAGTAATCTTATCTTTTACTTTCAAGATTTCTATTACTTTCACTTTCTCACTAACAAAAATTTAGTCTTGCTAGTGATGATTGTTCTTTGTAGTTATATACCTCTCAATCACCATTAACTTGGGTAGTTTCTGCAAAATTTTGCTATTACAAACTTGCTGAAACTTGAAGAATCTGGCGATGTTATTGCATAGCTTTGTTTGTCTCGTGGTTTCATGACTTAGACTATACCTAATGCAGGATGATTCTCTTTTGAGAACTTTGTCACTTGCATTTCAAACCCTCGGTGTTGTGTATGGAGATATGGGCACTAGCCCTCTTTACGTGTTCTCCGACGTATTCAGCAAAGTGCCTATAACTTCTGAAGTAGATGTCTTGGGAACTCTGTCACTAGTGATGTACACGATCGCCCTCATTCCCTTGCTCAAATATGTATTTGTTGTGTTGAAGGCAAACGACAATGGGGAAGGTATTGGATCTTTTTTTGAAAAACTATACCATTTCTTGAGAATTTGGTAAATTTTTCAAGAAATGTGTAGCATTGACACCTTGTATTGATCCAATGACAGGAGGAACGTTTGCGTTGTACTCACTGATATGCAGGTATGCGAATGTTAATCTTCTCCCAAATCGTCAACCGGCTGATGAGCAGATTTCCAGTTTCAAGCTCAAGTTACCTACTCCTGAACTGGAGAGGGCTTTGAACATAAAGGAGGCCTTGGAGCATAAGGCCTATTTGAAGAAACTTCTCTTGCTACTCGTTCTTATGGGGACTTCGATGATTATAGGGGATGGTATTCTTACACCTGCTATCTCAGGTATACACCCTTCCTTCTTTCGTGTATTGCTAGGATTCTGGAGAGTTGCTTCCTCGACAGCTTCATGTTGGTAATAGTTAAAGGTTGTGTGATTTATACGAGCAATTAAAATTTTACTGTCCTTTGAGTGCTGGATGTTCTTTATCATCTCTTACACCGTTACACGAACTAACTTTGAGTCATTGGAGCATTTTGAATCTAAGAATATGCATAGAGAACTGTGAATTTAGATAGTTATTAACCAGAGGTAGTGAAAAGCAATCACGATTCTCGTTTTTTTGAAGTTGCATTTGCATCTCTTTTCATATTAGTGTCAAAACTCGATACCGATTGAGTATGTGCAAGAGCAGAAGAACTTACATGATATGAGTTTAATTTCTTTAGCAGTTAGTATTATTCCCTAACTTGATTCTTCTTTGCAGTTATGTCTGCTATGAGCGGTCTTCAAGGTCAGGTTCCGGGATTTGGCACAGGTTGGGGAGCATGAGTCCTACTAATCATTTCTTCTATTTCTAATTATATATTTTGTGGCAGAATAAACACATTTATGTTCTTCGATTAATTAATTACTCTTCTAAATGGTGAAAGCGGTATCTGCCTAGTATTTCTTTCTTCTTTTCCGGTGAGTGTGATAATTATGTGATTAAATTCTTCTCTTTCTGTAGATGCTCTTGTTATTACATCGATTATTATTCTCGTGGGGCTGTTTAGCATACAAAGGTTTGGAACGAGTAAAGTAGGTGTCGCATTCGCTCCTGCACTTGCACTATGGTTCTTCAGCCTGGGATCGATTGGAATCTACAACGTGCTCAAGTACGATATAAGCGTTGTGAAGGCGGTAAATCCTGTTTACATTTATTATTTCTTCAAGAAGAATAGCAGTAAGGCATGGTCAGCACTTGGTGGTTGTGTTTTATGCATCACAGGTAACTTGTTTTCTGCCATCTCCTCTTTCATGAATATCGAGCCCTCGTATGAAACTCGTTTGTGAATCAATCGAAATTGTTTTGATCCTGATACGTCTGATTATGGAATTTTGCATTTATCTGTTACAAGTTAGAACCAACTATGCAAGAAACAAGTTTGTTCGACATAGAGCTACTTACACGTCGTGTGTAAACGAAAATTTGCAGGTGCGGAAGCAATGTTTGCCGATTTAGGTCACTTTTCGGTGCCATCCATACAGATTGCTTTCACTGCTGTTGTTTTCCCTTGCCTTCTCTTGGCCTACATGGGGCAAGCTGCATACCTCATCAAGAATCCTCATGACACCACCAGAATATTTTACGACTCCGTGCCAGGTCATCATTTCCTCTCTAGATCGACTCCAGCAATCCTTTCGTTCCAATTCTGACAATATAGTGGTGAAATGTTGTTGCAGATAGTCTTTTCTGGCCCGTGTTTGTTGTAGCCACAGTTGCAGCTGTGATTGCTAGTCAGGCGATGATATCTGCCTCGTTTTCGTGCGTGAAGCAAGCCATGGCCCTCGGGTGCTTCCCCAGGTTGAAGATAATCCACACTTCGAGAAAACTGATGGGCCAGATTTACATCCCTGTCATCAATTACTTCTTGATGGTCATGTGCATTATTGTGGTCGCCGTCTTCAGAAGCACTACCGAGATTGCAAACGCTTACGGTTAGTGTTTGCTTTAAGCTCTCGTTTCTGTTTATGAAGGGAATGCACATAATTTTTTGCTAGTAAGTGGATATTCACGATCACGAACCACACTACAGGCATTGCCGAAGTTGGAGTCATGATCGTGAGCACAACCTTAGTGACACTGGTGATGCTTCTCATATGGCGAACCAACTTGGTTCTCGCCCTCTGCTTCCCCCTCGTGTTCGGAGCCATCGAGTTGATCTACCTATCTGCAGTTCTATCGAAGCTTTTAGAAGGCGGTTGGCTTCCCCTAGCGTTTGCCTCCTTCTTCCTCTGCGTAATGTACACGTGGAACTACGGCAGCGTACTGAAGTACCAAAGCGAGGTTCGAGGAAAGATCTCGATGGACTTTATGCTCGAACTCGGCTCCTCTCTCGGAACCGTAAGAACCCCAGGAATCGGGCTACTATACAACGAGCTAGTACACGG
The DNA here is from genome assembly GCA_001642375.2 of Mentha longifolia. Taxonomy (NCBI): domain Eukaryota; kingdom Viridiplantae; phylum Streptophyta; class Magnoliopsida; order Lamiales; family Lamiaceae; genus Mentha; species Mentha longifolia. Next base: position 24,525,843 of record CM038121.1, read on the forward strand.
GATCCCGTCTGTTTTAGGGCAGTTTCTACTCGATCTACCTGCGATCCACTCGACTATAATCTTCGTCTGCATCAAGTATGTCCCTTTACCGGTTGTCCCTCAAGAGGAGAGGTTTCTGTTCCGAAGGGTCTGTCCGAAAGACTACCATATGTTCCATTGCATAGCTCGTTACGGATACAAAGACGTGAGGAAAGAAGATCACCGCGCGTTCGAGCAGCTTCTGCTCGAGAGCCTCGAGAAGTTCCTGAGGAAGGAAGCTCAAGAACTCGCTCTAGAATCCTCCATCGGCGACCATGATCTCGACAGCATTTCCATGAGATCGAACGAAGAAGAAGTTCAAGATCTCGACGAGCTCAGGGTTCCTCTGATGGGCGGACGGAGCGAAACGTCGAGCTGGAGGAGACATGCCGGGGAAGAGCTGCCGGCTAGCGTGATGTGTATGGACGAGGATCCCAGCCTCGAGTACGAGCTGGCGGCTCTCAGGGAGGCGTCGGATTCGGGTTTTACGTACTTGCTCGGGCACGGGGATGTGAGGGCGAGGAAGAAGTCGGTGTTCTTGAAGAAACTGGTGGTGAATTACTTCTATGGATTCATGAGGAGGAACTGCAGAGGAGGAGCTGCAGCTATGAAGGTTCCTCATATGAATATATTGCAAGTTGGAATGACTTATATGGTTTGATTATTATTTACTTCTCAACTTGTTGGGTTGTATTAATGCTAGATTTTCACCTTTTTTTATCGCATCAACATGGTATTTTTTATGTTGAGAGCATCTTTGTAATAATTTTTTTTTTTTGGCAAATTGTTAAATTTAGTGGGCGATAAATTTAGTTTGAACTTCTCATGTGTGACAATTTTAAATTTATAAGTTATATGTATAATAATTTTAGTCTTTTTATCTGAAATTTCTTTTAGCTGGCAACAAAGACATTAAGAGCAAAAAAGATTTTGAAAAGTTTTATAGTGTCTTCAAAAGAAAAATACATTATATAATGACAATGACAATGTCAGTTAGAATTTTTTGTACTAAAATTCATTAAATGGCTAAAATCGTCAAATGTTTGATTTATAAAACTAACATCGTCACAAATGTAAAGTTTGAGTTATATTTGTCACTAAATGAAATTATCGAACTAGATTTGTGTGTAGTTTGCCTATTCTTTTTTCTTTTCCCCTTTTTTTTTTTTTGTGCTGGGATTGTCATTGAATTTTTAATGTAGCCTTCTAATTAGGTTTAAAATACTATATTGACACTTTGGAATTTCTGAAAAAAAAAATATTAAAAAAAAAAAAACTTTAATGTTTTGATATGTTTCAAACTTTTGGGCGAACAAAATTCCAATGATATAGGAGAGATTCATCATTTTGAAAGCCCAAAATCTATCTTTTGCCGACTTCATGAGTATAAAAAGAATAAGAACAACATCAAAGTGGGACCCACGGAAATCAATTTTCTTTTCTTGATCAGTAAGTATTTCGAGTCAACAAAAATTGTGTGGACGAGTAGAATTATTCACACCAAGGTTTAATGGTGATTAGTCGACTGTCCAAACTTAACTACCCAATATTTCAAATATTGAATAGTAATAAAACAAAACGTCGGAATCATTGCATACCTAAAGTTGAATTGCGCTTATTAGGAAAATCTTAAATTATCTCATTCACCTCGAAAATCCGATTCAGATACAAGAAATTAGTCATCAGTACAACTCGATTCACCTCGAAAATTTAATACAGATACAAGAAATTCGATATGTAGAGACATAATTTTTTAGAACGTTTTCAAATGAATCATATATTCATGCCAAATAAATTGAGACGCAAGAGAATACAATTTATATCAGACGAGATTATCTTCCAAATAAATATTATAAATACAAATTCGGAAATCTCTCTTCCTCAACATATCAAAGACCAAATTATAAATTACGGGCCACCATGATGAATATAATCAATTCCACTTAGGGACCGTTTGGTTGGGATAGGGAAAGGGAATGAAATTAAGAAAGAGAATAGAAAGGAAAGCAATGGGAATTATTCCCTTTTTTTCCAATTCGTTTGGTTGGGACCGGAAAGGGAATCGAAATTATATATATATATATTAATTTTAGATTTTAATAAATATAATATAAATATTATATACTCCATATATTGTATAATATATATATTCCATATATTATATAATATATAATATCCATATATTATATAATATATAATATAATATATATGCATGAATTATAATTATTTAAATAATATAATATAATATTATTTGAAAATAACGTAGTTTTATCATTATTACTATTTAGTATTATTATTATTATTATTAATTTCTGATTTTAAATAAATATAATGTAAAAAACTATATATATAATATATTGATTTAATATTATATAATATAGGGAAACAATATACGTTTGCATAAATTTATTATTATTTAAATAATGTAATACTAATATTTATTATTATTATTATATATCTATTCCATTTTTAAATAAATATATTTAAAATATTATGTAGATAATATATTAATTTAATATTATATTATATAAGTAACACAATTTATAAGATATGTTATTTAAATATACAATAATATTTAGTTAAATAAATATTTATTTAATTAAATTATATATATATATATATAAGTTTTAATAATAATATAATATTATAATATGTTATTATTATGTAAAATTAAAAGAATGAAGATAATATTAGGGAAATGGAATCATATTCCCTTATGTTGAGAAGGGAATGAAAAGAATGGAAATGGGGTAATCCAATACCTAAAAAGGAGGAAAGGGAATCGACTAAAAATACAAACCAAACATCAACTAAGAGAATTATAATTCCTTTTCTCTTTCCTGATTACCTCAAAACAAACGGCCTCTTAATTTGTTTATGTTATACTTTGTCAAATACTCAAATTCTTCTTTTCTTATGGACAAATAAATAAAATAATTATAATTTCCAGCTAGCAATGGAAAAAGCAAATAATAATAATAATAATAATAATAATAATAATAATAATAATATTGAAATCCCATTTGAGGTGACATGTTTTCAAGATAACGTTAATGAATACTATTACAATTATTATAGGGCCTAGCCCTATCCCATTTCTTGAACAAAGGGACAAAATGAGTGGTCAAAATTATGAAGTTTAGAAAAAAAATTTCATGCTCGTGTCAAATTCTCCACGTTTGATGAAATCATGAAATTGCATAAATATTTTGATCAATGGCCATAGTAATGTCAATTTCTTGGATTTGTAAATTCTTGTTGACTACACAATTAGGGCAAGTGTCACACTCCACTCAAAAAATTAGGTCATGGAATGGAATATACCAAAGAAAATTAGGTACGTATTAATTTTGTTTCCCCAATGGAACTTTTAGTGGGGCCGGTTGGAAAAGATTTAAAGGAGACAATCTTCAAGTTTTTTTTTTATGTGATTGGAGCATATGATATAAAGTCTGTGAGAAATGATGAAAAATATTAGAGTTGATAATTTGTTTTCATATTGTTGAATTAATAGCAGTTTAATTTGAAGATTACGTTATCATTTTTAATTAAAGATGAGGGTTCACATCTTGGCCTACTTTAATGGAATTTTTGTTGTCATCAAGGTCCACATGTTTTTATTTAATAGAGTAATTACTACACAAAATGTTCTTCAAAGCCTCTAGCCCAATGTTCTAAAAGTCGTTAAATGCTAGTAGGACGGTGAGGGGGCGATTAGCGTCTAGACGGCCTAGGCAGGAGTCTAGGTGGTGCCTAGACGACCTAGACGGATTAGTATGAAATCAAAGTCTACGTCAAATTTTTTATATATTTAAACATGATAACCATAAATTAAAGTATAAAATTCATGATTTTTTAACTAAAATTAAATTTTATAGCCTTTCGAGCCACAACTAGCTCATCTATACTCTCCTAGGACTGCCTAGACATGCCTAGGACTACCTAGGCACCTGCCTAGATGCTGGTTAATTCGCTGCCGCCTAGAGAAAACCGTCTTGCCATTAATCGGGACGGCTCGGCATCTTCTAGCGCCTAGACGCCTTCTAAGCGGCCAAGTCGGTCTTCTTTTAGAACACTGCTCTAGCTAACCTTTTTTTTTACAAAATTTTTGTGAGGCAATTATATTTTGCTTATTTGCGACTTATTTACATTAGTAAGACAAAAATCTAAATTTGAAAAGTTTTTATTTAGAAATATTAATGATTATGAACTTTAAGTTGGGGTATCGTCTCATTTTCAAAAATTAAAATAATGATTGAAGGTAATCAGGTATTGAGAATCAGTCACACTCTTAGTGATTTTGGCGGAATTCTAATTAGAATATGAATCCTAATGGGAGCCAAAATCTTTATTAGGTTGGAACCCTAGTAATATAAATAGCAATCTCCTTCTAGTGTAATTATATTTGAAAATATATACTGCCGAAAATATATAGTTTGACAGCGCCTACACATATAATAACTTCGTGACAAATTAGATAAACAATTTTCATGTGTTTTTTTTATTTATTATTTTTCATATCTATTTGGATTAATTTTCTTAACATTCTCACCATTGAAATGATTTATTTTCTTCATAAAAAGAAAACTATATAGAAGACCCTAATATTACGTTACGACGCCGTTTTTTTTTTTCCACTATTTTTTGGCTCTACTAGGATTACCTATAGTATTTGTTACATAACACCGCCGTCGAAAGGCAAAGAATCAAGCACGTATCAACATATATATATACGCAAACTATCACAACAATTATAATTTAATTATTCAATAATAATATATTTTTTTCTATTAATGAACGTCGTCTTCACTTGTTCCAATTTAGACCAACTCCTGTGCTTGGCGGGGCCACTACAATAATAATAATAATGATAAAATAAAAGCACAAAATAAAAAGGGAAAATCAAGTCACGTTGAAATATATTAATTCGAATATATTACTATTATATTTGATCCCAATAATGGAACATATTATGTCCGAAAGTGAAAGGTGCCAAATCATATATTTCTCCCATTTCGTATCCATTTTTTTTAATGTGACCTAATCAATTTGCTGTTGAATGTTGATAGACTTGATGTTTTACCTAGCTAAATTGTTGATAAATGCAATTGATTATTACCTAATAAGAGCTATTTTATTATAATAAGTACTCGTCGTTCAACTTTGTGTAACGCATGGTTTTACCATTTATCACACCACTGTGCTTAATCAAAGTATTTAACTTGCAAGTCATTTAATCTTTTTGACTCCATAACCGAATTAATAATTTTCTTTGAACGGTTGAGAAAGAAAATGACTAACTTATATTTATTCTATCACATCCAACTTGACACATTTCCTAAAATTGATAGAATTAAATATTTAACCTCAAAATTAGTAGAAATTAGAGCCCAGTAATTGAGTCCAAAATTATTTTTTCTTCAATTAATTGTTATTTTATTCTTGTGTAATTTTGTAAAGTAATTGAAAAAAAATTAAAGAAGCGAAATAAAAAATATTGATAAAAGAAATTAAAGAAAAAAGTGTTTTATCAGAATATATAAATACACATATATATAAATTTAATTCATTTGGTTTATAAAAACATAAATCATTAAAATGATCTTGATCATATACACTTATAATCCTTAATGATTTCTTTTTAATTTCCGTACAAAAAAAACACCTAGAAAGTATTTAGTAATTTCATATTAAATCTCGGATTTTTATTAATCTTGAATTCTATATTTAGATTCCCCACCATGATTATTATTATTATTTTATCTATAAGATTCCTTTAAGTTTTACTATATTTTAAATAAATAAATAAACTCAAGCTGGATCTGTGAGTATTCTAAGCATTTAAGGAATTTCAAAGTTCTAAAAATAATAAAGTTCCAAACAAAGTGTTTCTCTTCTTTTTTTTTCTTTTTTTCTTTTTACAACGGATGAAGGAAGACCATTAAAGAATTAAGACTTGGACATTAATTCTTAACCACATGAAATTTTGAAAACGACAAAACATGCTCAACAAGAATAATAGTAGTAATAATAATCTATATTGTTATATATTATTTCTTGGGTAAATCTATTCGGGTCAAATTGATCCGGATCAAATGGGGTAAAAATGTCAAATCATCATTAATGAAAATGTGTTCTACCTAAACTAACCTCACTAAAGTATTAGAAATTCTGATAATTTTAAATTTGAAGATTAATTAATTTTCTCTTTTTTAACAAACCCATTTCAACTTTCTATATTCGCTAATAACTACTCGTACAATATAACTTCATTTCTCTACAATTATTACAATATGTTGATTAGGAATTCAGTAAATGGAACGCCAAAATTAATCTGCCAATACATTCATAGTAAATATTGCATGCATTGAGTCCAAATGAACAAATACTCCAATATACGAATTATAGGCGCGCCACATTCCACTACATTTAACACAAACATACATGCGCTACAATACATTACATAAATACTAGTTAACATCAATTATCTGTATGATATAATATCATATATATATATATATATATATATAATTTTTTTGTAAAAAAATGCTTATGATTTTTTCAAATGTCATGTTACTCACGTAGTATTTTTTTTATATATTACTATCTCTATTTTTTTCAAGTTGTTATACTTTTTTCAGCAATTCTTTTAAGCGTTTTCGAGCGTCTTAATGGTGAGTTTTAAAATAACTTTTTAATTTAATTTTTTTTACGGGATACTACAATTTGAAAGTGTAACAGCTTGAAAAGAACGGAGGTAGTACAATTTTGAAGCCAACACCACTCAATATTTTGCAATAAACTTGTTATTCCTCGGTGTTTTGTAATATATGCTTACATTACACAAATTAAATAATTTTAGTTTTTTCCCCCATCAATATATTATGTTATTGTCCTGAGATGTTTCGTATAATACGGAGTATATGATTACACTACACAATGTAAATAATTTTAGTTCCTTACTTATCTAAGTAATCAGTGTGTAAGATATCTCATATTTTGATTAGTTCTTGAATTCATATAATTCATATATGCTCACACAAAGAAGTAGTTGATGAAGGTGAACTTGAAATCCAATGTTAAGTTTAACCAAAAAAAAATAGTTCATTAGATAAAAGAACGAGTGACTATTCGGCCATAATATAATGTGGCCGACCATAATTAATTTTAATATGTAATAATTTATGTATTTATGTTAATTTTTTTAGATTTTATACAAAAATTCAAAATGGGTATAATTTATATTTTTTTAAGAAATTAAACCTTTAATTTATTGGATGACAGTGAGTATTTTAAAGAATTTCTTTTTTTTTATTTAAGAGAAAATAATTATGTAATTATTGAGGTGAAAATATTTTTATATTCAAATTTAAAAGTAATTAAGCATAATCTCTTACAAATATTTAAATATTAATCATAGTTTTTAACGTATTATTTTTGGAATTATATAATCAAGAAAAATACAACTGTGTGGCCATATTATGACCAAATATCATTATTGTAAAGAATAAATAGATAAATTTTTGCATGGCTAATGAAAAGACTCTTACATACTGAATGGAGTTTATCATAATTTGTCCCTTCCATTTAATTTGATTTTGGAAGAGAGGCGAATTAAATTATGCGACAGTATATATAGATATTTATGATATTTATAGTTCCATCGTGTATATTTACCATGTGGGAAAGGGAGAAAAAATTTGGTGCAAAAATTAAGCAAAAGGATACTATAGTCTTTTTATATTTGATTTCTAATAATTAATGCGTTTGATCCGGATCAATTCGATCCATTTAGCATCACCCTTATTTCTTTTAGAAAAAGTGCATCTAAAAATGTTTAGATCTATAGCTACAATATTGGTAAACGGCATTAGGGTTTACCTATCAATTGTTTATTTGGTAAAAAATTTCATAATTGTACTATTAATTTTGACCCTTCACTAACCCAATTGGCAAGGCATCTTGTTAACTAAAAAAAAGGCAAAATTGAACTTTGTTTCCTTTATTTATTGAGGGAAGGAAGGCTAGAAAGAAACTAAATGTCATTAAAAAAAAGGTAGGCTCTAACTTAATTAATTAGTGTTTAAAGACTAATTAAGTGGGTTTTTAATACAATGAAATAACAGTTCTTGATTTCTATATTTATGCATTTTGGTCGTTGAAATCTTTGTTTAACTATTCTATTAGCCTCGCTTTCGTATGGGAGTTGTTCTTTCCACATAAAATAAAAAAAATCAATAAAAACCACTTCCATATATTTTAAATTTTGAAAAAGAAAAACAAAACACTTTAAAAAGGAAGATAGCATTGTTCAACAAACTCATACGAAATAAAATTATTTTTCTCACAATTCCCACCACGCAACCGCTACTTTAATTAACAAAGAAAAAAAAAAGATTTCTTGAATTACAAACATATATAGAGATTCAAAAGGGAAGTAAATCTTGATGGTCACTTTCAGTATCTTCAAGAGTCAACTAATATGGAGTAAATTCAGCTAAAAATGGAGAAGAAGACTTTTCAATAATCTACAAAGAATATGTATACATAATATATATACCTATTAATTAATTAATTAATCCTTCTCTCTCTTCTCTCTCCCTCTCCTCTCAATGTCTGCCTTCTTGAAGCACACGTCTACACGTTCGATGGTCTTTCTCTCACACACACTAATACGTGGAGAAGTGCGTGCAGAGAAAATAAACTACTCAAACAAACAAAAACCCAGGCACAAAAGGCCATCCACAAAGAAACCAAGAAAAGCCACCTACTCACAAACACAAACTATATCTCACTTAACCTCAAACAAAGAAAAAGAAAAAAAGTAGTATAACAACTTCGAGTGTGTAATAAATAAAAAAAGTGGGAAGTTTCTTTTTCAGAGTCGCAAGTGAAATATTCTCTCAATCTTTATGCTGGTTTCAAGTGCCTCTAAAACTATTTTGTTGTTATTACATCACACGTTTGTGAATTTTCGCCTCCCTCTCTCTTGAACAAGTTGTTGAACTGCGGCACATTTAGGTACTATCCGAATAAATTATCCATTTTTCATTTTTTTATGTAATAGTAATTTTGTGGGGAGATATATACTGGGGAGGGTGGTTTGGAGAAAAGGGTTCATGGTTGGAATTCTTGAAATTGCAGTGGGCATGATTTTCTTGAAATTTTGAGAGCATCTCCATGGATCTCGAAGGTGGGATTTACCAGAATCAACTAAAGGTGAGTTCTTTTTCAATAAAGTTGCAATCTTTGAACAATCCAAGCAATTTTTTTCCAATCCCACATGTGTTTGTATTTGGGAATATTATTTGCAGAAAGAGTCTTGGAGAACTGTATTGACATTGGCTTACCAGAGTTTAGGAGTTGTGTATGGGGATTTGAGCACATCGCCATTGTATGTGTACAAGAGCACTTTTGCGGAGGACATTGAGCATTCAGAGACGAATGAGGAGATCTTTGGGGTTCTTTCTTTTGTGTTTTGGACATTGACTTTAGTCCCTCTTTTGAAGTATGTGTTCATAGTGTTGAGAGCTGATGACAATGGGGAAGGGGGCACATTTGCATTGTATTCACTCTTGTGTAGGCATGCCAAGGTCAATTCACTGCCTAGTTTCCACTTGGCTGATGAGGATTTGTCGAGTTATAAGAAGGATATAACGAGTCCTTCACCCTCCACTTTTAGGGCAAAGCTGAAATCTACCCTTGAGAAGTACAGAGTTTTGCAGAGAGTTTTGCTTCTTTTGACCCTTTTTGGTGCTTGTATGGTGATTGGAGATGGTATTTTAACTCCTGCAATTTCTGGTATGGTGTCACACTTTTTGTTGGTTTTTTATGAAAGGCCTTATTTTTTGGAAAATTATTAAGATTTATGTTGGTGATCTTTGTGGTGTTATTGCAGTCTTCTCCGCTGTTTCCGGTGTCGAACTTGCCATGGCTAAGGAGCATCACAAATGTAAGATTTTGTGAAAGTCCTTCCTTGAATATTCTAGTACATGCCTTGTTGTATCTGTTGAAATATAGGTGAAAAAAGGTGTTCATATCATAATGTTTATGGTTTTCCTTTAGGTTTGGGAAATGATTTAGAATGAACATTTAGGTATGGTATTTTATTGTGTAAAATTTATGAGAATTATTAATACTACTTGGTTTATTTGCAACAAGGTGAATGAAAAATTGATATGCAATAAGAACTGCATGTTCTTAAAAGAAATTTTGCAAGCTTAAATGTTTCATGTTCAATGAATTTTATCATGAAGAATAGTAATCAGCATTCTTTCGACTTTACTCTAATGGAATCCTCGAGTGGTGTGTACTGTGCATGGCTCTGAGTTACTTTTGTTCGGATTATCTCTGTAGAGAGGTCGACAACTATAGCTACTCTAATAAAATGAATGAAAGATTCTTTTAATCATTCGGGCGTGGATACTGTTGTAAAATGAATGAACTAAAACTGGATTAAATGTTTCTTTGACTGAAGAAGATGAATGTACACGACTGGAACACGTATAACACAGCAGTCAGAAGGCAGTTTTTATTCAAATTTTATAGAAAGAGTTTGATTACGTACTCGATGAATGCTTGCATTCCGAGCCTTTTTCTGAAGCTGCAACTTTTCTTCTCTTTTCTTGCAGATGTAGAAGTCCCGGTGGCTTGTATTGTTCTGATAGCGTTGTTTGCCCTTCAACATTACGGGACCCACAGGGTCGGATTCCTGTTCGCACCCGTGGTCATAACATGGCTCCTGTGCATCAGTGCTATCGGATTATACAATATTTTGTACTGGAACCCTCACGTTTATCAAGCTCTCTCCCCGTACTACATGTATAAATTTCTCAAGAAAACGCAACGAGGAGGCTGGATGTCCTTGGGAGGGATTCTGCTCTGCATGACAGGTAAATAAAATATATAAGTATTTTGATTATTTACTACTGCATAATAGTAGTATAGTACTTTTAACACTTGATTTTTAACTTTCCAGGTTCGGAAGCAATGTTTGCAGATCTCGGGCACTTCTCTCAGCTATCGATAAAGGTATGTCTAATAGGAGTGGCTTATATTTGAAATATTTAGATTCAAGTGAAGGTGGACAGAACATTTAAATATGCGTACGAGAAAGCTTATGAATTTACACTTCTATACAGTGAAAACCATAGCTTGTCTAACGTTTACTCGTCATGCAATTGCAGATTGCCTTTACATCCATCGTCTATCCATCGCTGGTCCTCGCTTACATGGGGCAAGCTGCTTATCTTACCAAGCACCACGATTTTCAAAGCGATTACCGTATTGGCTTTTACGTATCCGTACCTGGTACTACCTCTAAATACTACTCTCCAAAAGTATAACAACAATAAGCATGTTTCTTGAAGCTCGTCTCATGGTTTGTATCGTCCGCTTTTGCCTTTAGAAACATTAAGATGGCCGGTGCTGGTGATTGCTGTCTTGGCTGCAGTGGTCGGAAGCCAGGCCATTATAACCGGAACTTTTTCTATCATAAAGCAGTGCTCTGCTTTAGGCTGCTTTCCGAGAGTCAAAATAGTGCACACGTCGTCAAAAACGCACGGTCAGATTTACATCCCGGAAATCAACTGGATTTTGATGGTCCTATGTTTGGCTGTCACTATCGGTTTTCAAGACACCAAACGTCTTGGTAATGCTTCAGGTACGACACGAGCCTTTACACGTAGAAGATACTATATAGTATATGCCGACATTGCTTTTCTTGATTTTTCCGCTAGCTAAGTTAGTTTTGGTGTTACTTTTTAGTATTTGATGGGTCAAGTTCCGATCCGAATCACGATCAGATGCCAGCCAAATCACGAATATGCCATTGGATATGGATTTGGATCGGGATCTTGACCCGAGTTTTTGTGTAATGTTGATAATATTCTCAAAGTAACATATAATGTTCTCTATTTAGGTCTGGCAGTGATAACCGTGATGCTGGTGACGACTTGTTTGATGTCTCTCGTCATCGTTCTGTGCTGGCACCATAACGTTCTCCTTGCGATTTGCTTCGTCTTGTTCTTCGGGATGATCGAAGCCTTATACTTCTCCGCCGCTCTCATAAAGTTCCTCGAAGGCGCTTGGGTGCCCATCGCCCTCTCACTAATCTTCATGATAGTGATGTTCGTGTGGCACTACGGAACGCTCAAGAAGTACGAGTTCGACGTCCAGAACAAGGTCTCGGTCGACTGGCTCCTCAGCCTCGGCCCCAGCCTGGGCATCGTCCGTGTCCGCGGGATCGGCCTCATCCACACGGAGCTCGTCTCCGGGATCCCCGCCATCTTCTCCCACTTCGTCACCAACCTCCCCGCCTTCCACCAGGTCCTCGTCTTCCTCTGCGTCAAGTCGGTACCCATCCCGCACGTCCGGCACGAGGAGCGGTTCCTCGTCGGGCACATCGGGCCCCGCGAGTACCGCATCTACCGGTGCATCGTCCGGTACGGCTACCGCGACGCCCACAAGGACGACGTTGAGTTTGAGAACGACCTCGTCTGCAGCATCGCCGAGTACATCCGGGCCGGAGCGTCTACGGCAAACGGCAAGGACACGGACGTGAGCAAACGCAACGAGGACATGATCGTGGTCGGGACGCCGTCCACCCACCTCCACGGGGTCCACCTGCGCGAGGACGACGACGGCGCGGCGAACCCGGACGAGCCCGGGACGTCGGAGCTCCGGGAGATACAGTCGCCGCCGTCGTCGGCCAAGGCGAGGAAGAAGAAGGTGCGGTTCGTGATCCCGGAGAACCCGAAGATCGAGAGGGGGGCCCGGGAGGAGCTGAGAGACTTGATGGACGCGAGGGAGGCCGGGGTGGCGTATATATTAGGGCATTCATACGTGAGGGCGAAGAAAGGATCGAGCTTGATGAAGAAGATGGTGATAAATTGTGGGTATGATTTTTTGAGGAGGAATTGTAGGTCTTCGAGTTATGGTTTGAGCTCACCTCATGCTTCCACCTTGGAAGTGGGAATGGTTTACCATGTTTGATCTCAATTTTTACTTTTGTACATGCTTTTCTTTTTCTTTTTCTTTTTTTACCGCGGTAGATAGGAAGTTTTACACGTGTTTTTTTTTTTTAACTGAGGATGAGATAGTTAGAAACATGTAGTTTCAACTGATGGCATTTTGTTCAGATTAGTAAGTTAACTACACACACTGCTGCTTTCCGATTTTGCTTTCGAATTTTTAATTGTTTTTTATATATATATACTCCCTCCGTCCTAGCCAACTTGACCTGTATTCTTATTTGGGCCGTCCCACACTAATAGGCATGTTTCCCAAAAATAGAAACAATAAGCGCCTTAACACCCCTGCTCCTTTTCCTAAACCAACACTTCTTAAATCCCGTGCCGAAAAGAAACAGACCAAGTGGTCTGGGACGGAAGGAGTATATATCTTTTATGGGTAATAATAAGCCTTGTGAGTAATTGGGCCTGTGAGGGCCTGCAATACACCTAATTATTTAGTGTAAGAAGTTATGGGTCGACTTCCATATTGGGCCTATTAGTTTTGGTCTGAATTGTATTAAATTAAAATTAATTTATTCAAATGCATGAAAGTAGAAATAATTGAAACTTTTTTCTTTTTTATAGAAGGGAAATAATTGAAACTTTTTTTTATCAGAAAGAAAATATAATATTAAAAGAGCACAATAAGTTCCCAACAACGAACAAAGTACACGAGGAAAAGATTTATTAACAATCGAGGATTTTTCTAGGATCCAATTAATAATCTCTAAAAGAAAATTTAGACAATGTAAGGCTTTTAAGTTTTAATCGAGTGCCAACTCCAAAATCTACTCTTGATGGTTGACAATCCTCTTTTTGGTTACACTTAGCTTTCTTAAATACCGTGTTTATTTTTTTTTCACAACATCTAAACTACACAAATCCACAAACTAGTAGCCACTTTGCACCCTTTTATTCAGCGAAGAATGTTAAGAGTTATGGATGAAATGTTCTATAATATATGATTATGATGCTATTGAAATATTCAACCATTTGTAAATCATAAACCATTTTGGATCAAAATGCACTCGATGAAAAAACTGTACAGCACACAACCACCGCCCCGCAACTAGAGCTGATAAATTTGACCCGTAAAACCCCGGCCTGATGAGTAGTCTTCGCCCGCCCGTAGTTTGAGCGGATTTGGGCTATAAAATTCGAGGCCCACTGAAATTTGGGGCAGGGTATGTCCCGCCCAAAACACTCAAAAGCTTGATGGGCTCAAACAATCTGATCATTTTTACTCTGCAATTTTCTTACAAGCCGAGTTTAAATTTTGATTTATACGGCCTAATGAAAGTTTAGGCCAACAGCTCGATGGGCTCGGGCTTGCTCAGCCCGATCCAACATGATCGTTTGACAGCTCTACCCGCAAGCAAGCAGAGAAGTAAATGAGACCTAAGAGCACCCACAGCGCGCCGGACTCGGGGGGCTCGAGTCCGGTCGCGAGTCCGTGGCGCGAGCCCCCGCGCCGGCGAGTCCGACGCGCAGATGAGAGCCGAGCTCGCGCCTCCCCTCCCCCCTGTGCTGACTTCATTATGACGTCAGCCAGGTATTTTTTTTTTATTTTTTTTTTAAAAATTCGATTTTCTGAATTAAAAAAAAAAAATAAAAAAAATTGTAACGTTGGAGAGCAACGGCTCTTCAACGGCTATGAACTCATTCCCCCCTATAAATTCTCATACACACATACACAATTTCTACACCATTCATCCACATTTTTTACACAATTTACACACAAATTCATCCCAAAAAAATTATTCTATTTCCTATTTTTGCAATTCATCAATATGTCGAGCTCCTCCGAAATTGAATCCGATTCCTCGTCATCCTCTGGCGAACTCGAAGAGATGTACCAACAAATCCAGAAGACTGCTCAAAAATTAAAAGAAGCCAAGACGAAGAAGAAGGAAAAAGCCAGTGAGGCTCCAAAACGCCGAAGGTTTCCCGTTCGGCGAATGATCGAATGAGATCGAGCCACAGGAGCGGCCCAACTTTTCTCCGACTATTTTGCTGAGAGGCCAACTTACCCCGACAATTTGTTCCGTCGACGTTTTCGAAAGTCGAAGCATCTGTTCTTGCGCATCGTGCAAGTATTGGAGAATCGCGTCGAGTATTTCCAACAACGAGATGATGCAATAGGCAGGCCGGGTTTCACAACGATCCAAAAGTGCACCGCCGCTATATGTCAACTCGCTTACGGAGGTCCCTGCGACCTATTTGACGAGTACATGCGGATGTCGGAGACTACCGCTTTAGAATCGTTGAAGAACTTTGCAGCGGCAATTTGAACCATCTTCGGTGGTCACTACCTGAGGAAGCCAACCGGAGATGATTGTCAACGAATTCTGGCAATGCACGAGGCTCGCCACGGCTTTCCAGGGATGCTCGGTTCGATCGACTGCATGCACTGGGTATAGAAGAACTGTCCAGTGGCGTGGAGGGCCCAGTACACACGTGGAGATAAGGGCCACCCTACCATCATCCTTGAGGCTGTTGCATCTCACGATTTGTGGATATGGCACGCCTTTTTCGGGGTTGCTGGAGCGCTCAACGACATCAACGTTCTCAATCAATCGCCGGTGTTCAGCGACGTCGTCAAAGGAATAGCACCTCCGGTTCATTTCCTCGCCAACGGAAGACAATACAGCATGGGCTACTACCTTGCCGACGGGATTTATCCGAAGTGGCCCGTTTTTGTTGCAGCCCCACCACACACCACTGATGAAAAAGTGGAACGTTTCAAAGTTCTGCAAGAGGCGGCGCGCAAAGATGTGGAACGCGCTTTTGGCGTTTTACAAATCTGTTGGGGCATGGTTAGTGGCCCATCTCGACTCTGGTATCGTGATAATATTCAAGATATCATGTATGCTTGTATTATTTTGCGTAACATGATAATCGAGGATGAAGGAGCAAATGCTACAAATTGGGCTCCACCAGACGAGGAAACCTCTACTTCTGCTAATGGTGGAGTGTATCGAGGAGCTACCGGTTCATTTCAGGAGTACTTGGAGCGGAATGCGTCGCTACGCGATAGGACCAAACACAACGATCTTTACAAGGATTTGGTCGAAGAGATGTGGGCGCGTAGATGCCCAAATTAGCTATGCGTATTTTTTAAATTATTTCTCTTTATGTTGTATTTTATTTGTTTAAATCAATGATCGTTTCTATTTTAATAAAAAAAAAATTCAAAAAATACATTGTTACGATTTTAATTTGAACTTAAATTAAATAAATAAAAAAAATCAAAAATAAAATTAATAAAAAACAAATTAAAAATAAGTGAGAGCCCGAGGGAGGGGCTTGCGGCTGTGGACGAAAATGAGAGAGAGTCCCTCCCTACCGGAATAGTGCCGAGAGCCCCAAAAAGGGACTATCGGCTGTGGATGCTCTAACAAGATTTTGTAATTCTACTTTCTCACTCTCACACACTAGTGCATGGCATTTGGATTACATTCGATTTACTATTATATAATACATATATATTTGGAAAAATGGAGGGTAACGCATTAAATATAGAGTGATTCAAAAATTGAATACCCCAACTTTGTTCAAATAATAGGCACGAGATGCAGCTAGTTAATTTATAGGTCAACAAACGCGGCTCCAAAATTTGTCCAAAGCAAAAATAAATCTAGGACTAATGTGGGCTTTTTAAAGGAAAGTGCTATATTATATTTAAAAAACAAAAAAAAAAAAATCTAATATTAACTCGAATATAGCTCACGAAAGGGAAGTGCTATAGACTATAGTAGTAATATTTGGTAATTGGGCAATTATTTGAACCCTAGTGTGACTTGTGGAATAGAACAACCTTTTTCCTACCAAATAATTTTAAATGCATAAATTACCCAAATAAAGGATGCAATTTGGGTGTGTTGTTGTGTAAATATCTTTTGGGAATATGCTGCAAATTTAAGATTGAAGATCATTTGTGGGGCACAAGAATCTTGAATGCAATAAAGACTTTGGAAAGCGGAACTATGAATATAACAAGTCAATATATAATAGTATATGGCTCTTCTAATATATGTCCATATGCATTGCATCTTACATAAACGCTCGCATATCGTAGGTTGTTTATCGCTAATATGACAGTGTTAATGTTTTCGATTAAGATTTAGCTTTTTTAAGTACTGTTTAATTTTTTATAGCATAATTTAATTTATTTTTGTATGATTTCTATTTAACTTTTTTATTTATTTAATTGTCAAGTCATCTGTGGCACATTAAACGTGTCCACGATAGACATTGGAGTATTACTCTTGCAATTTATTAGCTCACACACTACACGTACTTCCTCTCGCTCTCTTTCTTTTTTGAAACACACACTACACATACTTATTTCAAAGAATGTCTCATTATTCTCATTCCTCTCACCCACTCACAATTAATGCCAACGTGTAAGAGAACACAAGATTAGTTACTTGAATTCAACGTAAAGTACACTATGTCCGTGATTTCTGCTCGTGCATATCTAGAAAATTGCCCCTTTTAAATACATAAATGGAAAATATACCCCTTTATATAAGATATTGGTAAAAATACCCTTTTGACTATTTACACCCCAAATATTTTGCTATTAACAGAACACCATTTCATTTAATTTTCTATCCATTTTCAACAAAACCTTGAGATGACCCGACGCTTCTAAAATGGTATCAGAGCCCTAGGTTTATTTGGGAATTATATTTATTTATTATATAATGTTTATTACCTAACGGAGGAGACTTCAAGTTAAAATGGAACCAGACTATTGTCTGAGTTGCGAGTGTTACAGTTCGTATCTCCAAATGTTGGAGTCGACCAAAACGAGTGAACTTACTCAATTACGAGTAAGACAAGAACGCCTCGAAGCAGCGAGACGGGAGAACCGACACCCAAGGGAGATACGTGCCTGCGAGTGGACGGTCAAGTTCTACTTAGATCGCCTCATGATAAACTCATATCTTGAGGGGAAGCTAAGGCGAATCATGCGAATGGCCCATCAAGATCATACCTGATGGATCCAAAGATTGGCCCTAATTTCGTAGAGATCACGCCAGATCCGGCTAAGATCTCTATGGATTTACGGGAAATCCAGAAGACGGTGCAAAATTATGGCAACAGCCTATATGGAGTACCTCAAAAGGTGGACGAAATATCCAGTAAACAGAATGTCATCCTTGACATTCTAAAGGATATTCAAAAACGAGTGGAGAAACTGGAAGCACATCCAAGTTCCAGTCGAGCCAAGAAGGGTTTTTTTTGGGACGAACCAAAAAGATACCCGCTACCAGTCAAAGAGGGCGAGAAACGCGACCCTCTATTAGATCTAATTACTGGATCGATCCGAGGTAAAAAAGATGAGTAACTTCGAAAGGATCGGACTAGAAGATCTACAAGAGTTAGCAGATTCTTTTGCTAACATGAAGGTGGTGGATCTCAAGATGGCCAAGCCAGAAGAAACATCCGGCGGAGCCACACAACCACCCCAAGGTCATTATGATTTTGAAGCTGGTTCCTCCTATCATCGAAGAACGGAGGGAATTGCAGATGATCAATTCAAAATCAATTTCAAGCGAAGGACAAAATGGAAACAGGATAATCCTTCAGAAAAGAAAACGCTGGAGCCCATCCATCCCTATGGAGTTACTCTCGACATCGATGAAGTTAATTTCAAAGATCGAGAGAGATTGATTGATGAGTGGGCAGCAGCAATGAGAGTTGTAGGGTCAACTCTTGATATGAATGACGAGGGATATCTTAGGTTCCTCGAGATGAGTCTTGCAGGAGTTGCAAGGTCCGCGTGGGAAGATAAAATAAGCACAGAAGTAAAAAATGAGTGCTTTAAGATCCCGTCCCACACGAAGAAGGTGATCCAAATGGCTGACATTCTCAAGAATCACTTCTTGGGAGTTGGTTATTTCGGAACCTATGACGAGGAGAAGAAGAAGAAGTACAAGATGGCTCTTCTTAATCTAAGACTTGCTGTCTTAGATCAAAAATCTCTCAACAAGTTTCTGCAGCTCTTCACAGTCTACCAGCATCAATCCAAGACTGATGAGGGATTTGCAAAGGAGATTTTCTTCTTGAAATTTCCTAACCCATGGAGAGAAATGTTCATCCGAGATTACGTTCCCGGAGAATATGATGGAGTAGGCAAGAGAATGTCTTTTGTGCACACCAAATTGACGGAGTGGTGTCAACAAGCCACAGCACAAAAGAACATCAAGAAATTAAGGAGGATCAATAAGGAAGCTCCTCTTAATTGTGAAGACAATGATCTCCCAACGATCATTGGAGAGGATCCTGCTAGTCACAAGAAAAGCCGGAAGAATAGGTATCAACCCTATTCCAAAAAGAGAAGATCTTGGAAACCAAGAACGATGTGGTCCAGACAGAAGGCTGGATCATACAAGTATGGACGGCGGAGCGGTCCATCAAGAAATCGGTTTCAATCCAGAGGTGCAAGCTTAGGCAGACCTCAGGAAAGGACCCCAACAAGGAAAACTTTCCGAAAAGCTCATACTAGAGCTAATGAAAGTTTCAAGGATTGCAACTGCTGGACGTGCGGTGCAGCTGGGCATATCTCTACAAATTGCCCAGAAAACAAGACGATGAGGAGGTTCGAGTCAACCCCAGACATCGAAGACGCGATCTACTTCCAAGATCTCGTACAAGTCTACCAATTTGAGGATATTGCCTCAGATGAGAGTATTTACGAACAGGATGAGATCCTGACGAGTGAAGAAGATGGACCAACCGATTCAGACTCAGACTGAACCAGAGGTTCATCATCAAGAGAGTGAAAATCGAAAGGGTTTCTCAAGCCGAACGATGATTTCACAAAGCCAGATCGATAAGATCATGAAGAAAAGTCTTAATATACAGAAGTATCAAGGCTTTACGGCAGGGAATATCGATTATGCCCTGAGGAATTTCAGTCTCAAGACTCGGAAGCACCATATTGTATATGGTATTACGAGAAGAGAGATGTCACTTCCAATCGAGCTCACTGGGAATCAAGTGGAAATGCAATTGATTCCAGCAAGCGATATCCGGGAGGATCTGGAAAAGATGAAGCCGGAGATTGCAGAAAAGATGAGTTGGATACATATTGGAGCAATCCAACTTGTACTCAAATCTGCCCTTTTCGCTGGTGTTGATTCTCCAATTGACATCGCGATTTGTGACAAACGAGTCAGAAATCTCAAGGATTCCGTAATGGGAACCATTGCGGGAAATTTGTGTGCTGGACAAGTGGTGGGGATTATATATCCTAAGATTGCATACAATCTTAACGACACCAATTTCAGCAGAGCCCTGACCCTATATCAGGACTTCAAGAGGAAAGAGCTGGTGGAAGAAGGGAACAGACCTTATTCCATCACATATCAGGTATCATATGCGCTTTCTAACTCACATCATACTGAGTTATTCCTCGGAAAGCAGTTCATAGAGATACCAGATATCTTCAAGAAGGTGACAACGGCGATTTGTCCCGACAGAATGGAGTTTCCACGTTTGAGAAACGTGGATATGCAAATTCAAGATAGAGTGGTCATAACTCATGACCAAAGTCTCAGGATACAATCAGGAAGATTGTCATTCCAAGGAGATAGGATTACTTCCCAACCAATGGGAAGAAATCTTATTCAGCAGAATCAAGAGTCTCAGAGTTCTATGCCTACTCTGAGTTACAAGAAGACGGCTATTACCATCAAATGTCCGGAAGGATGGAGAGAAGTAATTGCCAGATTCGATACTACAAGATGGGAAACCAATTTCCCTTGCAACGTCTTGTATTATCTCGAGCAACCGGAAGTCCATCATTACAAAGGAATGATTGAGATTGGAGGACATACGGTTGAAATCAAAGGCCGAGCAGGAAGAGAGGAGAATATCCTCATCTCAGGTTTGGATTTCCTTAAAAAGTTCAAACCATGGAAGAGAAGAGAAGAAGGAATGGAAGTCACGATCCATGAAAGGAAAATATTGATCTAATGACTAGCCCCTTCTCAATATACATTCCTATTGGAGTGTTATACGAGAAATATAAGGCAGAATACTTTACTGCTTATATTGATTCCGGAGCAGGAATATGCACGGCGAAACGAGGAATCTTTCCTACAGAGGTCGAAGAAGATCTACCTCGGATTGCAGGAAGAGATTTTTCCAAGAAAATCTTGATTCTAACAAAGGGAGTCAAGACGGTGGAAGTTCTAATTGGAGGAGCAGGCCAGACACCCTGGTATAAGGTTAAAACTCCACCAATTTATTTTCATGATACAGGAGCAGATATCCTGTTGGGGAACAACTTCTTGCAGATGTTCAAAAGATATATGCAGGATAACGAGAGACAAAGATTAGTGTTCACGACTCAATGTGATCACAAAATCATTGTTCAAAGGCTAAAATGGGCATTCAACAGGCAAATGCCATTAGTCTTTCGCAACAAGCGTGGTGATGAAGGACAACTTCGAAACCCAAAAATGCAAGATCGGAGAAGGTTCAATGAAGCTCTATTGAACTACAGGATCAGAGGAGAGTTGACAGACAGCAAAGAAGCTGAGATTCAACTCCTAAAGATTTCCTAACGAGAGATGGAGCCAACTGGAGTGAGCTCTATCAACAATGCCATGAGACATCTCAGGGAAGACCTTGAGATGCTTCAGAGGGAATGGGACGAGTGTGTTTTGAAAGCTGAACAAGCTGGAAAAATACAATCTGTTGATAAGACGAAAGTCTCAAACAGAATACAAGACTGTAGGCTGGCACAAACTAAGTGCTGGAATGCAATACAAGAGCCACTCCTTCGGGCTTCTAGGGTGACTCCGGTTACCCCAGAAAAAGAAGAGTTTCGGTTGCCGGCCCCTATAACGGTAGCAGAGGATTCAAATACCTCTTGCACGAGTCCTAAGTTGGTAGTATCAATACTATCGGCCCAAGGAAAAGATGAGAATCAGGAGTTAAATCCTGAGGTATCATTTCAACCCGGCACCTCCGGGGTTAAAGAGGGAGAGATTAATCTTAGGCCATTGAAAGACATTTCTAAGATTAATACTGATAATATTATTCAAGTTTCTCCTTTTTGGCAGGCTTATCAAGCGAGCTGGGAGAAGTTGATAACAAGACGAGGGATCAACCCAAATAAAACCTTGGTTGATGTCTCAGGAAAGTATCCCCGAGTGTGGATGATGCCAGGAGTTCATCCACAAGAAGTCAAGGAATGGTATGAATTCGGGGCACTTGCCTCGGTTTATACAGTCTCTCCATCGTTCACAGAAATCAAGAATCTACCCAAATGGATTCAAGAAGCTGTCTACGATTCCTGGTCTAACAATGACCAGCTGAGCAGAGGAGATGTTTTGGAGCTATACTTCATCAGTGCAGCGCCAGAACCAGTAGGAAAGGGGAACCATGAAGCCTTTCATTACATAAGGCTCAGGCGAACCGACGAGAGGAGCCGATGCAACATCAAGGTTCCAAGTGGAGAAGTACCGCTTGTCTCCACAATCAGCGAGGATGAAATCTCAACCCGTAGGGCTTGGGGTTTATGGGTCTGTCTCACAGAGATGGACAAAGTCAAGTACCAGTTCAAGTTTTTCCAGAACTCGGTGAATGGATCATTCCTGTTAAACACAATGACAGGAAAAACCACAAGATTTGCAGAAGAAGCTTTCGAGAGAAAGAGGAATCTGCTTTGGGAGAACAAGCTTGTGACGAGCAAAGAAACTCATCGCAAGTATTGTAACATGGCGCACTACGGGAACTGGATCAACCACATTTGTCCAGCATGCCCAAGCCAGAAAGAACTTGAGTTCGGCAAGAAGTTCATGTCAAGGGCAGGACGAGCTCGGGCTCAGGACCAGAAAGAATCAAGGGATCCACCGAAAGGAAGGATGCCTAAGGGGCCCCGAAAAAACTAGGTGGCCGACACAAGAGGATAGAGTCATGTGACTCTATTATGGAGGAATCTCACCCAAAAAGAAAACGACAAGGGTGAGAAGAGATATTCACGGTTCAAAATAAACCGTGAAAAAGAAAAGTCTTCACGGTCACAATAAAACTGTGAAAAAAGAGATGTTTCACGGTTCAAAAAATTCTAAACCGTGAAAAGGAAAAAGGAATCTTGAGAGACTCAAGAAAAGGACGTGCCACCATCTTCTTTCGGTGGAATTCAAAATGGAGGACCCCAAACTCCATTAGCCGCCCTCAATTATTGCTACTTTTGGTGATAATGGAGGAAGAAGGACCCATGCATCACATGGGAACAAGCTGGCATCGATGGAAAAGAGCATCCGATGCAATAATTCAAGAAAGAGGGATGTCTTCAGCCCTCTATAAATAAAGACGAGCGAAGGAAACAAAGATCATCGATCATTTTCTTAGCTTTCTTCAACATTAGCTTTGCAATAGTTTCAAGTTTTTTAGTTTATGCGAGTTTTCATTCCGCTACCATAGGTAGCTAAACAAGTTTGTCTCCTCCCAAAAGGGGATAAAATTATGTAATAAATAGTTTATAATTTCCCAATAAAAAGAAGGGCTTTTGCTCATTACCTTCGTATTTAAATTTCTATTTACCAACAAATTTTAGCCCGCAGTGAGTCTTTGCTCAGTGTTCTGAGCAGTTATCGATTGTCCTGGAGCGCGGCTCGGATTGATAATCGACGAAGGCGAGGCGTGATCACTGCTAAGAAATTCGTAAGAAAACCATAAGGTGCTCCTGGTGGTTGGAAGAAGTCCGTAAAATTTCTTACGAAGATCTATAGCAGTTAGCTGAGGAAGGAACTCAACAGAAAACCATAAGGTGCTCCTGGTGGTTGGACGCAGTCCGTAAAACTTCTGGTGAAGGAGATCGACAACTACGTTTAAGGTATGAAGTTGGTATGCATTAATTGTATTTACGGAAGTGTGATGGGCCTGATTAATTTTAAAAGGGTGTTTCATATCTAAGGTTGTTGAAAAAAAGAAAAAAAAAATATTTTAAATGAATAGTGTTAGAAATAGTGCCAACCGGGACACTGTTCACATGAATAGTGCCGACCGGAACACTGTACATTCGACTTGTAGAGTGTAAATAGAAAAAGAGGGCATTTTTACAAATAAGTTATATAAAAAGGGTAGATTATCTATTTGTATATTTAAAGAGGGTAATTTTATGGATTGACACTTTCTACTCGACAAATAATATTAATTTAATTTTGGTCGAGGAAAATGAAAAGGGTTTTGGGTGGATATAATAAAATTCTTGATCGAAATGAAAGACTTGAATCAAATCAAATGGACAAGGAAAAATAACTAGTGTTTACTTCCAAGAAATATCACTTTCCAACACCTTTTGCCCCTCTTATGAAGTTTCATTTTCAAGTTTAAATTAGTCAATGGGAAGTATAGGTGAAACCCTAAATCAACAAGCTTCTTACAATCTTACTTCCAACGAAATTGGAGGAGAGGAGACGTCTACTTTTTGATATTTGCAACATGAATTATATGTAAAAATATTAGGGAGTGATAGGATACGGCCAACTCCTAGGCCCAAGCATCATGCCCAATATAATTGGGCCCCAACAGTTAAGCTTGACCCAACTAAGAGAGAGACTTCTTCACCAAGGCAACCAAGACTCCTATATCAACTATAACTCGAGCTCCAAGAGAGATATAGAAGCTCGGATGCCAGCCCATAAGAAGAAGATAAGCTCAAAGAGTCCTTATAGGAGTAAACTTTGTATTATAGTCGAACTCCATATAATTATCTATAAATAGGGGTTTAGAATAGAATGAGAGGGGAAAACAATCTTGTAACCAATACTCATACTAGCAATAATATTTGACAAAAACTTGTGTCAGCCGGAGGCACCGTGCGGCCGGGCCCAAAGTGTCAATCTTTATACAGAAAAGTGTCAATCTATATGAATAAAAGTGACAATCTTTAACATAATTATTTTACGAATAAAATGACAATTTTTAAAAGTGTCAATCTTTATACAGAAAAGTGTCAATCTATATGAATAAAAGTGCCATTGTTTTAGCCCGGCCGCACGGTGCCTCCGGCTAACCCAAGTGTGTGCCATAATGTTTACACTCTTTCTGCTCCGTGGACGTAGATCTATTCCGGTAAATCGAACCACGTAATCTCTTGTGTCCCGATTACTTTCGTGTTCATTAATTCCTTATTGGTGCTCATTAATTACCTTACGAAAACAAGATCGATCAGGGAGAAAATTAAAAATACCCATTGTGAAAATGGGCATGTAAAAAATGTCCATCCTTTTTTATACATGCAAAAAATGCTCATTTTAATAGATTAATAATGTGGGTCATCACTTTTTCTCGTTAATTGGATTTTACTTAATACTATAAAATTAAATTTACTACTATGACACTCCCTTATGGGCGCCTTACCCATTTATTTTCTTCTTTCGGAAAATATAATTCATTTTCAATAAATAATCAATGCCGTTCTCAATGTTGGAATTATTTTTTTATTTTTTTATTTTTTTTATTTTAAGAAACATCAGATATATATATATATATATATATATATATATATATATATAATCAACCCCTTACGGGGGGAACAGAGTTTGTGGCAAAGATGAATCAAAAGTGTTCACCCTCCAAAGTACAACTTAATCACCTACAAAATAGAAGTCTGCTCAAGGGGGCATATGTACAAACGAGCTAATCAGAAAAAGAATGGGGCTCGACAAAAAATATGCACTAAAATCTAACTGTGCAATCTGAAATTAGGATAACCAAGCTGGTTCATCCTAACCAGAGACAAAAAGGGCCTCGGGGCTGAGCTGGTATCAAAGGTGGTCATCGTCTGAAGCCGATGACCGAGGCGTGCCATGTAGTCGGCCGGATGATTTCCCTCCCGATGAATGTGTGAGATCTTAACCTGTAAATTCCTGATCAGGAGACGGATCCGGGTGATGGTAATACGAGTGAGCTCGGATCCATGGCGATCAGAGGTGAGCAGGGCCATGACGGCAGCAACGTCGAGCTCGATCCACACATGCGAGAAAAGCTGGGAGACAATGAGAAGACCGTGGTAGACAAACAGGAGCTCCAATGTTGGAATTAATTTGCATTCAACAAATTTCTTTAGATGGAATGTATTATGATCCACAAATATTTGTGGTAACTATGTATTTTACGCACGGTTATTTATGGAGTTTTATGTTTTAACCAATTTAGAGTGGATTTATTTAATAATCGAAACATATTACTTTTCGCGAACTAAATCAGATCGTAACGTAAGTATAAAAAATATATACTCCACCTTTTTTGTGAAAGCGAAATAGACCAAATGGAACAAAACAAATGGAGTATTATGCTTCGTCGCAATATTATTTTTAGCAATTTCATGTTAAAGTTTCATATATAACAAATTCTCACCTAAACATACAAATAATTAAGTACAAAATTAAAATAATTTTACTAGATAAGCTGCACTTTGATTAGGGGTGTCTAAATGAGATCGGGTATTTGGGTATGTTCTAAAATACCCGACCAGATTGGGTATTTTGGATTTCCGAACCCGCCCTAATTGGGTATCGGGGAGGTTATGGATGAGTTTTTAATTTTTTTTTGGAATTCAGGTACCCGATTACCCGATCGTATACCCGATTAATTTCAAATACTAATAATTAATATTATTTTATATCCTAAATGTTACATGTGATAACGAATGAGAAATGAAAAATACTAGTGAGATTGAAAAATAAATCGTGCATCAAGCAACAAATATAACAATAATCGTATAACACATACAATCTTTAACTTCATTTTGTTCTTATTAAATTTATAATTGAAACAAAAATATTTTTGGGTGAACTTTAAATATATCCAAAACAAATAAATATATAAGTTTTATACCCACAAGTTTAAAACTATAAGTTTTATACCCAAAATCAAATGAAAAGACAAGAATAACCTCCACCTTTACTCACATTCAAAATAAAACAAAAAGAAAGTGGGCCCCACTTTACTATTTACTCTTAAAATTAAAAATAAATCTACCGTGAACTCTCTCACTCTCATGCTCTCAATACCCTGAACCCAAGCCCCCTTTTTTTTTGAACAATAACCGTGAGGCATAAATTTGCCGGCGCCAGAGAGAAGAAGCAAAACAATGTCCGATGCCGAGCAGAATTCGGGTAACGAACACGAAGCCGATGAAAGTCCGTCACAGCCACGTCGCCGAGTTCCGACGAGGAAAGAACGGGAAAATATTCCCGATCCGCCGCCGCCGGTGAGTTCAATTTTTAGGAAAAAAAATTAAATTTACAGTTTTTTTATTGAATGTTCAGTTTATTTTTTTATGAATTTTAAGCATGTTTAGAGTTTTATGATTTTAGAATAGAATTAGAATTATAATGTGTTTATTTCCATCGATTTGTATGCTTCAACTGGGTTCGAATTCATGAAATTTGTATGTATAAATCTGGAACATAGATCTGTGTAGAAGAAGAAGTTACTGTTTAAGTTCACAGTTTGATTTAAGTCAAACCGTGAGAGCTCACGGTTTGGTTTAAGTTCTGACTGTGAAAAGCACTTTTCACGGTCCGAACTTAAACCACACCGTGAGCTCTCACAGTTTGACTTAAATCAAACCGTGAAAAGAGCCTCTCACGGTCAAACTTAAATCAAACCGTGAGAACTCACGGTTTGATTGAAGTTTGAACCGTGAGAAGCATAAATTTTTGCAGAATTTGTGAAATTTTGATAAAATTAACTAATTTGCACTTTTGTTTTTCTTTTGCAGCCTAGGTATGATTGGTACAGGTCTCGTATGCAAGGATTCCCGGGTGAAATAAATTGTTACCATCGGGACCATGCAATACCGTCAATCATAAATCAGATTAGGCATATTGGCGGAGCTAGGGGTGTCGATCGGTACGGTACCGGTACTCCCGTACCGAAAATTTGGTACCCGGGTACCGAAATCCTCAGATTTCTGGGTACCGGCACCGTACCGAATTATTAATTCGGATACTCCGAACGGTTCGGTACGGGTATTCCCGAATTACCGAATAAATTACCGAAAATTTAAAATAAAATAAAAAAATCTTAATTTTTTTTTAATTTCTTATGGTGTTCAACAAAAAAATAAAAATTCAAAAACTTTCAATACCAATAATAATCTAAATTATTATAAACTAACAAAACACAGTCACAAATCCACAATCTAAATTCACAATCCAAAATAGAAATAAAATAAAATATTATTTAATTTTACTTAGTTTAGGTATTAAGAAATTCAATTTTAGAAAATAGAAATAAAATATTATTTAATTTTACTTAGTTTAGGTATTATGAAATTCAATTTTAGAAAATAGAAATAAAATATAATATTTAATTAATTTATATATTAATTTCGGTACCCGGGTCGGTACCCGGTACAGTACGGGTATTCCCGATACCGAAAATAATGAAATATCTGGTACCGAGTACCGTACCGTATACCAAAAAATCGGTACCCGGTACTCGGTACCCGGTTCGGTAACGGTACGGTACCGGTTTTCCCGAAGTACCGGTACCGTTTCGACAGCCCCAGGCGGAGCAGAATTGGTGAGGCGATTCTGGGAGTTATCTCCTTTTGCCCGGGTGTGCACGATGAAGAAGGCAGGCAATGCGAAATGTGCCTTGAACGAGCTGTTATCCCGAGAGCTATGGAGGGGCGAAGAACATGAATCCGAAAGGCTGTTTCATGTGGGTGGGTAGGATCTTCGGTTTGGGACTCAAGAATTCTGCCTTGTCACCGGATTATGCTTTGGTTCGTCATCCTTTAATCCTCACGGCAGCAACCACGTCATCCCAAATACGAGCCTCTACCATACTTTCTACGGCGGCAAGGGAGTTAAGGTCAAAGTGAAAGTATTGTGGGTGGATTTCACTGATGAGTCTCAAGTTATAGGGACGGAGGATCAATACTTGAGTGCCGCCAACGTCATTTGCTACTACTACTTGATATTGTGTAGAGACTACGATAGAAACATTGATGATTGGGTGTGACGTTGGCCGAGGATCCACATCGATGAGGGACTTTTCCGTGGGGGATCATGGTTGTACCAAATATTGTGCCACCAGCTTGGAGTGGCAAAGAAGGACCCCAAAGAAATTGGAGGCAAAGGGAAGAGTGATACCTACCATTTATATGGGCCTGTCTGGGCGTTGTATTTTTAGGCCTTCGAGGCCATTCCAAGTTTAGGGGAGGAGTGTGGTAGACGGGTGAAAAACCACAAATATCCCCGACTAAGGAGATGGGAAATGGACGGCTCGTATGATGATTTCGTTGATTTTTTCAACAATCCTAGGGTACGTCATTATTCTCTTTTTACTCAATCAATAATTTTAATTTGCATTATGTTCATTTTTAATATTTTTAATATTCGTGAGGTTTAATATTATGGTGAATTAATTGAAGTAATTTTATTTGATTTTATTCTCGCATATTTGTTTTGAAATTAAATGTATAACTTATTTAAGTGATTCACGGTTCGATTTTAAATAAAACCGTGAGAAGTACGGTTTGATTTTAGATCGAACCGTGAAAAGTCCTTTTCACGGTTCGATTTAAGAGAAACCGTGAGATCTCACGGTTTGATTCAAGTTCGAACCATGAGAAGCACTTTTCACGGTTCGAACTCAAATGTAACCGTGAGATCTACGGTTCCACTTTAATCAAACTGTGAAAAACCGCCTTTATTTAGTTTGTGTATTTTTTTATTTTTTTTTAAATGAATTGTTTTGCTTATGTCTTTTGCAGCTCCAAGTCCATTCCACGCTCGAACCTAATGCTGAGAAAATGGCGTCGTTTTATTATCTGAGCCTCTTCGAGGAGCGAGATTGTAATATCCCGAATTTTCTTATTAATTTAGTTAATTAAATTAAATCTTCTATGGAAATTTAGAGATATTTAATCCCTCTTAAGTTCAATAATAATATTATAATCTAGACTACATAATGCCTAAATAATCTATCGTAGTAATATTTTATAAATTATTATACTCATAGCTTAATGATATATATACAGTAAAACCTCTCTATAGTCATATCATTGGGACCACAAAAAAATATTCCTAAATGGGGGTTATTCCTAAATAGAGTTATAAGGTTTTTTTTTTTTTTTTTTTTTTTAAATACATGTATATTATATAATGGTATAATTAGTAGATACATGTACATGTAATGTGTTGAACTTAATTGAACTAATTTACTCACGTAATATGAAAAGACAATACTCAAGAGTCACCCACCATAGATGCATGTACTTACTTTTGATTGCTTAAAATTTTCATCTATAAATACTATGTATAATACATTTTTTTTTATCAATTACATCAAATCAATATTTTCTTCCTAAATGTAAAATTATGATTTATTCCTAAATATTAAATACATTAAATCTATTAAATCTATTGTAATCTATTAAATCTATTGTAATCTATTAAATATAGTAAAATCAATATTTTTTTATCAAATACATTAAATCTATTGTAAAATTATATATATTATTATGATTTATTCCTAAATGGAGGTGTATTTTTTTATGTTGGGACTTGAAAAAATATGAATTATGACAATATGGAGTTTATTCCAAATTATAACTGGTCCCAAGTTGGGACCATGAATTTTTATTCCTAAAGAGAGTTTATTCCTTAATAGAGTATTCTTTTTGAGAGGTTTTACTGTATATAGATAGCATACGTATATATGTATATACATAATATATGTTATATATAAATATAATTTCATTAAGAACATAATGATGACATATTATTAAATAAATGTGTCAGACTTCCCTTATCACTCTTATTATATACGTATGGCTATATATATATATGGTGAATTAGAATTCAATTTGGGTTGTACACGTATACATCAGCTATGTCAAATAGGATGCTGGTAATTATCTACGCGTATGAGTTATCTACACGTGTCACCCTAGCATTACTATAGCTTGGATGAATAAGGGTATATAGGCTTGTAAACGTGTAATTCCAGGTTGATGACTAGCTATATTTCCTTGCCTATAAATACTGATGTGAGGTCTTTATTATTTATACAACAACCTTAAAGCTTCAGTCAAAGTCACTACCTCTCTACTATCTTTAAATATTATATGTTGAAATTATAATCAAATAAGTAGAGTCAAAGTACTAGTAGTAGAAGCATCAAGAGGTCACGACGGGAGACAATTCATAGCAGTTATAGATCAAGGGTTATTATCTTAAATTATCAGGTGGGGCTTTATTCTTGCAAATTATTATTTGAGTTAGTAAACTCTGATAAAATGGGATTATCCATGAAAATATTTTAATGTGTTATTACATGTTTAATGCTCTTATAATGTATGCGATCGGGTCTTTCGGTTGGTCTCACACACTAACCGGAAGGCTGTGCGCACAGTTAGAAATCGTTGGGTTGATCACCAATTGATTCTAACTTCAAGGGGAGAATCTCTGGATAAAATATTCCATTGCCTCCAAACTATGGCTCCATCATGAAAAGGGATCCGGCTGTGGCAATGTCCCGGGATTAGTATAAGAGTAACAGGGTAATACACATGTGCGCACAATCATGAAAATCGAGGTTTGGTATGCATGGAAGTAAATTTAAATTTCAAAACCCTTCTATGTATACTTTATTATCATGGATATTCTTTTTATGATAAAATGTTTTGGGCACAAGTCCACTGGGTACATTAGTACTTAGCCCTGTAATTCCTTTCCAAATGTTTTGCAGATTAGGGAGCTGGTGGAGCAGACGAAGCTGGAGATGACTGTTGTTGTTGCTGTATAAAAGAATAAAGGCTTCCGCTACGCCTATAAATAAAGTTCATCTCCCTATATATAATATCCTAAGTTAATTTTGTATTTTGATATAAAATCTCTATGTTCCTCTTACACCATTGATTATATATATATATATTACGGGTATTCAGACAAGTCGGCCAGCATGGGTTGTTTGGCTTAGCCAACCCCATAGTTTGAGTTGTATGTCCCGATCCTGTATTTTATTATTTATGTCTATGGGTATTCAGACATAGGCGGCCGGTACGAGTGGTATGGTTTTCTTATTACCTACCTCGTAGTTCGTGCTGTGCGTCCCGATCTCATATTTAATTTCTTAATAAATAATATTATATTATCCCAAGCCTTGAGCCCCTTTCTATCCCCGTTTCTTAATTCCAACCCCTTGCCACGTCCCGACACACGTGTCTTCCCTCGGGAACTGGGGTGTGACAGAGATCCATTGATGATTCGATTTCAGATGAATACGCGCCATTCGTGGAAGAAAGCGCCTCCAGCCCAGAGGCAATCGAGGGAAGCCAGAGGTATGGCAAGAGTGATCGAGAAATTGAGATGTCGAGATGTTAGGAATGCAGCCCAGTCCCGTGGTCACCAGCCTCGTGCCACAAGGGCAAATTCTGATGGTGGAGGGCCTCTCCCAGTCCACAGGGCTCATGCGAGTATGTTGAAGAGGCCGAGGGTCGATAGTTCACTCCCCACCAGTCCCCGGGCATCATCTACTGCGTACACGGGGATCTGTGCCCTTGGGGATGTGACAACGACGCGTTGGCCGACAAGATCATGGAACGCATGGCACAAGATACGTCGGAGACCGGAAAGATGGCTCGTATCGCCAAGTTCATGGCAGGGCACCTAAAGGGGATCTTCGGGAAGTCGGGGAGTTCCTTGAGCCATAGAGGGCATTCCCATTGTCGGGCACCCTCACATGCCAGCCACGTGCCCTCTGCGTCTCGTCATTCCGTTGACCGGTCCCACAGAGCTTCAGCAGCTCGAGACGATGACGACGGTGCCCACATTGACTATAGGGCACCTATCCCTGAGGCCGCTCATGGTTTCGAGCAAATGGTTGAGAACACAGTAGCACGTGAGAGATCAAGGACGCCTCCATTTTGAGAGGCTGAGGTCGAGGATGAGGATGAGGAGTCGTCGCACTCGTCTTATTACAGGGACCTGGACAAGATGCCCCTGGACGATTGGGTTCATCCCAATCTGCATGTGCACCCCCCGTCAGCAGGTGATTCCCGATCCCAACGTGCTGGAGGGGGTGAGTATAGTGATGCCGATTCTGACGTTGAAGGTCTGACGCACGTGTTGGTGGGCGGACCGTGAGGCCATCGGTTGCTTTACAGAGCTCCTTTGTTCCGGACTGTTGCCACTCCGTATTCCGGCACTTCTATTAAGCAGATGTATAAAGAATTCAGACGAAGCGGACCGATGTCATACGTCCATACCATGCAGGACCCACCCCATCGGATGGACTAGTCCTTGTTCGATGAGATTGAACACCCCAGTATTAAGTTCTCAGCCGATGTTAGACCTGGACCTTATTTTCTAATATTATTTATATTATGTTGTGTTAATACTCTGTATGGATTTTAGATGATGGATCTGTACAACATTTACTGGTGGAGTCGACTCCAACGGGGACTTTCATTGTGTCCGTCTCTAAATGAGAGATCCACCGTTCTGCTTGGAATGGTCGTATACGTCAGTTTTTATTGACATATTTAATGAATATTTATTTTACTTATTAATTTTTGTCTATAATCTCTAAATTAATATATTATTTGACAGTACGAGTTGAGGATGATCCTGATGGATCTTCACGGTGGAGATCAACAATTAATGGCGAAGTCGAAGCTAAAGTATCGTGATTACAAGCTGTCAGAGGATCTCGGGAATTGGTTTCACAGTGTGGGCTCGTACGATGTTTGGATGAACGCAACTTCTATAAGTTTCTTCATTTAAACTTTGTGTTTTTATTACGTATTATTATTAGTGCTTTATAAATAAGTAGAGTCATTCTTCCTCGTATGCAGTTTGTGTTTATTTGCCACATATCCTCCGATCACTGGGTTATAGCCCGAGTACTGACTGATGATTGGACACTTTGAGGTATACGACTCACTTCTACATCAGTTCGCCAATGCTGATGAAAGAATGCAGCGGAAGATCAAGCTCTACCCAATCCAGAAACTTTGGCCCAGAGTGCTGCAGCAAGTTAGGTATTGGGAACAACATCCACTGATGAAGAGGCAAACTGAATTTCTGAAGGTTGTTTGGATCCCTCTAGAGCAGCAGTACATACAAAAGGACGAGCTCTCATGCGGCCCGTTCGCTTATATGTACATCGATCGGTTTTTCGCCCAAAAGAAGCCGCGCATTTAGAGGATTGGGGTGAAGTACCTTTACGCATACCGCTTAGAGGTGGCGAAACGGATATTTTCGCTTTCACGACGTCGTGCCGACATTTTAAGCATCTTAGTTGAATATGCGAATTAGAAATATTACTATGTGTTTTAATTAGAATATTTGCATTTAAATATGTGTTTTAATATGCGAATTAGAATTTGTTATATATGCCAAATTTTTAAAATAATGAACATGACTAGCATATGTATGTTGAATATGACTAGCATATGTATAAGTGAACATTACTATAATTGTATAAGTGAACAATACATCAATAATCTCTTTGAACAATATATATACGTTTATCATTATTCAAAGACAACAATTAGTGATTAATTTAGATAATATATGCACACATTTCACATATAATATAATAGTTATTAATATTAAAATATGGTTAGAATCTAATTTTCGGCATTAATTTTGGCATTATCCCACAATTAACGGTTAGGGTTCACGGTTATTTTAAAATTCTTACGGTTTAAACATCTATTAAACCGTGTGGTTACACTATTAACGGTTATAGGGTTAATGGTTTGAATATAATTTAACGGTTTAATTATTATTAAACCGTGAATTAAATAAAGAAAAATTAAAACATATAGTTTAAAAATATAATATAATATTTCACGGTTAGATTAGCATTTAAACCGTGAGGTCACAGTCAAAATGCTAATCTAACCGTGAAATTATTTAAAATTTTCCAAATTATTTATAAAAAATTACAAATTTAGTTTAAAAATATAATTTTTACGGTTTGATTAGCATTTAAACCGTGTGGTCACGGTCAAAATGCTAATCTAACCGTGAAATTATTTAAAATTTTCCAAATTATTTATAAAAAATTACAAATTTAGTTTAAAAATATATTTGTCACGGTTTGATTAACATTTAAACCGTGTGGTCACGGTCAAAATGCTAATCTAACTGTGAAATTATTTAAATTTTTCCGAATTATTTTATAAAAAATTACAAATTTAGTTTAAAAATATAATTTTCACGGTTTGATTAGCATTTAAACCGTGTGGTCACGGTTTAAATGCTAATCTAACCGTGAAATTATTTAAATTTTTCCAAATTATTTTATAAAAAATTACAAATTTAGTTTAAAAATATAATTTTCACGGTTTGATTAGCATTTAAACCGTGTGGTCACGGTTTAAATGCTAATCTAACCGTGAAATTATTTAAATTTTTCCAAATTATTTTATAAAAAATTACAAATTTAGTTTAAAAATATAATTTTCACGGTTTGATTAGCATTTAAACCGTGTGGTCACGGTTTAAATGCTAATCTAACCGTGAAAAATATATTTTTATAAATAATTATCTTTTTAAACCGTACAAACACGGTTAAAATGCAAATAAAACCGTTAAACTAACTTTTTATTAATATTTTCTTTATATTTCCGTTAAATGGCTCAATACATTCAAAACTTTTCAATAATTACGAACTAAAACAGAGATAATTGTCAATAATTACGTTAAATGGCTCAATACATTCAAAAACTTTTCAAGTCTCTAATTAACATCTCTCATCGGGCATCTAGGCCTAGTATGCCCTTGTTGGTGATAAATGGTACAAGTTTTTGCCCTTCGCCGTTGCATACCATCTTCGTTTGGGGGTCTATTGAGATCAACACCTCCGATTTGCAAAGATGCTGTGCATGTGCGTCTCTTGTGCCCGTATTGACTACACCGACCGCATCTTTGTGGATTTTCCGGAAGATCTTCCACTGTTGATCTTGCTCTACTCAATCGCGGTCTACCTGCTTGCCTATCAACAATAGGCGGCCGAACCACTTGAGAAGAAATGAAATCGGGCACAGTCCAAGTTTGTGGATGAGGAATCGGCTGAATGTTGGGCGAATAGGTTGCCACGAGCATCGATTATTTGAAATAATGGGTAATGTAGTCTGTAGCACGGCTCCAACAAAACTGAAAATTCAAACCATTAAACATAACAAATTCAAACCATTAAATATAATAAATTCAAATCATTAAACAAAATAAATACAAACCACTAAACAAAATTTTAATGAATATTCATGAACGAAATGCATACCCAAAAGCAGCACAAGCGTGTCGACATGGCATCAGGTCCAACTCCCATTCACGGCATTCACACGTCCCATTCTCAAGGTCCACAAGGTAAGTCCCAGTATCGCCCTCGACCCTATACACGTTGGGCACCGTTGTCCCTGTAACGTTATAGTGACAGGCCTATTCTGCAGATGTAGACATCTTCAAGTACGCGTTCTGAGTCAGCTCTTGGTCCCTTGATTGGGCGTTGCGCAGGTGCTCCTCAAACCAGTTTTCGACAATAATCCGATAAGCCTCAATCATGGCGCAAATGGGCAATCGCCTAGCCCACAGGAGTCTAGCATCCATCGTCTCTGCCGCATTTGAAGTCATGAAACTAGTGCGCGGAACAATGCACTTGTTACGTGCCCACTGATGCAAGCCGATGTCACACAACCTCTGGTATATCCCACCACCTTCCACACTCATGTCCATCAAGGCCTTCATGTATTCTTCAAATTTAGTATTCGAGTGTGCGTATACTTCGAATATGCCCAATGCGTGCCTCCGAAATCTAACCAGATTTTTTATGAGATGATGAAAGTAAAGACCATGATGCGCATGTGGGAAGACATTCCTAATGGCATTTGCAATGCTGATATGGCCATCGGAGACTATCATAAGGTCATGAGGCGTTCCTAAACAATGACGCAACCTAGCAAGAAATCAAGTCCATGAATCATCGTCCTCGATCGGCCAAAATCCAATGGCAAGTGGAAACACATGCTCGTTCTCATCCTTCATGCAAGCCACGAAAAGAGTCCCCTTGTTCTTTCCCTTGAGGTGTGCCCCATCGACTACGATAACCGAACGGAGCAAATCATTGTAAAATGCTTGCAAGGACTGTCCTAGAGCGAGGAACATATAGCACAATTGATCATCGATCGGGGAAGTGGATATATCGTACACAATACCTGGATTCTTATGCTTTAGTAGGTATAGATAAGATGGGAGCCTCCGGTACGACTCCACAAATCCTCCATACGTCATCTCTATCGCAATGTTCCTCGCTCGCAGTGCGAAATTGTAGTCGATCTGAATGCCGTACTCAGCTCGCATGTCGTTAACCATCTCCTTCGGCTTAAGCACGACACCATTAGTGATCAATCTCAGAGCATAGAATGCTCCTAGAAAATTCGCATGGTATTGGCACAATGTCGTCCCGTCTATATCGAATGAGCATGTATGGATGCCACGGTATGTGCCGATGCGCCATATACCCCCAATATGCTTTGCCCACACAAGGTACTCGCACCCCTCCTTGTTGCATCTGAACCCCACACGGTAAATGTCTGAATTCTCAACTTTATACTGCTGTTGGTTCTCCATTTGATGCAATCCAACTGCTACGGACAAATCATCTTTTCTCTTGAACAAGCCGCCCTCTCGCAATTGACTAGCAGAGGGTGTGTAATAATCTGGATCGATCAACTCCAGCGGCAGCGCGGTGTCTAGATGAACATGAGGAATCAACCAATCTCGGATAACATCCGGATCGGCCGTGGCAACGTCGTCTTGGGTAGGTTGGGACTCTGAATGAATATTGCGATGCCCAATGATCCTATCAATCCGTCTCAGCTCTCACATCCATGCACCGAACTCCATGGTAAATGACTTGAATAAGTCGGAGCGATCCACTGCATCCCGTGCTTCCTCAACCATTTCTTGGGCGACCTCATCATCCTCAACCCTCTCTTCGTCGTCTTCCTCAATCCTTTCTTCTTCCGAATATAGAGCCTCCGACCTCGGCTCCTCGATATTCACACCCATAAATACCCTAGAACCTTGCGCCCTAGGAGTGCTCCGGGCGATTCCCTTATCTTTGATGACGACGAAAACAATTGCCTTAGTGTTTTGCTCCACAATCAATCTCAACAAATCAGTGCCGGTCCTCAAAACGACCTTACTCTTCCCGTCCTCGGTATCACTCAAATAGTAGAGCAAATAATCAGAGTTTTCACCTAGTTGTTCACGAATCGCTGTAATAGATTCGCATGTGTAATTTCTGTCGATGCCATATGCATCAAAACACGATCGCCCCCTACATAAGTGGTTCTCTCAAAATGCCCACTGTGACGAATAAATAATTTCACCTGAGACATAGCTGCAGAAAAACGAACAAAAAAATCAAAAATAGAAAAGAAAAGAAAAAAAATACAATGTAACGGTTTCAAACCTCTCTCACGGTTGAAAGATCATAGTTAGAAGCATGATTTAACTGTGAAACGTAACTTTTTCACGGTTAAATCATGTTTTTAACTGTGAGTCTCACGGTTTAATCATGATTTTAACCGTGAGTTTTATAGTTAAATCATTGTTCTAACCGTGATCTATCTTACCGTGAGAGAGGTTTAAATTTATTATAAATTAGATATTTTTCACGGTTCAAATATTATACTAACCATGCATATTTGTTTTAAACCGTGAATGGAAAATAATTTTTTTTAAGGCTAAAATTCTTTAATTTAATCTTAATCCCTGTAATATCTAACAATCTAAACCTATTAATGGAAGTAATTACTTTAATTATCGATAAATAGGTTATAAACATATAATCTAACCACTATTCATATCAAAAAAGTAAATAAAACATGATTTTCTAAAAAAAAAATCAATAATAACTATATTTCAAATTCATACGATTTTTTTCCAATTTTACACAATAAAAACAGCAAAAAATAAACCGAACGTACCTTTAATATAAACAAAATATCTTCGACAATGCGCCAAATACCCAGAATATCTTCGAAAAATTCACCAAATTCGCAGGCAAAATTTCAACAAAGTTGAAGAGCTTATTTCTTTCTTCAGTGCGTTTTTGCGATTTGAATTGTGTTGTTGTTGAAGAATTCTTGTTCACTTTTACTGTAATTTCAATTAATGAAATGTACCTTTTGCTCATTTGGTTGTTGGTAAATAAATGAATTTCCAAATTTATTGATTAATATAATATTTTTTATTCACAAACCAATTTCACGGTTGATTTGAGGCACAACCGTGAAATTGATGCTAAACGGTTTTGATAGGATGTGGCCTAGAAGAAATAGAAGTGAAGCCCAATATCAAGCCCAATATCAAGCCCAAGAGAAATTAGGGTTAGGGTTATTTAAATCCTCTATAAATAGAGGAAAGAAACCTTGTAAAAGGGGGACGGAAAGTATTCGAATAAAATTCATACTCTTGCTCCGTGGATGTAGATCTCACAAAAGATCGAACCACGTAATTTTTTGGTGTTCTTTTACATTCTCGTTACGCTTTTTAATTTCCCCAAGAAAATTGAGATCGAACACTGGCGCCGTCTGTGGGAAACGATTATTTTGTGTTTGAGATCGAAAATTTTCTTTGGGGATTTAGGCGAAAAGAAAGGAACACGTTCAAATCGCTGCAGCAGCAGCGGCGGACGGAATGGAGGAAGCAGCAGCGGCGGACGGAGTTGCTGTACGCAGCCCAGCAGCACCTCTCCCACGAGGAGCGGCGCAACCAGTGCTGCTCCGAGGGCTCGCGAGGGGTCTCAGCTACGATTGGGCCGAGCGACATCGAGTGGAAGCAGGGGACGAGCCCGATCGCCGTCGACGGCGTCGGGAAATTCGCGATGTATCTCTTCCGCGAGAAGAAGCTCGTCCTCAGCAAGCCCTCCGACACCATCGACATCAAGCTGCCGAGCTCCTCCTTCGAACTCCTCCACGCCGAGCTGCAGCCCCAGCCGACTCCCACGAAGAGCAGCCGAGCTGCAGCCCTCCGCTATGCTGCGCCGCCACCACGGTCCCGGCGTACCACGCCTCCAGCCGCCCCGGGTCGCCGTCGATGCCGAGCTTGAGGGCGATGGTGACGGTGAAGACGACCTGGCGCACCAGCTGCAGCACCTCCAAGCTGCACCCGATGAGCTGCAGCACTTCCCCGAGCTGCCAACGTCGCAGCCGCAGCAGCGAGCTCCCTGTCGAGCTCCATCCTCCGCCAAACCGCACCTACCCCGCCGAGCTGCACTAGCAGCATCTCCTTGCCGAGCTTCACTCGACAAGCTGCAGCCAAGCTCTCCGCCAAGCAGCAGACCGAGCTCCCGCCGACGTTGCCGCAGCCCCGATGCCGAGCTGCTCTGACGAGCTGCAGCACCTGCAGCTCTCCGCCAAGCAGCAGGCCGTGGACACCCGCCCCCGTCGAACCGCACCTGCAGCTCTCCTCCGAGCTGCTGAGCTGCCGAGCTGCAGCACCAACGTTGATCTTCGGCGCAGCACCACCAAGCTGCACCTGCGTGGGCCGACGTCGCCGCAGCAGCATCCGGCCGAACTGAAGCTCTCCTCCGAGCCGCCGAGCTGCATCACCTCCAGGCCGAGCTGCGAACCGACATCGCAGCAGCCCCGCCGAGCTCGACGCCGAGCTCCAGGCTGAGCTGCGAGCTGATGTCGCCGCAGCACCGCCGAGCTGCAAGACGAGCTCCGAGCTGAGCTCCTCCGCCGAGCCCCCACTGGCGAGCTGCAGCACCTCCTTGCCGAGTTGCACACGACGAGCGCGACGCTGCACCTCTGCCAAGCAGCAGACCGACGTCGCACCTGCAGCCCCAACGTCGCCACAGCACCTCCACGCCGAGCTGCACCGATGCCGAGCTCGCGCCGAAGCGCAACTCCGTCAAAGAGATGACGAGCTGCCGACCTCCCAACGCCCCCGAGCGAGGCTGAGTTGCACTCTAAGGCCGACTTAGAGAGCGACGCATGCGAAGCACCACCGAGCTCTTCGAACCAAGCTGTCGCGATGAAGGGCAGCCGAGCTGCACCGATGCCGAGCTCGCGCCGAAGCGCGACTCCATCGAAGAGATGCCGAGCTTCACCGACGAGCTGCAGCCAAGCTCTCCGCTAAGCTGCGCCTCCACCGAACCCCCGAGACGACGCCGCAGCGGCAGCACCTCCGAGCTCCTCCGTCGAGCTGCTTCATGCCGACTTCGTTGCCACAGCACCGCCGAGCTGCACCTCCGTGGGCAGACGTCGCCGCAACAGCAGCCAGCCGAACTGAAGCTCTCCTCCGAGCCTCTGAGCTGCCGAGCTGCGTCACCTCCAGGCCGAGCTGCGAACCGACATCGCAGCAGCCCCGCCGAGCTCGCCGCCGAGCTCCAGGCTGAGCTGCGAGCTGATGTCGCCGCAGCACCGCCGAGCTGCAAGCCGACGTCGCAGCAGCACTGCCGAGCTCCCCATCGAACTCCCCTGACGAGCTGCACCGCGACACCTCCGACGAGCACCTCCGCTAAGCAGCAGGCCGAACTCACCCGCGCCATGCGCGACGCCACACCCGCAGCTGCATGCAGAGCTCGCCCACGCCGAGTTGCCGACTCCGAGCTGCCGAGTACGCCGAGTCAGCAGCACCACCGATCTGCACTCAACGAGCTACAGCCACCTCCAGGCCTGGCTGCGAGCCGACGTCGCTACGCCGCGCCAGGCTGTAGCCGGGAAGCAGCACCTCCATGCCGAGCTTCACTCACGAAGTCGAAGGCGACGACGTCATGAACGCCGGGCTGTAGCCGAGAAGCAACACCTTCATGCCGAGCTTCACTCACAAAGTCGAAGGCGACGACGTCATGAACGCCGAGCTGTCGTGATGAAGGGCAGCCGAGCTGCACCGATGTCGAGCTCGTGCTTCGACCGACTCCGTCGTATAAGTGCCGAGCTGCACTCGACGAGCCGCAGCCAAGTGCTCTCAAAAGCCAATCCTCGTCTCACGACGAGCTGCAAGCCGACGTCGCCGAAGCACCGCCGAACTCCCCATCGAGCTGCAAGCCGA
Organism: Mentha longifolia; assembly: GCA_001642375.2. Classification (NCBI taxonomy): domain Eukaryota; kingdom Viridiplantae; phylum Streptophyta; class Magnoliopsida; order Lamiales; family Lamiaceae; genus Mentha; species Mentha longifolia. The sequence continues at coordinate 24,567,943 of CM038121.1, forward strand.
CGTCGCCGAAGCATCGCCAATCTGCACTTTGCAACCTTTCGAAATTCCGGAAATTAATTTTCCGATGAATTTTCTACACAGCGATTTAATCGGAGCTCGACCCCAGCCAGGGGCTCTGCCCCTTGGACCCCGCCAGGGGCTGCCGCCCCTTGGACCCCGCTATCGGGGGCGCTGCCCCCGAACCCCCGCCATGCCGACGTCGTCGCTGAGGCACCACCGAGCACCGAGCCAACATTGCCACGAAGCTTCTACATCGAAGCATGACGCCGACCTCTCAACGCCGACTCATCAAGAAAAGCCCCGAGAATGTCTTCTCGCGAAAGGTCAATTCTTAATTCTAATTTCTTTTATTAGTATATATATATATATATATGTATGTATATACTAAAGCCAATCCTCGTCTCACGATGAGGAAGAGGTACCTAAAATTTAAACGCGCGTAGGGAGACCACTCCTATCGATAAATTCGACAAACAAGGAACACGTAAGCCAAAACTTCTTCTTTAGACGAAGTGGCTACGAAGGCCAAAACTTCGTCTCTAGACGAAGTGGCTAATCAAAAGCCAAAACTTCGTCTCTAGACGAAGTGGCTAATCGAAAGCCGAAACTTCATCTCTAGATGAAGTGGCTAATCGAAAGCCGAAACTTCATCTCTAGATGAAGTGGCTAATCGAAAGCCGAAACTTCGTCTTTAGATGAAATGGCTAATCGAAAGCCGGAACTTCGTCTCTAGACGAAGTGGCTAATCAAAAGCCGAAACTTCATCTCTAGATGAAGTGGCTAATCGAAAGCCGAAACTTCATCTCTAGACGAAGTGGCTAATCGAAAGCCGAAACTTCATCTCTAGATGAAGTGGCTAATCGAAAGCCGAAACTTCATCTCTAGATGAAGTGGCTAATCGAAAGCCAAAACTTCATCTCTAGACGAAGTGGCTAATCAAAAGCCAAAACTTCGTCTCTAGACGAAGTGGCTAATCGAAAGCCAAAACTTCATCTCTAGACGAAGTGGCTAAATGAAAGCCGAAAACTTCTTCTCTAGATGAAGTGGCTAATCGAAAGCCAAAACTTCATCTTTAGATGAAGTGGCTAAATGAAAGCCGAAAACTTCTTCTCTAGATGAAGTGGCTAATCGAAAGCCGAAACTTCATCTCTAGATGAAGTGGCTAATCGAAAGCCGAAACTTCATCTCTAGATGAAGTGGCTAATCGAAAGCCGAAACTTCGTCTCTAGACGAAGTGGCTAATCGAAAGCCGAAACTTCATCTCTAGATGAAGTGGCTAATCGAAAGCCAAAACTTCATCTCTAGACGAAGTGGCTAATCGAAAGCCGAAACCTCGTCTTTAGATGAGGTGGCTATTTTAAAGCCAAAACTTCATCTTTAGACGAAGTGGCTATTTGAAAATCGAAACTTCGTCTTCGAACAAGTGGTTAACTTAAGCCAAA